>OY970792.1:21981110-23223252 GCA_963853775.1 Xanthia togata | reverse complement strand
ATTTAAATTTTTATATTTAGTAGAAGATTATACATACCTGGTAATTGCACTGGAAGGGCTGGAAGTTATTAAGCCTGTTGATGGGTGTGGGGTCTCTGACCCACTGCAGCGCTTGCCAGTTGGTGACGATCCAAACGTCCTGCATCTGGTTGATAAAGTCCAGGAACATGAGGAAGCCCGCTTTATGGTGGGGCTGCGTAAACCACGCTGCGTGGTAGTAGAGACCGAAGGGTGCCCTGGAATTGTTGAAACCATTCTTAATTGTGATATTTAAAATTTAATTAGATTAAATAAATAATGTGTATGTAATTTCAACCGACCTCTAAAAGGAGTGCTTTTTTGTCATTGATCTAACTTTAATTGATTCATAAAGCCAAAAACTAAGTTTAATAGAACAGTGATGAGACAGATCACAAATCAAGATCCACAATCATCCTTAACTTAAAGACGAATTCTGATTTTTCTTTTCGATAATTTTTTGGTGGTTTTATGGTTGTTCCTGGTTGGTGGATTAAATAAATAAATAATAAATCAATTCTTTATTTCACCAAAAGCCATCACAGTACAAGAAAACTAAGAGCATATGAGGCTTATAACTGGGTCACAATAAATTTTAATTCCCTGACTCCTAAACTAGGTGTATGTGCCTGTGTCTTAGGAGTCAGTGATTCTCCGTAGCAAACAAGACAAAGCTACAGTATAATAAAACGGGACGTTACAACAATAAAAGAAAACAGAAAATGAAAAACTTTTAACTGTGTGAATAAATGTAGGGTCCAAGTGTGTGTGTGTAGTGAGTAAGTGTAGGATGTGTGTGAGTGCGTATGTGGTGTGTAGGTGTAGGGTGTGTGTAGTGAGAAAGAGAGGGGTGTAACCAGTACACATCCGTTTATGGTTAGATATAGACTTATATTTATATGTGTGTTTTACCTTATCAATGTAAATTACCCAGCAGGAGATCCTCAGTGTCATCATAACTTAAAGTTTGGAGATAATCTCTAAGTACGTTTTTATATGTTAAACTTTTTATTTAGAAGGTGGTACATATGAATGCTATTAACGTAGAATTGGCGTTTGGCAAAAGCAGTTCTATGGCGTTCGTGGGGAAAAACGTTATGCTTAAGTCTGCCAGTCGGTTCCTTTGGAGGGCGGGCAGAGTGTTTGCGAAGGGTCAACAGGAGCACATAAAGTTGTCTGACTGTGAGTACCTTGCAATCGGAATAGAGCTGCACAGTGGGATACCTAAGTGGAAGAGAGAGCATTACCTTAAGGACAGCTCTCTCAGATTGGAATATTTTCAATATTTGATAACTTACCTATTGGTAGTATAATGTCTGTCGAAGTTCTTCAATATCATCTTGTATACATTCTCAGCTTCGGGAGGATTGGCGCAGGCGTCACCCATGGAACAACGGCCTCCGTTTAGGTCCTGCCACATCACCATAGGAACCTCCCATACACCTGTAAATAATATTGACATTAGTTAAAGTTACTTACTTACTTTTGCTATATGATCAAAATCAATATAATTGTGACTTAACTTCAATTCTCAAATAATTATCCAATTTTAGATCAAGTACTCATACTAACAAAGTTTAAATTACAACCACGACCTTTTTATTTCAAATGGTCATACAAAAATCAGCTTAGACCGCATGAATGTAAATTATCTGGGATTCTGAATTCAAGAATGTTTTTATATTCACCTGGATAAGATTTCGTTGGGCAAGGCGGTATCATACAATCGTGGAACAGCTTGTAGTCAAGAGTGTAGGGCCAGCTAGGGGGTCTGTTCTCATAAACGGGTAGCGACGAATCATACGTGAAGTTAGCATCGTACAACATCTTGAACATCTTGTTACCTCCGACGGAAAGGAAAGGCGCTCTCATACCTCTCACATCTTCAAGCTTAACTCCACCGTATGCTGCCAAGATTTCTCTTTGACCACCCACTTCTCTGTACCATTTCTTTTGGGAGAACTGTTCTCCGAAACTATGTCTAAAATCATTAATATTGTTTGTTAGTTTGTTATTCTACCATAAATTGAGTGAAAATAAGATAAGAAAGGAAAAATAAATTGCAGTACAGAAGGAAATTTCAGTAAAAAGTAAAAAAAATAAAAATAAACGAGAAACTCCATAACATTAAGTTAAAGCCAGAAATCAAAGTAATAGAAAATTCAAAGGCATAAATTTAGAATATGAGTAGTACATTGAGTCTTTACTGAAACTGTACATATCGTTGGTGCAAAAAACTGTCGAATGTGCTGTATTGAGTAGTCCATGAACTTACGAAATCGTATGTGATGCCATCTCGTGTCCAGCGGAGTAAAGGTTCTGTACTTGACTGTAATCGGTCCATTCGTGGGACACGTAAAATGTTGCGGATATCGGACAACCGTTGGGGTTGACGCGACCCTTCTCAAACAGATCAGCGTACAGACCCTTATTCAGGTCGTTTACAGAGTCGTCGAAGGTCAGAAGAACAATCTGAGGCACTTGTTCCACCGGCATGTCGGCTGTGTCGGGATGAGTATGTGCATGTGGGTGTGTGAGTTGTGCCAGGAAGAGGAAGATAGAGAAACAGGTTTCAATAAGGACGGAAGAGTTGAGGAAGATACAAAAAAATAAAAATTATTAGTGTCAACATAAAATACGATAAGATAGTTTTTTAATATATATATATATATTATAGAGATATGGCCGTAAATACCCTGTTAGTGGCAAACCTGCAGTCTACCAAAGATGCCGATAGGTTCAGAGAGAATTCTATGCTCATTGACTTACGATACTGTATGAGAGGCAAATTCGTGGCCATCTGCGTAAAGATTTTGAACTTGACTATAGTCCGTCCACTCGTGGGATACGTAAAAAGTGGCGGTAATCGGGCAGCCATTTGGATTCTTTCGCCCCGTTTCAAAAAGTTCTTCGTAGTACATTTTATTCAAATCGTTCACAGCATCGTCGAATGTTATCAATACCATTTGTGGCACTTCGCTGACGGGCAAATTTCCTATGTCACAAATACCATTTACAACAAACATTTTTAGATTCACAGTCGATAAAAAACAAAGACAAATCAGACAAGTCATGTCTAGACAAAGTAAAATCCCTCTCACAGAGAGGAGGTCTATATACTAATGTTTTGGGAATGTTATAAAGCTGTTTAGGTATGATTAAAATAACTTTATTAAAAGAACCATAAAGAAATATTATTGGATGATCCAAAGCCTTTACGTACCAGGTATTTCCTTGCCTCCGCAGTTGCAGTCAGGGAGTAGGCAGACGTCTTTCCTGCACTTGGCTGCGGTCTTATCAGGAGTAGGTTGTGGGTACACAGGGTCAGGCCTGCTCGGTGGATGCGCGTAGACGTCAACGAACTCAGTCGTTTTGGACACAATAGCCGTTGAAGGTTTCAATGTTGGCCGGCTGCGACTGCTCAGAATAAAATCGGTTTTAGGTGCTACAAAAAGTGGGCATGCTATTGTGCGTATAAAGATGAAATGAATTGCAGAGGTGCGGAATTACAATAATAAATTATAGGTACTAAATTAAATACCAATTTTGTCCTCTAAGTTAAGAGGGAACAGGGCCTGCGACTGTCCATACAAATGTATTCCCCTTTTTTTTTTTTCCTGAATAATGAATAGAGCCATTTTTTTTCTTCATAAAATCAAGGTATGCTGTAGACACGTCCCTGTTATTTCGTTTTTTCAACAACTTATTGGTAAAGAAAATATGACCCTCCAAAATTAACAAAAATGCCCCATTTTTACCGCCGTGATTAAAGGACTACCAGACAAATTCGAAAAGTTTTTAACCTAAAAGAAAATTATAGGAACCTAGACATACTCTTTCTTAAAAAAATATGTAAAATATGTGATATAATCGGTCTGAGCTGCAGCTATCCCTATCGCACATATATAGACAGACTTGAGGGAAGACGACGGCAATAGTTTCTTCAAATACCTATTTTTCAAATTCCTCGCAGGCCCTGTTCCCTCTTCATCTACATAATAGTGAACATGTATATGAACAAAATGACTACAAAATTCTGGGCCAAGTTTCGAGTTTATGATTTCACTCAATAATACGCTCAGATCACCTTTTTTATGTTCTGAGATAATAAGAGTATTTTTAAAGTAAAAAGCATGATAATCGTGTAAAATAAAGTAGTGAAAATGAAATGGATGATTGATATTGTATTCAATTCTAACGTTGGTGGTGTTCCTCTGTTCGGGGGTGCCTGTGGCGGCTGCGCATCGCTCGCAGTGGAGTAGTGCGCGGAACCACGGCCTCGAGTGCTGGTGGGCCTGCAAATAGTACATTATCAACTAAACAACACGTTCGCTCATATAACCCTCAGTTAGTATGCGTGAATTTAAAGACGAAGCATTTTCAAAATTATATTCAAATAATGATTCAAGTAAATTTTAATTTTCATCATGATTTAATGTTTTATTCCAAGTATGAATGATCTAAACTTTTAATAACCAGACGTGGCTACATGATTGTCTGTATTATGATACCACAAATATGTTAATAGCAATGTTACACAACATGCAGTATAATACGAAACACGAACACATTTCGATACACTTATGATTCTGGTGCATTTATACTAATAATGAGTTTGCAATGTGGTGCAATACGATTACGTGAAGCTACATTGAGGAACTTGCTACCCAAATAGCTAATTATCTTAACTACAAACATTCCACAAACTACACAAAATTCCAATAGTGTGCAGGAAATGGAAAGGTCGCGTCAGGAGTTAACAATTCAGAAATTCAACTCAACCGACATGAAATCCCCCAATGAGAACAGTATGTTAAGCGAAAGAGTTTAGATGTAGGTGCTATTAAACGATTGACGGATAAGATGTTTGACTTCATGCTAGTTACTCGCGAGGCGAAAAATAAGGATGTTTTTAATAAACGAAGCCTCCACCCTCATTAAGTAATGTGAGATAACTTCAGACTGCTTAGACTACTAGCCGGCGGGTTTTGTACCTCTGGTATTTGATTTCGTTGCATTTTGGATTTGCTTGCAGACTGTTGTCTGAAGAGCATTTGGTCGACGATTGGTAACTCCTGCGCCCACCTCCTGGGTTTGTCGCAGCTAACTTTATGGCGGGATTGACTCGTGAGGCTCGCGGTGGAAAGGATATGCTTTTAGTCGTCGATGTCATCGGTTCGAATTTCACAGTCGTAGTCGATTTCGTAGTACTTGTCGTAGATGCAATTTCACTTTCGACTTTACTATGTCGCCCTTCAGTCTCAGTCGTAGCTCTATCCTCCACAAAAGATTGAGTTGACTTTACTACTTCATCGTTAATATCAACATCCCGAATATTACTTTCAGTAGACGGAACATCGTTAATAATGTTATGGAACTTGTGCGAGCCTTCATTTTCTGGCATGCTTGTTATAAGACTACTGAATTTAGATTGATACGAGTGCCTACTTGGTATGCTTCTATAATCACTTGTCGAACTTTGTATCGGCATTGGAGATGTTGGTAAGTTGGCATATGTGAAGGGAGTGCTACTCATGGTGGCCATAGTTGTAGTCGTTGATGAAAAATCTTTTATGTCGCTCTCCGCTTCAGTGAAGCTAATAGATTCAGCACTCGGGGCAATATACCTACTAACAGGAGGTTCCGTTATAATTTGTAGACGCTTCACATTGCTGCGCAAAGGTTTTTCATCCACAAACTTCAACGGCTTCTTCTGGTATCCTATATTAACTACTTTCTCTTCATATCTTTGTGTGGTTGTAGTAGGTTTAGGTGTAGTTGATGTTGTCGTTGTTGTAGTTGAAAACTCTTCAATTAATTGTGGTGCAGGAGAACTTCCGAAATTGTTCAAGAATGCTGTGATGACAGTTTTAACTTTACCATTAAAAATTTCCGTTGTTTGGTCTGGGACGACTTCATCTTCTAATCGGTAACTATAATAGGAAGGCTTACGCGAATTTTTTTGTTTCTTAGTATTGCGGGGTCGGGATGACCTGCGTGTGGTTGTTGTGGGTACAGTTGTGGATGTGGTAGAGGTAGTATAGTCACGTGTATCAGCGTTCCTGTATGTATTGCGTAAATTATCCAATGTTTTGAAAGGTGAAACAGAAGGCTCGCTCCAAGTGTACTGAGATCTATCATATTCTCTTGTCGGTGGTTCCTCATTTAATGTGTTATTTAGAGTTGCGGTCGATAACTCGCTAACACGAGCATTTTGCAAACCGGTCTCAATCAATGCTTCGGTATTAATTGAATTCTCTGTGGAATCAACAACTTCTTGATTGTTTGCAGAAAATGGAGTTGGTCGTGTTTTGATATAATATTTCATCGATGTAGTAGAGGGCAAGGTGGTACTCCTAATTCTAGAATGTATGGGTATTGTTCTGCTCGTTGGTCTTACATAAACAGGAATATCATAGTCATCTTCGCTGTTGTCAGGACCAAAATCATTTCTACGCTTCGAGCTCTCCGAAGATATTTCGTATTTTCTATCGGTTTCAACTACTGGTTCTACATACGCTGGTTCTACAGACACTGGTTCTACAGACACTGGTTCTACAGACACTGGTTCTACAGATGCTGGTTCTACGGGTACCTCTTTACTACTATCATAATAATACCTATCAGACTGTCTTTGCCTATTACTAATACTGCTACCACCTCGACTACTTGGTTTACGAGCCCTATCAAAATCTTCTAATGGTCGTGTTAGAACAGTCAACGTATAAGGATTATTGGTATTATTAGGATTACGCCTGATTGAAAAACCGGATGTTAGTGACACTTTTTTATTGTTCCTGTACTTGGATCTTACCACTTCCACGTTATTATTATTGTTAGCCACTTCAGAAGAACGTCTTGATGCGGTTGCATGCGTTTCAGTCGTAGGTAATGTCTCTTTTAATCTATATAAATTGTCAGTCACTTCAAAAGGTTTGGCAAGGGAGGAAAAGTTTAAGGTGGGTGGTTGCGTGGTAGGTATGGATGATGAGATCTCGTCAGAAGGTTCTGAAGAGGATTCAGGAATTGGACTTTCATCTGTGGATGATCTGTTGAATACAAAGCAAAAATTCTTTCTAATTGAAGCTCTAAAACAATACTACTTATATAAATATTTATTTTAACAGGCGGAAAACTGTCTCGTTTGTACAAATAAATTAGTTTGGTTAGTGAATATGGAAAAAAGTTATAATATGTTTAGTGTTTACTACAGAGACAGATAAAGATACCACAAAAGCTACAGAATTATATCAATATAATATTATAAGAGAGAAATAGAACTGATAAAACCAAATACTGAAATAAAATTTTGAACAACCTTAAGACCGATACAAAAGAGAGACAGAAATGAGTAAAAAGTTAGAAGTTTGAATCAGTTGAAAGTTTGCAAATGAGAGATGAAACTTAGATGAAAACGTAAGATGATAGAATGATGTTTATGAAATTTTGAGAGAATGATTTAAGCCGGGATGATTTTACGTTTGAAGATTGTTCTTTTGTAGTACCTTGGGCTATATCGAGACGGGGTCATTGCTTCAGTGTAGGGTGCTGTAGTAGGGCGTTGTGTTGTTGTGCTTGTGCTGGTTGTGGAAGGAGTGGTGCTAAAAGTGGTAGCTTCGTACACAGTCGTCCTCCCGCTGCTTGGGTTATGATCGTATCCCAATTCATTACCTTCGCCCCTGGATCGTAGGCAATGTTTCCTTATTAATTGTTTTGCTAATTTTACGTTAGGCATCTCGATAAGATTATTTTAATAAATTCTTAATAAAAATAAGGAATAGTTGCACTTAAAACTTACCTAGTCGAATGGCGAATTGGTGCTTGGTATTGATTCTGATGGTTGTTTATCTGAAAATTTATTTGGCCTAATTAGTATTTTAGTTTAACTAATTATACCTCAGAGGTTGTGATTCTTTTGTTATTATTTGTAACAATTTCTTTGACATCTTTAATATATTGATTTAATTTAAATGGATTGAATTGAATGATTAGAATATTGACCAAGCTTTTGACAAGCTTGACAATTTCTTTCTCTTCGACTTTTAGACTCTTATTTAGATAGATTATTAAAATTACCTGTGGTCGTATAAGTTCATCATCGTAGTCAACTGGTGCTGGCCTCGGTGTGTAGGTTTCAACGGGTCGCCTTGCCGGTGCGGGGGGAGGGGTACCTCGGTACGTCTGCTGCACAGCTGGGCGGAGCGAGGCCGTGTTATATTGCTGAACATAGTCTGCCGATACCAGTTAGTGGGTTACGTGCATGAAGTGGTCAGTTTATAGGTCGTGTGCTTAAATATGGTTATAGTATTAAGATTGAGAGATTGGTTGTTTTTAGTAGATAGGGTAGAAGACAGCATTACCAGTTATGAAATCCAAATCATCAAAATTTTGTTTGAAATCGTTAAAAATGTTGCCTTGACTTGAATGAAGAAGTTCGGTAAGTTATCGTCTTAAATAATTAAATGGTCTTAATTGCATTTCTTATAAAAAATGGGTAAGTAGTGGAGTAGGGAAATATTGTTACAATTGTAAATGTAGTACCTTCTTTCATTATATTAGTTTTCAGTTGACCTCTTATAAAAATATCCATTTGAAATTAGTAATAAAGAAAAGAAATGCCTAATAAGTTCATAAAAGTCATGATAATGTATAGTAGTTAGATTGTTACACACCATAGAATAGGTTTTCTACTAAAATCATAAAACAAACTTAGAACTTAATTAAATACTTTTTTTAAAAATAAAAACTCTATTTCAAGTTAACATTCATCTGATAAATGTTTTTACACGTTCCAAACATGGAATTAAAAAAAATACAAATCATGTACGATTGCAAAATTATAATGTTACCTGTATCTTTGTACAATTCATCATCTTCATCATAAACAGCATAGTAGGGGTCGTATTGATCGGGACTGTAGTTTTGAGTTCCATTGTACAACATTTTTGGACGGGGACTTGCTGAATAGGAGACTGGAGCTACGCTTTCTGTCGGTTCCAAGCTAAAAATACCATTGGTTCTGTTGAAATCTCAATAAATATGAAAATCTTATCGTAAATTCAAACTTTTCAGTTAAATTGTATGTACAGTTGATTTTGCGATATACAAAGCAATTCGGTCAGTCTTTTCTACAGTCAAAGTCACTATAGTCAATGTTAGTTTAACCTTTATAATACTGGTGTCTCATATTGGAGACAGATAACAATAAAATTCTATTGTGTCTGCTAATTGCGCGCGCGACAGATTAATCAGAACACATTTAGTGCGATAGATATTTCCAAAATTCCGAAGAACTCTGTACAAAAAGTGTAAGTTAGTTGTGCCAAAAGTCATCCATCTCATAATTAGTATTTATATAGTTTTGTGCTCTTCTAATTACCTGTTTGTTTTATCGTCATGTTTAGTCTTTGTAAATCTAGTCTCTTGGTTGTGGCTGTCACGAGGAGTCGTCAATTTCATTTGTGCAACAATGTTCGGATGTCTTATTCTTCCTCTCGTCTGCTTATCTTCATTTTGGGAAGTTTCTTTAAGAGTAGTCGGCTTAGCTAACCTATGCCTAACAGTATAGGGACGCAAAGTCGTTTGGTTCAAATATTTTGGAGGCCTAACAGTGTTAGGTCCGTTTTCAGTAATTGGTCTTCTTATATGCATAATAGTTCTGTTTCGGGGCATATGATGTATGATTTGGTAATTAGATACTTCAGGACGAATCAGAGTATTCGAAGTAGGGGTACCGTAGTCTACTAATACAGGGATTGGAATTTTTCCATTAATGTTTTTGTTAAAATCTTTAACTGGAGATTTTGTCACAATAGATACATCGTTATGATTCTTAGTGGCACTCTCTGGTTTGTGGTTATTGTATTTTATTGCTACTCTTGGAAGCTTTGGATTAACACTAGCTGGATCAGAATTATCTTCATAACTGTCATCATATTCCTTGTAGTTTTGAGCCATGGGTGGTCTTTGAGGTTTCACTTCCGTACTTGGCATGTATTTTGGTTTGACTACAGGTTCGTAGTAATATTGTTCATCTTCGTCATCATAATAATAATCATTCATTTCTGGAGAAGGCTTTGGTATCGGTCTGCGTTTAGGTGGCGCTCGAGTCGTGGTAGTGATAGGGCTGCTTATGAATTGTTGTTGGTTGTTGTACGAATTAGCTGTATTTTGATGATGAGTATAATTTTTTACCGGCGATTGAGTAGATTTGATGGCTTGCGAAAACAAATCTCCTAGATTTTGAATATTTTTTGTTATACTTGGTTTGAATGAAACAGCACGGAAAGGAGACTCTGTGGATGGATTATTCCAATATTGTTGTAAAGCTGAAAGTTGTTGATTTGCCAACGTCGTCAGGGGCTTAGGTGTGGAATGTTTTAGGGCAATATAGGCATTATGGGGTTTAATAGAGGACATTAGATAAGGTTTTGCTGTTGCAACTATATGTGGATGAAGTGATATAATCTTTTCAGGCTTAACTATGTACCGATGTTTTGGTGTTGTCACAAGGATAGGCGAGTTTGTCCCAGAGATTAACAAATATGGTTTAGGACTAGCGGAGAATGTATGAGTCTGTTCTTTCAATTTATTCTCTTGATTTGGTCTAGGAGTGCTGCTTATTGGTCTGCTGAAGCTATAACTGATTGGTAACTGGCGGTCGTCATTGAAATTTGGTGGTTTTAACTTTGGTCTGTTAGCATCTAAAGGAGTACCAGCAGTTTGTCTAATTATATATGTGTTTTGATTTTGAGGTTGTTGCTGTTGTTGTTTTTGTTGTTGCTGCTGCTGCTGCTGCTGCTGTTGTTGCTGCTGTTGCTGCTGCTGTTGTTGCTGCTGCTGCTGTTGTTGTTGATGGGATTGTCTGGTCAGTTCTGGTCTTTGAATTCCCTGGTCGTATGACTGCGTTTGTTTTATTTGTGCTAAGGGTGGTCTTAAACTACTAACAAATGTTGCTGCTGAGCTGCCAGGTCCGGAAGGTACAGTGAAAGGTTTAGGAGTACTCATTCCTTTATAACTTAATGTCGAACTGGGTACTCCAGAACCAAGCTGTGATGCTGTTGTTACTTCAATTGTGGGATTGATTAGAGGTACTGGTTTTGGACTATTATTGGTGTTGCCAGCTGTATATTGACCATTGCTTAATTTTGTCAAATATGCGTCAAAATCGAAGTTAGGACTAGCAAAAGGATTTTCTATATCTTTATACCTATTACTCGGGTGTGTGAATTCATATGGTGGTGCTGGGAAATCATCTTTGTGACGCTCATCATCTTCATCGTCTTCTTCTGAATTTTCATCCTCTTCTTCACTAGAATTCTCTTCATCGTCATAATCTTTATCATCTGATGGTCTTTTCTGAGAATTTTGTTGCAATATTTTTACATTCCTAATTGGTTGTCGATTATTGTTAGTTGGATATTGGTTCTGTTGCTGATATTGAACCCTTTCTTGTTCTTGAGTTCTGTAGTTTTCTTGAGGCCGTGGTGATGTTGGCACTGAGACAGGTTTACCCGTAACAATAGTACTAGGTACATGCGATGAATCGGGAAATGAGATTGGATTGTTTTGATGATTCATATTTGATTGCGTCGATGAATAAAATTGATTGATGTATTGATCTTTACCTTGCTTGGGAGCATTATTGTAAAAACCACCAGATAATGAAGTGAATGGGTCACTATTAAGTGATGATATAGGAGGACTTTTGGTTATTATTTGGGTTGCAGCATTCAAAGGGTTATGAGCTAATGACTGACTAGATGGGTCTGGTAAACTAGGTTTAAAAAGTCTGTGCGATTGTGAATTGCCTGTTTGGTAAGATAAAAAAGGATTGGCTGTAGAATATAAATTATTATTGTAGGATTGTGGGTGGCGGTTATCATAATAATTGTTATTATTTGGGTTGCTATCATACGTCTGCTGGTATCTAGAATGTTGAACATTGGTATTGTATTGTGGGAATCCAACTATTTTATATGGCTTTACAAAGGCCCAATTCTTTCCAGGAGACTTGTAGCCATTCTTTACATAATATCTGACTTGTCTCTTTCCTCTTTCAGTATCATCTAGTGGTGTACCATCTTCCTCATCTTCAGTATCTATTTCGACATACTCCATTTCTTCTCCACTGTCACTTCTTTTTGACATTTCTTCTGGTTTTGTCGTAGAAGTACTTGTTTCATTAACATCTAAGTCTTTTCCTACCACTTCCCTTTTCTTTCTCAAGACTGGTTTTTCAGTCAGGTCATTAGTAATAATTTCATTCGTCTCAACGTCTAATTGTCTGTCATTAGAAGAGTCAGTCACGCTGTCACTTTTGTCTTCACTGCAAATAACGACACTGTCTATTAGTTCCTTATTCATAGTCAATACATCGTCTTGTGTTACACTCTTGTTGGGACTTACCTGTAAGATTGGGGTGCGGGAGTAACAGTAGCAGTTCGTCGTTCATCGACTTGGGAGCCAAATGAGAAGGAGCCTATTTTACCACTGTTTTGAGGAATTGATGCGGGAATAATGTTAGAGTTAAAATTTCTTCCGGTGTTGGTTTGTTGAGCTCCGTAACCATCTCTGTCCTTTTGAACTTGTCCTATGGTAGGAGGTTGTCCGCGATAAACGCGTTGTTGTCTGTCACTTTCAATTTCCTCGACTGGGGGTAGGTCATCTACTTCCTCGTACAGTTGTTGTTGCTGTAATGAAAGCAAAAAATTATTAATATTCCACTCAGTAAAGCACAATCATAATCGTCTCGTATACTCGATATGTTCTAAATACCTTTTCGTATTCTTGTCGGCTGTATTTAGGCTGTCCTCTTGAGGTGATGACAGGGTTGGGCTGAGCACGCGGCGGCGGTGGTGGGGGTGTGCGACGTGGTGGCGGGCGAGGGGGCGGGTCACGTTCGTTGATCCGCTCCAGCTCCTCACCGCCAACCGCGCTGGTGCCGTCACAGCCTACGTTGCGCGGCCAATCACACGTTTGGAGCTCGTGGCTAGAAAACATTAAAAGGAGATTTAGAATAAAGATACGACTGAAAGACACTTATCAGAAGTATAATACCTATACCTACTGCCCTGAGACATAACGCTTCATCGTCTCTAAATATGTATTTACATAGCAAGAATGTACGCGTGAAGGAAACAGTCTCGATTCATATCTATCGTACTATTCTATGTTACAAATTAACGTTCTACTCTAGTAACGTTGGTTTGTTGGAATCAAATCAAAATATAAAATCATAGTGGCATTTAGGTCACTGGTGTTCTTTTAAGTTTCCAACAACCTCAAAGTCATGCTACCCAACGATTTCAATATTGTTAGCGCTATATTCATTATCTTCATTAAAAATAAACTTTTTCGATGTGAATTTCTCACGCTTAACAAGATGTTCCCATATAACCCGACGCCGTATCTCTTTACATTAATAATGTTAATATTGTCACAATGTTTATTATTTGAATAGTATTTTCTCATTGGAATATTATGATAAACATGCAAAAACTAGCATCTAGTATAGAAAACTTCGAGCCATTTAAAACATGACATGTAATGGCATGAATGAAATTTAGTTCTACTAATAATGGCAATGGGATAGTAACTCGGTATATTGAAAATGTTGTCTTGTATGTGATTAACAAAAGAAGTGAGGATCGTATCAATATGAATTCCTAGCAAAGAATAGTCTCTATGACGACCTGTGTGTTTATAGAAGTTCTGAGAGCCTAAACTAAGTAGATAAACAGCAATGGTCTTCCTGAAACCCAACACTAACATACCATGATCATCAATCCTTCTGCCTATCGTAATGGCAACAAAACAGACTATTGGGAAGCCTATAGAACAAAGTAGTGTCTATGTTAGGCTGATAGTTATAATGATGATAATTCCTCACCTGTACATAAGGCCACCAGTGCATGACTCGAGTAGTGCGCCGCCAAACACACAGACGTAGTACAATGTGCAGTCGGTGGGGTGAGAGTAGTATCCGAACTCTTCGGGACAGTCGAAATTGACGTCACGCTTGATGTCGGCTGCTACGGGCACGCTTCGGACCGGGCCGGATCGGGACCGCGACCGGTCGGAGTGGGCGCCAAAGCATTCTGGAATTAGAAAATACAAATGAGTTCTGGAATTCGAAAATGGAACATAGTTGGATTCAAGTCAAAGTTTAGTCGCCTATGAAAGCTTGTCAGTCCTTGTCATTAGTTCTGAATCTGCATATATTTTAGATCAATTAAACAATATTTACAAAAATGGTTTATAAATATTTCAAAACACTAAATAACCTAACCTAACCGATAAATCTATTATTACAATCGAAGACATTGATCACAAATTGGACCAAATTACGCATAAACGACTACAATGACTATCGATCGAAATAATAGCATATCGCAAGGTATATCGAATGCAACACGCATAGCCACATTGTCTTCGAAACGCTTCGAAAGTGATATGAGACAATTGTCGCAAGCGGCTGCAATAGCACGAACAACGAAACCGTCGCCGATACACTTTAAGATAACCGCATACTAATCGGAATAATAAGCAGAAACCACCGCACCGGCGCGAGTCTTAATGGCCGTACTTAGGACTATAGTAGGGATTCGAAAAAGGCATCGATTGATATCTTAGTAAAATCGATACTTGGCCCTGTATTCCAGAACGATACTCAAGCATTGATCATTGGTTAATTGGACATATTTTTCATAATCATTTTTTATTTTTGATCAACCATAAATTTTTGATATATTTTCAATGATCATCTTAAAATATTGGTCTTACTTTTGTACTCGATTAATTTTAAAATATCTTGGACTGATATATCGAAATAGTGAGAGTAAGACATAATAAGAAAGTGGTTAAGTTTATGGTGTTATAGGATTATCAAAGTTTGGAAAAAAAACGATAGGTTCTTTACATGTTGTAACTTTATCGATACCCCACATCCCTGCACTAAACTATGCAGTTGCCTCACTGTCCTTGCAAGCTCATGCACCAAACACCTGCAACCGGATTCCTTATCCCACTATCTTTACACAGTGATCCGTTTATCAGATCTAAGCCATCCATAGTACCTAATTGATTTCGCAAATGTGCAAAAGTCTGAATCGTCAGCTTTATAGCATATTCAATTGTGTAATATGAAATTATAGTAACAATAGGGATTGTTATTTTTTCCACATTCTTACAGTGTATATTGGTGGAAAACATATTGGCAATTGAAGCTGTGTAACGTTTGAAATTAGCGGGGCTAACATAATAACGTTACATAGTCTTACATCGGTTGGTAATTTGTTGGAAATTAGCAAAACTTTGCACAGCACATTGAACACTGTTTCGCACAGAGTGGTCTGACTACTCGGCAAAACGAAATGAATGCAGAATATTTTACTGAAGGTTTTTAGCTTTCAATTTTACTTCAGTGCTTGTTGGGCAAGCATTTCAATAAACGTGAGTTAACCAATTTTTGGGGATAAAAAAAATTATACCTACCTCTTTCTAACGGCTTTCTTCGTAGTGTAAAAAGAAAGAAAACACTATAGGCATAAAAATAATAATAACTCATATAGTAATATTGTGTATAATTACTCTTAAAATGATAGAAGTTATATGGTACGTACGTATCACAAAGTTCCTACTTCTTTACCTAGTTTCAAGGATCACTGAGACATTACGAGAATGGTAGCACCAGTTCCTAGGCCACATAAATACATTTTCGTAACTTATACTTATTTAAATTCACATGGCGATGTTGTTATCAGCATTGTGAAAAGGAACCGAGAGTTAAGAGCTTTTATCTAAATCGCAGTCAATTTTGTCACGTTCACATCGTATCACGAATTACGTGGGATTTGGGACAGACAGCGAATCTCGCGCTTGAATTAAGTTATTAAATAGTAAAGAGCTCCTTTTTTTCTTTGTCCGTTTGTCTACTATTGGCCAATTTTGTACTTCATTATTTAAATTTTAATGCGTGTCTTTAGATGTGCAAGTAGTCCTTGTCTGTGATGAAATGCAAACACAATTCTGCATAATTGTGTACGTATTCATTTTTTTACTAATTCAGTGCTAATCTTATTTCGCACACTATTAATAATCTGTTTTTTTTAAATTACTATAATTAAAAAGTGATTACGGAAACAATTACACAACCCGAGCAACAAAGAAGGTCCCCTTTATAGTGATAAAATTGGACATTAGTCCAATAATCAATCAATTAATAATTATTACCTCTCTAAGCCACAAAATTTTAGGTTCTATTTAGTTAGTTTCATTTATCGTCGAGATACATAACCCTGAAATAAATACTTTCATTCAATAATAACCATAATTCAAGCCCTATGCCACACGATCTTTTACACTTTAAAACCATATCCACCATTACTCACTGATGGTGTGAAGTCACATAAATCTAGAGAGCAATAACAGCGCATAAAGTATGGTACACTTTCTTCGTTTAATGGCTTCAAACACATCGCTAAGATTTTGTTATGATCTTATGTCATTTTTTTATAGGGCTGCTCTCGATTCACACTGTTAATCATGGTGAATATAACAAGACAGTGTTACCTACGTTTATTATGTAATGAGAAGTATACCTACTTAGAATGTTTGTTGTTGTTCATTATGTTATTAAGATGTATGTCGACTTGAAAGAACATGGCAATTGAGAGTATGTCATGCTCACTTAAATGTCTCGCTGATGGTGGAGAGTGTGTTGGATCATTCTGTTTCTTACAAAATGGTTGAGCTGGATGGTGCTGATCCACGCGTCATGTTCGTGAACGAGCGCCGTCAGTTGTGACTGGTCGTCTATTATCTGCCAAGGCTTATTTTTAATCTTATATTTTTTATTGTTTTGTTTTTTTTACATTGTTCTCACATATAGAAGCAACAAGAATAAAGTACCCAGGATTTTGTAATATCTATATTTCAATGAGTGTCCTTGGAGTTTCTTGCCCGTTCTTCTCCATAGAGATCTACTTTTTGTAATGGCAACTAGCTTCAACTTCCTGACTAACTGACCGACTGTTTGACAATTCAAAAGTGCCTGTAGTTTAATTGAAATAAATGCTTTGAGTTTGAATTTATGTTAACAGCAGCGTTTCCACTATCTATGCCGATGGAATTTAAATTAAAGATAGATACAACATAGTTAAGGCAAGATGGATGAAAAAACTGAAAACCCTAATAAACTTGATTAGACCATAGCACTTACTTAACATACGTTTTCTGTTAAACTTCGTTTGAAAATTCTTATTTTGGTCTCTGTTACTAAAACTCAAACTCAAAGCATTTATTTCAATGAAACCATTTACAGGCATTTTTGAATTGGCAAGAAGTCGGTCAGTCAGAAATATGAAGCTAGTTGCCCATTCCAGTTATGATGTTACAATTACTTACAGTTAAATACAGTCTACATTTGGTTAACAAGCCCGAAGCGCCGGCGCCTAACTTCACTCTCGCTCCAATTCAAGTTTGCAACTCAATAGCGCGCCTTCCACCCACAGAACTATTCCATAGACACATTAAATCCAAATCTGCATACAATACCAAAGACACAGGTAGAAATAACCAAACAATATAATAATTATCCTCTAAAGGTAATAAGCAAACGTTTTCTAGATAAGCCACCATCATACCATATATGTTTTGCAAGACAACCTTGTGTTTAAGAGAACTACATACAATCTGCGAACAATAGTAATAGTCGAACAAATGCTTGAGTTTCCCACAAGTAGCTAATCCGAAAACTTGACAAAGAAAAATGCTCCTTAAAGTGATTTTAGTAAGAGTCAAGCTATTGTCAGTTATTATGCCAGTGTCGACACACGACCGTCAACATTCGGGCCGTGATCTGCGCACGCGCTGCCTCAAGTACCCTAAGGCTTAGTGTTCACTCACGTATAATTTTGATGTTTATCAATCGTACATTAGTGTTATATCGATAACCATCCAATTTTATTTAGCCTATCAAACTTCAACATTACATGTTTGCCTGAAGCATATTTAAAATAACTTATGCCTCAATAATTTTTGTATGCAAATTCGAAGTCCGTATTTGAGATCGACCGACGACCTTCAATAGGACAGTTTTTTGTCATTACTTAGTGGCCCGCAAAAAACTTTGTATTTAGATCATGTAACCCAAATAAATCAAATAAAAAAATTCCTTATGTTCTTTTGGTCAGGAAGTCGTGGTCGTTCAACTTAATATGTCTGCAATGAAAAACGGTAAGGGAATTAAAGCAATCCGTAATTACATTAAACAGTTGCATCGTACAAACGACGGATGTAAAGTAGACACACGCCCACCCTAATGGTTAGCCAAACCATGGCAAAATCGTTGGCAAAACGCAACCAACTCTAGAATTATCAAACAACGAAATCGACCCAGTTGTCGCAACGACCGGTTCTGTACTCGTTTTAGCTCATTAATCAATAAGCAGATCCCCTGATCGTGGCTCCAAAGTGTTGCAAACTATAATAAATCCATAATTATTCGCCGTGGACGAACCATAGAAGCATGAGATCCTTAATAATGCCTAGTTGTGTGGGAAATGCTCGGGCAATAGGCGATTAATCTGCACATTGCAATATGTGTTGAAATATTTTCCAACCATTGTATAGATACACTCGATGCTCTAAATAAACTCGGATCCGACGTTTCAAGATCGTTGACTCCGACATTCTCAAGCGTTTTCTTCCCATCCTACCGCAATTGCGTTTCCATGTTTGTGAAATCAAAAAAGAAACTCGACACTATTAGGCGATAACTACAGGATAAGTGTGGGCGGTAAAACGTCGAATAACCGCCAAGTGTTGCCAGCATATTTGCATTCTGCAGCATGGTGAATGCATTTACGCACACCCACTGTGATTACGAATTCTCAGAAACAGATTTAATTGAACTTGGAACCAAACAAAAATCCCTATCTCTTTAATTAGGACAGAAGCAAAAACAAATAAATTCTGCAACACCTACACATACAAGCTGACTGTTTCAAAGCACACAAATTATTATTTCAATGTCTGCTTGTTTTTAGGAAATGAATTGCCAAAGAATTGTCAAACAATAGAAAGAATTATCTGCGCAGGAAATTCTCAAGTATGAATGAAATATGTTTTCACGAACAATGCTTGAATTATGTTGGGCTCGCAAAAGTGATAGATCAAGTAAAATTAATGTGTGATCACCCCGCCATTTATGTTAACTGGTTGTATAAGATTTTCTCAGCGGGCAACACCATCAGAGCCGTGGAGCCAGAGAAAACATGACGTCAGGAAATGTATGCGACCACGTGGGAGGTAAATGGACCAGGATAGTCAATAGGTGGGTGCACCAACTCCTAGGATGAGTAGGCGAGCATGGACAAACGTGATTGTATTGAATGATTTATGATATCTGTAATCTCGTAATGCTAATGTAGTTAATGCAAATAAGATCAAAATGCTTAAGGAAACAGTGTTGGATGTTTCCAGTGCGATTTATGTTCTCTAGAAATGTAAATGGCTAACTTGAGAGATGGTACTCGATTTAACAGCAAAGACGTGAGTAAATGTTGTTTATATCAATCGATGTCAATATTGACACCAAAACATTTCAAAGATACATTTGAGATCTTCTATTCTATAAAATCTTCAGATCTTTTTGGAGCAACTTAATCTAAGTCAGAGCTTAGTAGTTTGTTACATTTAGATATTGCTGCAATTATGATTAGCTTGCTCTAGTATTAGGCAAGAGCAAACATTTTATGTTCTGTACACATGAACAATACATTAAAATCGTGATCGCGTGCCCTTTGTGGCGCGTTGACCTTTAAGCTTTAATTCCTATCTACAACCTATATCAATTCGCCAAACTGCCCATTCGTGGTTCGCCTGCACAATATAGATAATGATACGTCAAAATCGGCCTTGGACCTCTCACTAACAATAAATTCATTATTAACAATAACAAGCGTGTGGGTGAGATTTCCGAATGTCTCATGCAATCCAATTTATTTCGGCAGTCAATATTTCATATTTTATCAATATTTTCAAAATACGTCAAAAGTGACTACAAACTACTGGTAATCTAATAATAATCTAATGATAGAATAGAATAGAAATATTTAACTGATCCAATTAACTTCACAGCAAATCGATTATTCGATTATAAATCGTTGCCCCGAGTCAATCGGACTCAATTAAAGATGTTATAATTGAATGAGATAACTCGATTCAATGATTAAATAACATCGATTTTATTAACAATAATTATTATATTCTGATTCAACTGTGATTGTATATCGGTACGACAACGTAAATGATGTTGACTATGATAACTTAGTATCGCGTAACAAGATGCAATTCAAATTCGATTGTGTCTTGAATGAGTAAAAACTTAATTTTGAGCGGAACTCAAAGTAAAGCAAGATGCAATGTTTTTCTCTGTGCATAGCCTCTTTTTTTACAAAAAACGAACTAAGTGTTTTGCTCATGAAAAATTGATTTTAAGTAGAGCATATTTTTAGAACAGTCTGCTACTCGGACGCTACATGAATACTTTATCTTGATTTTAGTGCATTATATGTACTGCAACATATGTAAGTTAAATTTTTCAATTGCTGCATTGTGCATGAATTGCTAAACATTTCTTTGTATCCTACACGTAGCAGGACCAAAACCGTTATTACTTCTTATATAATTATGAACGATTAATCGCTAATGTTCTTGTTATGAGTACTTCTTACACGATCTGTTTATTGCCGAAATATTAATGGTTTTGAACGCAAGTCTTGTATGTAGCAACATTGCCCCCAGCAATGTTGCTCTAATAATGTCGGAACACGCCCAAAATTTGTTATCAATGTTTTTAATAACACATTTGAAATAATGGAGTTTCGAATTAGTTGCTTGTTTGGCGCCTACGCTTACATTAAAATGCCTATGATTAAGAAAGTGAAATTCTTTCGCTCTTTTACATTCCTCGCAAGAGATTGTGTGCTTTATCGGTAAAATGTTTTAAAACATTGTTTTTACATTATTGTATCTACGTATAACGTGCCTGCACTTTTAGTTTTGTTCTGCAATTTTTATCTTTAACAATATGAGACGGGCTTGTGGCTAAGTGATAACAATCGCAGGGTTCATCAATCAGGTTAAGCTACGCTTGCCGCGGTTGGTCCGTCGATGGGTGTCCATATTTACATACCAAGACCCCTCCGTGCTTCGGAAAGCACGTTAAGCCGTTGGTCCCGGCTGTCATTCGTGGATTTTTGAGTATCGTTACGGGTCGTTAGGAGCCCGAAACTCTGACAAGTTGTCTTACCAAGGGATATCGTATTACCCAGTAACTGGGTTGTAGAGGTCAGATAGTAGATAGTATTGGTATTCAGCTGCATCTGGTTTGACTGGAAGCGGAGCTCAACATAGTTGGGAAAAGGCTAGACATAGCTTGGACTAAGTCTAGTGTCATTGATGATGATAAGACTGGCTAACGGCAATACTGGTTTCATTCTCCGTGGTGTTTATTTTTAAAATTAATTGCATTATTAGAGTTTATAGACAGGGTCTATGGAGAGAGCATTGTCTTTATACCTGTCATTAAGTTAACAAACAATTAGGTCCTTTCTTATTTCTTTTAAACTAAACACAATTTACTGCCATATAGTCGAGTTTATAACATAGACATTGTCGTGATTTCTCACACAAAGTATTAAATATGAATTATACATGGAACTCACACAGAACTGCGTGGATTTGGTCGATCATTGCACTTCGTTGCGACATGACGTTACTTTCCGCGTCCGTGTTTTTGAACCCGTTGCAAGATATAAACTTATGAACAAAATCTTTTAGGAAATTCGATTAATGCTTAATTTAGCACTCGGAATACCACATATTTTTTGGTAGTGGATCGAACTTTACACGGGTCAGTGCATGCGGTCGGTAACTGGTCGTCTCCATCCATATCTTCTTAGTTAGTTGTCATCTCAGTGATAGTTACATCCTTCCAAGCCTTATCATCTGTCACACGTCTATTCATCGTTTCTTTTATCATCCCCATAGTCTTTCTTTTTCGTGTCGTTAGTGACTAACCTGGTGTCAGAGATTTTAATCCGCCCATGGGCCTCTGTCTTGGCTGGTTGGTTTCCTCACGATATTTTCCTTCACCGTTTTTGAAGCAAGTGATAATTATACAATACGCACATAAATCCGATAACTTGACAGTCTGACGGTCACACCACTAAGCTATGACTGCAGTTTTTACACCGCTTCCTAACCAAAAGCGATCGTAACGCTCTTTTATATGAATCTGACATTAATCAAGTCGTGTCTGTTGTGTACGTTAAAATATGTACATACAAAACGACGTATCATCGCTTTTGGTATTAATACTCATTCCTCATTTCTCCGCATCACATGGAGAGCAAACTTTTATTCGCATTACCTGTGGTAACAAATCAAGTTATATGCAATGCATATTCAATTCTTTTTACTTCTAGAACACTTTGTGCCAATGGAACAAAGGTTTCTTTCCACACAGTGTGCCACTATCAGCACTGTCTGGAAAAAAATAGAGCTCTTGTAATGGTATCATCGTGAGGTACGATATTATCGCCTGCCCCTCTTCGCTTGAGCCTCAACGTTACTTTAGTTGTCACGGTGTACGGCCTCGGTATCGTAATAATAGCCGCCTTTTCACTTTTTTTATGCACAACTACTCTAAAATATGCCTTTACGTTGCAACATTCGATACATGAAAATGTCTCAAGGTCCATACTGTTATTTTTCTGAAGGAAAGGTTGTTCTAAACAGACGTAATTCTTTTGTTTTGCGTAATAGAATAATGTAGCAGTGTTTAGACGAGAACTGCTAATAAGTTACTGTTCATTTGACTACGGCCATTGGAAGGACTTTGCTAATGATATCTCCTACCCTGGCTTTAATGAAGCAAAAAATTGCAGTAAGAATTGAAAAAATGATTGTATTGATCTTTTGTGAACATAACTCAAGTACACGCATTTACATAAACATGTAGGATATTATATACTCGTAAAATATGCAGTAGGTACCGACATGTTATCATTGATTAGTCAATGTGGTAGAAAAATGTCCGACCGCCCAGAAATATGTTACTTATTTACGTACCTTTATATAAATATAACACTTATCGCATGACAAGTTGCCTGTCTTGGCATTTTGTTGAGTCAGATGACATTTTCCATAAAGACGTGTGTTAACTGCAAGATAATTGTAGATATCTATCAGTGTAGAATCAAGGCCATGCCTCCTTAATATTGTCTGTTTGTGGTTTTATCATTGATCTAATTTACAAAAAGTGAATTTATGACCACTTACCGCCTAGCGATTGCTCGTAATAACTTCCTGCTCTATTTAAATCATTACCTTGCCAATTACGTTTATAATGTCATGAGCGGAATTCACATGCGGCCAATAAATCAACTACACTGCAACTGGTTTTTATTTGTTTGAGTCCAGTAGCCAATTGAAACTGATTATTTAAATTATGTGTTTAAATTTTTTGTAAAGTATTCTTACAATCTAACTAAAAATATAAACTTCAATTTATCCCCAGACAGAAGAATAAATAAGTTTTCGCTTTTAATTTTTTACTGTGTCGAGATACATCTTAAACCTCAGTGCACTATTAGACGTAATTATACCGAGCAGATATTGCCCACATAATATGCAACTTGTTTTTAATAGTGTTTCCTTTGAACTCGACAAAATGTCAAGATTCTTACCTGTATTGTGGGTGGCAGTTCGTGATGCTCAAGATAATGCCTATAGCGATGAGATAAAGCATTTATATGTTAATTATGATGTAGATACAGTTGCAATGTTAAGTTAAAATCGTGTTTATTTTTATTGAAACAATCAAAATTTAAACACGTACACCTTTTACTAGTCCAAAATAAACTTTATTAAATCGTTTGAAGAATGATTCTTTCAAGCAGTATTTTTTCCCAAATAGCTTTTAATTCTTCTGCCATTCTGGTGGCCGCGTAACCATGGTCGCACTGCCAAAAAAAATATGTTTGGTTGCGTAAACGATCGGACGCCTTGTGAGATACCCACCTTAAAACTGTGTATATTTTGCTGGCACTATTAAAAGTTATTTAAAAGTGCCATTTGGTTCTTGACACAGTTACACGGTTTGCCCTCGATTATAAGAAAATATACTCAATAAAAGACTCTTAAAACTAATCATACCTAAAGAAAGACTAAACTTCAATCTTAAATAATACATATAAAAAAAAGTGAGTTTGTTTGCATGTTTGTTTGTTTGTTTGACACGCTTTCACGCTAAAACGGTTGAACATAAGGATGAAATTGGGCACACAGATGGACCATGGCATGGGTTAGGACATAGAATACCTTATTCTGGTAGTATGTTCCTGTGAAATAATTTTCGACATCCAAGCAGGCGAATCCACGGGGACATCCACGGGGCTAGTTCAATATAATTATTTCACTCAAAAACCGATTAATGTTTCTGGAATTTAACGTTTTTGATGAATCATCAACATGTTATTTCTACTGTGTACTTATGACTCCAATCAATACATTTGGAAAGTAACTAAAAAGTTTTTTTGAACAAATATATTCCAACAAATTATTTTTAACTTATTAATCTAGAATGATATTAAAATCATAATTAAAAAGACATGACTGTCATAAAATAATAATTATGAGCCCGACAATAAAAAATAGTCATGCAAATAACATTTTAATCAAAGCTCATTTTAAAACGCCATCTGTTTTATTGATTATATCTTCAGGATGTATACTCGTAGAATGGCCTTAATTAAAAATAAAAAAATGTAAATGAGCTACAAAACAAAAAAAATGCAAATATCTATCAAATCTTCTATCTTTATTATCCTCGTATCCTATTTATCATCACAAATCGTGTTCATAATTTTTGTCCAGCGAATTTGTCATTTGTGTCACTGTGCAATAATTTTGTTTTTTTTTTACAATAAAAGCTTTTATTCCTTGACAGTTCTCTCTTGTGAATGTCAAGGCAATATTACCTGTATCCGGGTGTACCTAAATTAAATACTACGACTTGTAAATGCAAGGTAAAGTGCAATACTATGGTAGGTACCTTTTTTCTGCCAATTAGTTTTTAATTTATGGGTACGTATAAATTTATTATGACACTTTTTGAGCCTTTACTGCCCGTGTTACATGAAGCTTGTTTTTCAAAGCTATAATAGCAAACGAGACCTTCTGTATACTATCATGACTTCACACATGATGCCAGATGATTTTAAGCCAGTTCGCCGGCCACATGAAGCAAGTACAGGATAGTAAAATCAGTGGCGGGGGTGCTATATTAAACTATCCTAGCTTTCTCACTAGCTTACTAGCTTAGATGAAGCTAGTTCTGTATACACGAAGTCAGAGTAACTTAATATCCTGGCTAGAGAAACTAGCCTCTTACAACCCGGGCATAAGTTTTTCTCGGCTTAATGTTAGAGCGGTCAGTACTCTTTAAGATATGGTAATGTTACAAATATAGAGTTAAGACAAAAAAAGGTTTTACTCGAGCTACACTTTGCGGCTGAGTTTATGATAAGTTTTATTTTAGTTTTGCTATTTTTTGCTGCATGAAGTGTTGTTAAATATGTATGGAGTGATTTAAAGGCAGGCATGGTGAAGATAAAAGTGAATATAGTTTTCAGGGTATCTTATGAGAGATACCTGTGGTTGTGAATCAAATTTTGATCAACATACAACCTGATAATGACCTGCGAATTGTAAAAAACGTGCGCACTAGTACGTCGAAGAATATCTTGGTTTTAAATAAAATCAAAAACTTAATAAAATATGAACACCAGTTAAGTAAGGTAATTTTCAAAACTAAGTAATGCGATAACTTGAAATTCCTATTGTCTGCAAAGGGCAGCCAATCTCAATTTACATTCACAAATCAGCTGAACAAGTCACGATTGGTGCTAGAAATTATTAATACTTAGGTATTTTAGACGTATCAACGTTATAACATTACATATATGTAGATTTCTTATTTTATACTTAAAGATTTAAATTTGGAAGACATGTGACATCCCCAACTTGAAAGAAAAAAAGAAAGACAGGAAAATAGGTTTACTTGTCACAGAAACACGTGCATACAAAAAGACAACAATATAAAAATATAAATTTATCAGAAATATTCGGCAGGTGCTCCTTCTCACGAGGATGCCTGCGTCCCAGCAGTAGTGGAAAGTTATAGGCTGATTATGCTTATGCTTATGGTAATGTCTTGCTGATGGTGGCGAGTGTGTTGGATCATTCGGCTCCCTACAAAATGGTTGAGCTGGATGGTGCTGATCCACGCGTCATGTTCGTGAACGGGCGCCGTCAGTTGGGACTGGTCATCTCTTATCTGCCAGGGCTTATTTTTAATCTTTTATTTTTAATCGTTTTTGATTTTTATATTTTTTTTTACATTGTTCTCACATATAGAATTAACAAGAGTAATGTACCCAGAATTTTGTAATTTCTATATTTAAACGAGTGTCCTTGGAGTTTCTTGCCCGTTCTTCTCCATAGAGATCTACGTTTTGGAATGGGCAACTAGCTTCAACTTTCTGACTAACTGACTCTTTGACAATTCAAAAGTGCCTGTAAAGGGTTTAATTGAAATAAATGGTTTGAGTTTGGTATTTGATAACCAATGCAGTATCCCGTGAGATACAGGTTCCCGCCTAGTTCAGGGGCTAGGGTCAATACTCTGTGCACCTTATCCTGATCACCACAAAAATGTGAAAAACCTACTTGTACACTTGTACCTAATTGAGTAACTGTAAGTTTTAAATGGTGAGAAATAAACTTTTTTTTATTTTTTAATACAGATATTTAGCCGACTTTAAAACTGGCAAATAAACATAAAATTCTCAAATTTAATGGCTCTTCAACTGGCGTTTCAACTTTGCTTCAAGTTCTTCGGTGACCATTTTCCATAAAGATGGTTGCCAGGCTGTTGACCAAACCATTTAACAAAATACACAATGCAGGTCACAGAAGCGACATTCCTAATTATATCTGACATTTAATCTTAAGGCATAGGTATCCTGTTCTTAAGTCCAACTACAGCTTTATGAATGAATTCACACGGACAAAGTCTGTGTCCTCATAAAATTTCTTGTAAAATCCTATGACCCTTGGCAGTTCTGTTAGCTTACCATTAGTGAAAGAATGATCAAAATTAGATCAGCAGAATTTCGAAGTATTACGAAGATTACCCCCAACATACCTTTTAACTCTTTATAATATTAGTACCTATATATAATTATATAGTTGATCAAAAATCATAGGCTGTCATCATTTTTGAACGTAAACGGAGAAAAATAGTTGACAATATACAGGGTGTTTGGCGCATGGACCGACACAATTTTTTCAGGGATTTGGGAGGTCATTAGCTAGGTTCTAGCTAAGTTCAAAATAGCTTTTAGTTTTTTTTTATAATTAATTTAGAAGTTGTAAAATTTCATTCATTAAATACAAAAATTAACTTTGGAAGCTTGTAAGGAATTTTCTTGAAACCAGTTGTATAAAACAAAGATGTTTTTAGATTTAAAGGACTTTGGAGAATGCAACAAAATTTGTTTTGTGCCACTACACCCACAAACAAAAAAGTTATTTCAAATTAAAGGACACATTTTGGGATTTTTTTTCATTTAAAAAAAATAATCATATGTAACCAACCGTGACATTTGGGACAAAGAGTGTATGGGTAGAACCTAGCTAATGACCTCCCAAATCCCTGAAAAAATTGTGTCGGTCCATGCGCCAAACACCCTGTATGTGGCCCCCATTTTTTTTTTTTTGGGTGGGAAATCATCAAATGACGTCTCCCGCTCTGGGTGGAGCTAGGGCGTGTCAGACTCTTACTGACTAAAACCCACCCGTGTTCCTTCTGTTGCCTGTGCAATGCCAGGGGGCCACGGTGTCCCTTTCGGACTTTCCCGCCCCCCTAGCAACCATCCGTCGACTTGGTTCATTTTCCCACAGTGCACTTCGAATTTTTCCGTGACGATACCCATCATTGTTATACTGCATACTAAATGTCTATACCACCAATATTTAGCAATAGACCATGGGAATCTTCGCTGTAACCTTAAATGTTAACCCGACGTCGATTGATTGCCTTCGAAACATTATAATAATGGGTTCGTGTGAAGAAACTTGAGTTTTAGTTGAAAATTAAGTAACATGAATCATACACTTAGCATAATGCTGATAATTGTAAAGTTCGCACCTTTCGCTTTAGACTCATTAAGTCATATGTGTGACAAACGGAATTAGATATTTACGGCAAGTTTATTAAATAAGGTAAAATCTTCTTCTTCAGAGGGATTTGTGGCTAAATAATAACAGCCGCATGGGTCAATCGATCAGGTTAAGCTACGCTTGCCGCGGTTGGTCCGTGGATGGGTGACTATTTTTACATACCAAGACGCCTCCGTGCCTCGGAAAGCTTATAAAGCCGTTGCTACCGGCTGTCATTCGTGGATCTTTTACAGTGATTACCGAAAGTCGTTAGCCTGAAAGTCTGACAACCATATTCATTCTTGTATATTCTTATGAAGGGGTGTCGCAATACCCAATAACTGGGTTGTGGAGGTCAGATAGGCAGTCGCTCCATGTAAAATACTAGTTCAGCTGCATCCGGTTAGACTGGAATCTGACCCCAACATAGTTGGTTAAAGACTAGGCAGATGATGGTTCAATCTTCTACGCCTACAGATGTTTTGCGAGCCACTGATGTTCATCACAACCTTGTTTATTTTATTTTAAATCTTATTTAAAGAACTACATAAGCAATTTTCATGTAGATATTTGGAACCACTGGTGTATTTTCTGAAAAATCATGATTTATGTGGAATAGTTTCTTATAATAAAAGCAAAGGCTCGCCCCTTGATACATGGGGCTTAAAGGGAACCTTACCCTGTGGGAGATATCTATAGACGTGATATTATATCTATGTATAGATAGTGCCATCCTTGACGACGCGCCCCACTCCGCTCCGCTCCGTACTAAAGTACAGTTTACAGTACAGTAATCGGGAAGTGGGGCGCGTCTTCATGGATGGCACTATATAATGCCTAGTTTAAATTCTTCTGTCGCCTTTCACAGCACACTAAACAAATGAAGGGGTGCTACACCAAATACCCATTCGGGATTGTTTACCGACTGTGGTAATCTCTGTTTTAATTGAATCGACTCGTGATAGGTCAGGCTACCCACTCGTGTCATAAACATGACAAGTCCAAAAGTGACTTAATGAGACAGTTCGGTAACTTTATAGACCAAACGCCTCTATGAAGGAATGTAGGAAAGGTGCTAGTTGTGAAATGGTATCGCCCAGAAACTGTGCTACAGTCTTTGGTATTTCCGAGAGTTGTTTTAGGTGTCACTTGTAAGGTATTTGACTATTTTTCCGGAACAACAGATAGGGAAGGCTCGGAAGGGTATTTTGCGATGAAAATGATGCGGAAATAGGTCGTCAGTTGAAAATAAATGAACATCAAACTTTTGAACACACACGATCGAAACTTTCTAGGATGAATCACCTGGCATGTACTGAAATAGCACACTCTAAGTAGTTTGTCAAAAGATGCCGACAGATTTGCTCAATTTTTGAAAACCGACCGCGATTTTTTTAGTACTTCTTTACCATGAGGGCCAGAAGTAACTACTCAAGAAAACACGTGTCGTCTATCTAAAACCGAGCAAATTTTTAGGCGCTTAAAGGCAATAACGCTTCAGCAGTTGAATATAATTCAAAACAAGTAGTTGCTTTAAATACCCACCTACTCAAAACCAGCCTCAAAAAGCACCCTACAATTTCGCGAGACAACATTAATATCTATACGTAATCCCATTGTCCACTCACCATTACCTCATAGCTAGTCGGGCAATTGGACCGCGTTGCCCGCGTTCAATTGGATTAATTTCGACATTTCCTACATTCCCCGTGACAAGTGGGCGCAGGCGCAGCAAGTGCTCGGTCCCGACGACAGACAGCGATACCGCGCGTGACTATTGCAATAATGCCGAATGGCTGCCGGGGTCGGCGCGAGCGATGAGCGGCAAGCGGGAAGAAAAATGTTTTAGTTACGGTAATTTTATTAATTTTGAGTCTACAGAAAGATAGACTTAAAATTAATAATGTTGAATGAAAATGAAAACCAGTCAAAAGAAGAAATACATAAGTCTATCCCTCTTGAATTATCCTACATATTTAAAAGATCGATAATCGAATTATAAACCAAATAAAAATAAAAAAAAAAAGAAAATCTAGCGATGGGTTATTCAGTCGTCAAAAACACTAGTTGCTTATAGTGTCTAACTGTCTATTGCGTAAGTAATAGACGAAAAGCGAAATTGTGTGGTCAGACAAGACAGTCGCACTCGATGTTTAGGTATCACGATAATTTATCAAGTACCTAGATTTACGATGTTGTTTAGATGTTGTGCTGACACCTCTGACGCCTCTTTTCTTATTGATGAATATTATATAAGTAAATAGTACTTGACAGCATGCAGTGACCGCGGAATATCGTGAATTCGTGACTATCGCAATACGAATGTTAAGTATTTTGAGTATTCAAAGGTCAAATGTAAGGCGGAAATGTAGGTGGGTTGTAGGTTTTTACTGACTTCTACCTGTAGATTTAAATATCAATAGTTCATAAAAGGCCTTTTAAATGTATTAGGAAACTTGATTTATATTTTATAACTATGGATTAATGGACCCTGTTCAAGTGTTCTATCTATACACAGTATAAGTCGATGTTCGTGTCTGTCTTTGTGACCCCGTTGTTCTTCTAAACTACGCGATGGATTTTGGTGCGGTTTTCACACTCACTTAGAGAATTTATTGCGAATGGTTTATTCTGTACAATACACTTAAAACACACACACACACTCACAACAAACTTGCATATAATAAAGAAATCAGGATGTTTTGTCGAGTAGAAAAAACCGTGCGAAGCAGGGGCAGGTCTCTAGTGCAGTAATAAAGGATAGTTTAAAAAATAGATAGCGTTAAAACCAACTTCTGGAGATTAACTAAAAAAACAGTCTCACGAAGTTCTAACTTTTACAGTGTCATATCAACTCATTGCATCTTGCTTCCACAACGTGTTCATTTTCCAGCTTTTCTTTATATTTAAGGGAATTCGCGCCTCACTCATGACTTGGCGAATTCCCAAACTAAAAGCTATTTGTGATAGCTGTCCAAACATTGTTATTATTTTATCAGAGCAGTACAATTATAGAAAGTTTAATCATTATTCCATTTCAAAATAAATCGGATCCGTGTGATTGTGTATTGTTTTTTTTTTTTCTATAAACAAAACACAATCATAAATAAAAACAAAAATATAGGTTATAGTTATAGCATATACCTACTCGTAGGCTTACTTTTTCCTGTTTGTTTGTTATGCAAGTAAATCTATAGGTAGGTAATTTATTGTTTATCTTTGAAAATAAACACTTTATCACATAGTTTTCTGGTTGACGCGCGCGTCTTTATTTTAATCACTTATGAGTAAATTTATTACCTCTTCATCTACCTAGCTTTTTTTTCCTAACTATGTTCGGGTCGGCTTCCAGTCTGACCAGATGCAGCTGAGTATCAGTATTTTACACGGAGCGACTGCCTATCTGACCTCCACAACCCAGTTACTGGGTAACACGATACCCCTTGGTAAGACTGGTTGTCAGACTTTCGGGCATCTGACGACCCGTAACAACTGTCAAAGATCTATAAATGACAGCTGGGACTAACGGCTTAACGTGCTTTTCGACGCACGGGATTCTTTGTATGTAAAGATGGTCACCCATCCACGGACCTATCGCATCAAGCGTAGCTTAACCTGATGGTGCGGCTGTTATTTCTTAGTCACAAGCCCCTAATTAATTTAATCACTGTTGATTTAATAAATCATTGAGCAACCATTAAAGATATGTATGTATTAGCTATGAGTCAGAATGTCATATGAAAGGCATATAAATACCACCAATAAATGACTGACATATCTTTCATCAGACGACATTTCAACCTATCAACACTAAGTATCTGGTATCAGTATCGGTAGTGTACAGACAACAAAAAAAAACACCAACCGGTCAGCACCAAACGCTTGATTAACTTTCCCACATACCAGATACTGGCAACAGATAATCTAATAACAAGTATGTATTCGGTAACAAAAGTAGTTCCGTCATTTCGTGGCGGAATCGGATCAGCCGGTTGATCACGAAAGAATCGTGACAGGATAGAAGTGTATCGCTTTCAAATTACATAAATTAAGCATCTGCAGCTTTGAGTTTTAATTATGTGATATAATAATAACTAGCTCTCACCCGCGGCTTCACCCGCGTCTGACGTACTACGTGGGATGGAAGTACTACCAGGATTAAAAGTACCCTCTGTGTTAATAAAGGTAAACAATGTATTAATTCCGTAATACATCGTTTTCACATAACTCTATAGGTTTGCGCGGTGCGCGTCAGCTACCAGTCGGCATGATTTTTTCCGACATCTTTAAGAGGGAACAGACGCTGCGAGGAATTTAAAAAATATGTATTTGAAGAAACTATTGCCGTCGTCTTACCTCAAGTCTGCCTCCGTAGAGTGCGATAGGATAAGAAAGACTATCTAGGTTCCTATTATTTTCGTTTATGTTAAAAACTTTTCGAATTTGTCTGGTAGTCCTCTAATCACGGTGGTAAAAATGGGGCATTTTTGTAATTTTTGGAGGGTCATATTTTCTTTACCAATAAGTTGCTGAAAAAAAAAGTAATAACAGGGACGTGTCTACAGCAGATATTGATTTTATGAAGAAAAAAAAAAGGATTGTTCTAGAGGCAATATTCAGGAAGAAAAAATGGGAATACATTTGTATGGCAAATCGCAGGCCCTGTTCCCTCTTAACAATCATTGTCATATTTCAGCCAATTTACACAAAAATTTAATGAATTAAACCTTCCGAATACATCCGGAGTGATTAATTAGGAAGGTTTGGGTTTCCATTGGTGAAAACCGTCTGAAAATCCGTTCAGTAGTTTTTGAGTTTATCGATTTTGATTTAAAATACGTAGTGGTGATAGAGATGTAATAGGTACTTGTTTAGTTTAAAGACACGCCCCTCAGGTGGTCGTCCGCTGAAGTAGGTATATTTTGAAGGTAATGACTTCTCCCGCTCTGGGCGGAGCGGGAGGGCGTGTCAGACTCTTACTGACTAAAACCCACCCGTGTTCCTTCAGTTGCCTGTACGTTGCCAGGGGCCACGGTATCTAACCTCACGCCAGAAGCATAATCTGAGCAGAAATAAAGTCAAACAAGGCATAGAAATTGCAAATCTTTGCAAAAGTGCATCCACGGCTCTGGAGAGAATTGGTACATTTGTCAGTCCACTATATTAATCTTACCGGCTAAGCTTGGCACATGAGCTATTTAACTGATGTCACTTCAATAACGTTTTCGCTACCAACCTTGCTGACGAGCAAATATGGCCGAGTTGATAGATTGATTGAGATATTTTCGAAGTTAGTGACAAGACTGAGACCAATGGGTAACGGAACCTAGTTATTCTGCCCAGGAAAATTTAATCGGTACCTACGAAGTAATATCGACCTGCTCCCGTTTGATGGCACATGATAAAATACAATAGACGACGTATATCAGTAACCTAATTCGCTTTACTGCAGTGCACACACTGCGTTCGGCGCTTGTCGTGGCAACACGTCGTGTCCGGGATCGCAACAAGTCAATCGTCATCCTAAGGATGACTCGTTCAGAGGTGAAACCCGTGTCGATTTCTTACAGGGTCCTTTATTACTAATTAAGAAAAGTTAAGCGGATTAGGTTACTAAATACACTTCGTCTATTGTATTTTATTTTAATAGATTTTCACAGTCAGGCCTGAGTCAATTAATTATCTTAAATTAATGATAATAATATTTCACAAAAGTGGACCACAGGATGCAAATTCGAACGTTATCACAACACTATCGCAATATCAACTTACATAAGACAAAGCAATACTATATTATCTAAACATTTGATTACAAATGTTTTCACAACCTATGTTTACGGCATTGACAGCTTGATGCTAATATGAGTAATAGGTATACAGACAGACATGGAAAAGCAATCAATACCTATATATTTTTGAAGTAATAATCATATCTATGCTGTAATGAAGATTTGAAAGTAAGAATGTAAGTGTGAACTTAAAAGGTCATTTAGTATTGAAGTCAATATTGTGTCAATGTTGATTATGATTTATTTTGTATATTTAAGTTTATTCAGTCGTGTCTGAAGTTTTATTGACCTAACATACTGTATATACAGGGTGTGCCGAAAGTTATTGTCTTCACTTGTACAGGAAGTTCTTGAAATCCACAAAAGTTACATACCTACTACTAAAGAAGGTATTATTTTCCTAATAACCCTGAAAATAATACCTGCTACATGCACAAACGCATATACAAAGTAATAATTAGGACATTGTTCGTAGGAATATTTACTACGACAATATATTAGCCTCTGTAGCCTTATCCTATAAAGGTAGGTACTATACTCGTATAAATACCAAAATTAGTAGTACCTACCATAAGTGCTTGTTTTCACTATCAGATTGCAAATATAACAGCGGTAACATTCCATATACTGCATGCGTTAAGAGCACTTTTCTACTTTTATGGAAAACATTATTAAGAGTTAAAATGGTAAAAACAATTTTAGTAGTCTAAATGCCCGTTTCACGGTACGCTTATTTATAATTTATTTAATTAAATAAATTCACACGTCTATCTTAATAGATAACATCAGTGACTAATTCGTATTTTAAATTATTTATTGAGCAATCAGGGTTGTCTACTGCTCTGGTTTTAATTTGGCGATTTTCGTAGTAGATAATGCACATTGCACCAAGACGAACTAAAATTATCAAGCCATATAAATTCTATGAAACTCTCAGCTGTAAATAAAACGATTGCTTCAGTGAGAAACTTACATACCTACTAAAGGATACAAGCTGAGGTTTTTACTTCAAATTCAAAGCTGTCCCACTTTGGCCTCACTACGATAATTTGCTCCAAGAAATCCGGTATCTGTTTCGATCTTTAAAAAATCTGCGATTTGACAACCCTGCACACAATCATTCCAAGAACATCCTGTTTTATAATAAAAATGATGTATTTGTTTATATCATTTTTTTACGACGATCATAACCTACGACATATTGACCAAACATACTATGACTCACAAACGCATTTTTTTTCCTTTTTTAAGTACATACGCCAGCACATCAAGTTGCTGCAATCTGTTCAATTTCTTTAACTAGATTTTCATCTTTATCGCTAAAGCAATAGGTTCAAAGTTGATTGGGAAAATTTGATAGTTTCGGGTAGCTTGGACCTGCTGGCGTGTACCTAGGTATTGTTAACATAATTAGAAGTAATATGTTGTGAGCGTGCTTGCTTCCTCCACCTTATCACATAAACCTTTAAAGGTCTTTAGACAAGGTGTTATTTGTTTATTATAATATGTACCCAAAATTGTACAGAATAAAAAAATAACCATTCAACCGACTAACTTTTATTTACCTCAATTTAAGCATAGTCAACCTTACCACTTCAACATTAAGGATAGTTTTGACAGCAAAGTCTATTAAGTAGGTAGTAATATTTTTTCCGTTCATTAGGTGAAGATTATTATTTATGTTGATATCATGATTGAATGGTCGTTAATATATGACAAATTATCAGAAGATCAGTAAAGATCTATAAATGTTTCATTAGTACCTAAGTATTTTATGATAGGTCAAAATAATCTTGTAATAGAGCGGCTAATATTATAGTTAATAATTTGGAATTCATATAATCAATATCATATTTCATTCTTAAATTAATAGTTCTTGTTGTTATAATACAAAGAGTTGAGTATTTTCTGCTATACACTTAGTATTTGTATTAGAGATTAGCTTTTAACATTTTATTTTATTTGTTTAGACTAGACTCTAGTCTAAACAAATAAAAAAGCTGGTCTCTAATACAAATATTAAGTGTAGAGTACCACTAGAGGTACCTTCTAACTTATCTGTTTATTGTTTTTCTATTAAATGAGAACTTCAATACTCAATATTTTATTTGCATTCCACAATGTGTACTTAGGTGGTAAGTTAAAATTATATGTAATCATTATGGACCCTGTCGGGCACAGCAACATAGTAGGAGAGAGGAAGCTTTGAAAAAACTTAGCTTATCAGTCTTCCGAACTAAATCTACGTGCGTGCGAATATGTTGGCCCACAGGTTGTACTGCAGACGTAAAGGTGACTCTCTTTAGAGCATTCTGTACCACCTTCTATACATGCAGCCATGTATATTGTTTTTTTTTCACTAAATTGTTTACTATACTTATTAGATTATGTTAGCACTTATATTTTATCGTTTACATATTCGTTTAAACTATAATAGCATTTTCATATCAAAAATTGTTGTTGTTTTTTTTTTTAAATTTATTTAATTTATCTTCTTTTTTTGTTAATTTCCGGCAATCTATATTGGTGAGGTACTAGGTCTAAATTTTAATAGCCATTTGTCATTCGACACATTTCCAGTCAGATCATTGTCAGTTAAATAGACACAGTTTTCCTTTCATTAAAATTCAACCATTGATTTATGAGTCAATAGTTACAGACAATACCTTATCGAATGATGATATAACAATTATATAACTTCCCATACACGTCAAATGACCCCATTGACCATTACAGCCTACTGTTATACCTTGCTCGATATGATTGACAGGTGTATCCGTGTTTAAAGTTTAGAGGTTATCAAATAAAGATAATCGATGCCATTTGGTCTTAGATATTGCGATTCAAATTCGGTTTCTATATTACAAAACGATGTGTTTTCTGTACGATATTGAACTGAATAATTTTTAACATAACATAACATAACATCACTCCTTGTTCTCTGAAGGGTTAGGCAGAAGTGTACCCATAGTAGGTACACCCACATTTCCACAGTTATGTTTAAGTCCTATGTAATAGGGGGCGAGCCTATTGCCATCAACTGGGTACAAATCCAGACTCCGGGCTGGTACTGAGAAAAACCTAATATCATTTAGCCCAACCTAGAAATCAAACCCAGGACCTCAGCAGTAGCGCTTGCGACTACTAGACCATTGAGCAGTCAAAAGAAAATAAAAATAATCATTCATGTTATAAGAATAGTTTTTAATCCAGTACAATTACTTCTACGTTCCTACCGTTCAACTTCTACCTTTAAACAACTTTCTCTGAGGGAAGATTACGTCTATGGTCTAATTAGATATTTTAAATAAGTGCCTTTAAGTGTGTATCACATTTATGGTTCATTTGAGTTGTTAAATTATCATTTGGAGGAGGTCAAAATCATCAAATAAGACACGTTTTTTCTCTTGAAAACGTCTATTATTTCATTATTTATTCGCATATTTTGACCTAAATATCGAAAACATTGTTAGGAAACCGGCACGCCTGAGAAGTATTTCTCGACGGCATGTGAAGCCAAGTCAGAGGCCCATGGGCGGCTTTAAAACTCAGACACCAGGTTAGTCACTAACCACTCGAAAAGAAGAAGAAGAAATTTTATCTACTACTTAAATATTCATTTAGACTACTAAATTTATCATATTGCAATCCGGAGCAAAATTTGATTATTTTCTTCTGAACGTTGTTCAAGTCCAAATCAATTAGTTGCATTACGTCTTGATGCCCAATAAAAACCGATTTTATGAGTAGTGCACAACCAATGAAATAACAACTAATACATTCGAAAGGTTCTAGATTTTTACAAATTTTCAGCATCAACCTAACATCTGTGAAATTGCAGCAAATTACTGCACGCTTTCAGTATTACAGTGATCGCTTTATGTAATAAATACTGAATCTTTATGGTTTATTTAGTTTCAGTTAAGAAAACAGATGGCTTTTCGAATTAAGAAAAAAAAAGCGGAAATGGATTTCCTGTGTAGGTTTGTTAATTTGTTTTATTTAAGTTCAGTTGGAATAGTTTTGTTACATCAACTGAACAATTTGTTCATGGATTTTCAAGTGATTTATTTTATTATGTTTTATCGTGGTACCTATTAACTGGGTTGTGGAGGTCAGATAGGCAGTCGCTAATACTGGTATTCAGCTGCATCCGGTCAGACTGGAAGCCGACCCCGACATGGTTGGGAAAAGGCTAAGCAGATGATGCAAGATGATATTTTATAACGTTTATTTGAATAACTAGAATTATAAAAAAATAAACCATTACACACTTGAAAAAGTGGTCTTAAAACGTGGTTCGTTTTTAATCGAAGCATCTAGCAAGACTCTACACATATTTGGGCATAAGTCGTGAAACAGGTGAATTTAACGACTATTGCTAAAAGAATTCGGCGTCTAAATATAAAAAATAGACTACGAAGATATATCACACATATTTTTTATAATGTTTCAACTTGAAACGCACCGAAGAGATCAACTGGTAAAGTATTTAAAAAGCAAAAAAAAAAAACCATAACTAATAAAACAAACACACATTCACAAAAATATATCCTATTGTGCATAACATTACCTCATAATAACTATACAACCTACACATTACAATGTACTAATATCCGTTTTTATTACATCCATTACATAGCACATTATATCATTACACGACCTATATACCTACTTATCCATAACCACATATACGTTTTATAAAATCGGAAATAGTTACCTTATGACCTGTAAAATAGAATTTCTTTTAAAATGTCGGTGTCAATCAACGGTACTGCACTATGACCGCTGTGACGAAATATTATGTTATGTAATGTTATGTGCAGATAGCGGTGGGAAGAATGAGCAACAATGTTTGTTTTGGAAAGAAAACAGTTTCTGCAACTAACAAACTTAAGGTCTATTTAAATCTTTGTTTCCAATTTGATGTTATTAACAAACATCAACTTTATGCAGGTGTAAATAAAGTTGATTTTATACTGTTGAAAAGTCATAAAAAATATTAAGTTGTAGCGCAAACTGAACCTTATATGTAGTCATTACAGTTGTTTTTCCAAAAACTCTTGTTTGTTTACATGTTTAGCAAATAAATTGCGAACGCACAAACGCAGATTAGATGCAACTGACTTATTTAAGGGTTCACATATCTTTGGAATCTAAAATCATCAATTTGATTGAACATTTAAATGATGATGAAGACCCATACAAATCAACCCTCTACCATATCATACAAGTAACCATCTCATTTATAACAGCACTTTTTTACTTTACTTAATACAAACGCGGGTGTTACATTACCCTGTCACAATACTTGCAGAGCGGTAACATTAGAATGAAATGTGCAAGCCTGCAAGCGTCTGCAAGGGACCGTGCGTAAATTGTGCAAAACACCACCTGCCGTGTATCCGGCACGGCTGAGTTATTCAAGCTGGAAGTACGGTTGCATTATGCGGTACGCTACGTGATTGAAATCGTAGGATGAAATTATTTTCAAACATAATTCCACGTTGATTACGGTTAGTGTTTAAATATTTTTTTTGCGTATAATAAACTTGTTTTGCTATCTTCTTTATCAAACGTTCTGAAAAAATCGATTTGACATGCTTCTTGTCCCTCGCACCTCTGACTTTTCGGATTCATGTGCGTATTATATAATTATTACTTGCTCAAAAAACGGTGAAGGACAACATCGTGAGGAAACCGTCATGCCTGAGAGATATTTCTCGACGGCATGTGAATCCAAGTCAGAGGCCCATGAGCGGCTTTAAAACTCTGACTCCAGGTTAGTCACTAACCACACGAAAAGAAGAAGACATGCTTCTTGTCAGTACATTGCTTGTATCTAGGTATTTGTAGTTTTAGTTGTGTTCTTTTGACGATATCGTCAGCAGATTTTGTCATTAGACAACAGTATGAGTAAAAATATTTCCAAATATTCCAACAAAGCTTACCTAACTTTCTCACCCAAGCCGTCTCCTTTATAGATCAAAATTCTAAGCATAATATCGGATGACAGTGAAAACAATCCCTAACAACGAAGTCTACAGCACAGTGACAGCCTGAGATAAAACACATTACAAGCATTCAGAGATTTATGAATAATTCACTAGTCTGTGTTACAATGAGAAGCTATCATATTAAGTGAAGTATTTACTGCCATTTCTATATAATTAATACGACATCCTTTCATAGAATATCAGGTAAAGCAATCAGTTACATTTATATGCATACCTGGCAGTTGTTATGTTGTATTGTATTAAATGAGCAATTCATCAAGGCCTACTAGCTTTTTCCAGCGGTTTATCCCACGGGAACGTACTACTAGGATGAAAATAATCCCAAAATCATCAACATCATTTTAGCCAAAATACGTCCACTGCTGGATATAGGCCTCCCCCAAGCACCGCCACTTCGATCGATTCTGTGCTTCCTGCATCCAGCGGAAGGCACAGAAAAGTATTCTATGTGCAGTCCAAACCCTGCGTTGAAACTTTTAGAAGGTTATCAAAAAAAAACTGTTCCATACATTTTGACCGCTTAGATATTGGACTTTTCTATGAAACAGTAGTTTTTATTTTCTAGGGGGTCTAGAATCATGTGCTGAATTCATGTTTACAGTTTCCGCGTCGATATCCTGGCTGCCATGTATACCTATTTCGTCAACATAGCCTGCTGCCCTGCCACCCTGTATAGACAGCCTGGCGTAGTCGATAGGGCTAACGATTGACGTATCAGATTATTTACTTCACTGTTACTAAACTTAGAATCGAAACTTTGAACGTCAATCTAAATGATCTTAGATGCTTACCTTAAGGGGGATGCGCTGAGGTAACCCGCGAATTTAAATTTTTCTTAGGTTATGTTGCTACGAGTTACGAGTTGTATTGGTAATTCTAATGATTATAATTCTGTAAATCCATATTTGTTACTGTCGCGAATCATATTTTAATCAAGATACAACCTGATACTGACCTGCGAATTGCAAAAAAACGTAAGAAAATTTAAATTTCGTAGTCTTAGTTCGGAATTGGCATTAATTTAAAAACTCGAAACGATTCTACATTCGATAGTCGATTGCAACTTCGATCGACTTCTTGTGAATTAGTGATTAACGATGGCCTTATAAAGTACAGAAATTGGAATTCAAAGGGAGGATATGATAGATTACCTATCGGGTGTGGAGACAGGTTATTTTATCAGAATTATGTAATTAATTGGTTTAAATAAAAAATTGTATTCGACACTCGTCCTTAGCAATCAAACTATTTTACCAAATATCTCAACAGTGCAATAATTCAAGAATGAGTTTTTGAAACGAAGTTCTTTAACAATGCTTGCGGCAGGAGTAAACTGGCAGAAATCGTCACGTTACGAAAAATCGTTATGTCCGAAAATGACAGTTTAGTTAAGTGGGATTATACTAGATGGCTCTGTATTAATACATAATATACAGTTAAAGGATTCTCAAGTTTACAATATTATGAAATCAACTTCTTACTTCATCCACTAATATGAGGAACATTCCGTAAAATTCCATTGCTAAACGTGGACTTCCCAATGACTGTTCAATACAGTACCAAAGCAATTTGGCCAGAAATATTTACCACGTTTGTTAGACGATTTGGTGACCGAAATACCTATACGTTATTATTTCCAACTACATTTATACATAAATCTTTAACCTAATTCATCTTACGCATAAATAAATCTTTTATTTATTTATTTACTGGCTTGATTTCCGTACGTGCTTTTCGGGTGACCACTGAAAATCATTTATGCTATGGGTCCCCCAAAGCAGCATTATGCTGAGTGGAAGCCTTCTTGGGCGTGCAGCTGCCAAATATTTGTTATGTTTATAATGTTGTATTTTTTACGTGTTTCTGTGACAAATAAACCTATTTCTCTTTCTTTCTTTCTTATTTCGTAAATAAACACAATGGACATTGGAGGCCCGCGTGGTGAATTACGGCCCATTTTCTCTCACAGAGCGAGGCCTGTGTCCCAACAGTGGGCATAATATTATAGGCTGATTATGCTACACGCAGTCAAGCCAACAAATAACGTTTTTCTTATCAATCACAAACACAAAATTGACCAACAATATAAATTACGTGTCGTAATTATTCACAAGTGTACAAAGCCTTGAGCAAGTGGTTGTAGGTAATTAGAATTAATGGCTTTAGAGCCTTGAGATCAATCTGCAGGTGAAATGACACACTGTAGCTTTGTCAGTTGTCAGATAATTAGAACACTTTTAAATAGTGGTTGAAAAAAACGTGTTTATAGATAGTGCAATCCACGACGACGCGACCCACTCCGCTCCGATACGTACAGCTTACCTACAGTACAGTAATCGCGGAGTTGGGCACGTCGTCATGGATTGCACTATCTGTATATTACGTTAGGACTTGGTTGAGATACACATATAGGTAAATACCTAGAGTTGGAAGACATTTACATTGATATAGCTAGAGCAATTGAGACCAGCTTTTTGAACGTATCCTAAAGGGTATGGAATCTTGACGCTGTACCGCACCCGGGTCAGCAAAGATGCAGGGCAGCCAGATTGTAGAATAATTCGATTTAAAAAAAATGTTTTTCTTCTACAGTTTTTTTTTTGTTGTATAAACATGTTTGATTCTGATTGGGGGGAGGGGGGTCACGAGTGATGCGAGCACACATAATTAATAACTGGGATGTGTGTTGTACAATTTCACATGACTAAGTAACTAATACCTGCACTTGAAGATTTAAGTTCATTTATAAATAAAATTAAACATGTAATTCTAGAATTTTCCCAGGTCATTAACCGCAGGACTAATTCCTTCATCAAATATATCGCAAGTTTCTCGTTTTGCGGAACCGTTGCGGTCTCACTTTCACAACTTTTACAGACACCGTGTTTCGTAGAAGCATTTTAACTTTTTAATTATGTTATTTAAAACTACTCGAAACAAAAATAAAACATTGATGAAAAAACCCTGTCGTAGATCAGATTAGGTTATCCAGTGGGTTTAAAAAAAACATTACGGGAACTGACTGGTCAGGATGCACCATTTAACTATCACCTTTCGTTTAGTGCTAGATAGGTTCTTATTATTCTCCATATTTTTCGTTATCACCTTACAAAAAATACTGAAGACTTTGTAATTAATAACCATAATTAATTACAATCACAGTATAAAGTAGAACATGCACACGACAATCGACACTACCTGACAACAATTTTCAGTGACTGCATTTTGTTTTCATACGCGTTAAGAAAGTATCCTTTACAATATTCTATCACAACGTATTTCTGTTTTTTTTCTGCATATTTTTCTTAAAGAGCTTATCAGTCAATAAAGAAGCCCATTTATAAGAAGGGGCGACTGAGAGAGTAGATATTATGTCTGCACTCGTTTAATATATAAACCTGTTTAATATTCCGTTTTTCTTCTTGCTTCTCCTAAACGAATTGCCTTTTTTTTGAAGCCATTTTTACCTGAAACAATTAAAAACATTTCGTTAATACAACTGAAAGTAAACAATATAATGAAAACTCAAAGGTAAGTAAGAGAAACAACGCAATTACGTTTTAAAAACTAACAGACTTAAAATAATAATATTAATAATATGTACAAGTATATATTACATAAAAAGTGGGGGGGGGGATAATTATAGGGCATCAAAAAATTCTTTCGCATCGCTGTCAACAGGAAAAGTGCCCAAAAGGCTGGCTGCATTGCCACGTTGAATGGCAATGCTGATTCTTTGGCCAAAGAATAGGCCAGCCCTCTGGTCACGTTAAGTTATTACGTCTTAAGTTATACACATATATAAGACGTGATATTTTAGTGGTCAAAAAGCAGCCCACTTCATGACAACCAAACATTTAAAAAAATATATAAATTGTAACATTTTTCAATTCTTGTGTCGGGTACATTGAGTGGCTCTTTGTAGGACGACTAAAATGTCACGATGTACCTATATCATTTTTTTTTTTATGAATATTTAGTAGATAGTCTTTGGATACATGAAGTGGGCTCCTTTTGTAAGACAACTGAAATGTCACGGTGTATAAAATTCTATTGAATTATCTTCAATAAATTATATATCGAAGCAAACATAACAGACTGAGACATTATTATCCTATTTCCTATCCAGGTACGTAATACTTGAATATGCAATTATTAGTTGTCTGTAACATTACACCAAGCCTAGTCGTAGGCGCACATTTAATGTCCTATCTCAAATATTTAGAACGCCATGTTCTATAATACAGCTTTTATACCAACTACTTAAGAGAGTATATAAGCAGTTTCATATCCAACAAATAGCTGGATCACGATCTAATGGTCGTAAATAATTATGCGCGCGCGCCGAATCGGGAGTAAAGTGTTATGTATCATTAATCATTGGTTTATGAGCTAACCGTAAAATGGACAATGTGTTTCGCACGTTATGTAGGTAGTTAGTTTGCAGGTGATTTTGTAGAAAGTAAAATCGAAAGATGTGTGCACACGAGTTTTGAATCAATTTAAACTTTAAGAAATTTTTTGGTTCTGGGTTGAAATTTTCTTTCATAACCTCATTGCTACATGGGCTCATACAAAATAAACGGATAGTAGTTCCGAAAAATTAAAAATATTTTTGGAAGGAACTAACGATATAATATATATTTTTTGTAGGTATATATTTATATTTTGCACAGACTTCGATTGAATTGAAAGATTTCGCTATGAATTATGTCAGTTTCTAGTATACTCGTATCTTTAGACATTTAAAGTAACTGCAGGCGATACTATAATTTCCTCACAATCATGAAATTGTGAGCCTGGTTCTCTAAAGTACAGGGATGGCGAACCAATGGCAAACGACATAAAATCGACACGGCATTGATTGAAGTCGAAAATCTAAAGACAATAGAATAATTTCTTTTTTTAATTATGAATAGGTACAAATCTTTAAAATCATCCATAATATTAAGGGATTTCTTAAGTACAAGCTGTTCTCGATGGAACACCTTCCGGCAAAACTTACAAAATTCCATACATAGTTTCATCCCTTGAAGGGGTTAAGAGGATGTATTTTCTAAAAACTCTTCCTTAGCCTTGCCCACTTTCGGTATTTAAGGAACTTCTTGTGCCAAATGTTTTCTAATTATTTCTTCATTTCAATTTTTTTCTAAACCCAGCGGCTTAGGCTATGTGTTGTCTGTCAGTGAATTTAAGATTTGTAGAAGAATTTTCGTATTAATTTGGCCTAACTTTCCTCAGACGGTTTTTTTCTCCTTTAGTTTGGCACGCAGATACAAATAGGTCCGCCATCCCTGCTTCAGCGCATTAATCTTATAATTCACTGCACACTGACCAGAACTAACGCTAGAATGAGCATAACAAAATGCGGCACGGACAGAGTTATGCAATACTGAAGCCGATGGTTGTTAAGATATACGTTGAATGAATTCGGTTCTCATTATGTTAGATCTGATGTATGGTTAGGCTTTAAAGCCGTTAGCCGTTTAGTGAATAAGTGGTGCTGAAATCCGAGATGGCAAGTGGGTCTGTTAATCTTTTAAGGAATACTCATTGTGAATGCCTAATTCGTGCAAAAATGCGTGAAAATGATGAAAGTTTCATCGAAATGAGAACGCTTCTAAAGTCAGCTAGTCCTAGATTTAGCTACAATCTAAATAGGTATATCCCACCCCTGCAAACAATCAATCTACCTAGCCTTTTCCCAACTATATCCCGTATGTAACTAAATACCAGTATTTTGTATGAAGCGACTGCCTATCTGACCTCCACAACCCAGTAACTAGGTAATACGATACCCCTTGGTAAGACTGGTTGCCAGACTTTCGGGCTTCTGACGACCCGTAACGACTGCCAAAGATGATAGCCGGGACCAAAGGCTTAACGTGCTTTCCGAGGCACGGAGGAGTCTCGGTATGTAAAGATGGTCACCCATCCACCGATTAACCCCGGCAAGCGTAGCTTAACCTGCTGGATCGACCCGTGCGGCAGTTATTACTTAGCCACGAGCTCCTCAGCATCCCATCCCTACAAACACACTCCAAAAATCCATTTTATCTAAGGCATTGCCTAATTTATCATGATATTAATGTTGTTACTGGACACAAAAATGTCATGTTTTGTTTTTCATATTTAATTCAAGACACGCATTTTACCAAATATACTTTAATTTTCAAATCACTGTCGAACCAGTTTCCATGAACAGTTGTCATAAAAAAGCAGTTTATTTCACACTATTTCAGCACGAAGTTAGACGCCCGCGCACCTCGCCGTCCGTGCGCGAAACATTTAATTTATAGACTTTCGTGTTCCGGATTCTATAAAGTGTTCCATAATATTACGCCATTGCAATGTTACGCTTGCATTATGGCAAATTGATATAATTGGATTTTGAACAAGTGTTGACGGCTGTACTGCGTACAGGCGCACACACAACTGGAGCGCGGGAACGCGAATGAATTATGCAGTTTGGCCTGTTGTAAATGCATAGAAAAGAGAAATGTTCTATTGGATTAGATTTTTGATAGAGATACTGTTGCACTCTCGTTATCATGAGGTCTTAGTTATGTCTTTGTAAGGAAGAAACTCACTATTTGGGGGCCATAATTCCAATCCCGAAATATATATAACCTACCTAAATTAGATCATTCTGTCAAGAATTTCATTTTGCCAAACCAGAGAGACAACTCCCATATTTTTAAGAACGTTCGCATTTTTACATGAGTCTTAATCGGTCAAACATACTTCTAATTTACCTACACTTTTGACAAGTCTTTAACAGTGTCGCTGAAATGAGATTGCGATAAGTTTTTTAACGTTTTTAATTACGGGAATTGGACAACAGATTACATCAAGTTAGGTATCTAATTATCTAGGTATCTTGTATTTAAGCAAGCCGTCTATTTACTATTTTTTTTATTTCACTTTTCCAACTGACAGTCCACTGATCTATTAAATATAAATTATTCGCGCATATTATAACCAAAAAGAAGCAAGTCTAAGTACAGGCAAACACAGAAGTGAAATACAGTTGCAATTCATCTTGGTCTTAATTTCCGTAATGGCGTCGTATATTATGCGTAGACTAGGTTCGTTTGCATTTTAATGGTCCTACAGTATTCTTGTTTATGTAACATTAGGTACTGGTGGTGTGGGACTCGGTGAGATTAATTGTCTCGAAAATTAGGTAGGAGGTTTGAGATTTATGAACAGTATAAAATAAGATTAAAAGGAATTGCTACTATCTGATTTGCAATATTACAGGCATTGGCGTAACTACTGAGCTATACGAACATTCGTAGCACCTTAGTAGGCAATTAAACTGAAAAAACAAACTTGGGTGCTGTTGCTAAATTATTCCTATATTCCTCGACTGTTCGTCAAAATGTAACTGTAAAAGTCTGAGCATACCCAATAGACCAATTCTTAGGGTTTGAACGATTCCTGTTCCAAAACCAATCTAAGAGTGTCAAGTGATCAATGGAAGCGAATGTTTCTGCATAATTCTGTTAGGAATATGGGTGCATGTTATTTTGCATAAACTTATGAGTAAGTGAGACAAATCACTACTTACTTTCTTTAATTAAAACTGTAATCTTTTTGCATTACCACCATCGAGTCCACCCGGACATGCCACTTACTGTTTAAATTAATAGGATAGATAAAATTGCCATTATCATTATATATTATTTAATTTAATTATTATTATTATATGTCAATTAATTATTACTAACACTAGTTTGTAAGCTCGCAATTGTACTTACAAGTATGTGTGTAATTGTAAGATGAATCTGAAATAAATGATTTTTTATTTATATCACCACCCATATTGCCCACGTTTATCATTTAATAACTCAGATTCATGACACGGATTTCATCCAAATTAAAAAGTTGGTAAGCCTCAAATAAAATGTATGAGTGGAATAAAATTCATTCGGTCATACTTTCACAATGAATGGAGAGATGACTACAGAAAAAATCGCTTTGGCCTTTCGTTTTCAATGGCCTTAATTTAATTTTAATGTAAGTTATAATAATTTAATTCAAATGCGATATTGGACACAGATACCTACGATTATTATCTACAAACAACTTCGTTTATTACTATTAACTTATTTCAATTGCTACTGTTATAGAAAATGCCTCTTTTTTCCGTGATAATAATATTTATTTGCTATTACATAACTAACTATTTACACTAGGTACAGAATTAAAATGACTAACTTAAAAACTATAAAAATAAATACAAGAATAAATTTACACATAGGCGTCGCAGTACTCGTCTGTATCGCTGTCATCTGGAAACGTGTCCAGAAGACTGGCAGCATTGCGACGTTGAATGGCAATGCTATTTGTCGGTCGAAGAACTAACCGACCCTCTGGTTATGTGAAGTCTCGCCCATTCGCAAATTTTTACAAGCCCAACGGCGTTAATTCGAACTACTTTCTGTTCTTGACACACCATTCAACCTTGAATCCTATATGCTATCAAAAAGCCCGATCATCTTATCTTACAAGTCGTTGAACCATTTTGGCAGACGCGTGGGCCTTATCAAGTTATCTCAAGTCATTTCAAGTCATCTCTTTAAGAAAAAGATCGTGTATTCGTGATAGGTCCTACGTAAGTCACGATTCATGTGTGCTAAATTATACATATTATTACATTTAGGTAAGAGCTTATATTTTTGTGTTAAGTTGTATGAACGTAACTTAGAACACAGGAACATTTTCATAGACGATCATGTTTTCATATAATGTGTGTCGTCGATGTCGACGAATTTTTTCTCAAATCTATTTGCCTCCATAGTCACCACCAACGGATAGGTGTCGAAACTAATGAAAATTTTGTTTTTAAATTTTGATACTTTATAGCAAGGCATCCCAACCAATTTAGAAGGTGGGCCATAATTTTGATACTTGGTCATCGGGCGGGTCATCTTGCATAGTAAATAAAACTTGCCTACTAGTAGCTACATTACTCATAGTTTGAATAATCGATAAGGCTTCACTGATACAATAACTTATCAATATTTGGCGACAAAGTTGAGGTCGACAATAAAATCAAGTCTGAAAATATGTTTGAATGCTGGCTCAAATGCGCTGGCAGGCCACTTGGTGGCATGCGGGCCTGCGGTTGAGTAGTCTGACTTTATCGGTAGCTTTTTATCTGAACACTGTAAAACAGACCCGCGCGCAGGTCCTATTTTCTTGCCAACAAGAGCACTTAAAGACCCTATCCCTATCACAAATAAAATCCCGCTAATACATCCTTCTTGAACAACAAGGAACACGTAAATACTAACGTACTTAAGATAATCCCTCACTACACTGAAACCAATAGTGACTACTATTATCTACGGCCATTAAACGAAGCAGTACTGTTGTGTGCACGGAACCTTTTCGCTGATAAACGTCTTTTACGTGTTGCTGCGCACGCGCCACCGTTCTCTAGAGATTGGTGCAAGTTTGATAAAATAGCTGAGGTAACAGTAGGAGCCATTTAATTATGTAAGAGTTTCTTATCAGGTAGGAAGAGATGTTGCCAAACTTATCATGAGAGGCAAAGGTGGTAACGATCTGTTGATAGAAAGCCAAACGCCCATTTAATCAATAATCCAGAATTATATAAATCATGCATAGTGATAATATTCTTGAACTGATAAATATTAAAAGCATACATAGTGCAAGTCTAATAATACTCACTAATAGTATGCCCTATGACTATTTCCCCTCATATTTTAAATACTTGCACATATTATTTTAATTCTGTAAGTTTTTAAATTGTGTAAATATTACCGTCGTAAACTACATATATATACTTATCTCCTACACGAGTATCAAACTCAACTAAAATTAAACACCAGAGAAAGTTCACATTACCATCACATTTTTTTCATTCTGCCATTCACTATACAATCCTAAGCGTAATCCTTCAAGAAAAGCTTGTCTAATTTTCTAATGAAACAATAGCCAACTGTCGACAACTTGGACCACTTCTCAATATTTATAGCCATGTCTTTACTCAAGACACACACTATCCTACTAACAAGACCGATCTGGTTACGTACCCCTTACATAAAAGCCTTCTACTCAATGGAAATAAGTTCCTTTATCGATGGTATTGGTCAGCCATATTTCAACCGTAAGTACTTACCTATTAAAGTGCTCTTGTACTCTTGTGTAAGCTACAGGAATAATAACGTTGAGGACGTTAAGTAATCGTGTTTTTAGGTCATTTCTGATTTGTTGTTTTCTGGTTTAGAATGTGTATGGAAAGCAGGTGTACTTAGATACTGAGGCTTGTTATAATTATTCAATATGCAAGCCTGTAATTGTACCACTGCTGCAGAGCAATGTTTTCCAATATCTTATCAATCACTACGCTAAGAGACTGCATAATGGCAAATTTTATCATGTTACCTGTCGATGTTTCTCTATTACGGACAAGAAGAGTTCCCTACTTTTTTCTTAACACAATGATACAAAATTGATTTCATACTATTAACAATGACACAGATTATTCGATCGTACATCATTTTCTGAGATACCAAATGTATGATTCCCCAATAATGCCAAAACCCAAAAACAACTAATAATTGGCCAGTGGGAATAGTGTTAACCTCAACCTACCGTATCTAACACTGTATGAGCAATTAGTAATGCCAATTTTCCCTTTGTATTCACAGCAACGATACAAAATTGAAAGGTTTAATCAAAAGAACTATAGAGTCAATCGCATCATTCATATTCAACGCATTGCGTCGATAACAACCTTAACAACATCATTACATGTTGCAGAAATGTCACGTCAATCAAGAACCTAATTCAAATGTTGGAACCGATAAATAAATGGCAATGGACTTCAAAGTTTATAAAAATAGGGCTGTCAAAGTTTTGTAAACAGTCGAAAAACAAAAAGAAAATTATAGACACCATAAATAACATAATCATAAAATCACGCTTGTGTTCACAGAGGTTAATGCTCTTGGGTATTCCTCGGAGAGGTATGCAAAGGTAGATAACGACTACACCCAGATTCACTTGTTTATGGCTCATAGTGTGCGAGACTTTTGCGATTAATTTGGCGATAATCCAGACTACGGATTACTACTTTAGAATTTCTTATGGAAAACCCAAAATCGCTTTACCCGATCTTGTAATCTAATCCAGGATCCCTTTCTCGGTAGTTGTGCTCACGACCACTAGACTAGGGTGAGGCAAGTATTCCTTGTGGTTCTAAATAGCTTATGAATGGAACTGTAATCATTCATTCACAGTTGGTAATATTTCAATAGTGTTGACGGATATATTATGTTAGTGTCGTAATTATAAACAGTAAGCTAGTAAGTTTACTGCATTTGAATAAGGTTCATTAAATAGACATAAAGAAAGAAAAAAAATACGTTTATTTGGGGTACATATGACGCAAAAAATCTGACACTTACTTTGTGCTGCCGCGTATAAACCACGGAGGGAAACAGCCATTCGCACAATGCATGATTACAGAATTATAATCAAAATAAGTAAATAGTTTAAAATATTTTTGTGATTCCAAAATGGAGTGCCGAAGTAGGAAGTTGTAAAAATTTCTATGTTATTTCTACATTTTAATTAATACAATACGTAAAAAGTTAGTTGTGTAATATATTGTAGTAAGTAAGTAAGTAATCATTTTAATGAATACTAATATTATTAAAGATATAAAACATTTCTATACGAGTATAATATGAAGAAAAGCCTCATTTCTAACTAGCATGAAATGAAAAGTTTGAGAAAACGTTTTAGTGTTCTGATTATTTAACAACGCATAACCACGTAAGTAAAAAAAAAGTAGTTTCATAAGATTAAGTAATTAATCTTATGAAACTACATTATTTTTATCACCAAAATAATCTAAAGCATCATAACCATGATAGTAAAATTTATGTCAGCCCTATTAATAGTCCATACCTTACGCCTCCGTGACTCGGCGTGAAAACCTCGCGACAGATTTAGTTCAAACGATAGCAAAGTTAAGTAAGCCGATAGTAATGTTAAGTAAGGCGATAGTAAAGTTAAGTAAGTCGCATTTCTGATATTGTGCAAAACAACCAGTACCTGCTTTAGCTTATGCTAATTTGGTCTTGTAGTATTTTCGAATCGTATTGACTAATCAAATGCTTGTATGAGGAAATTGTATAAAGAAAGAATTTATTGTGTAAGGTAGGTACTAAGCTTAACATAGTGGAATGTGCTTGAGAGAAGATACTACTTAGTACTTACATATTTATGGATATTCATCCATAAGACTAAGTAGTAGTAATAAAGCTTGTTGCTAAGTTATAACAGCCGCACGGGTCAATCGATCAGGTTAAGCTACGCTTGCCGCGGTCAATCCGTGGATGAGTGTCCATCTTAACATACCGAAACCCCTCCGTGCCTCGGAAAGCACGTTATTAAGCCGTTGGTCCCGGCTGTCATTCTTGGATCTTTGACAGTCGTTACGGGTCGTTAGAAGCCTGAAATACTTACAACCAGTCTTACCAAGGGGTATCGTGTTACCCAGTATCTGCATCCGGTAAGACTGGAAGCCGACCCCAACATAGTTGGAAAAAGGCTAGGTAGATTGAAATAAAGCCAAAATAAACAGCAATGTATTTGAACTTACTTCATCGAAGTATAATCTCAATAAAACAATAACAGAACGACTTAAAGTTTTTTTATAAAGAAGCTCTAGAAAATACTTTGATAAAAATAATCAATACAAACATGCAGAAAATTAATGAATAATATCTATTAAAAACATACCAATGTTTTCGGTCACGCACGAAGCAACAAAAATCAAACGCCCAATCTAATTTAAGTACAGATAGGTACAAAACTGCTTATGTAACAAGGGATTGCTTTAATTTCTTACAAATATTGAATATTTTTTTCTAATAATTGGCTAACACCGGACAATTTCCATTTAGGCAACGATGTATATAGATATAGCAAGAAACTTTATTGCTTCATTGAATAGAGGCTACCAAAGAAATGACATTAAGTAAGAAATCGAAGAATTGAAATTATTTTATGCGTAGGCTCAGAACAAAATTCTCCGATTTCATATCGCAATATTTCGCAGACTTCTTTAGGAATAACCTTCAATCATTATTTTTATTGTGCTCTCGGTTAGTGGTTACAAAATATACTTTGGGTTTTTCTATAGGACAACTTTTCTTATGCTTGGGTTACTAAGAAACTGTACAAGAACGGATTTCAGCAAAACGGATTTTCGTATTGAAATGAAACATAAATTGACCTAGTTGGGCAGAAGGATAAAAATCTATTTATTGTTTACGGTAGGAAGAAACTACACCGATACTACTTGACTACAAGACTTGCCTGTTCGAGTCATTTACAACCTAGGTCCAAGAGATGCCCTTCGAGAAAAATTCAAAGATACAAATAAATCTTTGAATTATATAAAAGCCTCTCAATATATTTTTGAAAACCTATCGTATGTATACAAAAATATATCAAATTTTAAGAAAATGTCCGTTATAATTTTAAATACCAGATACCCTGCTGTACATCGCTCACGTCTCCACAGAGTAAGGCAACTCATTCATGGGTCAATCTATACGCTTTTACAACAAATTTCCCTTCGAAATTTGAAACTTACCTATTAAACGATTTAAAAGCTGTATTAAAACCAACCTTTGTAAAAAAAGGGTACTACAAAATTTCTGATTATTTAGAAGATAAAAAAGCTTGGGACTGAGCTGCTCACTCTGCTAAGCCTTGTGATAAAACCATAAAACTTGACCTTTTACTTATTATGTAAAATAGTCAAAATATACCAGTTTTATATACACATTGACATTGTGGAAAATTATATATAAAAACACATGATTACTTTGTAAATTATTATATTATTTTAGTTAATTATTATTTGTTTATTGTTTTAGTGAAGTTATTGTGAATGTGAGGACTATGTTGATATTTTTTCTTTTTCTTTCGTTTATTTTTTTCTTTCTCAGTTAGTTTTAATGATGGTCTGGCAGTTTGAGTAGTTGATTCGTCCTACCCAAATGTCCTTTCTTTGGAATTGTTCGTCGAGCTGATCTTCTTATGTTCTGAGTCGAGCTCCACGATTACTGACAAATACTTGCACTGACGGGACAGGTCCACTCAAATCTGTGTGGTTCTTTCGTTCTGAGTCGAGCTCCACGATTACTGACAAATACTTGCACTGATTGGACACGTCCACTCAAATCTGTGTGGTTCTTTCGTTCTGAGTCGAGCTCCACGATTACTGACAAATACTTGCACTGACTGGACAAGTCCACTCAAATCTGTGTGGTTCTTTCCTCAAAATAATGGTATTTTGAGGAAAGAACCACACAGATTTCGAACTCATCAAGCTTATTTTTTTTTTTTTTTTTATATGACGTGTAAAAGTAATTCCGATATTCTATTTACAGAATAAATAATTTCATTTCATATAATGTAACTCATTTTAAACGGGCGTGACGTTAGAATCCTTATAGATAAGAGTAACATAACGTAAGTGACAATACGCCTTCCTCATACAAATTATCGTCAGTTACCGCACAAACGTAATACCACTTTAACAATTTAATAAATATTCCGTACTTACAGTAAGTACGGCATTGCTCCACACTTTGACGGTATAAAATAACTTAATAAACAAAAGCGTTGCGTCACAAACCCGTAACTTAAACCATTTCGTGAACGGAAAATTGCTAGCCCGAGTTACAGCCGATCGGTAGTCAGCCAATCTGCGGCACTGTCGACCGATAGATGCCAATTTAAATTCATGTACATATGCACGATTCTCTACTGTTGTACAACTTGTAATTACGTTGGGAAATACTTTTACTCTTTAAGACGTAACGAACGTAACAGACAGACGTGGAAACGCCTCTGAGGGATGTTGCGTGAGATAAGGAAGGAAGTGTTTAGGTAAATTACTTAATTGTGAGTATTGAATAGTTAGAGCAAGACGAGTTTATTTGCATAAAATAACAAACAGAATAGAAATGCTTCTTGGATTTTATTTTCTAGGCCCGGAAAGAATTACAATCATTGTTCCACTTCTATCAAATTTTGAACAGCACAGACAGAATTATGTTTTAAATATGTTTAGCGCTAAATTTATTTAGTGTTTTCGTTTCTTAGTCTAACATCTTGATTTCTTTTTCTAAGTTGATTTGATGAAGGCTCCGAAAAGAATAAAAAATCCCAATAAGAAACGTTGAGGTCGCAAAACTGTAATGTTTGGTGGACCAGTTTTCAACATTATTACTAAAGGCATAGGGGTAAATAGTGGTCAACCGCAAATTTTCGCGGTTGAACATCCCCATCACCGCACATTAACATCTCCCTAAATAAAACACTAGCTAGATAAATACGTAAACACAAAACTGAATAATCTAACTAATTAAATTAAAATCGACCTAAAAATTAGTACGCATCATGCTATACCGCCCATAGTGTGTACATCCAATAAGATCCAAGAAGATACGCTACATGCTCAGTTACATCAACAAACCATTAAAAAGGCCAACATTAACTAACAAGCTATTTACTTAAATGATTAAAAATAAACATTTAAAAGCAACTACTAGTGAAACTTGCTTAGCGATCTTAATTACTCTTCTAATCTTAACGCAATTTAATTAAAACATTGACACACTTACGCGCCGGACTGTACTTTTAGGGCTGACCACGTTAGGCAAGAGAAATTATGGGTCGAATTATTGTCTAGCACCGTCTTGCCTTATAACTAAATATTGTAAACATTTTAAAAGAGTAACTATGGAGTTCCCATTATTCTCCATACGAATACGATTGTCCTACTACGGAAGGGACACCGAGAATCGATTCATTTTTTTGTAAATTTTGACATTCAAAAGTGCTTTACGTTAAGCTTGAAATAAATTATTTGACTTCATCGCGCGTAATTCCGCTACAAGTGAAAATGTTCCGAAAGTGTCTGGGCGGAAAAACGCACATTTGCGTCGTTGCAACAATCACCGGAATTATGTGCTTGAAATTCTACCACATTGTCCCTAGCCTTAGGGCTGCCCCACATTACACCACACGCAATCGTATTTATTACGATTACCAATACAAATGTTTTACCATTACGTCCACGTATAGAGAAAGTAGTTGCGACAAACGGAAGGACAGACAGAATGATCTTGCTATGTTTATGTACGTGATTTGAGATAATTTGAATCCTTGCATAAGCTGTAACTGTAACATGCGTAGATACACTCAAGAATCAACCTTATAGACTAATCAATAAGAGTCATTGCACGACAATAAAAAGCAAAGTTGCAATCGTTTTAAATTGATATGCACTAATGCCTATTATCTTAAGCGTGGACGCTCAACCACTGTGGTCTGTGTTATGCAAGGTAGAGAAATATTTTACAATTAAATAGAACTCCAGAGCATTACAAGGAAAAGGAACAATAAAGAGCTATAAATGTAATTTATTAGACATCATGGCGGCTGTAAAATATAGGTACAGTCGGCAGAGTTTGCGGCTGGCCACTTTTCAACCTTACTATTAATTACTAGGGGCTTATAGGAGACAAGTATAATAAACCACTGACTTTGTCAACTGTACTTAAGTGGCATTAAGAAGGATTCGCACATATTGCTCGCAGAACGGATGACCGATGGGGCCGAAAGATTCTAGAGTGGCAGCCGCGTACCGAAACGTGCAGCGTTAGAAGGCCTCCCACAAGTTGGACCGATGACCTTATCAAGGCCGCAGGTGTGTCCGCTGGATGTGAGAAGCACAGGACAAAGTCGGTGTGGCAACGTGACAACCTGCAGTGGACGTCTTCCGACTGAAATGGTGTCTAAGGGAGAAAAGTGGCAAAGCACCAACTTTGTCGAGTGTACCTACTTACTTCCTTAACTTAAATAAGGACACAGCAGCATTTCAGTTCGTCTTTAAAAATGATAGAGAACAATGAGCCATTATTTCCCTTTCTTTTCGTTTTTAATTAATTGTATCGCCTCAAGATACGAGATATATCAGTTTAACAAAGGATGAATACACAGAAATACACCTGCTTTATTTTTTTTTACACAATACGAATCTCTTCAGTTATGTAACGGTTAAAACCAATAAAGTCTCTTTTTCTGAAATTTTATAAAGCATAACCATTCCATTCACAAAAAAAAAAACAATTATTATAACAATTAGAAACTTTTTAATCGATAAAACTACTCGATTATGATACGATATAAATCCGTTCACCGGTGTTCATCGATGTAATTTAATTCATTATTTTGATTGTTTTTCGTTGTTTAAAATTTTCCTACCTATGTAGTGTATATTTATAATTTTGGTTTTAATATTTAATTGAAATATAATAGCATAACATAACATCACGCCTTGTTTCCCCGAAGGGTTGGGCAGAGGTGTACCAGTAGTAGGTATACCCACATTTCGCCAGTTATGTTTTAAGTCCCATGTAATAGGGGGCGAGCCTATTGCCATCAACCTGGCACAAATCCAGACTCCGGGCTACTACTGAGAAATTCCAGATAGAAAAACCCAATAACACTTTGCCCGACCCGGGAATCGAACCCAGGACCTCATGCTCAGCAGTAGCGCTTGCAACCACTAGACCAATGCGGCAATTAAATATAATACTGTATGATAATTCTGAGATTTACCATCTGCCTAGTATTTCCGAACAATTTTTAGTGTCAACTAGTTTCGGGCTTCTGACGACCCGTAACGACTGTCAAAGATCCACGAATGACAGCCGGGACCAACGGCTTAACGTGCTTTCTGAGGCACGGAGGAGTCTCGGTATGTAAAGATGGTCACCCACCCACGGACAATACGGCAAACGTAGCTTAACCTGTTAAATCGACCTGTACGAATTCTTAGTGCTTAAAAAGATGCGCCTGTTCCTACACATTAATTTATTGAATTACCTGGAGCTTTTTCAGCTCACCAGTGCTTCCAAAAACATAACCCTGTCTATGCAGTCGGATAGAAAGAAAAGGGCAAATCCAAAACGGATTAACTCATTCGTACCATACTGTGTTACCAACAATTCCGCTCTACTTAACATTAGATTCAACCCACAATCGCCGCACAGTTCGGGAATTAATCAACAATGGCCAGTGAAAGTGGTCGCGACTGTACGCTACCAGAATATATACGAGCACAAAAGTGTTACGTTTATCCTGCTTGCTTTTAGCTAAAGTGGTATTATGCAAAAGGTAACAATAGGATAAACGATAAGGTAAATAGTGCGACAGTTAATGCCTAAAGTTATGTCACTTATCTTAAGTAGTATTGATATTTTGGTCAGTGTTGCGAAACATTTCAATAGCAATTATTAATGCTGTCTGCGTTTTGTTTTAAGCTTTGCACTAATAAGCTTTGGTAAGCACGAGTAAACAATTATTAATCAATAAAAATGATAAAGTAACTGAGCGAAAGGAAATGGTGTTAAAGCTCTTTAAGCGGATCAATATCGATGATCGAGAATCATTGTTTAAAGCCTCGTTCAGACCAGCGTGACGCGACGGCGTGACAGAATACAATTTCCATGAAAACTTCACGGTATAACAATAACCGGTGTCGCGTCGCGCTGTCGCGTTGCGCTAGTCTACACGAAGCTTAAAAGTAAAAAGAATAGGACATATAATTCGTTGCGTCGGTTTAATAATCGCGTTCGATTTCGTTCGATTATTTTTTCTATCTGGAATTTCTCAGTAGCAACCCGGAGTCTAGATTTGTGCCCGGTTGTTGGCAATAGACTCGTCCCCTATTACATGGGACCTGAATGTGGGTCTATTATAGGTACACCTCTACCTAACCCTTCGGGGAAACAAGGCGTGATGTTACGTATTTATCTAGAGTAAATCTTTACTCATAAACCTTTTATAGAAATGGTAAATACGCTTATAAAGCAGGAAGGAAATCAGGCCACGAATAAATTGCTAATTGAAAATAAAATCTATCGTCCTTTCATTCAATACAAAAGTCACATTACATGTTATCGATTTACGTAAACAATAGAAATCCGAGCACATCCCTAATACATGAATCGAATACTAATATCGATTAATCCACAAACCGAGACTTGGGTCGTATTTCACCAATGAAACTGAACGTGATCAGCAAATCTAAACTGCGTTCAAGAGCTGTCAGTGTCAATATTCCACAACAATGATGACACTGACAGCTCTAGAGCGCGGTTCAGATGTACTGATCGCGTTCAGTTTCATTGGAGAAATTGGCCCTTAGAAACATAGCATTCTTTCTATGAGCAGTTGGCTTAGAAATATACATTTACTTTGTTGTGACTAAGATAAGTGGAAGTTGCGAAACTAGATTGACAATCTCTGGCATTGACCGTTAGCGAAAGCTTGGAATGACCAGTTTTTAATACCTTGTGTTTTTTTACACCTGTATTAGTGTTATCGCGTTGCTCTGCGTATAGCTCGGTGCGTTGCGTATAGTTGGGAAATAAATTCTAACCTAATTTACTATTGCTTGTTATATTATAATAGGGTTGTCGTAACTAAGTAGTGTCGTGTTGCTAATAGTCTTTGTGAGGCCTGCATAAGTAATTATTTTTATGAGTTGGTACATTTATTTGGCAATGGTAACTAAAGAGCTCTGAGATTAATGTTTTCTTTTTTAGTCTCGATACTCACTGCCTACGTGTTTGTTGCAAGAAAAAATTAATTGTATCTACTCTGTTCTAAGTCAAAACTGAAAAAACATTACCCAATTTCTGGGGCAGTTGGGTAAAATGCCTTTATTTATCGGCAAAGAAAGTCAATCAGTCTGCCTAGTCTTTTCCCAACTATGTTGGGGTCAGCTTCCAGTCTAACCAGATGCAGCTAAATACCAGTATTTTACATGGAGCGACTGCCTATCTGACCTCCACAACCCAGTTACTGGGTAACACGATACCCCTTAGTAAGACTGGTTGTTAGACTTTTGGGCTTCCCACTGTCAAACAGCAGCTGTCGACCAGCAGGTCTACGTGCTTTCCAAAGCATGGAGGGGTCTCGATATGTAATGGATGGTCACCCATCTACGACCCGACCGCGGCAAGCGTAACTTAACCTTCGATCGATCCGTGCGGCTGTTATGATTTAACCACGATCCCCTTATATAAAATATTGTTCAGTAAAGAAAATTCATAAAACGCATCGAAAACAGTATCCATAACGTCTAGACACAACCTAACCCACATAATGTAAATAATTACATTACTATTACCTAATTAATTACATCCTATATCGTTACAAAATAAATGAGGTGGTATAATAGGGCCCTAATGTTAGTGTTGTGTAATTCGCACATGCGCGTTAGCGCGGCGGGCGTGACGCCTGGGCCGATGCGCCCGAGATTCACGCACTTCCGACGTAATCAACGGTTACCGTGCTGTGTTAATAAAGCGTTGTGTGGAGATTCATGAATTAAACTAAAGCCTATATGATTTTCCACTTAAACAATTACGGGTAAAATACTAAAGTAGAGCAATGCCAACATGTTTCTTCTTCTTTGGGATCAATAGGTTTTCAACTCAAGACGGAAAATGATTTTTTATTCGGCTGAAAACGAAACCGTTAACAAAATACTTCGGATTCTTAGCTTCCAATAAACTTCTCATGAGAAATCGCCTACAATATTTATAAGTAATTTAGTTAAACTGACTAAACCAGCCAAACCGGATCTAGGATTTCCCAGATTTTTTTTAACCTACCACAGATCCTTGAATTCGCTCTTAATTTCTCAGAAAATGACCAACTAAATCCCACTACCCACATTTGCACAACAAACAATAAACCACAAGCAACCCAATATTTATCTTTACACCATTCCTAAGGCTAGAGACAATGCAGAGACAATCGGCGCGGGCGCAGACATCACGACTTGGTTGCTCGTGCGACCGCGGGCACGTTTTCATAACCGCTGTTGAACAAAATCTGGGTCATTTGCACTACTGATCTCGATTTCATACAAATATCGTCTAGATTAAAACTTATGGACTATTATGCTGTCGGTCGTGAGGTTGAATTTGATAATAAAAAGTTGACCTAAGATGTGGTACGAGGCTGAAGGGAGTTTTTGTGGGTGTTGCAGTTTAATTTTGTTTTGATTTAACCTATAGTGTGCGCTTTTAATAGCTGTCAGTGTCATCATTGTTGTGGAATATTGACATTGACAGCTGCTGAACGCGGTTTAGATGTGATGATCGTGTTTAGTTTCATTGGTGAGACTCACCCTTAGTCTAAAGACTGTTTGAAAGAATATAAATAACGTATACAACTTGATGATGCAACATCGTTTAATTAAAATCGTTTACCTATATTCGCTTTAACTTTTCGTTGAATAATTAACTAATCAGCAATAATTAACTCTAGCCACAGGAACCAGAACAGTTCATAAACCTCATAAACTATAATTAATATTGAACTAAGTATATTATGAAATTCGACGGGAACAAGATAGCGGAAAGAACCGTATTCAACAATTAATAATTCTCATCCATTTTCCGGAATCGATTTATCGATTTCGTAAGTGTTAAACTGTTGACGTACGCGTCCGATTATTCGGTAATCGAGTACGTCCTTGTACAGCGCCACCCTGCGGGGACTATAAGAACTAAGGCCGCCATCTTGCAAGTTTTCACCTTCGTTAAGCCCCGGAGGTGGAAATGCATGGCCACTGTCGCTTTCTAAGCCTACAATTACCTCGTTGACTAAAGCAGTAATAATTATTGTACAATAAAATAACAGTTTTTAACTGCGGTAGTTGCATTGCGAAAAGGCAGTTGTTATTCATTTTCATTTGAACTGTATCAAATCATATTTCTTGGGACATACCGCCTGCTAGGTGCTGATTGAATTTATTTCAGTATCATATTCATATTGAAATATGAAAGCGTTTAAAATAGATTTTGAGCGCAATAATTATTACTCCACAACCATACCCTGGAGCAATGTAAAAAAAAAGAATGAGAACAGTCAATAGAAAAAAAAAAAACCCTAGTTCAATTTCATACCACAACTACTATTTAAAAATCAATTATCAGTGTTTTACCTTTTTGCTTTACTTTACTTCATTAAAGTAATTAATTTCATGAAATGCAAATGCAAATAACAGCGGATACTAGGGTTAGCAAACTTCACGCATGATTGGCGTTGCCATGTCGTAATAAAGAATGCGAAATGAGAGACCGTTGATATTAATATAACAAATAACATGTCTTGTATCAAATTAACGCCAGCCCTAGGGCTACAGAGTTTTATGTACCGAAAATTGTTTGTTCTACATTTTATTTTACACCTTCACTTTACTATTTTGCATACCTGACGTAACAGCAGTGCTAGGGTTATGGCGTTAAGTTAAAAAATACCTACAAGAATTCGAGTTTATCAAACGTAGCATTACAATCCCCTGAATATGTCTTACATAGACCTATGTAAGACATTCAGGGGATCCTAATCAATTTTGTTGTTAAAAAATTTAATTAATAGTTTAATTAGAGAGATGGGAAATGAAAAAGTGTTAGTGTCGTGTACATTCCGGTGGTCGAGATAATGCTTTCTTGACAGCTGTCAGATTCATACTAACGAATATGTGTTTTGCGAATTTGATCATTAATACTACTAGAAATTATCCAACTGACCGGCGGTGTCAGGGACGCATTTTCTCCAAGACTGGACTAGTAAAAAATAGCTTAATCTGTTGATCTTGATCTTGTGACCTTCCGCGATGATGTCGTATACAGAAAAAGTCAAGAGGTGTACTGGTACTTATTGCATACCTCTGCCAGATTTTTCCAAAATGTCCGTCGTTACGCCGAATATATTTGATAACTGTGCCGCGCGATTTCACCCGCAAAAGTCTCGATCCCGTGGGAATATTGGGATAGAACCCTATGTCCTAACCCAGGTCATGGTCTACCCATGTGCCAAATTTCATCCAAATCGGTTCTGTCGTATTTGCGTGAAAGCGTAACAAACAAATAAAAAACAAACTCACTCTCGCATTTATAATATTATATAAGTTAGCATATTTTTCATACATGCAGTCCACACACATCTTGCAACGTTCTTTGTAACTCCGGTACATGGCGCGCCTAACTTCTTTTATCCGACTTTGATGGATATTGCTCAAAGTATCATGTGCCAGTAATTAATTCTGACGCAAAGACAGTAATTAAAAAGAAACCAAGGTTTACGGTTAACGTAATTGAGCTTTATGGTTTAAAATGTTGGTTCGACGCTTGATAACATCTTATCCGGACTATAGATTTAGGTTGGGATCATGGACGTGATCAGAATCAGAAATTTCTTAACTTCCCCGCACATTTTTTACCCTACACACTACATGAAACATGAGGTAGGTGTGAGAAAACCCCCAGGAGATCCTGCTTTAATATAAAATGTGTGCTTCCTTGCTGTGTTCGCGTATTTAGCATGATAGGTACAACATGACCGGCTGCGCAGCGTAGTTTTTCTAAAATTAATCCGTAATATTATATTCTAACTGTAAAGAAAGCCGTATAACATGAGTTTATCATAACTTTTATCGACAACAGTAGGTTTTAGTTATTATTTATTTAATTCAAACTTGAGTCTTTACAATCGTCTTCGTATTTTATTAATAACTTGTGAATACATTTCGCCATAAAAACCTTTTAGAGTCTTTATATTCAAAAGTCTATTTCTCTAATTCAGAATACTTACAACTGATTAATACCGGCTCTCCATCATATACATTTATATATACTTGTTTTTTCTAGTAATTACAACGGCAATCCTTACTTCGTTTATATATGAATGAAGAAGAAACCCCGCTGAGACAAACCATATTTTCGAATTTATACCTTCGCATCAATACGCTCAATCACTATCATACAAATTTATTAGAGACTCTACCTATGTACCTTTTTTATTAGAAACATAAGGAAACAAAATATCCATTTATACCCAGCCGCACTATAATAGACTAGTAGCATGTAGGACAGAAATGTTATCATCATAGTCCTAATTGACGGAAGAGTTCTACAACAAGACTTCGTAGACATAGGCTTCTGCTAAAACACACTTACACTGAACACGTTGTTGCATTGGACATGAAGGGCAAAGGACTCTGCTAAAACACACTTACACTGAACACGTTGTTGTATTGGACATGAAGGGCAAAGGACTTTAGACTAGCGTTTGTCCATCCTAGGCGTTCGATGAACGTATGCGCAGCGCAGACGCCGCGACAATGCGACGCAAGTTCCTTCCTCAAAAATACATTCTCTGGCCCTATGCCAATTTGATTGCGGTCGGCTTCTTTCATACTTCTCTATTAGTCGTCACCTCGTGGTCACCCCCTTTCTAGCCATATCATCTTTCTCACAGTCCATCCATCGTTTCTTTGGTCTTCCCCTTCTCTTATAGCCATGACATTCATACTCAAAATTTTCCTCACGACCATTTCCTCATTCCTCCGCATTACTTGCCCATACCATAACAACCGATTTCCACACAACTTTTCAGTCACCGGTCACAGTAGACGGTAATAAAAATAGACTGATTCACATACTTCCGTAATTCCGTACACATCACTAATTCGGGAGACAAACATAAAGACAAGGAAACAGTCACGCGTTAGGCAAATAAAGGCAAAACAAATGACGATCTACATTTTTACCATTATTTTGTAATCTAACATTATACTGAACCATTAGGAACTACGCGTTACGTTTAGGTGTTGTTCTCACACCTCACTTCCCACGGAACACATTAGTTGGTATATTTATGATTTACTTGCGCCATTATTCTTTATGGTTGTACTTAGGGGTTGCTTCATCTTGTGTGGTTTAAAGGACGAACGAAAAGCGAGACGAAAATTGCATGTCACATGCGCTTTGCTGTGCGTGTAGGTATCACAATATGGAAAAGGCTTGTGTTTTCTAGTAGCTGAGTTACTAAATTTAAGTTTGTGTGTTGCTAAAGACAAAAGACAGATAAAAGGTCTTGACCACGGTACTAAGATGGACGAAATCCATCTATCGAGTTGTATGATAAAACGGGCAAAACCAATGAAATTGTCCATGTCCACACAGCTACACATCAGCTATACATTTCCAGTATAAGCTGACCTCGCATTGTACGGAAATCCTATACAATTCGAGATCAGCACAAACTGGAAATATATATCTTGATGTATAGCCTTGTGTACAACTACATGTTGTCAGTCAAGTAGCAGTCATTATCTAAAAAGTAGGTACTCGAGACAATCATTCCGTTACTTACATAACAATTAAAAAGATAGAAAACCAAATCGCTCTTCCGTAATAATTCTAGCCGCTTCTGTTCTCTTATTTTACCACACGATAAGGGTCAGTACACACGGTCACCTGATTGCCTGATGCTGTTGATGCAACCGCAAATGCATTTTATTGAGGGCAACGAACCGCGACCGGATGATCGACGGATCAATTTGATGCATCTCCGTTGATGCGTATTGCGTACGGATGCATGGAATGGATGCAATCGACTTGTTTAAGTAGCTTTAGAAATGAGATGGTGCACGCTGTAGAAATGAAAGGATGTATTTTCCCATAGTAAAGGATATTATTGTGGTATGTATGTTTTGTTTTTATTCACCGTGCACATCTAAAATGAGATTAGAATCCAAGAAATAAGCGTTGCAAACCACGCGTAAGCCATTACACTTGGTATGATTTTAAACAAAAAAAACTTGTAACGAGGTTCTCATTTCAACAATGTAAGTGACCACAAAAACCCATTCAAATAATGAACTTTACACCACATTATTCATCAATAACAACAAACCTAAGGACATTATCCGAGATTGTGTAGGTACCAGACAAAAACAAACATCATAACCAGCCAATCATATAATCGTTAACTAGTGAAGCAGTGATACGAGGAATCGATTCGTCAGACTCGAATATAATCGATCATAAACATCGATTCGATTGACGGACTTTAATAAATGTTTCGCGGTCGACATGTTGCGACATTGCATTAACTTATGAAGCTTGGGAGATGTAAAGACATGTCTAAAGGATAGGTGGAAGCGGCGGAAAAAACGATCACTTTTGCTTTTATCGATCGACTGTAGCTGATGAAGATAAGTTGGGAATAAAGAAGGGACAAGCCAAGATGACAAGATATTTATTCTTACCGCACTGAAGATTTCAAGTCCTTTTGTTTCTTTCATTAAGTATCAAGACAAAGTAAAGAAAATCAAGATTGCAAGTATGATTTTCCATCAGATATTGCCCACTCTTGTTTGAACACAGCTTGACACACATGCATTGCAACTTAAAGTACTTTCAGATTTCGACACTGCACACATGGTGGAGTAACCTTTGATAACGATATTGAGCCCATATTGTTTTAGTGAACCGAACTAACAAAAGCAGAAGAAGAAAAAATTATCGATATTAATCTATCAGATAGTGTTACACTCGTATTGAGAACATTTGACTACGCTCCAAATAAGATCTTCAAAAAACATGCACACAACTATGAACTTTACTTTGATTTAAAGAGTGATGTTAATAGCATGCATGATTTAAATCTTGTTATAGATTTTGATGACTATCGAACATTTAATGAAACATATTTTGTATTGGCAACCGGATTAAATTGAGTCCATGTTGTAACTTTAGTTACCTACTCTTATATCATGAGTAACCTGTTCTAAGATAGGCATGAAACCGAAGCAGGAAATCGTCGATTTTGAAAATTAATCAAAACAGAATACTCCATTTATTGAAGCATAATTTATTGCATCTGTTGATCTGTGCCAGCTACCAACCGAGTGATCGATAAAACGTATCTGATGGCATTTAATCGATATTGAGTGGTTATTCGATTGTCCCGTGATTAGAGACTGTTGTTAATCTATGTAGAGACTAGTTATCAACACATTGTTCTATATTACAAAAGCATTGGTATTTTTTTTGATAGATATATCAATCGATCAACTGTTGAGGTCTCGTTTACCATTTACGGCGAGATTTACAAGCAAGGTTGGATTGCTACACGCTGTGTCAATGCAGCAATGTGACTAACGATTCTTGATGGAAAATTACATTGTTAGTGAATCGAAAGCAATTTGTTCAAAGAATGCTTCTAATTAATTCTATCGGATCTAGGTAAGTATTTCAAATGTGATTAATGATTTAATTACGAATGAAAACGATTATTTAAATTACATTTGATTATGTACTCTGGTTTACCAGACTGCCCAGAAGCATGATAGTGTTTTTAAATCTTTTCGATAAAAAGGGTTTCGATATCTATAAATACAAAAATCAAAATCACGATCTTATGTAGAACATAGTCAAAGTTCAACTTCCTTGTTTCCCAATTTAACAATACTCAAAAATAACGCATCAACGCCACAAAATCCATACCTAGCCAATCAATCTACCTGGGGTCCTACATATTCCCAACTATACTGGGGTCGGCTTCCAGTCTAACCGGATGCAGCTGAATACCAGTATTTTACATGGAGCGACTGCCTATCTGACCTCCATAACCCAGTAACTGGGTAATACGATACCCCTTGGTAAGACTGGTTGTCAGACTTTCGGGCTTCTGACGACCTGTAACGACTGTCAAAGATCCACGAATGACAGCCGGGACCAACGGCTTAACGTGCTTTCCGAGGCATGGAGGAGTCTCGGTATGTAAAGATGGTCACCCATCCACAGACCAACCCTGGCAAGCGTAGCTTAACCTAATGGATCGACCAGTGCGGCAGTTATTACTTAGCCACGAACTCTAGACCATCCTACCCAGAAGAACTATAAACTCCGCAACCTTGCACTCAGATTCTCAGGTCGAAGATTCCACGTAATCGATTCCCCGCGACATCGACATTAGGTAATAGGGTTGCAGTACTCGATGTCGCAACTCATTAATGACCGACAAGGTCGAGGCTGCGCGTGCGCCGCGCCGGAGGTCGTGTGCATTAGCGACCTCTTCGACTCGATGCAGCTTTCTATTCTCTATGACTGAGTCGCGGATTGATTGTTTTCTTGTTTCTATTAATATCGCTTTCGTTTGTTTTGTTTCGTTGTTGTGTGGTGAAATATGGTTTACAGTTTATGTTTTTTTTTTATAGATTGTGTATGTAACATGACTAGGTATACCTACAGTTACAATCGTTGGTACATTTTTTTTGTTATTTACACCTGCCTCATAATTTGAACGATAGCTTTTTTTTTGTAGGATCCCTTGATGAATGATGAATGACTTTCATGACTTTGATTGCTAATTTTACTATGAAATCTAATACGAATTAAAAGTTCGCATCGTCATATTTAATTTAAAATCATAAATCCAACACTGTTAAGATAATAATGTAACAACGTTTGTATTTAACCAGTTTACAGGTTATCCTACATCTTGACATGGGCATCCATCGATCGAATTACTCAACATATCGAAATTATCTGTCGAATCTTAAAGAAATGGTCTCGGTCGGTCGACCTTTGATTGCGCCGGCGGCGTCCGATGCATCGAATTATCGATCCAGTGAAAGTGAACGATTACTGCAATCGAGTTATTAGGTGAGCTGATGTAATGATCACTTGTTGCACTTTTTATCGTTTGTAACAATTGCTATACGATTACGATTCAATCATGAGATGTTTGCAGCGCTTCATTGCGTTATGCAGTTACTTGAGGTATGTTGGAGCGTTGTTACTTATGGCTTTGTTGATTTATTTGGCTTTCATAACATTTTTTTTTAAATTTATGATGTTACCCAAATGATCATTTATATGTATCATCCTCCATTTAACCATGACACTTGGCTCTCACTTTAATTTGACTCTCTGGTTACGAAGCTTCGATGCCGACTCCGAAAGGTCAGAACTTCCTACATATCCTCCGACTTCGAATTCGGCTCTGATAAAGTTATACCGAAGATCGAAACGCAGCGATGACGTCACTAGAGCGCGTATAAACGAATTTTACCTTATGGCCCGGGTAATTTTATTAAGTTATGTTTAGAGCGGTGTATTATTTAGTTTAATTGTTGTGATCAGTTAATTTCAACCTGAAGCCAAAAAAAAGTTATACGAAATATCTTTCTTCAACCATCACCTCCTACTCCAGCTCCGGTTCCAACTCCGACTCCGGTTCCAACTCCGATCAATCAAATTTAAAACTTCCGACTCCGGCTCCGGTTCCAGTAAAACCTCCGTAACATCTCTACTCTGCAGGCACCTTTGTAGGTATATATTACGTAGTAACTGCATCCTTAAAGGTATGTATCTAATGCAATACAGAATGTACAATGTACAGTACATAGTTCTAGGTGATCAAGGTAGTAATTTGCCTAACGGCCGATTAATTGCTTCATATTAATTGCGCCGGCGCATAAAACAAGTTCTTACTTACTTAATAGACGTATGGTATTGATGTAATGTTTTAATTCATGCTGCATTCAGTTCTTATTTACCTGGAACAAAATATATAAATAATTAGTAAATGAATCAGATGAAGAAAATGGTTCATTAAAATAGGACTCTTCCATTAAATAATTGGCAGTCTTTGATTAACCCAAAAAGCTTTTACATGTAGGATTCTTCAACTAATTAGCTAACTTCAAATGTAAAAAAAACCTCATCAATAAATTAGCAAGTTTACGCAAAATAACATTGAACAGTAGGTACATAAAATACATAACCGTCAAAACTTATTATTATGAAAACGTGTCACTCAGTAATAAATTCACTCAAAAGTTTCGTAATAATGGCCAAAACGAAGTATAAAAGAATCATATAGAGGTCCACGAACATTTATCAGTGAAATTAAAATTCATTGTGATGCTGTGGACAGGTTTTAGTGACAGCGAATGACTTTTGGCAATCTTAATTAATTGGATTGTTTGCCTTAACACTGCCACTGGTAAAGCCAGTTGCTTCATTTAACACTTACTTCTGCCCGCGCGTTCAGCCGCACAAAATTCTTTTTATTACCTTAATATACATTGAATTCAGCATGTGATTCTAGGACGTAACGTATACATTTATCGTCAGTTATCAAAAAAAATCTGCTGTTTCATAGAAAAGTACAATACCCACGCGGTCAAAATGTATATAGAACAGGCAATTTTTTTTTAATAACGTAAAGTACATTTCAACCCCTGGGGGTTTCAGAATCCATTGTAACTGGTAACCTGTCACCTTGTATATTCCTTGAAACTCGGCAATACTGGAGTGTTTTTTTGGTTCTGCAGATTACCCCTACCCTACATACAAACTCACAAAAAGTAATAATCGCAAAGATTGACAGATAACTTTATGATTGTGATAATAATACACTGTGTTTAAGGCCTTGTGTCCAATGCATCGTGTCTTGTCACCTTTATTCAAGATCGCTGTGACAATCGCATCGGGCGGGACTTTAATGTTCACAGTCATGTCGGACAACTACATTGATGCTGCAAGCGACAAGACAAGAGTCTCAGTATATTTTTCGCTTAGTGCATACAAGGCTTTTCGCACACTCCTTCCTCTTCATGTCTTGGGGTTGTCAAGTCAGTATAGACTGACTTGACATAACTTAATAGTAAGTTATGTTGCCCAAAATTTCGCCACTTCCACGTCTTTTCCACTTTGGCTGCATTTTTTGGGACACAAGCGGAATATAAGAAGTTGAACATAGTTTGCTACACAGCTCCATACCATGCAGAACCGTTGAGGTGCTCCTGCATTCTAAATACTTAACCAACTTTAAAAAGTACGATAGCTAATATTTTGTATTTTCTTTCGCGCCTAGCAAAACTGAAAGTTGACCGACACAAAGTTGGGTAACTTCTAGAGTTATGATGAAGCTTTGAAACAACATGCCCTTAATCTACGCACGTTACTTTGAAGCAATCATAGATCACACGTTCATCGGTCAACTAATGAGTTTAAAGTTATAAATCAAAAGTCGTTGGTACTATCTGGAAACTATATAGTTAGCTGAGCAGAGCGTTGGCTAATGCCAACGCACCAGACACCTTTGCCACCGGCTGGGCCAGCGATTATCGAGAAGCGAGTAGGGCTAGCAACTAAAAACGAGTTGGCGAACAACAAGCAGAGTCTCTGGTACCAAGCGTGAGTATCTCAGCGAGTGTTCTTGCCGCCAAGCGAGCGTCGCTGAGCGAGTACTCTCTTGGTAGATAGCTCTTGTCACTGTGACAAAGGACTCCTTGCCTGCGGTATGTGAACAAACAGCGATCAACTATTAATCTCGTATATACTTAACTCTTTTACTTACATGGGACACACAATCTTTTGTACGTTTCTTGAGCGACAAAATCGTTGATCGAGACAGACGCCTTAACCGTTATCGGCGATATAAATCTAACTACAGCTAAAGGACGTATTTGCATTCATCACATTTTTGGCATACGTCATTGTTTGGAAAGGTCGAATTCGTGGCTTGAATACAAAAGGACATTTTTAGTGTTTAACGGTATTGAAACTGGGCGTGGTGACAAGTTGAGAGCAGGAAAACAATCTTGTATCTACAGTTAGGTATTTAACTGAAGCAGAAAGAAATCTAAACAAAATTATAGTTAATCACACATTAATCATACATTTTGCATGCCAATCACTTGAAACATGTAAATTTTTATAACACCATTGTAACAGTGTTTTCTGCAAAAATAAATGATTTGATTTGATTTGAATCACATGAAGGTTACAAATCTCCTAAAAGCGGATACAACCAATTTACGTACATGATTCCATTCATAATAATTGCTGTGTAATCTAGTCAAAAACACCGAATCCAATAGTTTCCTTAGGCTAATTTGAACAAACCGAAAAGGATGACGCAGCTAGAATTTGGCAAGGACATTTCAAATTCAAATTCTCTTCCGAATCACTGCGAAACTATGTTCGGAGGCGATGTTCAAGGTTTCATACATTCACGTATTGTTACTGTAGTTACCGCTACAATAAAGAAGTATGCACATACCTTAACGGTGATTTAAACAAAAAAAAAAAGAAAACCAAATACCAAATGTGGGTTAAAATGAATAATTCAACGCACACATGACAACTTTGCAAGATTTGGATCAAGATACTGTTTTAGGATTATTTACAACGATCGATAATAGAGCATAATATTACTTATATTAATATTCCGGATGCAATTAATGTATCAGTTTCAAGGTAAGCCGTTCGATTTATATCGAAAACCAGTAAATTACCGCTACTAAGTGCTGTCAATTTTGTGATGACAATGCTAAGTGTTTTATTACAGATAGATCTAAAACAGGCAATGAAAATAGACTAGATTTTATTGGAAATGAATCAGTATTCAAGGTTTAAAGAGAAAGAAAACATGGAGAGTAATAAAACAACGTAACATCGTAACATAAAAGCAAATCAATACAAACTCAAAGAGATTAACTTGATTCAATCTCAAGGTAGTCTCTCGTCTGTAATACATGGCTGTACAGCCTACAGGCGACATGCTAGACGAATCGCTAAAGCCAGATGTCATTGAGATAGAGCTTGCAATTGTTCGCAGAGACGATGCCAACAATGGTTTACACACGCATTGTACTGTCCACTTGAAGACTAACGGAGGAAGCTGAGGCCATGTGTCTAAACCTTGGACGGGTGAATAGCAATGAATGGACTGACCCTATCGATACTTTACATACAATAGTGAACCCAAAGATGAGGCTTAAATTGATGTTGTAAGAATCAGTAGTGTTGGAAGCGGAACTAAATTATAATTTCCGCTCTTCTAAGACAATGGATCGTTAAGAGGTGTCGGTTGTATAATACAGGTGCTACTATGTTTTGTCTCCTGGTTGTCAGTGCTAAACGACTGAAAATGTAATTTATTTTGCAATTTAACACACCAACAAGCATTAGATAATAGTCTGAGTTTTGTTTCCATTAAGTTGTTTGATCTCTGGACTTAATTTTGGAATTTATTCCTTTCTATTTATGCAGATTATGAAAAAGTAAGGGCTCTCGCTGACAGACGCCACGTGACAGGTGGAACAATTTCTGTGAAAACTTCTCGGAAATTGTTCTACAGGTGTCGTGTCGCGCCGCCACGTCGCGCCTGTTAGGGGGTCCTACATTCATGATTTTTTCTTTAAACTTTTTAATCTCCAACTAGGTGCATTGTTCAAGCTCCAATAATCTTGAAATACGACATTTCAAATTCATTCTGACAGGTCTAACAGTAACAATATTCTAATATTTGTCAAGGTAAACTGTTAATATTTTTGATCTAGTATTCTGACCTTAGCGTTTACTTTCAAGTCTGGTCTAGAAAAATATAAATGTAAAAAGTGCATGTCAAATTACATTACAATGAAATATATACTTAAACTGTAACGGAGTGAAACCAGTGTTAGGTATAGTATATGTAAAGTTTGTAGAATTGAAGGTCCTATTACAAAAATGGTTCTACAGTTGTAATTTTGCAAGTATTTCTAAAGGATAGTGCTCCGATTACATGCAATGATAACTGTTACGATACGTGTATTTTATGTATATTTATGTTAATTGAGACCTTATGTATTGCTTCAGATTTCAGACAGAATGTGAGTTGTTGTAACATCCGAAATTCAAAACAACCCCCTCTTTTGCATACAGCATTTAAATCGGGCTTATCATTTTTATTGAAGTTTTTTTATAGAAGATGTAGTGACAAAAATTGAAAAGGGTATGCTGAGATGGTTTGGTCATGTTGAGAGGATTAATGAAAGGTGACTAACAAGGCAGGTGTGAATGGAAACGCCGGGAGGGGACGCCCTAGGAGGACCTAATACTGACCTTATTGGTGATGTTCTTCAGAAAGGACAGGTGCGTAGTACTCGCAACCGGAGTGCATGTATGACTAGATGTATGAACTTAAACGAGGCAAAAGGAGTATGTAAGGATCGTAGCATTCTGTAGTTTCTGCCTACCCCCATGGGAAAAAGGCGTGAGTTTATGTATGTATGTATTTTTATTGAATCCGTTGCCGGTTCCTTGAAACGAGGTATTGATTGGTTCCTTGAAACAATCAATACCTCGGCCAAGTTTTACAGTAAAGACTCGATGAAGATCGTGTCAGATCGAGTTTTGGGATCAGGGGCTTTTTCGGGTTTTTATTTAGACCAAAGATGGTTGTATCTTCACAATAAAAATCAGCAATTAAATCATATACGAAGCTTAACCTTTTCCTTACTATGTTGAGGTGGGCTTCCAGTCTAACCAGATGCAGCTGAATACCAGTATTTTACATGGAGCGACTGCCTATCTGACCTCTACAACCCAGTGACTGTAAGACTGATTGTCAGATTGACTGGGCTTCAAACTACCCGTGACTAACATTACAACTGCAAGAACTTACTTATTCAAATGCATTTTTTCTGTTAAAAATATGCAAAATTAATGAAGAAACAAATATTAATTTTCCACAAAACATTCATAAATAAGTTTTTGAAATAGTAGATATTCTGCAACAGTACCGTGAGAAATTTATGGTCCGTGTGAATTTATTAAGCGAATCATTTTCGTTTTAACCGCCAAAATTATTATAATTAGATCATTCATAAATTTAAGAGAATCCTACCAATTATTATTATTCTTGGAGAAAATCGTTTTCGTCAGCACTTCTTGCAAAACGTTTACAATAGTGGGCACTTTGTATTACACCTTTAGACCCAAATCGCAGATAACTTCTAAGAATAAAATAATCAATATTGCAATCCCACGAGCACTTCATTCGATAATTTGGCCAGCCAAGAAATCAACTGTAATAGCAAAAAACCTTACATAACTAGCCTATAATTATCCCACGGCTAGTACACGGTCTCCTCTCGATGAGAGGGAGTGATAGATAGATAGATAAATCGTTTATTTAGTGCACACAAAATCACCGAAGCAAATGAGCTCTATCGCATTTGATTGTCAATTTATGAGGAACCCTGACATTTCCTTTTAAAAACAGTAATTATTGGGTAAAACTGTAATTAATTGAGTACTTTACGGCCTACCCAAAATGTCCTTTATGCAGTACCGTTGCCCGTACGTCACCACGCGGGCCCAGTGCGGGTTGGTAAGATGACACATGTCTTCGAATTTTTTGGATCTAGGACATCCCGTTTTCCTCACGATGTTTTTCTTCACCATTGTGAGAGCAGCGGTGATGAAACCAACAACAAACCCAGACAGGCGCGTTTTTATTTCCTGTAAATTATATCGACCCGTTACTACTGGGACCGTTATCTTAACTTAATTAGTATTTATTTCACTATTTAAACGGTATGTGACGACATTCCTTTACTACCGGCGACGCACCGACATCGTTGGGACACGCATAATTTGTTTTTATAACGCCCAGTTTTGGGATACTTGAATTAAGAACACCTTATCCGTACATGTTGCCAAATTAAATTCATTCAGTTTTTTAATGGAGTCTAGGTATATATTTAATTCCGCTGGGAACGATGTGTGAATAAGATACTTATAGGAAACGCCAATATTTTTATGGCTGCCTAGCCACTCACCCGAAACTTCCTTCACAAACTTTAAGCCCCTGTCTTGCATAGCATAATCAGCCTATAATAGTTCCCACTGTTGGGACATAGGCCTCCACTCTTACCGTGATACCGAGGCTACGAGGGATACCGTGGCCCCCTGGCATAGCACAGGCAACAGAAGGAACACGGGTGAGTTTTAGTCAGTAAGAGTCTGACACGCCCTCCCGCTCCACCCAGAGCGGGAGAAGTCATTTGATGATTTCCCACACAAAAAAAAAAAAAAAGTCCTCCACTCTTCGAGAGGGCGTAAAGTACCAGCCTGGGTTCGAACCCACGACCTATAACTCGTAAGTCGGGACCATTACCACTGCTCTTGCATAATAACACTCTGTCTAAATGTAATATAAGTATTTGTGGCAAATAAATTGTATCATTAAAAAAAACATTGCTTAGACACACCTCTTAGGAATATTTATCTTTCACTCATATTTTTTAACTTCAAAGGCATAACCGTTTCGTACCTGCAGATAACGCACACAGAGCCTAAAAGTTCGTATCTATAGCGGAAACTTTCTTCACACTTCATCCGAAACTTTTCCTTAATTGCCAAACCTGCTCAACTGCATTGGTTTCTATTAATAGCTTTATAGCACCGGCCTCCTGACGTCATCATAACTCAATTATTATACAATATAGCACCAAGTTCAATGCCGCTGGGCAAATGTCTCACTGAAGGTGAAAGTTGGCTACGTCATCGAGGTAACCCGACCAATGTTGTAACACCCAAGCAGATGGTCCGTCTGAGGCAATCGGGTGCTTTATGATTTTGCCGCATTATGTGACTTCTGATCATGAACTTTGTGTTACATTTGCCAATAGGTTGCAGATATGGAAAGTTTATTGTCGTTTTATGAGAATAATCACGAATTGTGAGTTTATAACTGCACTATTTAATATTCGTCTTTCGAAATATCGCAATTACCAAGACAAATGGCGATACAACAAAGGAAGGACAACAAAATATCACGCCTGTATTCAACGTAGGATTAGGCAGAGGTGTACCTATAGTATACCTTCATTCCACCAGTTATGTTTAAGACCCATATAAAAGGGGGCGACCCTGGCACAATTTCAGACTTTGAACTGCTACTGAGAAATTCCATATGAAAAAACCCAATAACACTTTGCCCGATCCTGGAATCGAACCCAGGACTCACACTCAGCAGTAGCGCTTGCGACCACTAGACGAACGAGCCGAGAACGAGAGGAAGGTAGATCATTATTATTAAAGTTTAAATAAATATGCTTCGTGGTAGCAATGTTGACTTTTAGTGAGAATGAAAAGAATTTCTAGTAAGAAAGTCACGTTAATAATCGCTACATTAAAATGATATTACTTTCCATTTCTCTGACTGTAATTAATAACGGTATAGTAATCGAAATATCTGTGTGATTAATCTTGAGGCCCTTTCGTATTCATAATTATACTTGCAAACATTTGAACGTTTTAAACTTAATTTCACATATGATAGCTTTAAGGCTGTCTCTTATACGGCCCGAATTTTTTGTCACCATCCAAATTTTGATATATCTTTGAATACGTGATAAATCTTTTAATACGTGTTTTTTCTTTTAGTATCATACAAAAATATTGAGATATCACATCACAATGTTATTATATACCACGCATAGCGGATAATTCTTTCGAGAAAATGATTTAATATGAAAATTTAACGTATCGATTTTTTTTCAAAAATGGAGTTAGTGTATCATAACCATTGCCTAGAAAAAATTCAGCCTGTATACCTACAGGTTTACCTAGTTTAAGAGGCAGGGTTAATATAATACTTGCGTACAGATTTTAACATAGAACCAGATGTATACAATGTACAGTATTTCATAATGAATCACCTAGGTTCCCATGTGTATTCTTATATCAAATAAAGTGTATTATTATTAAAAATGTATTATTATTATAAAGCGTAAATAATGAGGATAAAGTAATAATACTTCGTTGGAAAACCTATATGTATTTAGTAAACATAGGTTTTCCCAACGTTTGCGAATTGATTTGATGATGACCATTTGTTATCTCTTGTTGGAGCAAACAGATAGTTTATAACCTGGATTAACCTAAAGGATACTTATTATTCCGGTAGTACGTTCCCGTGGGATAATTTCCGACCTCCACGCGAGCGAAGCTGTGGGCGAAAGCTAGTAAATAAATAAATAATTAAAAGTCTTTACTGCAGACCACATGATCCATTTAAAAAAACACAATGTAAAAAATAAAAAATTAACAAAAAAATATACAATACAATAAAATGGCATAGATACACACAAACATAAACGCCTTTCTTCTCTTGTATATTCAAATTCAAACATTTACTCGGCTGTTACCAACAGGTTAAAGATTAACCCAGTTGGTAAGGTTGGCAAGATTGACTGCCCAGAGTGCACTGGATTCAATTCTCTAATCTACGTCACGTTACGTGTTATAGTTGGTTGACCATAATTATATACATACAGAACCACCAATTATACAAGTTCTTTTTGTTTTATGAAACCGAGGGTAAGGCTATATTACATCTCAGGGTAACACTTCAATTCACACCATTTTTGGATTAGTTAACAATGTGTCCCAATTCAGGCATTCATCATTAAGGATACTTTAATATTGCGAACGTTTCGAAACATTGGACTTGTTAGGTCGGTCTGTCATTAACAAAATGAGTTCGTTTCTGCTACTGTGATTATTTGACAAGGTCGTGGATTCAATTTCAAATGACTGTATGTAACAATGTCTTGTTGTAATTTTTCTGTCATATTTTTTTTTTTTAATTCGCGTCAATTTGTTCAAGATTTTTTGATTTCCTTGAAATAAAATCATTTAAGTTTTAAAGGACTACTTTATTCTTCGACTGTAGCGGTTACACCGCCACATACGAACTATGCATCAAAGACATGACGTCACACAAATCCTGCAACGCGCAATTAGAGTTTACCGCGCGAACGACATATATATAAGACTATCCGACATCAACAGTCGGGCAGTCGGCCCGCCAGACACAACACCCGTCTGGTCGGAGGAGCCTCCCTTTTCTATGATGGATGAGTGAACTTTACACCCTGTTCCTCATACCACTAAATTCATCAGACACTAATTTTCCTGATAACAAGACTCTCAGGACCAATTTATCACTCGAAAAGAAAATCTCGCAAACATGAATAACAATGTGCAGAAAATTATAATAAAGATAAGATTACGGTCGTCCATCACATGTCTAACAATATAACTTATTGTAGTGTGCATTAGGTAATCAAGTTATATCATGCGCACACGCACCACCTACATACTTACATAAAATTTAACAATTACAGTTTGTCGGAAGTGTCATAGTGTCGTATTTGTTATGCAAGTCATTTTTGTGTGGTTTTTGACAATCCGTTTATAAATAGTATAAATGCCAATATTTTGGTGGCGTAAAAGGTAAAGTGTGTGAGTGATGGATATGAATGTGGATGGATGGAGTGGGAGGGGATGCCAAAGAAAAGATGGATAGATTGTGTGAGGATATGAAAGAAAAGGAAGTGAATAAAAGTGACTGTTGACAAGGGAGAATTGAAGAAAAAAAAACGTGTTGTACCGACCCCAGCTAAATAACAATGGGCGAAAGATGATCTAAAGCCAAAGTTAAATTGTAGTAAGAGATACGCAACAGTATCCCCATACTTCATAAGTGTTATTAGTATGTTGATTATGTCAATAGAGTGAATAGGTAACTTTACGACAAGTATGCTCTAAAGTCGACCACATCAATAAAGGTTAAAAGCGATATCTCAGATAAATAATCAATTAGGAGAGGCCCAAGACCGGGAAAAATTTCTTGCCATGTAGAAGACTTAAACTCAGCAATTGGGTGAAATAAAGAGAAAGAGAAAGGAGATAAGAAAAAGAAGAAAAATAGAAAGGCTGTACGGTTGTTCTTAAACCAAATCAATTTTACAAAGTAATTTAATTAATCGGTATCTCTGAAGGCTAATTAAATAAATACCAAACGTGGACAATGCCCTTAGATCTATCTGATCTGAACCGCGGCCTTTACAGTCACGATAAACGAGCTATTTGACCTATTAAGTTACTTATATTATGTCCTAAGCATTCACTGCTATGACAGACAATAGATTGAGTAGCTTTGCTGAACATGATTTTAATCTGATCAATATTTGTTTTGTTATATCTGTTTATTTCTTTTGAATGTATCACAGGCAATTAATGTATATTAGAACAAATTGAATGGTGACAAATTAAAATTGCTGTACTGATTCAAATTATGTTGTAGATGCATAAATAAGTGGCACTGCAAGAAATTATATCTAGCAACACGGTGTCGTTTGTAATAATCATTTACATGCTGAGATTTTACATAACATGCATATAGACACGCTTTTGATGCATACAACTCCTAAATAATTACATCTTGTATTGAATTGATTTTTAATGTCCTTCATACTCAATATATTTATTGCATTCCACAATGTCAACTTAGGTGGTAGTTTTCCCTGGTCCAGGCCATGGTACGGAGCGAGAGAGCATGGGAGGCCGTCACCTCCTGCTGCGAAGCAGTAATGCTCGCGAAGGAGGAGGCGGAGCGCGTGAGCGTGAGCGTCGGGAATCTATTGCCGATTCCCGGCCACCGTAGGCGCGGGCTTGCGGACGGTGAGCAATGGGTAGCTCGCCGTCCGGTAAGGACCAGGCCCGGGTCGACGGCGCGTGGTGTCCCACGCGCGCCTCAAAGAGATATCAGCAAGTGAAGGGGTCCGATGAGACCATTGCCTGCCGGGGTTGCGGGAAAGTCCGAAAAGGATACCATGGCCACCTGGCATTGCACAGGCAACAGAAGGAACACGGGTGGGTTTTAGTCAGTAAGAGTCTGACACTCCTTCCCGCTCCGCCCAGAGCGGGAGACGTCATTTGATGATTTCCCACCCAAAAAAAAAAAAAAAAGGTGGTAGTTTTACAAAGAAATGATCATTGCGGATGTGGACCTTGTCGGGCACAGCAAAGTAGTGAAAATATAGTTGTTATACATATTTATTTGTTAAATTTTATAGACATGAATAGATATGAATTCTATATTAAAGCTACTGATATCATTAACACAATCCAGATCAACACTCATTGTTACTATGTCTATAAGAGGACCAATAACTATGCAGTTATTGGTTATGTACGCAATGCAAACAGTATGGGTGCGAGAGAATTTTCCAAACGACGTGTTTTGTACGTCTGTGTCATTAAATATGGGCTAGTCACAAGTGAGCGGACTAGGCGACCTCGAGCCACGCCTTGTAAGGGCTGGTTGCCACGCGGAAACCAAGCTGCCTGGGAAAATGTATGACCACAAAATTCCTTCACTTTTGTTGCAAGAATATGGTTCAAAAGTTAATGACACTGGAGCAGTTTTTAGGTTTCATCAGTAGGATAAAAGGCTTTTATGTCTGATTCAAAGGATAATAAAATATGTTGCAGCAGTCAGTTCAAAGTTTGATGAAACTATGTTTTTATTATTGTTTTATTGCTTACTATGACTGACAGCTGGGATGAAAAATCTTTGAATAAAAGGGATCATGGTCGTTTTTCTGAAGGGTTATGTTTGACGAAATATACACAGTTTTGAATGTCCTTCAATAATAGTATCGTAAAAATTAAGCTTAGTAGGTAGTTGCAGGTAAGATATTTTAACAGCTGCAAGAATAAATCAGTTTCCTTTAGTAAATGGAACATTGTTCTAAATGTTAAAGTGGTGCAATTGATTTACCGAATGATTAAATCAGTTTCTGACCGGATTGTCGATTTATTATATCAGATCTCGATCGTTCGACATTTAGATTCGGTTTTTTATGGGACTGTCTGCTGCATATGGTGATGTAGCCTCAGGCTTTAGCTTTTTCAAAAGTAGGTACATGATTATCTAATAGTCACTTTGTCTACATGTAAATAAAGAGTTAAGCAATCACTTAAAGGAATTGTTAAGGCAGTTGTTAAGTTTCATATAAACATTTAAGATAAATTAAAATCTTCCGTCTAACACAGTCCTATTGACACAAATTTATGTAGGTACACTAGGTACCGTAGTTTGATTATGCAAGGAAATAAGTAAGACTGCCTTACCTTGATGTAAATGCCTGTATCTTGAATAAATGTACCTATGTATTAAAGTAATACCTAACGAATTGAGGTGGCTGTTGTCGAAAATTTAACCTTTGTGTTGTTTAATTAAAAGTCAAATCTTGTGATGTTATCTGATTTAGTTACTTTGCATACCTACGTGATTCTGATGCATCTCATTTTATAATAGAGATGGAAATTAGTGCTTCGTTGCTCCAAAAGACCGGTTTTTATACCTACCTACAAGACTGGCATGGACTTGAATTTGTCTTACCAATAACTTTATGTTTAATTGCGAGGACAAAATTCAATTAACCCAATTAACCGAGTCCAATTTGCCATCAATAAAAATTACTTAGGCATGTACAGTCATCCACGTTTTAAAGTGGACCTATAAATCTACCTGAATTGCATCAATCCGCTGCATGGTGAAAGGCTAGGGATGGAACCAGTCTTCGACCTTCGCGTGTCCGAGGCCTTGGACAGAAGTCATTAGCAACTGGACTTCCGCATACCATCATGCAAGAACACGCTTTTAAATGGCTGGATCAACACCACAAAATTACACGGGGGCTATAACATTTACATTCACGAAATTGTAAATTGTATTAAGAAATGTTCTTGTTTTTTTGTAAGAAATTGTACAGAGTGGAATCTTAATTTCGTTCCGGATAATTAGTTTACCTTCTCGCCATATAATTACGGTAATTACATAAAATATTTACACTCTGATCGAATTCGAGATGCAATCCCAATGAGTGTTGACTTACCGCGACCTCGATTATGCTTGAATCGAATGCATGTTTTGTCTTCATAAAATCGATGTATATAATTACCTGTAACAGAAAACAAATTGATTAACATTTCATTGACACTTAACAAATATGTTGACATTTCAGTAAGTAGGACGTACGAGTAGGTACTCTTATATTCTGCGCGCACGCCCTTACGACAGCCGACATCGCGCGCTCCCGTAGCCGGCCTTTCTACGTAACATTGTAGTGGTGACGGCTTGCATACGAATTTGTATGATATAAACCAATCTAATTTAGTTTGAGTTAATTGAATTTTACGGCTTGATGTTTTGCAATATTATTTAGAAAGCTTAGCTAACGATCTAAGTGAAGTCAAGCGAGCTTTATTATTATGGGTAAATCCGGGTTTTATTAGGTACTTTTATGAATGAAGTGAAAATGTTATCAATATCAAAATAGACACTAGTCATTGGTATACGTCTCAGTAACCTGATGCGATATTCACGAAAATAACTTTTACGGCCCCTAATTAAATTATAGTGACATGGCACACGATGGCCCAGATGAAGTACCTACACCTTTATGAAAACGTAGATGTGAGGTGACACTTGTCAAAGCCGTAATCACGACATCCACGTCGAGGTCTTTAATTACATGACACTCGGCGGCTGACCAAAGCCTTGAGAGCATATTGTAGAATGTTCTTTCCAATACAAAGTTACGGATACTTTTATTTTTAACTACAGAGCAAATAACACCTTTTGTTATGAAACTTAATAGTTCCTGAATGTGAGCATTGAACGTCAAACTTCAAACGTAATTACAGGCGCTCAATAATTGCAGAGGAGATAATGAAGTCGTACTCAACTTGATAATGATGGGGTTGCGATCTTAACACATAAACACATGTTTAACTGACAGCGCACGTCAATACAACATATTAATAGCAAATCTATAACGTAATCCAAATCTTTGCATAATACGATATCATATAAAAGCTCTACTTTTGAAACCGGTCGCTACGACCTTGTATCTCAGTAGTAGGCGTTCGAGATCTGTCAACTGTTATGAAAAGAGAAGTGTTGGTTTAAGAATGAATAAACAAAGACGACGTTGCAAGGTTAGTGCGTCCGCCCTAGCTTCCGGCGGAACAGAATCTTGAAAATCTTGACAGTCAATTGACCATAATACATGGGTGTTTGACCTCGTATTGTGCTTTCGGCTACGTTCACATAGGAAGCAATAAAACCAAGACTACCCAGTTATGGAATCGTTTTAATTGTATCTAATGAGTGTATTCTTTTTATTCTTTATACGCAACGTTCATAACCGTATTGCGAAAGATTTGGCTGGCTCCACGGTTTTTATACCTTTGCCACAAACTTACATTGAAACGACAATTGTAATGAGATCCGGTTATTTTTTATATGTCAGATACTTGTTTAGTTTTCCGGGTATATGACATGGTTAATATTATAATCTTTTTGGATTACATGCTAACAACACGTGTTGGATCGATCAAAATTTATTTATCCTGTTTCGAATTTGAAAATCGATTTACTTTGCATAAAATCGATTTTTCTATTTAAAAGCATCCAAAAACACTGAACAAGGCACAATAGATGTTTTATTATTATAACTGTAAGCTGTTAATCAAAAAATCTCCATAGATATAAAATCCTTTAATTTACTTCACATTCCTAGCTTAACGCTGAATCTATATTTAATTACCAGTTGACTGACACATGATTGGAATGCAATGTAATGAAACCTAGTTAAACGGCAAAGGAATCTAATCCTTAAGGCTGTTATAAATACAAGCCTAAATACCAACGGTCATCCGTAATCTATCGCCTCCGATAGCGATATTGTAATTAAAAGAATAGTCCAATACTTCACATACATAAACTCGTACCTTTTTCACATGAAGTGGGGGTAGGCAGGCCACCTGATACAATCCTTACATACTCATTTTGTTTAGTTTACGTTCACACATCTGCAGTGCTATTCTGTAAAAATCTCACGGTGAAAACTTAGGTGAAGTGAGCTGTCAATAGTGTCCAACCCTAGGATCAGTGGAAGGACAGCTCTCTTCACGCTCACTTCACCAAAGTTTTCACAGTGAGATTTTTACAGAATAGATCGGCTGGTCATACACGCACGCGGTTCACGAGTACTAGACACCTAAACTTTCTGAAGAATATCACCAATAAGGCGTTTCCACTTACATCTGCCTCGCAAATACCTTTTATTGGTCACGTTTCATTCATCCTCTCAACACGACCAATCTATCCAAGCATACATACTCTTAATTTTTTTTGACAAATAATATACAGGGTGGAAGGGACATCGACGCGAAAACTGATCCCATTGATTCAATACATGATTCTGAACACCCCTGCGTTGAAATTTGAAGTCGGTTATTTTAGAAAAAATCAGCTGTTCCATACATTTTGACCGCGTATCTATTTTGTCTATGAAACATCTGTTTTTGGTTCAGAATCATGTACTGAATCCATGATATCAGTTTTCGCGTCGATGTCCCTTCCACCCTGTATAGGTACAAATATTATTTTCGAAAATCCTGATTAACAGATAATGTGGCAACCGTATTTATTGACATTTCCGAAAACGTCGCGGTATTTGGTATAGTGAAGAAATGGTTCGATATCCAGCTATAACAAAAGGTTTGACTAAATTAAATAGCAACCATATTTATTTTTTATTTTATTTTACGATAGGTTTGCTCTTGACTCTAGTCTAGGTCAGAGGTGACAGAGGCAAAGTCGACGGTGGAGTGAGCTTACCCAGAAGAAGCCTGTTCACTCTTACTTTGAATAGATTCGGGTTGTATGCGTTCGGAAACACAGATGCAGGCAGAGAGTTCCACTCCTTTGCTGTGCGCATTGTAAAAGATGTTGTGATGTGAACCATGTCTTAGATTTAGTAGTTTACCACGATACCAAATACCAGGCTGTCAAGGGTAATAAACATTTAGTCCGTATTTCTGTATCTTACATTAGTTTACACCAAAATTATGGCATAACCTTACTTCATTGCGCGAACTGTAAAACTTAATATGATCAACTTAATTGCATGAGCATTGCATCAAAGCCTCAAAGCATTGCATGCAATATAGGGGTGTCAAGTTGAATTTATCGCGTGAACAAATCAGGGATTACACGTTTTATAAATTGTATGCAATAATTCAGCCTCCCAGGCTTCGGTAATTCGAGCCGAGGTAACCCGATAGTACCCGAAGGCGATTTCGTAATAGTCATGTGCGCAGGCTGTCGTTGCCCGCTACACGTTTAGTTTTAATTAAAACAGCATTATGGTTGCCGACGTTCGGAATGGACATTTGTAATTGGTTACAATTTTCTCTAGATTGGAAATAAGGTATTTAAATATGATTGCTAGGGCTATCTAAAGCACTTAGTTTTCATTAAAATTGAAGTTGCATTAAAGAACTTGTCGATGCTTCAATTCTAAGAAAGGCAAGCTCCTACATTGAAGTATTTTTGATGTATAACATCTTTCCCCTCGCTTTATTGCAATCTAAATCAGTCAAAATTTAAATAATTAAATCTGTGACTGGCGCTTTACTTTGTATTTCTTTTTATCACCACTGCTCTCAATACGGTGAAGGAAAACATCGTGAGGAAACCGGCATGTACTAGAACCTAAAATTCGAAGGTATGTGACATCTACCAACTCGCACTGGGCCCGCGTGCTGGATGGCCAGCAGGCCCAGCACTAGGAACAATGGTGCCGATTCTGTTGTTCACAAACTAAACTAAATTTAAGTTCAGTGCATCTTTTTCTTTCTATTTCATTAAGAAAAGGACAGAAGATACATTTTAGTTTAGTCCTGTCAAATTAATCAGCGCCTGACGTAAATTGACGTAATTTTAGCGGGCAAGTATTTAATCATGACAAAACTTGTATGGATTAGTGTCAGGGACTGATTAATTTGACAGGACTAAACTAAAATGTATCTTCTGTCCTTTTCTTAATGAAATAGAAAGAAAAAGATGCACTGAACTTAAATTTAGTTTAGTTTGTGAACAACAGAATCGGCACCAATATATGCTGATTATGCTAATGTTATGTAAAGTTCAGCTGATCTTGCTTTTTGCAACTGAACGGTCAATCCGTAAAGTTGCAAAAACATATTATTCTGTAATAACTTCTTACTGAAAGCAAACACATTGTTTTAATGTCCAAACATTTTCTTTTTAAAACGTGTCTTATTTGACTAAAGACATAACAAATGACACTCTCAAAGGAAACTTCAGATTAAATCATCAAAGCCTATAGTGTCGCGGACTTGCGGTCACAGTAACTTCCTACCGTGAATAGAGTAACAACCACACGAGTTAACCACCGTTAAGATCTTACTACGGAAGAGTGATATCGAGATACGGTGGGCAGGGAAAATGCATTCCTTGCTGGATCGATGCGGAAAGCGGAGAGAGGCGCCCGACCGGGGAGCGACGATTAGACAATGTTGATGTGCTGGATGTGGCTCGAATTTTTTGTGATTAGAAAAAGTGGTAATTGTGATTTTAGATGAACTTAGGTATAGGATTCAAGGCTGAAAACATGTAATTTGTTTCAGTTTCGCCTTCAAAAATTGTATTCTGCAACGGCCAATGATGTGATGTGCATCCTTATAAGTAAAATACACAACATATCACAATATGCTAAAAAAGCTAGGTGAAATATGGGATTATATTATTAACTGGAAAACTTTATTGTAATGAAAATATATATTTTTTAACATAAAGTTTTATAGGCGAATCATTATAATTTTTTTAGTCCATAATTAAATTATTTCAAAACAATTTTTTGCTAGTGCCCAAGTTGATAGGTACTATTATAATGATAACACTCAAATTAGAGAGTCCTTTTCTATTAACTAAATAACCCACTGCATTCATGAAATCATGACGGAAACTAACTACGCTTCTGTGTCATATCTAGTAACTCACGATCTCCGAATCGTTTTCCTTACACTACCATTAAACGTGAAGACTGTTGCACGCGTGATAAGCAGACGCGGAACAGTAATCTCAATGAAATAGAAACAAACTGGCTTTTAAATAAAACATTATATTGTAATTATGTTCTAGAATCACGCGCAGCTAAAGTAAATAAACGTAGAATTAAAACATTTTGATAGATTTGGTTGATTATATTTTTTTTATTAATTATATTATATTTTTTCGCGATGTATTTTTATTTTCCAAAGGATTTTTATTGTTTGTACAGACAAGACTTAATATCACGCCTGTGTTCCCCGAAGAGTTAGGCAGAGGTGTACCTATAGTACACCCACATGTCGCCAGCCTATTGCCATCAACCGGGCACAAATCCTAACTCCAGTTTGCTGCTGAGAAATTCAAGTGTTAGAAAGAAAAAAGAAATAAATAAAATACCTACGTTTATTTGCGGTACACGTGTCGCAAGGAAGGAACAACACACTAAAAAAACAATTTGGGGGAAAATATGCAACACATCCACGCAAAACGGCCATCGCTCAGCATAATGCTGGGACCCTATGCGAGACAGAGCCCCAGCGCTGGTTTTCAGCGAAAACCGTCGTTGTTGATGTGATGACGTCAACCGATCAACCGGTGTTGTTTGTATTTTTGTGGAAACTACATTTCCAACCAGTTTCAAGAGACTTTCTTATCTATATCTTACGGAAAGAAATATGTTTATCACTATTGGTATTTTGGTTTACGAATCAGCGAAATTAAAGATACAATCACAATATTATTTTTCCGAACTCATTAAAAAAATAAAAGTCATTAAAGAAATCTCTGCAAACAAGACGTATTTGAATGACCGAAGAGATTCGATACTGCACACTCATGCCACCGTCAGAAACCCTTCAATTAACGACTATAAAAATACTGTATATTTATCTCAACATACTATGTAGGTAAATATATGTTGGATGTTCTTATCTATACTAATATTATAAAGAGGAAAGATGTGATTGTTTGTTTGTTTGTATTGAATAGGCTCCGAAACTACTAGACCGATTTGAAAAATTCTTTTACCATTAGAAAGCTTAGTTTTCAGGGAGTAACATAGGCTATTATCCCGGGAATTTATCCCGGGAAAAATAACGGGTCCCGCGGGAAAGACCACGGGAGCGAAGCCGCGGCCAAAGTGCTAGTTGTTATAATAAACAGACATTATCCTTGGCGAATTTGTGGTTTATAGCTTTTGAAACTACTAATCAATACAAATATTATAAAGCTGAAGAGTTTATTTGTTTGTTTGAAGGCTCTAATCTCTGGAACTACCTCTTGGATTTGAAAAAATCATTTTGCATTTGATAGCCCAATTCTTGAGGAAGTTAAAGACTCTTTAACACCATGCCGAGCAAAATGAAAAAAGTCAGAAAGAATGCTAAGTGAAAACGAAGTTATAGCACGGGCGGGCGATGCGATGCGACGTAGTGGGTCGGGGACTGAAATTTCACGCGGATAAATAACTAAGTAAGTAAGTTAATAAATGTGCTACTTTTTGACGGTGTGTTTTTGGTAACCTGGTATTCTTCCAGCAGGTTGTTATCAAAGCCCACAAACAGTTCCTTTCCATAATGATAAATAGCTTCCCTAGAGTGTGAGAGTACCTTATTATCTTGTGACATTTTCGAGCCAATACCAAGGAATTATCTCTCGAAAGCAACCCATAATTGACGAATTTCCGGCCTTAGTACGTTTTGCATAATATTGTAAAATTTCATGTTATCGGATCAGATAAAATTATAGGTGTCGATGTCAGATATCGTATTTCATAAACTAAGTTATTAATATCATCTTGATCTCGACCACGCCTGATGGAAAGCGATGGATGACGTCGACGCGAAGATGCCTGTTCACTCTTGCTTTGAACGACTGACGGGTTATATGTGGAAGTGAACACAGAAGCTGCGCTAGCAGACAGTACCACACTTTGGCCGTGCGCATAATAAATGTGGAAAAGAAATGCTGAGGATGACTGGTCGGTACCAACCCAGTGCGGATAGTACCCTTCAGTACGCCTGTTAGTCCGGTAGAGAAAGGGAGATATTGGGATCAGACCGTGGATATTGTACCTACTCTCTGATAAGTCTGTTATTGAGATATGGTGTATTGTACATACAAGTCCTTTTCAACATTCCTCAGCACTAAATAAAAGTACTTCGCACAGATATATTCGCAGCTCAGCGGAAATTTCAACACTTCATACCAATCATGTATTAGAATTAGCATGCTCAGAGGGTTACGAAAACACCTTAAGGCTCTAGTGCAGTCGACTAAAGTATATTATATAATACTCGTACATAGTACAAGAAATTCGTGACAAAATCTATCGTAATGTGGACAAACGTGGGTTCTAAAGTTGCCTTATATAGATCATGTGACAATAATCTGAGGTAAGGCCGCATTTGCACCGAATGCAAATTCGGCCGCAGACTTTAAGAATGTTTAAAATACAAAAGACATTCAGTCTGTGGCTGATGTTGTTTTATCAGACACATATTTTGAACTTGACGCCGCTCACTAATATACGTACGTTTAGTGTAAACGCGACCTAATGTCGTATATGGCTAAGAAGGTATAATATACGGGTCATTTAAATAATGTTGTTGAAGTAATGTATGATAATATGTTTCGTGAGAAAGGGCAAAGTAAGTGAAGTGAATATGCTTAGAAAGATAACTTGACAGATGCTGAAATCATAATATAGCCTTAACAGTGTCATACATAGCTGGTTGAGTAAGAACATTAGAATCCCTTTGACCTTTCTCCACTCAAGCTTCCTGAGACTGACGATAGATGGCTTGAAACGATGTCTGTATGAAACAATGTAGGACAAATCTAGGCTTATAATTGACTATCAAAAGTTTCCTCACATAGGACTTTCCCCAGATCGAATGAAATAAAATATTTTAACGTTTTTGAACCCAACATATCTACCGAAGCATTTGCTTAGGTATACAAGACAAAGGAGCTACATAAGTAGGTTTAACCGCAAGACATCACGCCCTGCTTGTTAATCCGTGACAAATGTTTACGTAATCTGGTTGTAGATAACTACACAAAACCTCAATACAGGCATTTAATACTTACATTGTAAATCAAAAGCATGACAATAATAAGTTGAAATATTAAAAACAATTTGACTCACCTTTTTCCAACTATGTTGGGGTCGGCTTCCAGTCTAACCGGGCATAGCTGAATACCAGTATTTTACATGGAGCGACTGCCTATCTGACCTCCACAACCCAGTAACTGGGTAATACGTACGATACCCATTGGAAAGACTGTTTGTCAGACATTAAACAAATCATTCAAGTGTTCATTTAATACTGTGCTAAACATATCCTTTGTTTTGTTTTTTTATTGAATTGGCTTTTGAATTAATCAGACTTAAGAGGTCCTGATGTGTTGCAAGAGATTTCAACCACCATTAAAAATATAAATTGAATGACAATGATGATCAATCGCCTCAAGAAATCGATGGAGAAATTCAACAAGTAAGTATAATAAATGATAAACAGTTATTTTGAAGCATCTTGAGAATATCTAAAGAAAATAAAGTATTTCTTAAGAAAATAAAGACAACTTTTGCAGCAAAAGAATATGATATTTTGGTAAGTAGGTAATATATCCACGAAATATTTTTTATAAACTTCAGCGGCTTCGCCCGCGCGGATGTCGCAAATTATCACACGGGAAAAAGTATCCTATGTCCTAACCCAGGTCATGGTCTACCCATGTGCTAAACATCCAAATCCGTTCAGCTGTTTTAGCGTGAAAGCGTAACAAACAAACAAACAATTTTAATATTAGTTAGGATTATTGTTTTACACATTTTTTTACTTACACATCTTCCCATATACATACATACATATGTATGTATTTCATAGACTCGAGTTCGCAATTCGTTACGCTGTTGTTTTTACACTTCGAGGTCGGCAACCTCTCCTCGGGTTGTGAACATAATTTTGTGAACTAATACAACAATATAAAGAAGGCATTCATCTACTATACTCGTATCTAGTAGACCCACTGTACTATCACGGATTTTGATACTTCGGAGTCTATCTTCCAAATCTTCCTCTTCTCAACAGTTAATCTCTTCTTGTGGAGTCGCGTTGTGGATGCCCACTCCCTCTCGCCAGCGATTTTTCCCAGCAGCGAGTACATTATTGGTTGATTATGCAGAAGAACCAGGGTAACCGACAAACTTATGTGAAGTTTAGCAATTCTTCGGGCTATGTCTAACTTAAGGCTAACTTAAGTGGTCATGGGCAGAACAGATGGCTGATGAGGCCGAAAGAATCTGGAGTGGTGACCGTGTACCGGAAGACGTAGCGTTGAAATGCCTCCCACAAGGTGGACCGATGATCTTGTGAAGGCCGCAGGAATCCGCTGGATGCGGGAAACACAGAACCGGTCTAAGTGGCGGTGCTTGGGCTATGTCCAGCAGTGGACGTCTTTCGGCTGAAATGATGATGCATGGTACGCAGCTTTTTCGCTAAAAATCCATTTGGATAAACATGAGACATTTTTCAAAATATCTATTGCTTCAAGTCAACCTTTTTATCCTTTCTTATTAATTTAGATGTTGCATAATTGAAAAAGTTTAACAATTTATTATCTTTGGTGTTTCCCTCAAAGATATAGCAATTGCTTTGGCAAGTAGGTATGTATGATGCCACCACACTTACCCAATACCGATTAAAAATAAAGTGAATCACACCACTTGAACCTCGAGAAATGAGGCGTAGCATCTTCATGATGTCCCATATCATTCAGCATTATGAAATTCTTAAAGATTTTTTACGAATATGGTCTTCGCCCTTCGTACAAGACTTCGTGACGTGTTGCGTAAGTTTTTGAAAAATACGCTTTTTTATGATAAATGTAATGTTATGTTATGTTGAATGTTATGTATGTATTCGTGTATGAAGAGTTGATCCTACATATCACGTTTTTAGCTGATTTGGTGAAGAATGGTGTCAAATCCATTTATTAAACTCACACATAGTTCACAAGCATACAAGTAACATGACATGAAATTCTAACCAACAGAAAACTTAGACAGATTGAACAGCGGGTCCACAAGACTACACAAAGTTAACATGTTAAATGGTGAATTCATACAAGAATTAGTTTGTTTACTGAGTTGTATTGGTATCAAGGATACAAGACGTCCTTACTTACGCTATATTTCTCAATCGTATGGTATTTACGACTAAGGGATTCATTATTTTTAATCGTTTTATTAAATCCCGTTAAAACTATTAATTTCTTTAGTTATTGTATGACTATCAAGTTCAATAAATGTCTTGTTATTATAAATAACTGTTTTAATTGCACTGGGTAAACTAATTGATATCTATAATGACTTTACATCGTTTATTTAGAACTTAAAAGTTCAACTAAACTTGCGTAATAGCAAGATTTGTAATCACATCGACGCAAAAACGATAAAAGTATTAATCGATCTATAATATCTAAACGTACATTTCTCATTGCAAACAAATCATTTCAACTCTTTCCTTCAATTCTCAATAAATCGACGATTGCACACAGATATCGATTTGAGAAAATCAATAAATAAAATTACATCATCGAAATCAGGTGGATAAAGATAGATAAAATGGAAAACTTTGGCACAAACGATAAGAAAGAATTTATGTTAGGTAATAACAATTTCAAACTCATAGGTACTGCTAGGGCATCCAATCCCGCAGCATTTTTGTGATCTCGGTATTTGCGGGATTGAGAAATATCAATCCCGCGGGATCTCGGTATTGGCGGGATCCCGCAAGTGTGTATGTGGTACATTAAATTGTATATTAGTAAATATAGTGTAAGGATTGAAGGATACAAAAGAAATAAAAATCAACATAGCTTTATTAGTTTTAATTATCAAATCAAGCAAGAAGTACGATTATAATGACATATTATTTTTTTTGGAAATGTTTTCGTAAGATACATAATGTATCTAATGTATCATCTGGCCGCCCCCGGCCGCCGCGGGCGCGGGGGGCGCGACACGGCCGCGGCGATTCACTCTTTTCGCTCGCTCGCTTGTCAGTAGTCGCGCGGCAGCGCGCGTAGGAGGGTGTTTCTTTGCTGCAGATCAGTCCCGCAAATCCCGCGGGATCCCGCGCATGTAATCCCGCATTGTGCGGGACTGAAAAATGATGCGGGATCTCGGAATAACGAGATCTCGGAATACCGGGATTGGATGCCCTAGGTACTGCTCAAGCACATACTACATTCATATCCATATCGTTTTCGAAGGAATGAAAATCATAGACGGTAAATTAAATAATTACATAATAGGAAAGTATAGTGGAACATATTTCGGATTTCATATCACGATTTCAACAATTACATTTGCTCCAAATACACACAAAATCTGACCAACAAACCTTCACGAAACACGAAACGCTCCAAAAACTGCAATTGCATTACTTATTATTATTCCAAAAAAATACGATCCAGATCATGATACACCTGATGCGAATACTTTAATGTATTATAACAACAATGAAGTAACCATGGTAACTGCTTTTAACTAACCGCCTTTGTTTTGAGTGCGTAGACTTGAGACAAACAATCTTTACCCCTGCGTCGGACATAGAATCACATACGCAAATCAAGGTCAAAGTCGCGAACATTGAAAATTGAACAATTGAGCTAAATTTGAACACATATTTTGCACTTTGCCATCTCGTTTTGCAAAGTCTTCAAGCACTGTTTAAATAATAGAAGTTATAATTTTCTGACTAGCTTTAGATAGATTAATACTATCATGAAAACATAGCGAATCATAGGGCTTTGTGTCTTTGCTTTTTCCTTTATTTTGGTGTTTTTATGTATCCATAGTACAGGCTTCTACTGAAAAATGTTTTGACTGGACTCAAGAAAAAACTGTACTGTCTACAACAGACAAAACTGCGTGCGCACTATCTTAACGTCAAGTTCTAAGCAGTCAGTGGTGTAAGTTCATAAAGCAATTGGTCCAGTTTCCAATGTTACATAAACCACCTTATAGGACAAACAGTCTTATTACTGTGGACATTTGAGGTCGGTTTATGGCAATTTTCATAGTAATAGGGTATGAGGTACAAGAAATTTTGGATGTTGCAAATTATATGAAAGAACTTAATGTTACTAAAGTTACTTCGAAGAATGCGGATGTGATCAAAAACTGTGGAGAAGACTTTACTGAAGAAATAGACTAGTAACACGCTGAAATAAAACCAAGAATAAAAAACTATTATGTAAATAATTGTGAACAAAAAACAAACCTAATACAGATAGGTATAGATCTCAATATTATAGAGCTGGAACATATTGAGGGAATCAAGAAAACTTCTAAACAAAAAAAAATAAGAGCTTATTTAACATTGATACTATCACAAACCTTTTTATAATATAGTTCACACATGGTCAACATGCACTCAATGCGTTCACATACGACCTTCTTGTTAACAAACAACATAGAGAGAAACATGACAAACGCGTGGTTCTTGAGAAGCAAACCAACACTAAACGGAAATCAGAACAAGTTACAATTACATCCGAACTTAAAGAAGACATCCTTGAAGATTTCTTTCCAAGCTTCCTATGCAACTAGTTCCATTGGGTATGGAATCTTGATAGTAAATCTTGAATGCGAAAATTGACTGCTGACTTCACCTTAGTTTTGACGATGCGATTTTTAGAGAATAGACCGTCAGGAATCGCTTCGATTGAATATTTGCTCACTCATTGAACGTATGATATACCTAAGTATCTTAGCATTATCAGTCTATAATGCTCCTTTTAGTCCGTGTCAAATAAATGTATTTTCTTTCTTTCTTTCTTTTCTTTTTCTACTGACACAGGCCTCCTATCTACAAGAGGGAGTGGGACGTAATCCACCACGCGGGCCCAGTCCGGGTTGGTAGATGTCACATGTCTTCGAATTTTTGGTTCTAGTAGAACATTCTAGTTTCCTCACGATGTTTTCCTTCACCGTTTCGAGAGCAGTGGTGGTGGAATAATTTATGGTTACCTACAGCCTAAAATTCGCTCTCAAGACCACTGCTCTCACAAGTATCTTAAAGACACAGAATTTAGAGCATATTTTATTGTTTTGAAAGATTTTCATGTAGTTGTAGAGGTAAATTCTTATTCATATTTTAGCATATTTCATCTACCAGGAAGAAATTAAAGTACAGTTGACTCATAACTAAGGTCCAGTAAACTACTGTGTTATTTAATTGCTGCAGGTTACATAGTTCTACTACCCAACAAAATGTGCCCTACTTCGAACCTTGGTGATGGCGAAAGATAAATATCGATTTAAATGTAACTGACCAGGAAAGGCTGTAGTAACGGGACACGTTTCGTAACCTATTGTCGATATCTCGCTAAGATCTAAGAGATTACTGTTGCGGAATTGTCGATATTTTCCTTACGTAAAAGTAGTATTGAGATAGGGATTGATTTGTATCGTAAACATTGAAAAAGTATTCATCATTAATTATGTAGTCGTCTCCATTTCTATCGGGATTCCTTATTTGAATTAATGTGAATATTGCGTTCGTTTTGCTCAGATTATTCGTATCGTCGATTTACGCATATTATTTTCACGCGGAAATGTTAAAGACACTCATCAACATAAACATCAGAAAAGGCATGTATTGAAATAACAAGACAAAACTGCATTCTGATTGAAAATATTGTGTTTGAAAGAATTGCAGAAAATCAGTACCATTCCGTAATATTAAGTAAAGATTTCTATTACAAATAACCATAACAAACGTAACACCCAATTTCTTATTTCAACAACTAACTTCATAACGGAACCGCAAATTGAAACAAAACACAATCACTTCACTACCAATTATCGATAATAACATCATAATCGATGTTTCACAAACATTTCTGAATCGAGTCAGGTGACAACCCGATTCGATTAGTGCAGGTTAATTGGAGCAAGTGCATTTTATGTAATGTCTTGTTGAAACTCTTGCCCGACCGTAGTGACGTGATAATGTAATTGATTCGGAACTGGTATTTCTAGTTCGGTATGGTACGGATTAAGTGACAATGTACCTGTTACCGTATGTGGCAATTCGTGTCCAAATCTGAGACTAGTAATTTTGTATGGCTATTTTGGGAAGTTTGGGTTAAGTTGTAATAATAGGGTTGTGCTCACGTTTTGTACCTTTAGCGATGAGTCTAACGATAAACAGTGTAACGGCAGGGCTTAAAATTTTGCCATTATCATGTTTTAACTTTGCTTATCGCTAAAAGCTAAATGAAGAAATCGAGAAGATAAGCTTGTTGTCTAATTTCAATTAGATACGCTAATTGGTGTAGATTTGATAATTTCTGTCATTAAATTAAATGATTTTCATGCTTTTGTAGGCTTACAAAATGCAGCAAAATAATGCATATTAATCACGTTATGTAAGAATAAATATATTTTTGAATTATTGATTGTGTTATTTATATTTTTAATATCTATAATTATTTATTACTACCACTTTTATGGTCACAAGCTGTTAGCTACACAACATAATATTATTATTTATTGTGTCGTGTCCTTTATAGCAAAGTGGGCCAAGTAATTATTTATAATAAATGCCTAACAGTGGCCCACTACTCCAAGGTTCTACTACACCTTGGAGTCGTGATAGCGGCCATTATCAATACGATCGAGCCGTAGGACATGCTGGACCTTAGTTCTAATTGGTGCCGACTTTTACTCAACGGCACGTAAACAAAACAAGAATAAATCATAGAAACCTTTTAAATAAATATACCATTTATTTCAGGCGACACAGGCCCATAGAAAAATAACTTAACCTAAACATACATATTTTAATAACAAAAACTTATACTGCACCTAGACATTTTACAGTAGATCAAAAGGAACAAATAATAAAGATGATGTTCCACTTATTATCTATATATTTGTACATTGTAGGATAAAAACCAGGGGTGTGCACGCGAAAAAAAACATTGTCGGTATACTATTTTCTTTTTTTGAACCAAGAACAATTTTATTCAACCTGGTAATCAACACTAAAACCGTCCACGCTCGTTTCATTGTTCATAATTCAAATTGTATAACATAGAATAAAAAAAACCTTCCACATAATTATAATCTAAATCCGAAAGTACGTCTGCCTAGCCTTTTCCCAACTATATTGGGGTCGGCTTCCAGTCTAACCGGATGCAGCTGAATACCAGTATTTTACATGGAGCGACTGCCTATCTGACCTCCACAACCCAGTAACTGGGTAATACGATACCCCTTGGTAAAACTGGTTGTCAGACTTTCGGGCTTCTGAGGACCCGTAACGACTGTCAAAGATCCACGAATGACAACCGGGACCAACGGCTTAACGTGCTTTCCGAGGCACGGAGGAGTCTCGGTATGTAAAGATGGTCACCCATCCACAGACCAACCCCGGCAAGCGTAGCTTAACCTGACGGATCGACCCGTGCGGCAGTTACTACTTAGCCACGAGCTCCTCGATATTCGATACTCCTAAATCCGAAAGTACGTAACGCATTCAAAAAGGTTCTAATTAATAATGGTTGCCAATACTGAAAGAGTTATTACACTGACTTCTTAAGCTCCATATTAGATTGATTTATTATCTAGCATAAAAGAAACTGTATCTGATAGATTGCTATGAATAGCGTTGTTTTCCGTTTACGAAATGTAACAGATGTCTTTTGAGTTTTGACTGTTGCGCAATTGTTCGCGTGCCGCCTGTCAGATGTGATGAATACTCGTAAAAGATGGCCACGATATTTTACAATTTGTAATGGCTAATACATTGCATCTAGTGTAGGTAGCTACAGTTAAATATCGTAGAAGTCATTTATCATTGTTTAAAAGAGTGGCTAACATTTCTTTTGACACAAATATACTTAGTAAAAAAAAATAAGTGTCAGCCATATTTTTTGTAAGCTAACAATTATCTAGACATAACACGTCCGTTTTGTTCTCATACAGCAGCTAGACTGTCATTACTCAGTGTCACAGAACTCCAACTTAGGTAGACTAGCTCACTTCTTACTTATTTAACTTACTTTTAAAAGAACATCTGTTGGGACTAATATTGATGATGATTACCTGTAACAAAAATAATAAATTATCGTTAGTTTTGCCGTTTAAAAACCATGTAGCAGAATCACTAACACATTACGAGTATACGAAAGAATTTTTGCTTCAAATTCCGAACTCATTCATCATTCTGTTTTTTTTTTCCTTTTAGTTTACGTTCCTGAAGTGCCTGTACCAAAATCGTAAAATACACAGTATTTTTTAAAACAAGACGTGACAAAACCATGAAAACGATTTTCCATCACTATAGAATAACCCCAATTCACCATCGATTTTACCCATAATCGGCATAACTATCGATTTGTTCCGCCCGTATTACCATGAGTTCTCGATTCTAGTATCGATTATTGACTCCGATAAGACCTTCACTTACATAACACTTTGCACCAGTTTTCGACCATAATTTTGGTGCGACGCGATAAATCGCTGTCACCGATTTCGCAAATCGATCAATTAATCTATTAGAAGCTGATGAAGATTGTCTTTTGTTGTTTCAGTTAGGGGCTTCCTCGGAATGTGTTTGTTTTGTAATCAATATGTTTTGGATTCAATTGCTTTGGCAGCAACAGAAAACAGTGTAGTAAGTAGTAAGAAACTTAATTATTTGTTTAAAAAGGTATTCGAGCCCAAAATCGAAATAGTTTCATATCTGCCGATGTATTCTGCAAAATATCTTACAGTGAAAACTTAAGTGAAGTGAGCTTGAAGTGAGCTGTCATGTGAGATATTTAGGGAATAGTACTTCTTGGGAATTAGATTACCTATTATTCTAGAGTTAAAAATAGCATTTAGTCTCCCGCAGACAGGGTGACACGAAAGCGCGATACTACTCTAGTAGAACAATAAACCCAGGTTTGCACGGACGTATTTTTATCGAGGCGATTTATTTTTGTACACTGGATTTTCAACTCTCCGTATTTAGCCGAGCATTGTGAATCCAACAGAGCGCATCCAGTGCGTCGAGAAAACAACACTGTTGGATATTCAACTCTCGGCGCTAAGCAGAACGTCGAAAATCCAGTACGCGAAATAAAATACGCCCGTGGGAACCATCTATTACTATGAAAGCTTCAAGGAAATTGTTCTACCAGAATCGCGCCGCACCGTCGCGTTGCATCTGTCTGCAGGAGCCTTTATTGTGTGCCTAAAAAACGTAGATTTTAGATAAGTCAGTCAAGGATGCATTTGAATAGGACAGTGATTTCGAAATTTAAACTCAAATTCAGAATCTAATCAAATGCAGTTGAAAACCAGCTGCGTTTGTCTTTTGTCTTAAGTCATGACATTGATGAATGGCTCAAATATCTAGTACATAGGTCCCAAATACCAAATAATAATAGGTATTAAAAAGCTGAATGAAAATAATAGTCTTATCTATTAATTTTTGAAAGGCTTGACACCATCTGACAGCCGCTTACCTAATAATTTTTACATGCAAAATTAATATCTTAAATTTTGTGGTGTATGACAAATCGGTCTACACAATTCCAATTTGTGTGGCTCTACGTAATGTATTAATAGTAAAAAATAAGACCTCATTTTCCCTTTTTTTTTACCACAACGGGTAATCTCTTGTCCTGCATCTCACCCGATGGTAAGTGACGATCAAGCCGAAGGTGGAAGCGAGCTTCACCTGGAATCTTCAACCACAGAGGAACTGGCTATCTTTCCTCTAACTGTCGAAACACAACAATGCTGTTAACATTGTAGTTATGGTGACAGACTTAGATAAGATGGTGGTAGCTAGCCAGGCGGACTTAGAACAAGCCCTACCTACAAAACCGAGCAGAAAATTTTATCACCACTGGGAATCAAACCCAGGACCTCTGGGTCTGAGATAGGTGGTTTAAACACTAGACCACAGAGGCGGTTAAATGCTTTCTTCTATCGCGCCTTCTTTGAACATGCCACAACACCAAGTACTCTGACCTCTATTCAGTTTTTCATTTGTCTTCTTCACAATCATTTTAAACCAGCTGAGAGAATCCCACGCCAAATATATCAGTGCACGACCTTTATTACATGAACCTCATTTGTTTATCATAACGATTGATGTGCTACATAATATTATTATTTGTTTAGCCATTTAGCCAAAACAGTGGGCGGTCCAAGTGATATTGCATAAGTAAAAATAATCTCCGCTTCACACTGTAATTTATCTTACACATCAATGAAGTGGGCAAGCCTTTCTCAATCCACAAACATGTGGAAATATGATTTGAATAAGAAAAATGTGGTGATGATAGTCCCTATTTAAACAGTGTGATAAGTGCCCATCTCTTTAGCTCTAACTGGTTTGTTTTGTAGTGTTGTAGATTTATGTCTACTAGACACACTTCATATTATTCTCCTTTGTCTCTAATTTTCATATGTGATTTCATGCATACCTGTCATTTGCATGGTAACCGAAATGTTAATTTTAGATGTTATTTAATTTGAATTATAAGTGACTGTGCTGTAATGTTGGTGTGCTTATGATAAATGAATAAGCTATCATATGCCAATAATATCAAGAAAATGGTTTCATTTTATCATATTTTTAAGCTTATATTTTAGAAAAGATGGTGTGGTGTGGAATTATGGTGGTGATAGTGATAGTCTTGCTGTAATTAATTCCAACATCATGCCAAAGCTCCTTGGCTTACTTTAACTTGAGATTCTTCGTGGTTAAGTAAAAAATATAGTTGATTTTTCGCAAAATTATAATACAAGCGTTATATCCGCAAACATCTTATTTTACATAATAGTTTCATCCACTTTGTCAATATTAAATGTTTAAGGATAATCGATATCTCTTGTTCTTGCCTAATAATGACGTCATTATGGTCACATTTACATTCAATTCTATTAATACATGTAAATTAATATTGAATTATCGAACTGCCTTACATCTTTAACACCCATTACTACTTATAATATCTTGTTAGGCTAACTCATCCATGAAATGAGTTATAAACAACACTATATACGAGTACCTATGTAAGTACCTTATGTACATAAATATAAATTAGATCTACATAATGTAATGTAAACATCAATTTAAACTATTACATGAAATTATGTCTATTTTCTACGATGGTAACCCATCGTAGAAAATAGACATAATTTAATACCTATACCGCAATTAGGTAATATTTAAGTCACATAGAAGTGAGCCTACGCTGCCGGGCACAATTCCAGACTCTGGGCTACTGAGACATCCTAACTAATATTATAAACGCGAAAGTGTGTTAATTTGTTTGTTCCGCTTTCACGCTAAAATGGCTGAACGGATTTAAATGAAATTTGGCACATGGGTAGACCATGCCCTGGAGAAGGACATAAGCTACTTTCGTGCCAGATCGCAGATGAACTCACTATTTCCTGATAAAAAAAAAACCGAACTACACTACCCAACATGGGAAATGCTCAACAGTCCTGCCTGCTGCAAGCACAGCTGCTGAGCACTTATGAAAGGAAATGATCAGCAGTCGTGCTTGTGACAACAAACTAACGAGAAATCCATTGAATGAAAATAAATTAAGTGGCACCAACGCCTGCCATATCCATATGATTTAATTGTGTCTATAAATATTGGGTATACAATCTACAAAAAAGTTTATTTTTAATATCAGAATCTACTCATAATTTTATATATCAATATCTTTCGATCAACACAATTTGGCATCAAAAACACGCTTACATGTTTCACAATTTCCTATACAATAATTATTTGTCATAATACTGCAAATAGTCGATAATTATCCTGGCAACATTAATCACGCCATTTAACTTGTCACCTCACTAGTTCCTTAAGCATTGCTAGTGGCCAGACTTTCCAATCACCAAACTAATTAATTAAAATTAAACTTTATATCTAAAAGGATTAAGTGTATTTTTCTTTGGTACGATTTGAAATAAAATAGTCTAATTCTGTGGTGGTTTAAGGGTCACGGTAAGAGATCGGGTTACAAAGGTTTTACAGTTTAATGATTGTTTTATTTTATTTACTAGCGACAAACATCAAAACATCGAGTTTTCTTTATTATTATGTTAGTTTAATGTTAATGTATTTTATATAAAAACCTCCCGGAATAAATTCTCTATATGAAATTGAATACCGCATCAAAATCTGTTGAGCAGTTTAGAAGAACAACGTGGTCACACAGCCAGACACGAAAAGCGATTTTATTTTATTTTATTGTATTTATGACTCTATTGGGTTTGTAAAATCTCAATTCATTACGAACGGATAACAATACAAACTGATATTTTTTTACTGAACAGTTCTGATTCGATGTTAACTTGCCGTGTAAATATTTTTTTAACGTAATTATAGCAACATTATTCGGTTCTATTGACCACTTAAGTATCTACTTTTATCTCGTTTTTTTTTATTTTTATTGTAAGTTACTGTCATCATAACAACTTGAAAAGTTGAAGCATAAAACTCACAAATGTATAACATTTTTATTTTTTACTTGACATTGATTGATATGGAGAAATCAAAGAAGACAGAAAAAATCAAACAGAACTTGCAAAATATTTTATAAAAGCAGCACAGCATAATATCACAGCATTGCAGTAGAGATATTAATATAACTATTTGTATAAAAAAACATAATAATTCTATAAAAATCTCGAGAAAGCAGACGTACCAATAAAATTATATTGGCAACATTAATACGCAGACTCTTCTTATGTAAACTTGATACATCATAAATGCCAATTCTCAAGTATCTTAAAAAAATATAATATTTGCGGGAATTTGTTATAATAGACTGTATAGCGCGTAGTATTAATAAAAACAATCATCCGCCACGAGCCTCTACTGCTCACCCCCCCCAACCGAGTCGTCGCTCTGCCCGCCTCAGCGCTCGAATCGGTGCCGCGCGATCCCCGCGCGCCACCTGTAGTTAGTTAGTATAGTCCGCACTACAAAAGGCGCCACACGTACGCGCGAGGGCCGAACGCCGACCCGGTGCACACCTAGTTATTCTAACAAAACGTTCTCCATTATATAACCCTAACCAGTGCCTAAATAAATACCTAGTTCCACAATAAATACAGTGTTCTCCATTATCCAACCCCTATAACTGGCAGCCTAACGTGGAGCTGAACCGTGAGTGAATCAGTGAACTAGGAAGATTTTGAAGTGCAGAACTTTAACGTGATAATTATACGAATCGGAATACCGAATATTGTGTTTGTGTCGTGTAGTGCTATCATTATCAGTTTACCTACCGTACAATATTGGTATAGGTACATACGTTCTATAGAAAAGCGCGCGAACGCCGAACAGTGACCGACGCGCGACGGAAAGTTCTAGCTTTCCTAGAATTGCCTTAGGTTCGTGAAGTATATTTGTGGTGGACCGCGTGTCCCAGTTTGGTAACCGCCCACTTCGCGTGTTTTGCAAATTTCATACATCAGACGTAGGCGCAAGGTCGTAATTTGTGCACTAGGTTTCGTTGCAGGTATTGTGGAATAATATACCTGAACCTAGATTACGGACCTATAAACTGTGCCAGTATGAACTGTGAACTTGTGATTTGCGGTGACTATTAACTGACTGTTTGATCGCGTAACTATGAGAAGAGTTTAGTCCTTAAATACTATCTAAAACCTAAGTGTGTTTATAAACTATCGCGAGTTCGCGTCGCGATCTGTGTTGGTTGACTAACTGTTGAAGTGTTGTGGGACTACGAACAGTCTTAGTGCTCAGGTAGAACGTAGACTACCTAAAGTACCTAAGTTTGTATTTCGTTCGTTTGTGGACTGTTTCACAACATCGCGTGCGTAAATTCATTTTAGTTACGAACAGTGGACTATCTGTTATACTGTTGTGAGACTACGGACGGTCTTAGTGCTCAGGTAGAACGTAGACTACCTAAAGTACCTAAGTTAGTGTGTAGTTCGTTTGTGGACTGTTTCACAACAGCGTGTGTGCGTAAATTCCTGTTATTTCACGAACTGTGATTAAGTAATAACCGTTATACTGTTGTGGGACTGCGAACGGTCTTAGTGCTTAGGTGGAACCTAGACTACCTATAGTACCTAAGTTGGTGTTTCGTTCGTTTTGTGGACTATTTTGCAATGGTGTTAACGAGATCACGCGCTGCTAGTCCGTCTTCGGCTGGCGCCGTTTCCGAGGACATGGCGCCGCCCGTGTCTGTAGCGTCCGCGCCGGAGGTGGCTCCGCGCGGCGCTGCCGCCGACACCGCTGCCGCGCAGGTGGCCGCGGTGGATCCGCAGCTGGCTGCTGCCGCTGCAGCGGCTCCGGTCACATTGTCGACCGAGCAACTTCTGTTGCTGATAAACAGGCTAAGTCGCAGCGAACCTGTAAGTACACCAGTTTATTCTGGCCATAGTGGCCACTTCGCCAAGTGTACGGCACGTTTCGACGGCGAGAAGTCCAGCAATGTTTTGGCGTTCATCGATGCTGTAGAGACGTATAAAGAGTGTGTGGGCGTCGACGACCACAACGCTCTTCGTGGTTTACCCATGTTGTTGAGGGGACTTGCCGCTATGTGGTGGCAGGGCGTAAAAGATACCACTGTCTCCTGGCAAGTTGCTGTAGAGTCATTAAAGCAAACATTTGGACCACGATTGCCGCCGCATAAATTGTATAGAAAAATATTTGAACGGGAACAACGAGTAGATGAAGCTACGGATTTGTTTGTGTGCCATATTCGGGCGTTGATCGCTCAGCTACCACCATTCCTGCTTCCGGAGGTGGTTCAGTTGGACATGGCATATGGGTTGCTCAACCACCGCATTCGAGAAAAGCTTACGCGCACCGATTTTAATACTTTTGCGGAAATGTTGACGCAGGCGCGCCGCGTTGAAGATATTCTTGATGAATCCCGCCCGCGCGTCCCGTCGGATAAGAAACCTCCAACGTCCACGTTGTCGCCGACTCCGCAGTCAACAGCTGTTCCTTCATCCAGTAAGATAAGGCCCCATTGCAATTACTGTAAACAGTACGGCCATGTTAAAGAGTCTTGTCAGCGGCTGGCAAAGCAAAAGAAAACCAAGGATAGTACTGTAGAGGGAGAGTCGCCTGCGCCAGCGTCTTCGGTTACATGTTTCGGGTGTGGAGCACCCGGCGTCATTCGTTCGAACTGCTCGAAGTGTAAAGAGAAGAAACCTAGTGCGTCTTCCGTTCCGTTTCAATCAGTGTCCGCGTGTGATGTTGAATCATTAAATCCGCGTAGTAGGCCAAAGCTAAACATTAAAATTTACGGTGAAAGTGGTAGTGCTCTTTTAGACACCGGTGCTAAACTATCAATAGCTAGTGTTAGCTTAAAAAATGTTTTAGTTAAAAATTGTCAAAAATTTGTAAAAACCTATTCTGAAATTAAGCTTGCTGATGGTTCTATCAATTGTTTATATGTAGAGAGAGCGATGGTTGATGTTCATTTTTGTAATAGAGTTGTACCCACCCATTTTATTGTGTTACCTGGGGCTGTGGAGTCGTTGCTCGGCATAGATTTTATTAGGGATGCTGGCTTGGTACTTGACTTCCATAAGAATTCTTGGTCTTTGAAGGGCTCACAGGTAATATATCCCATGTTGTATGAGGATGGGCGTTCTGAAACCGCGTGTTCCGCATTTTGTCTCCGCGATGACGAGGGTACTCTCCTGCAACCATCGGACCGCAATAAATTGGCCAAGCTGCTGGAGACCAATAAGGATATCTTCGAACCAGGGGGAGGACCAACTACTTTTGCTTTGCATCGGATAGACACTGGGAACAGTGCTCCAATTTCAGTGCCGCCTTACAGGGTGACACCGGCAAAGAAAGAGATTATAAGGAAAGAGATTGATAGAATGCTAGAAGAGGAAGTTATAGAGGAAGCAGAATCGCCGTGGGCATCCCCAGTAGTGCTGGTGCCTAAGAAAAACGGAGAAATACGATTTTGCGTAGACTACAGGGCCTTGAACAAGGTAACCAAAACGGATAAGTATCCCTTACCTGTTATTGATGAGGTTCTGCAGTCCACCAAGGCTAATAGTGTGATGTCAACCATAGATCTGAAGGCTGGTTATTGGCAAATTGAAGTAGCTCCTGAAGACAGGGACAAAACGACATTTATTTCACCCTTTGGAATGTTTCGTTTCCGACGTATGCCGTTCGGCTTGAAGAATTCCCCGTCGACATTCCAACGCCTTATTGATAGATTTCGAGCTGGTTTGAATAATATCACTGTGGTAGCTTACTTGGATGACATCCTGGTGATTTCCAAGGATCTAGAAGCCCATGGAAGGGATCTACAGCAGGTCTTCGAGCGCCTCCGCCTGTTCAACCTGAAAGCAAACAGAAGTAAGTGTGTTTTCGCTAGGGATAGAGTAACTTACCTGGGACACGTCATTTCGGCACGGGGCATCGAGCCTGATCCCACGAAAGTGGAAGTGGTGGTGAACATGAAGCCACCGACGAACCTGAAAGAGCTGAAGACGTTCCTGCAAACCGGTTCTTGGTTCCGTAAATTTATACCGCAGTTTTCAGAGGTAGCACGTCCTTTGACGGACCTTACGAAGAAAGATCGACGTTGGCAATGGGAGGAGAAGGAGCAAAGAGCTTTTGAAGAGCTTAAGGTACGGCTCTCAACTAGCCCCATTCTTTGCCAACCAAGCTTCGAGAAACCCTTTGTATTGCGCACGGACGCAAGTGCTTATGCGCTTGGCGCAGTTTTAATGCAAGGGGAGAGTCCTACCGAAGAAAGACCCATTGAGTACGCGAGTAGGTTGCTAACACCCGCCGAGCGTAACTACCACACGACAGAGCGCGAAGCTCTAGCGGTTGTGTGGGCTCTGGACAAATTCAGAGGATACATCGAAGGAGCGCAGATTCGTGTGGCCACCGATCATCAGCCATTGAAATGGCTCTTGTCGCTGAAGACACCCAGTGGTCGTTTGGCCCGTTGGGCAATGAAGATTCAGAGTTACAACCTGGATATCGAATATACACCTGGAAGAGTCAACCTTGTCGCTGATACTCTCAGTCGACCAGTCGCCGATGTTGAAGAACCGAGCTCTACAAGCTCTTGCAGCATTTGTCCGGTGATCATTGACTTACCTCAGAGGAAACCAGAAGATATTCGTAATGCCCAACTTAAGGATCCCGAGGTAAACAAAATCATAGAGGATTTTGAGAGTTCCAATAACCCAGATTCAGCCTTGCGCTGGACTGATAGAGGTTATTATCTTTCACAAGGCGTGTTGTACCGCTGTGACCCGGATGCAGAATCCGAAGAACCTCAACTAGTTGTCCCAGAGTCGTTACGGGCTGAGCTCATGAAGGAGCTTCACGATGCGCCCACTGCTGGACACTTGGGTTTGGAGCGGACCTTGAGAAAGATCAAGGAGAAATACTATTTTAGGAACATGAGAACTTATGTGGCACAGTACTTAAAGTCCTGCAATCTGTGTCAGAAGTATAAAGCCACAAATCTGAAACCTGCCGGTCTACTCCAGACCCCAGTGCCACAGCAGCGTTTCGAAGTTCTTGCAATGGACCTGTTTGGTCCACTTCCCGAAGGTAACAAGGGAGAGAAGTGGATTTTTCTGGTGGAGGACACCGCTAGCCGATGGGTGGAACTGTTGGCGTTGTGCGATGCGACTGCTGAGTCGTGTGCAAAAGCTCTTATCGAAGAAGTTTTCATGCGATATGGTTTTCCCCGTCGAGTAATCTCAGATAATGGAACCCAATTCGTGTCATCGGTCATGCAAAAAGCAATGCACGTTCTCGGTGTTCATCAAAATTTAACCCCCGTCTATCATCCCGAAGCTAATCCAGCTGAAAGGAAAAATCGCGAGATGAAGCAAATGCTGTCGATTCTGATAGATTCAGAACATCGTCGTTGGCCGGAGGTGTTGCCTGCTGTGCGATTCGCTTTAAATTCGGCCCCTAACCAGGGTACGGGACACTCTGCCGCCTTTTTAACGTTTGCACGTGAATTCCGGTCCCCGGTGGACGTAGCCCACGACTTGCGAGCGGTCGTAGATCAAGAAAACTACGTACCTCAAATCACGCCATATTTACGGGACTTTGTTTACCGCCTGCAAGAGGTGAAGTGGCGTGTCGAGCGCCAACAGGATATTCGTAAAGATGCAATGGACAAAATCCGTCGTCCTGGACCGAAGTTTCAGGAGGGTGACCTCGTTTTCGTGGAGAGCCATCGACTTAGTCAAGCCGCGAAAGGTTTCACCAGTAAGTTTGCCCCGAGACGAGAGGGCCCTTATCGCATTAGTAAAGTTGTTTCCGGAACCACTTACGAGGTTGTAGATAAAGAGAGCCAACCTCGCGGGAAGTATCATGTCAGTCACCTCACACCGTATGTAGGTGATTCGGACGCTGTCGTCCATGGTAGGAAGAAGGGTAGACCCCGTAAGGTATCAATTGCCAAGCCAGCTCCAAAGCCTTCTGCTGACTTGGAGGGGGAGGATATAGCGCGTAGTATTAATAAAAACAATCATCCGCCACGAGCCTCTACTGCTCACCCCCCCCAACCGAGTCGTCGCTCTGCCCGCCTCAGCGCTCGAATCGGTGCCGCGCGATCCCCGCGCGCCACCTGTAGTTAGTTAGTATAGTCCGCACTACAAAAGGCGCCACACGTACGCGCGAGGGCCGAACGCCGACCCGGTGCACACCTAGTTATTCTAACAAAACGTTCTCCATTATATAACCCTAACCAGTGCCTAAATAAATACCTAGTTCCACAATAAATACAGTGTTCTCCATTATCCAACCCCTATAACTGGCGAAATGTGGGTGTACTGAAGGTACACCTCTGCCTAGCCCTACGTAAGGGTATTACAGGCGTGATGTTATGTGTGTGTGTGTTATGTTACGAAATATTAAGCAAATTAATCACGCCTGGTTTCGCCAATAAACGTTCTTTAAAAACCGTAATTAAGCTTTATAATCCAATGGACATTTTATTTAACAACATTTTTTACCAAATTCAATTTATAAAATTAAAGATATGTAGTCCTAACAATTTAATGTATTAGAAAGCTTTTAATTTTAATCTTTCACTGCTTACTAAACCATTTGTATATTTAAACTTTACACAAATAAGATCTACAAATCACCAATTCAAGATCATTCAACTCGTCTGAAATCCAGTCATGTCAATGTCAGCATTAAAACATTACGATTACAAACTTTTTCTTTCACTATACTCTTCCAAAACCACATTTAATACCTCGACATAAGAGTTAACCAAACAGCACAGCAAAAATTGTCGAACATCTCCCCCGAAATCCTCTTAAACTGTCGCAGATCACAATCAGTTGCGTAAGAGTTTTCACCGCGTAGGCATGACAACATTGAGACAAGGCGGCCATTGTACAATGGCGGGTGGTGGAAAGAATACACTAATAATAAGGCGATTAATCAAGCTCTTGTTTGTTACATGAACGGATGTGAAGATACTTTCTATATGAGGCATAATGGATAATTGAACTGTGATCACTTGTGTCCTGAGTTGACAACTGATGCTTTATACGCCTGTTTCCCACTGTCTCGGTATAAGGTTTAGTGTTTCCTGAAAGTAAAGGCTTCTATGCATAATTGTATGGAACACACTTTTACGTAGGTACAATGATATTAGAAGTAAAAAGACGTAGATAGGTTACCTACCTAACATTCTATCTTCAAAAACGGCACTATGTCACACTATTATATGACACGTGGAAGTAGGATGGCATGTCGTAATTATCGGGAGCGAAAAAGAGACAAAACGAAGAAAATGTGGCTAATTAGCCAACTTTTGACGTGCCACTTGCGGAACGTTTATAACCTATCTACCTCTTTTTACATATAATATCATTGCGTAGGTACTAAAAGAGTTGATTCCTTGTCATTGTGTCTTTGAAGTAAGATTTGTTAATTTATTTATGTACACAGTAAACAACATTGAGGGTGACATTTAAATTTTGAGACTCCTTTTTGTAATATAACCAAACACTTTCCAATTGTTTCTTATTATTCTTTAATGTAAAAAACGTCAATAAAATGAACCATAGTGAAAATGTGATCCCTAAAAAATGGTGACTCCAAGAGTTCACCCGAATTCGACCTTGGCTGGCAAAAGCCGAAAAAATACAAATGTGAAACTTACAAGTAAAAGTTTAATTATATCTTCATAACAATGTTATAAAAGTTTGACACTGAAAGTGGAAGTGAAAATACGAAATCCAGTTTGAGATTTTAGTTTGTCATCTTTAGTTTTAAGATTTTTTTATAAGCCAAATAAGATGAAAAGAAAGATTTGATGTTGCTCTTGCTTCCTACGTAATATGACCTAAGATGACGAACATTATAATATTATTATTAGATCTGACGAAGTTCAAGAGTGGACAATAAAGTCCCATTTACACGAGGTTTTCGTGCCTGTAGAAAATAATAAAATGAGATAAAAACAGAGAGCAGTGCAAGTACACTGGTCTCAAAACGGTGAAGGAAAACATCGTGAAGAAACCGGCATGTACTAGAACCAAAAATTCAAAGACATGTGACATCTACCAACCCGCACTGGGCCCGAGTGGTGGATTACGGCCCACTCTCTCTCACCAGAGGAGGCCTGTGTCCTAGCAGTGGGCACATTATAGGCTGATTATGCTTATGCTCAACAAATGAGTTACATCGTGTAAAACAGCTTCAACTTATGTTTTGCCACGGGCAATTAATCGCACCGTGAAATTCGGGCTTATGGTTTTCTAAATGACAAAAAATCCAAACATTTAGTCATTAAAATCTTTATTCATCACATCTGTTCAAAAAGAGCTAGTTTGTTCTTCGTAAACAGGGACCAAAATAGCTCTTTGATCCCTAGTGAGCGAATTAGATTTGAATTTGGAATGTGGACATTGTTAGTAAAAGCTCCAATCACCAAAGATTCATCATTTACGAACATGGTCAAAATGAAAATCCAAGATGGCGGCAACGAGACATGACGAAAATTTTCAAATTTTACGTCATGGGTGTCGTTATCATTGTTTTTGAGAGTGCTAAAGTCGATAAAGAGGTAAAAACGTCCAAGAGGGCGGCTGCGAAAATTTTGATTTGGTTTTAAATCACACGTGAGAGATGAGGGTAAGACCGCGCACGTTTTTTTTCTCATAGTGGGTGATGAAAAGTAGAGTGTTCACCTCGGGAGCAACACTTTTTTAAGCTCGAGTGACGTAATTTGAATCCCTCGCCTTAAAAATAGTTGTTTGCTCCCTAGGCAAACAATCTACTATAACTTCCTTTGTAGCCCTGACACGAGTACGAGTTGCACGAACCAAGACGGTGGTTAGATATTACAAGCAAATGCTCCGGTGAGGGAGCGCCTTTAAAAGAACACTAAAAGGTCACATAAAAATAAAACAATTTGGCCACTCTAGTTCTCTTGGCCTCATAGTATCAGAAGCCACAGACCATAGCATACTAAATCTCCAACTTCACACCTTATCTCTTACTAAAATCATTAGATAAGCTACAGATAGTACAATGACTATCAATACCACCGTCTTGGTCCGTGCAACTCGTACTCGTGTCAGGGCTATAAAGGAAATTAAAACGGTGATATTCGCCTCGACCAACAACACAAGAAGGTTAATAATATGTGCAGTGTTACCTAATTAAATGTTTATTTTACAATTATTTTAACCTCGGACGCATCCTGTATTTTCTCTTTGTTATTGGTGGTCAGCATGCCGGTTTAGTTGTAGAGGTAGTCTGATTTAATCTCAATCAAATGTAATTTAATATCTTACGACACAGCGAGATTTTTTATAGGTGAATGTAAATCCTTCGATGGGGACATATTTTATTTATAATCCTCGGTACGTTATATGGGGTCTAATTCACAGAGGACTAAAATAAATATACTTATAGCGTGCATAAGACTGGTTCCTAGGCACGTTGGGAGAAGCACTGGTCCTACATTCGTAGTGTAGGGACTTAGTTCAGTCTTACGCACGTTACGTGGGGACATCGACCAGTCCTATGCACGTTGCATTAGGACTATTAAAATGTGATTTATTTAAATTAAGCCAAAATATCACATTTTGAGGATGTAGGCTCTCTAAACACAACAGAGTCTAAAAGGATAACATTGTGTTTGTATTTTTTATTATGTTTTTGCATTTAATTTCTCATATAACATTGAGTATTTAGCACATCGGGTATTATCTAGATAGTTGATCAAGGGAACTATTAGAATGATCTAACTATGCATCATAACGCCTTGAAATAGAAGTGCATCCTACATGTGCACCCACAATCAAATTATAAGGACGTTTAATTTGAATAATTGGATGATAATGAGTAAACACTAAATCCTGGTCAGTCCATACAGCATAGGTGTTGTAGTACCTACATGTAGCTACTGGAAAAAAATCTACGACGAAGAAATACATAATTATTTAAACTACAGTCCGGTCGTTGAGAGAATACGTTCCTGCACACCTGTCAGTTGGACGATTTCTAGTAGTTATAAGGATCAAATTAGTTAAAACACATACTTAATTAATTTTTAAAAACACATAATTTGTTAGTATGAAACTGACATTTGTCAAGAACGCATAATTCTCTCGACGGCCAGACTGTAGGTATCAAAATGATGATTCCACCTAGGTTCCAAGATGATGGTAAAACGATAAGACTGCACATTGTATCACCCTATGTAAAATGTCTACTTTTACATCTGTAATTAGTATGATATACTTAATAAAGATTTATCATCAACATCTGAGTAGCCTTTTGTTAGGGTCGGCTTCCAGTCTAACCGGATGCAGCTGAATACCAGTATTTTACATGGAGCGTCTGCCTATCTGACCTTCACAACCCAGTTACTGCGAGTAATACGATACACCTTGGTAAGACTGGTTGTCAGAGTTTCGGGGTTCTGTCGACCCGAAAGAGTATTTATTCAATTTTATTCTAGGATGTAAACAAATATTCATTCAGAAATAGAACACCGTAATCGAACAATAACAAAACTAAAACTAGATTTAAAAACAGGTAACATCAAATCAGCTGATGGCCTAATAATAGTAGCCAACAGATTCACTATGCGGCCGCGGGCACAACAAAGTTTTTTTTTAAATATTTATAATAACGAGTTCACCCAAAAACTAGACACCTTTATGAGTTCATTTACACTACGGACGAGTCGTTTTTCTTTCTTTTTATTATAGTTTCAACGGAAGTTTCTTATGTAACAATATTTTTTGCGACAAAGCGAAGAATTTCCGTATGCTGATTCATAATTAACATATTTTATTATGTGCTGTGAAATTGCCCTGCGAGACATTTTAACCTGAATTTGTTTGTTCTAAATAAAGTATGTCGAAGTAGAATTATTGAGTGATGTACCTAAGTTTAGTTCAGTGCGAAAATAATTTGCAAATTTAGTAGGTAATGAAAAGTCGGATCTCTAGTTATGGCAGTCATTCAATCGGTCGATTGAATGACTGCCATAACTATTTGGTCTTAGTTCAACACTAGCAATAGGTAAGACTCTATATTAAACTAACGACCAGACCCTGCTTCACGGGGGTACAATCTACTCAGTGATGTGGCGACATGTCAAAATAATATCTAGATTTCTGTGCTATATCTAAGGTAAATATTAAATAATGTACACATTACATATTCGGAATAAATGCTCTATATGATGGTGAAAACTGCATCAAAATCCGGCTGACTGGTCGATTCGCACGAATTTACTCACCAAAACGGGCGAATCGTAAATTTTAAACTTTTTTTTTTCTTTGCGATTTGCACGTATTTAATTTATTTGTGGGCAAATACGTATTTCTGGAGTTGTCGATTCTCTCCGTTTTCGGGCGAGTAAATTCATGCGAATCGACCAGCAATAAGCACAAAATCTGTTGCGTAGTTTAGAAGAACAACACGTCACACAGACAGACCCGAAAGAGAATTTATTTTATACTATTTAATTATAAATAACTCGGCTTTTTTTAAAAATCATTTCAATTTTTCATGTCTGTGTATTTTGCACACTTACATACTTACTAGGTTTCTTTTTTTTTCGTTTTTCCTTAAAGGCTAGTTCTATGTCTATATGAAATCTAAACCATTTTACCTCCTTTCGCTTCTGTATATCAAATATAAATCCAAGTCTGTTACATTTGACCTTTCTCAAGCCTCAAATGTCAAATGAATCTGATTTTATTGCCATTGAAGTAATATGAGTAGGCTGCAAGTCTATTATAAATGTTAATTAATTTAAACATAATCTCTTATTATATAGAAGTCTGCAGATGACCATTATTAAGACCTAGCCTTCTTCAAGGCGCTAGAACAACCTTGAATATTTAGAATCTCAACCCTCGCCTTAGTGATAATCTTCAACATTTCTTTTTGTTTGTCAAAATTTCGATAGAATGCTGTCCCGACTATAGCGTTCTCGTGGCTAAATAATAAGAGCCGCTTGGGTCGATGGAAGTTACACACGGCTACACATCAAGCTATACATGGAAATGTATAGTTTATGATGATCTCGCATTATACATGCTTATACAGCTTGATGTGTAGCATTATGTCTTTTCGTTGTCTGTTTGTGGATGGGTGACCGTCCAATACATATCGAGACCTGCAGTGCTATTCTGTAACCATCTCACCGTGAAAACTTAGGTGAAGTGAGCTCGGAGTGAGCTGTCAGTCCCTAGCAGCAGGTGGAATGACAGCTCACTTCACGCTCACTTCACCTAAGTTTTCACGGTGAGATTTTTACAGAATAGACCGGCTGTCCGTGCCGTGCCTCAGTGAGCACGTTAAGCTGTTGGTCCCGGCTGTCATTCGTAAATGTTTGACAATCATTACGGGTAGTAAGAAGCCTAAAAGTCTGACAACGAGTCTTACCAAGGGGTATCGTGTTATCCAGTTCCTGGCTTGTGGAGCTCAGATGGGCAGTCGCTCCATGTAAAATACTGGTATTCAGCTGCATCCGGTTAGACTGGAAGCCGACCCGAGCATAGTTGGGAAATGGCTAGGCAGAATGATTTTGTCTTGATTAGATCATGGATAGTTGTGATAAGGAGAAAGCCCGTTTACTTTCATTGATCTTATAGTCACAATATTTTGTACCCTTTTATTCGCCAACCTCAACGAAAGATCACCAATTTTTAGCAGAACCAATCAAAATATTAAATTAAATTGTATTCTTGGAATCCATTGACGTAATTTTGAGGTCTCAGGTAGGTTTAAGGCCACTGACCCGGCCTTTTATATGAAACAAGATTAGGGCGTCAAAGCTCAAATGCTGGGACCTAAAATATCTCCTTACTTTCAATAAATCTCATACGATTAGGTACATGTAAAGGAATTTCTACTGAACACACGCAATATTATAAGCTCTACCTTTTCTTAGGAATTCCCGAAATCCATATTCTTTTTTATCTTTTCTTATGTGCAACAAAATTTTATCCGGATATATTCTTATTTTTTGGTTTTAGTATTTATGAGCTTGGTAAGTAAATGAGGAAATTTAGGAAGAATAACATAAATTTTATCAACGTATCTCTACCTAATGTTAATAGCATTGTTAGTAAGTTTTTTTTTTAGTAAGTAATACAATGTAATGTGTACATTAACGAAGCTTAAACCATGAGTAATCTTTATAATAGGATCAAGTGGAAAATCCACATCAACCCCGCCGACCCTTGCTCGCAGAAGCGCCAGCCCGCGTTATGCTGAGAAATGTAGACTTAAATTCCCAGATTAATAATAATGAATCATCTTTGATCCAGCCTGTCCCAACTTGCTGTCCTCCCCCCAGCGACGCCCTAAGCCGAGGTCCGTACCCCACAGGGGGTGCCCTTAGCGAGCGTTCGCCTAGTTTTAATTTAGAATAGTTTTGCCCCTGGCTGGAGGATTTGAGTTAGTAGCTTAAGGCAGCCGCAGGATTGACCGGTTAAGTAGTCATCACCTCAGAGGTGAGCTACGAGATGCCCTAGACAAAAAAAAAAAAAATCTACATCAAAAATTCGACACTGTTTAAAATATTACCTCCATAATTACTAAAATAATGTATTTTACTTCGTATTTTAGATTTCGCATACGTTACAAACAGGCTTGATTCTAAGTAGCAATTTATAACACACCTTTCTTGTAACTGGCAACATTCTGGTTTCAAAAACCAACAAAACTTTTTTTTTTATTTGTCCCTTTTTTCAGATGCCGTGACCCAAACAGGACTTGCCATTTTGCTTAACAATTTCATAATTTGTGGAATGACGTAAGATTTTGAAAGTTTATAAGGTTAAATCCTTAATGCATTTTGTAATGACTAATATACCTACTTGATGTCATCTTCTTATCGATTGTAACATGCTTATTAATAGAGATTTACTGTACATTCCTGGGTTTTAATTATAGAAACCCGTTCCGTGCATCTTGATGCAAGATTTCGGTTATACATTCTTCGATAGATTGTTTGTTAAAATATCATTATTTATTTGCTAAGCAATATCATAATATATATATTTTTTTTTTGTTTCTGCATTATGTTAATCGCTCCATGTAAAATACTAGTATTCAGCTGCATGCGGTTAGATTGAAAGCTGACCCCAACTTAGTTGCGAAAAGGCTAGACACATGATAATGTGAACATAAAATCAACCCATCGCAGTTCACAGCGGTCATTCCTCCAACCGAGTACAGGTGATTTCAGTTTAATAGTGATAAAACTCGGCCCATTTTCTAATCGAATTCCTATTTAGGTAGGTACTTAGTCAAATAGTCATAAGTACTATCATAATTACTATCATAAGTACTATCATAATTACTATCATAAGTACTATCATAAGTACTATCATAATTACTATCATATGTACTATCATAAGTACTACCATAAGTACTATCATAAGTACTATCATAAGTACTATCATAAGTACTATCATAATTACTATCATAAGTACTACCATAAGTACTATCATAAGTACTATCATAAGTACTATCATAAGCACTATCATAAGTACTATCATAAGTACTATCATAAGTACAATCATAAGTACTAGACTATCTACTTGTAGAGACGAAATCGTTACGCGGGCAGAACCTGAATGAGGCTGTCACACAGGATCGTGGGGATTGGCAAAAGAAAATAGAGGCCTATCCTCAGCAGTGAATGAAATCGGGCTCTGGAAGATGATGATGATTTTGGCTATCATCTCATCTAACCTACAACTATTTTTTTCACGAAAATCGGTACTACAAACAGATTACATAAAGTACTATCGTAGTCAATATTCTCATGCTTCATGATACTCAAAGTGCAACTGTCGCGACTTAAGGTCATGTAGATACTTTGGTATCTACATGACCTTAAGTCGCGACATTTGAGTGATTTTCACGGCACTTCACTGTTCTTACCGGTAATTTGGTTTGCAACACTGTGTAAAGACCGTAAACTGTAGTAACGTTTTGTAAACATAATACACAGTTACGAACAGCTGAGTACACGTTTTGTATAAACTGCATTCAATAACCTGATAGCTCAATCAGAGATAGAAGAAAATACAACTTCGTATGTAGGAGAATGCGAGTAATCGGTACAGTTGGGGAAAATAGCATGCTTAGGCCATATCTTACGAAGGACTGATGGCTACATGGCACAGCCTCACGTAACGAGGTATTAATCTGCTATATGTAACATAAAAAGTAGGATTGAAGGACACAATTGGCACAGATTGTACCCATTTGGGGAATAGAAGTTCAAGCATCGCAAAGCCTCGGATTATTTAATTTAAAAAGATATAATATGAAATGAAGCAGCAGATGTGGGACTAAATGATGTGCATGCCCGGTCTGCAGCGTGCCTAAGGCATTGTAATGTCAGTAGTAAGGCGCGTCCGATTCACGAATTCAATAAATTTAACAACGAAATAACAGAGGTCACGGTGATAGAGTTAGTCGCAGACGCATCGGTAAAGAATACTTCAGTAAAATTGCGATTTTAAAGGTGTATACAGCGTGTTTCAGAAATGAGTGGGCATATTTAAGGGTTTCGTACAGACCGTTAATAATTTATTCACGATAATGATATTGGCCCCATGAAGGAAGTTGTTCAGTTCGATTTTCTGAATATGATCACACATTTCTGGCACACGCTTTATTCCAAAGAACAAATGAAACATTGTATGCTTGACATGTTCAATGGTCATAAATTATGTTTTAAAATATTATTATTAAAGTCAATTTTATGATCGTAACGTTTTAATATCTCCATATAAAACTTCTGGTCATAACTAAAAATTAAATAGAAATTAGTCACCATGCTAGTTGTTGGGTTTACAGAATTCAGAAATCTAATACGTAATACCTACATTCATTAAGTAGCGTACGTACGACGTACGTACGTACGTTCATTTAGTAGGTGTGGAGTTGGAAGACTTCCATCACCTGTACCTACTAACATACTTTTTAAGCTTTTTGTTACTAACACTATGGGCCTTGATTATCTGAAAATATTTGCCGCGAGTATAATAACCTTAAAGATAACTTTTTTTTCGAGCCGTTTGGGGTTGAAACCCTAAGGTCTGAGTGCTCATGGTTTGTGCAATGAAATCTCCAAACGACTGGTTGAAACTTCCCGTGACCCAAGGGCTGGCCTATTCTTTGGCCAAAGAATCAGCACGAATTCTTTAATGCCCAATGATTATTTCCCCCCCCCCCCCCCCATTTTATAAACTTTTATATATTGTTAATATTATTTTAAGTCTGTTAAATTTTAAATCATGTAAATACGTGTGTGCAAATTAAATTAAAATATCTATCAATTGAAATAATGTTCATAAATTCTTCGCTAAAATCTGATAACATTTCTTACATAACCAGAATGTAGTCAACCTAAAATCAGGTTAAAATCAAGAGTAGGCCGACCGGTTCTATAAAAGAACCACCTCACTTGTTATAATGACCGTTTTGGAGGAAACCTACATTCAATAATAAGCTGTTACGTTATTTGTAGCCCAGGCATAGTCGCGGGCTAAAGTCCGTAGAGCGTCTATAAGGCGATGACCGTTGCCTCGCTTAAACTATGGTATTCGTAACCTGGTTGACCTTTATGCCTTAATTTAGTCAGAGACTCAATCCTCGAACAAACTTATAATTAAATTAGACTCAACATAATGAACGGCCGTGCCATCATTATTTGTATTGAATTTAAATTAATTTTAGTAGGTAATACTAATGGTATTGCAAACTTCAATTCTGCGGATAGCATTAGAAATAATTAAAGTACCTAGGAATTGCTATTCGACTAAGGCATGCCTTGATGTTGTCAAATGAAAATGGGTGTGATCAAAGTAGCCGATGATTACAACACTACTGTAAAGGACATCGATGAAGAATTTTTTTAATGTCTTTGTTGTTAACAAAGTAAATAGTGACGAGACAAATTCACAAACGATGGGACACTTATTATCATGTCCTGCTTGTCTTATTGTCTACACGTTACAGGAACTGATGGACGCAACTGATGGCTCCAAACTCGTCGAAAAATTCTGGGCCGACACAATTTAGATTTAGATTGCCATCGAAACGCTAAGAAGGAAAGGGACAAAACTAAATTTGTAAAATTCATAATATTTTATTTCACATAAACCTACAAGGGCACTTATGAAACGTCAGAAGCTAGGTGCACGATTCCAATAGGACGTTTCGTATGGAGAAGAGCCGGCAAGAAAATCCACTCTCTTTTAAAAATAATTGGATTTTATGATATTTTCAAATATCATTGTATAATATTTATTTTTTTAAACATTTATTTTATTTTTTGTGATTACTTGAACTCACACACTGACTTATTATTAGTATTACTTGTTATAATGTTAGAAATATAGTATAATTTTACAATGTTTGTAAGTATGTGAGCACCATGTATCTATCACATAATTAATTTATGTCATTCCTTCATTTTTCATTCTTTTTACCTATCGTGGTATAGTAATCTTATTCTAGGTGCATTGTCTTCACATATAATTATATAATTAGTGTATACAAGATATAATGATTTTTTTTTAAAGAATAACGGTGGAGTTTCTTGCCCATTCTTCTCCATACGAAAACTACCTTTTGGAATGGGCGACTAGAATCAGTTATTATTATTTTTCGTAAAGATTGACGTTCAAAAGTGCCTTTTTCGTGCCTAATTTGACTTTGACTTTGACATTGTTAATAGGTAGGAAAGTAGGCCTTTCAACAACCTAATTAGCGTCGTCAAACTAGATAAGACACTCCTGTGTCTTCTCTTCCACATCTTTCATACCGACTTCATTGCAAGTAAATTAAAGCAACAATTTAAGGGCAATTGAGTCACCGCTTAACCAAGTAGGCGCCAGAATCTAGGTACAGCCTCGATTTACAAGTACCTACTTGAAATTCCCAGGGTCCAAACAGAATTAAGGATACGATTGCGCAGTTAATAACAATCTCGACCAGCATTATTATCTCGTATTTTCGAGGCCTCTAGTTTGACAGTCACGTGGGTGGCTACGCATAATTATTTACTGCCAACAGTCTATGTCACAATGTGATAAATGTCTCATTAAGCAAACTTCTACACGCTTTAGCTTTTGCAAAACCGAATTTTGTAAAACATTACATAAACGGCGTATTAATAAACACGAGCGTTAACTACATAGGTAATGAAGTGAATAAGTATGCAATTATAGTTTTTTGTTCGAGTTTAGTGAAATGAGGTTAGTGTTTTTCACCATACGCTTTGGTATTTACGTTTTTTTACGCTTGCAATAATGTGACAATGAGGTTGGTTTTCCAAACAATATTCTGCTGCTGCGTAAGTGGCAAGCCTCTTCATTGTAAGTTAATTAGAGATTTTCATCACTTGTTCTTACTAGAATTAAGTTTCTCGGAAAAATAAAACATCTTTAGTAGAAAAGTATTGTGGAAATCTGTACAGGTTATTTTAGGCGTTTTAGGCTTTCACGCTTTTTATAATCAATCCTCTTATTTATTATATGAAAACGTCACTTTTTTCTTTGGTACTTCATATTCAGACTACAAAACAAGCTCTCTTTTAAAAATGCGATACTTAGGTACAGTAAAACTTATATCATCTGTTGATTTGTTGATCATATGCCACTAATTATCATTTAATGTTGATACAGTCACGAATTTCATCTAAATTTTATTTCTTTTTAAGTTATAAATCTGTGATTGTAATTATGTTGTTTAATTACTAATATTTTAAAGATGTGCGATTTTATTGAAGAATTGATGATATAAAAATATTTAAATTTACATTTCCTTGTTGAATATGAATGTTTGTATTACACAGATTTTGCTTTATTAAGAGTATAAAATTTACTAGGAAATAAATAAATGGACAGAAATTTAAGTACTGGGCACACCAAAACCGGATGTTACATCGACATTTAGTTGAAAAACATAACGCCAATAAAAAAAAACCTTGTCAATGCACTATCTCTCTTTTTTTACCCAACAGCAACTTATACTGTAGAATAATTGTAAAGAAAATAAATACACTTCTGCTCTTAGTATTACTTTAATGTCATTATTAGTTACCTAACAACAATGGGTTGAATATGGACAAAGAAAAGATGACCAATGTATTGAAATCCATGTTCAACCCCCAAACATTTAGGGGTTCAACATGGTCGGGGGTAAAGATTGTGGTGGTAGAACATGGACTAAACCCAACAAAAAATCATATTTTTGACCTAAACAACAAATGACTATCTACGTTCTAAAATTAACAACAAAAGACAGTGTTCCAAATACAAACACTCCTTAATCCCGTTCAAATGGAACAGTGCAATTTTTTGACGTGGCAACAATACGCAAACTAAGTCATTTTCATGGTAACATGGTAGCATGGTCTACTATTGATGTCCTCATCAATTTTCCTTCTACTATATCTTCCTACTGTAGACATTGATGAATATGGATGGCAAAGTGGACACGCTACAGTGGCGGCTAGTGATGTGTTTGAAGCTATTTATATCGAATTAACTTAATCCCAACAGCGACAGTTTGGTATGGTCGGCATCCGGAACGGCTGGTGAAGTTGGTTTCCTCAATAATTATCTGAGGGAATTTGCAGTGTTGTGTTTGTTAAGAGATCGATATATCTTTAAAGATGTAATTTTTTAATCGTCTTAATGAAATAAGACGGAAAGTTGGTAGTGTTTATGCTAATTAAAAACGACACCATATCTACAGACTCTATTTGAATACGACCAATAAGTACCTAACTAAGTACTTATCTGTGAAACAATAAAAAAACCTTTAAATGATTCCTTGGGATCTATTCTTAGCAACCTAAAAAACCAAGGCTCCAGTCATAAGACATTTTAAATACACACATGACAATACACAATTTCCGTACACATACTAATTAATTAAAAAGTACGTAGACCTACCTACTCTTAAGTTATTTAAGTTTTGTCTATTGTTCTTACCCATTGTTTAAAAGCACCGGATAAAGAGGTTTCACACAGTTCGGAAGTTACCTCATACGCTGAGTTTTTGTCTGTCTGTCTGTGTGTTACTTTGTCACGAGTACTGTCGGAAGAGAAACAATACTGCTTGTAAGTTTGTGTGAATATTTACGATTATTACGTCGTTTTGAGATGAGTGATTGATACTTCTTTTATGTATAATGAATGTGTGTGATAGGTTGTTATGTCGGGAAAACGGTAGCGGATTTTTTTTTATTACACATCACAATCTTTCCTCTAAGTACACAACTTAGACACAACTTAGGTGTAGCATTGGAAAAATTCGTAAAACATCAAGTCATATAACCAAATTTTCAAATGTATGCTGCATCTAAGTTGTGTCGTACTGTTTATCTCTCTCTCGAGTACACATAGCTGCCTACTCGTATGTATGTAAGATACTTAATATTAAAGAGGTAAAATTTGTTTGTTTGTAAGTTTGAATGTATGGAAAAAATCCGTACTAGTTGGATTTGAAAAATCTGAAAGATTTGCATTAGATAGCCCAATTCTTGAAGAAGGTTTAGGCTATGTAATATTACGCCACAACTTTCAGGAGCCGAGCAAAAAGAAAGATAATAGAATTAACGCTAAGCGAAAACGAAGTTATAACGCGGGCGACCGATGCGATGCGACGCGGTGAGTCGGGGGCGAATTTCAGGCGGGCGAGCGATGGGATGCAACGCGGTGAGTCGGGGGCGAATTACACGCGGGCGAGAGATAGGATGCGACGCGGTGAGTCGGGGGCGAATTTCACGCGCATGAAGTACCTATCTACCATATACTTTGCCAGACTATAAATTACTGTAGATCGAAAGCAAATTATTTTTCTCGTGTTATTAATTTATTGCCATGTGTAGCTACACATTATAACAGCCAGCCTCAACACGATGACTAGATTCAAGGGAGAAAATTGACCTTAATAAATAAATAGACAATAAAGCATCACAATTATGTATATTTTTGCACAAATGTTTTAATTATCAAAAACTCAAATACAACACGCATCATCAAATGTATGTTAATATGTCACTGAACACCAATTATCACTCACAAACTACGTGCTAAAGTGTGTCGCAACAGTTGCGCATTACTCTCAATGCTACAAACTATGCGTGCATGCATCCTTGAATGAGTGTGTTTTAAATTCTATTCAAATCCTTGTTTTCAATTGACGTTCTTTCTACATAAACAAATATCAACTTTAAAGTATTGCAAATTAAGTTAATTTCAGAATAACCACTGCAATTGAAAATGTCAAAAAAAAATTGAAGTTGTAATGCAAACTATGTGTGTGTCAGTTTTCAAGTTGTTTTTCCGAAAATATATATTTGTGTACATGTTTAGAAACTAAATTGCGAACATAGTATAGAAGACGGGTGGCTCGTATGAATCAGACTGGTTTCATGACAACTGTTGAACTGAATCCTGATTGAACTGTTTGTAGTAATGCATAGTAAAATCTCTTTTCCTGATTAGTGAGCTGAATTTAAAACTATGTGTAGCAGTGGGTAAGTAATGTTACATAAAGATGTATTATGTGTTTTTGATTTCTTATAATCTAGCCCGCAATGGCAGTGGGCAGTCGTGTGTGGAAAAGGGATAGGGAGACGTTATGTCCCATTTCTCGGCAAAGGCCCAGCAGTGGAACATTACGGCCTAAATAGATAGAAAGATAATGGGTTCCTCTTCTTTCTTTATGTTTTCTGTATTGCTGTGTTGATGAACTCAAAGTCAATTATGTGACTTTGATAAAAGGCACTTTTGAGCATCAAAATTTACAAATGATGACACACAATGATGCACAGGATTCCTTAAATATCTTAAAAGTAAAGATTAATTATGGCGTTAAATAGATGTTAATTTCATGGGCATTTGAAGAAACAATATTACAGTAGCCATTAGAATTCGATTACAGCAATTACTTACCTATTTAAAATTAATTATCTTACATTTATTATTTGCCTACACAATATTGATTTCATATTTCAACTAATTAACCTATGATTGCCAAATAAAATTGAAATTGAAACGAATAGATTTCTCAATCATTTGAAAATCACGATGTAATTAAAATAGACATAAACGCTCTAAAATTTAATTAAGTTTCTCAATTACACTCAAGTTATCATCAGTTTTGATAGGATCAGATAAAAATAGTTTTTCGTACCGTATCCAGACTGAATAGCTTCATGTCTTTTTCACACTGAAAAACATTTTCAGTTTTGGTTTTTCTGGTGATCGATAAATCAATTAATCTACTTAGCTTTTTCACGGATCGGCTTCCAGTCTAACCGGATGCAGCTGAATACCAGTATTTTACATGGAGCAACTGACTTTCAGAACTCCAAAACACAGTTACTGGGTAACAAGATACCCCTTGGTAAGACTGGTTGTCAGACTGGTGAACCATAAATATAAAATTAAAGACCACCCCCCACAAAAAAGGACAGTCAATCGCAAGTCGGTGCTTAACACTTTGACTGAGCAGAGCTACGTTAAACCAAGTCAAAGTACAGAATAGGGATGATGCCTGGGTCAAAAAAAAAGAAATTCTATTTAGTCCGTCAGTCAGATAATAAAAAAATATTAGACACGTATTTTTTGCTTTATCATATTAATAAAAAATGACTCAAATACAACGCATTAAAGTTGGGGAGTGGGGGTTGATACGTCACAAGTATGGATAAAATCTACATACAAGTGACGTCATGGCACATTATAAATCAATGTATCGCCGTAATCTTTTGATAACGTAAAAAAAGTAAAAATACGTGTACGTTATTTTTTCATAATCTACATTACGGACTGAAAACATTTTTTTAGTCATCATCCTTAGTAAAAAAGACCAGCTCCAGTGGTAACATCCGCGACTTACGAGTTGTCGGTCGTAGGTTCGAACCAAAACAGGAGCTTTACTTTGTATAAATTATTTCATCACCACTGCTCTTAATACGGTGAAAGAAAACATCGTGAGGAAACCGACATGTCCTAGAACCAAAAATTCGAAGACATGTGACATCTACCAACCCGCATTGGGTCCGCGTCGTAGATTACGGTACATCTCAACGAGAGGAGGCCTGTATAACTACAGTGGCCACATTATAGGATGATTACGACGAGGCCTGCTTATACTGGCTTTATTACTGACGTGCGACCTACTGTAGAAAGAAAACGACTACGCGATTAGGGCACTTTTTGTGGGGTACGGTACGGACCTTCCAGTTTAGTCACTAGGGGAAGGATTGCCAGGGACAGATCAGAATATTTGGGACAAAACTTGACTCGGGTTTACGCGCAGCCTTATCTAGTATGTGATCATATACAATTTGAGCTCAATTCACGATAATGTATGGCTGTTGGCCAGTTCTTGTAAGCTAGTTACGAAATTTGAGGCTGACGCAAGATACGACCTGAAACGGATAATATCTCTATATATGAGCTTGAGATATTATTGATACTTGAATAGTTTGCAAGTTTTATGAACCATATTTTTGCGAGCAAGGTCTACAATATTAATTTTCAATTTACAAGGCATTTAATATCAACATGCATTCATAATAATAATTATAACATTAAGTTAATAATTACCTACGTGTAATATTTAAATAATTATTAAAATCGATGACTTCAAAATATTCCTCATTCGGTCAAGAAATAATTTATCTTTTTTTAGCAATAATTATTTTGGATATTATTGATTTATCGTCAGCCTATCTTCTTCTTTTCGTGTGGTTAGTGACTAACCTGGTGTCAGATTTTTAAAGCCGCCCATGGGCCTCTGACTTGGCTTCGCATGCCGTCGAGAAATATCTCTCAGGCATACCGGTTTCCTCAGGATGTTTTCCTTCACCGTTTTTGAAGCAAGTAATAATGGATAGAAAGTTATCTATGCCTTATCTTTCAGGCATTGATACTAACACAGATCACCGTGTGCTGACGGTTTCAGACTTTTTAAAGTACAGTGTTTGCTTAGAACTTGAAGTAATAAATATTGTCACTTAGAACAGAGTTATAATGCTTCGCGAAGTGAAAAATAAAATGGAAAACAACGGAAATAATTTTCCCAAACTACTAAAATTCATATAAATCCTTCTTTATCTTACTTTCGGAGGATCTCAATAAGTATATTTTCCCTTCTTGCAGTTCTCCTGAATAAAGTATAAATAATATATATAAAATTCAGTTACTTCAATACCTTATAAATAATTACCTACGTTCTCAGGTCATAATACATAATGTTGTAATTACAGAAACTTTAGTGGCCTTAAAACATTTCCTTCGAAATACTGGCTAAGTGTTAAACCTGATACTTTGTATATCTTAACTACAAACGGATAACGTCATGATACCTTTGGATTTTATCACCGGACTGTTAATCAATTTAATCCACACGATCTTTATTTAATATACTAGCCGCTGCCCGCAGCTAATATTTTATTGTAAAATAAAAGTTGAAAATTGGTCCTGCCATTTCGGAGATTAGCCGGAACAAATAGACAGACAAACAAAATTCTAAAAAAATGTTTATTTGTTATAAGTACCGTATATACTTTCATATACATATAGTAAAAATCTGTTATTTTGACATTACAAACAAACACATCAATTTAATTTATTTGTATACAGTATAGAAGTATAAATTAACCTGGTTAAATGATTGTCTATTACATGAAATTATAACTTTATTAGCTCACAAAAGATCAAACTGCAGATTTATTAATATACAATAAGCTCCAATTTTATAAAAAGCAAATAGTGCATTTCGAATCTTATAAGTGCTTGAAAATGAAATTTTTCAACTACCACTCAAGCCAACAAATATAAAAATGGTACCTGTTTCGCCTACAAATTTATTTTTGTAGAATCTAAAACGAATAAGGAGGCCATCCCTATATTGTTTGATTGTAATAAAAAATATATATTATCCTCAAAGAACTAAATAGCTAAACCTTAGCTAATGATAATACTGTTTGGTCCAAACCAGTTAACCAATAGGGATTATATAAAAATGATAATTCCGTATGATTCGTTGACGGTCATGGTGGCATTGACCTTATGAATAAACATGCGAGCAGAGATCGAAAGTTAATTTTATTCGGAGAAATGCGAATGCATTTTAACTTACATTCACACTATAATAAAGAAAGAGAAGAATATTTAAACTACTATTATCCGGGCTTAAACTGAAAAGGTAAAATGAAACATCGTTTCACATTTTCTTACTAATTTCAATTTCAAGGAAATCAATTTAAGTATGTAGGAACCCAACAATTTCATAAGATATATTTCACCACATGAGACCTAAACTGCGTTCGCAATTTATTTGCCAAACATGTAAACAAACACGAGTTTTTTTCATAAGGTTCAGTTTGCGCTACAACTTTTTATTTACACTAGCATAAAGTTAAATGTTTGTTTAAGAGGGTAAAACATCAATTTGAAATAAGGTTAAAAATAGACCTACATAACTGGTGAAAAGTGGGTGTACTATTATGAACACCTCTGCCAAACCCTTCGGGAATTACAGGCGTGATGTTATATTATGTGTATATTTTTTTAAAGTATGTCGAACACAGAGCAGTGGCATTTGATAAACCGTGTGTTGCCACCGGCCACCTCTCATTGAACGCTAGGTACATTAGCCCGCCAATTTTCTTTCAGATCTCGCAACCTCAGTTACGATCACATACAAAATATCAATGTATTTATAAATAACCTACTAAATACTACACCTTCCTAATTGCATCACTAACATAATAACATAAAGGTGTTATTAAATGATAATCTTAAAGAACTATTAACCTTTAAGATGGGAAAATGCGCGCGAGTTGATTTCAAAACACTGGGTTTGTAAGGCATTGTACCTACCGCCTCACTCGTGTGAATGACGTGGGAAATACTGGTACAATAACAATTATTTTGTGTAATTAAGTCTTTCTTATGGTTCTCGCCCCAAGGGTGCTTACGGGACGCCAAATCCAAAAGTCTGATCTGTAATCTGTGTGACAGAAATCCTTTGATATATTCGGGAAACGGGGAACTCGGCCATTTGGTTTGAACATGTTTTACTCTTAGAAATTGTAATCTGAATCATCATCATAATCAGCCTACAGAAGTCCAATGCTGAACATAGGCCTCTCCAATTACACGCCATTAATTCATAAACATAATCTTTACACCTCACTAAAATGAAACGAGGTAGGCAAATTCCTGTTTTATATTCACTGGCGTGAATAGGTGATGAATTGATGATATATTGGCAGTAAGCCCAGCTATCTAATTACGCAAAACATTTTCGTAAACGATTACGTTATATACGTTTAATTTTGACAGTTCAACAACATTCATTGTGTTATTTACGTTGATGCGATTTTTTTTCTCGTATTGGATTTTCGATTCTCAGCTTAGCGCCGAGAGTGGAATATTCAACAGTGTGTTTGCTGGATGCGCTCTGTTGGATTCTCAATGCTCGGCTCTATACCGAGAGTTGAAAATCCAGTGTACGAAAAAAAATCGCCGCGATAAAAACGTCCGCGCGAACCTGGGCTAAGAATCCTCGATGCGCGATATCAGACGCTGCACTCGAATTAGTTCATTTTTGTTTCATTCCACGTTCAAACGACACCGAAAAAAATGTCTTTCACGAATCGTTTGCTCATTTCATTTCATTTTTCGATTATTCGGAGCGCGAGTGAAGGAAGCCGAGCTCCAACATCATTGGTTCGGTTCACTACTGAATTCATTTAGACATTTCACTTCGAGTAAAAGACATAGATGAACAAAAAGTGATCTGTGGTGAAGCTTTACTACGATACATCCCGTATATATCATCATAAAGCTGATATCAAGTTTCAAAAGAAATATATTGAATTGTTGTTGTACTTGAATGTTTCCCACTGGCCAGTGTTGTGAACTTTAACCTCCAATACACCTACGAGTATAGTTACCACATAAGACCTTAAAGGGCACTTATGTAACTAGCTTTAAATACCACTTATAGGCTTTTCTTTACTCGTAAATCAAAATCAGAAATAAAAAGACTATTATGATTGACGCTAGTAACAATACAAGCATACATACTATGGTATTATGGTTTATCATATCATTATCAATATTTTCCTGCCCTTTATTCCAATTTATTTGAGGTCGGCGCAAAAATCTTTTTTCTGCGCAAACTGGCGGATGGGACGGCAGAGAATTTTTTATTTATCAATTGAATTTAATACTTATCCTATGGAAATAAGGTATATATTGCCGCCAGTGTGCGCAGGCCATTAGGTGTCATCTCGGGAGTCACCGTTCCAGCCATATCATCTATTAGTTATTAATATGTAGAATTAGGTTACGGTTTTATCAGGTAGAAAATTTTAAGTAGGTAACAACATATTCACGGTGGAAGGGACAACTTTTTAGGTACCTGATTCTAGACACGCCAGCGTCGAAAATTGAGTTTCATATCACATTAAGATTTTTTTTTTAAAAACAAGTTTCACATTTGTGACAAATAACCGAGGGTTGAATGAGGACAAAAATACCTTTCTCACAAATATTACGATAAACTTTCACTCCTGGGAAATAAAAATCAAGTTAAATAACACTTATTACTTTATTAAGGTGACAATACGTAAGTGTACGAATTTTTCCTTCCATTCATATTACCTTTACATTCGTAAAATATTTTCTCTCACGGCTACACGATCAGTAAAGTAATTACCTGTAACAAAAACAAAAGGTTGTTATTAGAAAGTGAAATAAGTCACATAAAGCCTTTTGAAATTAAACATCCAGTCTTTTGTTTTAAACAAGAAAGCATGGACAGACATGATAGAAACTTCTTTAACGTAGGTGCCGTTCGTGGAATGAAAACAATATTTTTTCCTAAACTGTTCCACTGAACTGCACTTATCAAAATTTTGATTCGGTGCGGTTAGTGGAATAGCTTAGGTGCCGCTCGTCAAGTGCTATTGAAATCGGTGCTCTAAGTGGAATGCCTCGAAAATATTAATAAAAATTGCAAAAATTTTAACAAGTTTTCTTAGTAAAAATAAACAAAATTATTTACGAAAATACTGAGAAACATGTCTTTTGTGGTTTCTAAAACCACATGCAGTGGGTGTCTAAGTGGGTATTAATTGTAATCATGACATCATACTGCTATAACCAATCTGTTTGTGATATTAATATGGCTTAGGATAGTCTAAGGATTATGATAATATCTGTAGAGGAATTCTCATTAGGGGTAATACATTGTCAAAGACCAGTTTCTTTTTTCGATACAATGCTATATAGGTATGCTTTCTCTCTCGCTAAACTTATGCTTTCGATACTGTGTGGTTAACAACTTTATAATTCCTCATTAAGAATTCACTTACTGAGAAACTAAATTTACATTATAAAAAATGTTCAGGAGCGTACAAAAACGATGTTAAAAAAAGAGAATTTATAATAATAAATAGGAAGGTAGCGATAAAAAAGTAATTTATACCGAGTAAACATGGATCTAAATTAAAAATAGTAGGTAATACTAGATGTGGCATACATGGCAGCATACTGACTAATAAAGATCTATTACTTTTATTTGTTTTTTTTTTTGCATGAACCCTTGCTAAGGCTAGTATTTTTTTTATTATAATTGTTATTGACACATAAACGATTTGCACCAGAAATAGCTGAACACATTTAACGCTAAACGAATTAAAAACATTGTTGTGGTTCTGACAATCGTTTGAAGAAGACATCTCTGTCATCTTCAAACGTTTGTTGTTGATTGTTAGCGTTAAATGTACTAAGTGATTGGCAGTGCAAGCGGGCCTTATTCCTCAACGTCCAGACTATCTAGCATTCTATAACAATGGCAGATTAAGTCGCGACATTTAGTTCATAAAATATCCACACTATAACTACAAATTAAATCCGAAAGTTCAACAAATCCCAGCTCTATTAGAACGAATTATGTCCTAAAAGGATTAACCAATCAGACTCCTACACCCAACAGGCTCCAACAACAAAGAGGCTTATGTTACCTCACTTTAATTCCACATAATCCATACGCAAATGACATGCAATTTGCGGGCCGCAACCGCATTTCTTATGGGAAAATGTTGAGTACACCTGGCTTCAGGGCCGGATTGAGTGAATGGTACGATTTGGTCAAGGGTGCTAAAATGTGAATGTTGATCGCGCTTTGTTTCTGTAATTTTGTTCGGTGGTATTGTTTTGTGGAATTGCAACATTCTTCTTCAGACTAGCATTTTCTCAGAGTGTAACGTTGGATTTACGATGAGAGCTAGAGTATAATATCAATCTTAATGTCGATGCCTGTGGTTTTGCAAGACCGATTCTCGCATGAAATACACCCATTCGTTTTCTCTGAAGTTTAATAGGACATCTTGCTGGCAAACCAACCGATGCCTAAATCCATGCTCAAATGAAAAAATATTAAAACATTGTTTTTGCTTTAGCATCAAAAACTACTTGAGAATCATCCCTCCTCCCACGTCCGTCCCTGTCACTTGTTATAATATCAAAACCTAACCATAGTCACCGCGGCAGAGGTTACCAACATTCTGTGAGAAGAAAACTAATTGCAGATTCGCAACCTGTGAGAGTGTGAAACAAAGCGAGTTAGCGGCACTGCGCAGGCGCAACACTCGTCTAATTGATGATCTCATACAATAAGTAGCACAGTTTTGCAATAATTGCTTTATTTTCTATGTCTGTTTATGTAGATTTTTTTAATGTAAATAATTCTCACGACAGAATTAAATGAGATAAGACAGTTGGGAAGCTGAACTGCTGCCTAGGCAGAATCAAAGCTAAGATACAGTTTTCAAAAATCAAAACTATGATTAGTATCACTAAAAACGACTTTTAGTCTTTCTGGGGTCAAAGCAACTAGCCTAAAGATCCTTTTAAGGCCAACAATTATTAAGAAAAATGTTGTGAAAAATTGGCAACTCTAAATTAAGAGTAAGAAGAATATATACTACTAGCTGCGCCCCGCGGTTTCACCCGCGTAAGTTTCGATTCCGTGGAAATATCGGGATAAAAAGTAATAGCTGTTGACCGATTGCGATGAAACTTGATGGGTAGGTATATAGATGTTACCTTTTTAGGTGACAGTTGTGGGTAAAAAGGGTAAAAAAGAAAGAAAATAAAAATTAAATGTAATTACCTATAAAGAATCATTGCAAGGCTTCTCTGTAAACTATATTAGACGTGCTATTCGTCTGAAGCAAAATATATTGATTTTCCGGAGATCCCACGCGAGACAGGCTAACGTATAGTTGCCCATGAGAGAAGCACTCTTTTCTTAAGTCGATGCCGACCAGTGAAAATGTTTGTCCCTGGGACTTATTAATTGTTATAGCAAATGATACTTTAACCGGGAACTGAAGCCTCTTAAATGATATTGGCAAATCTGTCGGTATCATTGGAATACGCGGAATGTGTGCGAGCTGTCCGGCTGCGGGCCCGGTGATGATGGTGGCTACAATGATGTTGTCTCGAAGTTCTTTAATTAAAACTCTTGTACCATTACACAGGCTTGGAGGGTTTAAATTTCTTAATATCATTACGGGAATTCCAACTTTTAACTTTATTACGTGTGGCGGCAGACCTGATGGATTTAATGAGTTTAAAAATTCTTGAGGGTAGTGTACAGTGTCTTCGATGTTGCACACTGTGTCGATGGACTTGTAGCATTTAATGTCTCCTGGTACTTTTTGTAGTATAATATCATTAATTTCATTAACTGAATCATTTCGTGGTGACACTATTGCTCTGGAACAAAGCCAATTGTAGTTCCTTGTAGGTAGATTGTCGATTTCGGGATAAACAGCATTAATAAGATCTTCTAAGCTGTGAACAATTTGACCTAGTCCATTATCTAATACTACTTGGTGGCAGTTTACATTTGTAGAAGGAAATTGTCCTTCTCCAAGTTTAAGCAACTTTTCTGGAAAGTTACTGTCATAATTGTTCGTTAGATGTGCTCTCATATTGGTGCGCAAATTGAGCCTTTGTATTAAATTCCATATAATAGACGATTTAAGGCAAGCCTTGACGATATCGGCACGTGTTCCCTTGGCGATAACAGGAAGTGTTTGCCTGAAATCTCCAGCAAAGACAAAAGTCACCCCGCCCATCACAGCACTTGAGTTACGAAGGTCTTTTAATGTCCGGTCTACTGCTTCAACATGAGCCCTATGACTCATGGTACATTCGTCCCATATTATGAGGGACGTATTTTGTATTAGGATTCCCAGAGGTCCATTTTTACGAATTGAGCATACTGACTGTTGCTCTAAAGATACAGTCAACGGTAATTTGAATGTTGAGTGGGCAGTTTTCCCGTTATGTAAAAGAGTTGCGGCAATTCCGGAAGAAGCAACTGCTAATGCTGTTTTTCCGGATTGCCGTACTTTAGCTAATATCATATTAGCAAGGAAAGTTTTACCTGTCCCACCAGGAGCGTCCAAAAAAAAAATGTTTCCTCTATTATTTTCTACGCTATTAATTATCGCATCATAAGCAATTTTTTGGTCCGCTACCAATTTTGATATATTTGAATTGACAAATTCAGACAACTCGTTAACATCATAGCATTGTAATTGTATAGTATCTACAGCATTTTGTGAGCGATTGGGAGTAGGTAAACCAAAATCTTTGAGGTATTTATCGTTTAGTTCTAAAAGTTTGTTCTCTATTTGAATTAAGCCTTCATTATATACATCACAGTCTTCTTCTCGCTGTTGAGCTCTGTGTCTTATATCTTGGCACAAATCGTCTTTGAAAGTTTCCCATAACTTGAGAGGTTCTGAGGGAAAACAAAATAATAATAACACTACAAATAACTCTCTCAGTTTCAACGGGCATTGTGAAATTGATGCTTCTCTTAACGTGATTTCCCATTGATCATCATTTTCCAATAAACCGCGGTCTCGACATGCGGCTTGGTAAGTTTCTTTTACAACTCCATTCACAGTTTTCAAATCCTGGAATGAAGTTGGACCTCGGATATGGTGCAGCAGTATTCTTAAATAAAAGCACTCTGACTGAGAAGGATGAATACCGTACACTCTTCCCAATGCTGAATCTCTTTTTATACCAGGGTGTCCGTCCACATCTTGTCCCCGCCTTCTTCTCGAAAATTTGTTGTTCGACCATGTGTAATAGTGAGGTACTTCGTGATATAGTAAAGTTTTAGCGAATTCGTCATTATTACACAGGTCAAAAAATGCTGTTAGTGTTGTTTTTGGCGGGTTATCGACTATCCGTTGTACATTTTCAGCTGAAAAGTAGACACGTTGTCCATTTTCTAAATGAACTGCTAAATGTACGACGGTAGGATTTCTATCGTGTATAGGAAATTCTAATAACCTCCACACGGCCTCAGATGTGCTGATGTAGCGGCCGTTCACGTAATTCTCAACCTCATTATGATCATTTCGAACACTGAAAGTTGCTTGATCAGAGCCTTTATTAATGTATTTGCATATATATTTTATGGCTTGTACGGAATGACAATATTCAATGTTTATATGGGCGTTGAAAGATCGACATAATATTGGAGAATAAGGAACTACCCATCTGTTGTCTATTGTAACCGCCCTACCTCGAATGTTTATGGTCGCAACTTGTCCACCGTTATTAATATCACGTCGTCGATAAACGGGATATCCATCCTCACCGGTCTGTGTTTCACTGACGAATCGCCGCGGATATTTTTTGGAACATATGCCGTTTTTCATACACGGTGACGTGACGTTTTCTTCGCCGCATGGCCCATGTATCATATTTTTAGTGACTATTTCAAACAGCGTTGGATCCTCCTCTTTATTGGGTAGTTCGGCAACTATCACGTTATCAATTTCATCGGGCTGTATTTTCCTTTCTAACCAAAACAACATATGACAGTGCGGCAAACCTCTTTTTTGCCACTCTACACTGAGCATATGACATTTAACTGTACCAAAAATCTCGTCTTTTGTAATCAATTTTACGATTTTTTTCATTTTTAAATGAAAGACTCTCGCTATTATATCATGACGGTCGAAGGACCGCTGGCTGGGAAAGAGTTCTTGCTTGATTTCTTCCCATTCCGGGTTGCAAGTAAAGGTTACAAACAAATCAGGTCTGCCATAATTCCGGACATAGGTCATTGCATCTTGCGTTTTCTCGTGAAGGTATCTCGGAGAGCCGGTAAAAGATGACGGTAATATGACATGCTGTCCGATATTTGCAGCATTCACATTTGTGTCTTGGTTTAAAGCATCTCTTAAATGGATATAGTCATCCGCTCTAAGTTTCCCTTGGTTGTGAGATATAAAATTTAACCTTTCTGAAATCATTTTTGCCATCATATCAACGCAGTACTGATTAAATAAATTTCTGTAAAAATGCAAAGAATTAAAACAGTTAGCCCTAATCATTAATCTGTAGGCATAGAATTGCATGCATGAAACGGTCTTATTTCTTGCAGAATTTTGCTGAGGGATAGTCAGATAGTAGCCATCTTCTCCTGTTATAAACATTAAAGGATATTGTAATGGATCATAGGCGCGGTGTAATTCAGATACCCTTTTTAGTTGGCCGTCTCTGCCATGCAGCACAATATCCCTGGGACCTTTTTCTTCGTCAACTAAGAGAACAGCCACCTCGTTTACAGTTGGAGCATTATATCTGCCTCGGTGTTCTGTCTGTGGTGTTCGATCTGAGTGAATAATTAATTTTAAATTCTCCGAAGAGTTGCGTTCAAAGTTATTTTTAAAACTTCGTACGTATATGTTGTGGCTATTCAAAGCGGTTTGTAATTCGTTAATTAAATCAATTTTTAGCGTTGGGGACATAGTTGACCGCAACGATAGCTGGTCTGCCTCTGAAATAAAATATATTTGCAAGTTTTGCGGAGTTTGGCCTGATGGCGGTAGAAGGCTACCTATGAGATGATATACTTGTCCTTCTACTTTAAATGTGGGCATAAAATTTCCTTCTCTGATTTCTTTTGCGCCAAAAGATGTCATTTGAAAGAGGCTGTTGTATCTACGTATGTTGGTTAAGAAATGTGCAGACAATGGATGATCATTCGTCAACAGATTTTTTATTGGTTGTGGTGGTTCTTGAATATTGGGTAGAATAACTTTCCCAGAAGCACAGCACATACCATTCGGTTCATCGGTCCACTTTTTGGCAGAGCAATGAGAGCAGGTTTTACTCATTGCTCCTAATTGAATGGTGGTTTGATGAGCATAATCAATCTGTGGATCGTAATTGAAAGCCGATCTACTACTGTGAGCTAAAATTCGATTACGCACTCTAGTCGTTGACACTTGCTGTCTTTGCCTTTGTGATAGTAGTCGTTGTAGACGCTCAGTCCCCGATTGAAGAACGTGTGCCCGCGAGGTTCTAGCATTTTGTTCGATAAGTCGTTGTGAGCGTTCAGCGCTAGATTCCCTCGCGCGAGCTTGTGAGGTTCTGGCATTTTGTTCTTCACGACGCTGCAAGCGCTCGGCGCTAGATTCCCTTGCTCGAGCTTGTGCGGTTCTGGCATTTTGATCTTCAAGGCGCTGCAAGCGCTCGGTGCTAGATTCCCTCGCGCGAACTTGTGAGGATCTGGTATTTTGTTCTTCACGACGTTGCAAGCGCTCGGTGCTAGATTCCCTCGCGCGAGCTTGTGAGGTTCTGGCATTTTGCTCTTCACGACGCTGCAAGCGCTCGGTGCTAGATTCCCTTGCGCGAGTTCTTGAGGTTCTGGCATTTTGTTCAGCAAGACGTTGTGAACGTTCGGTGCTCGATTCTCTAGCTCGCGATTGCGAAGCATACTCCCTTTGACTTGCAAGGCGATCGTCATTTTCTGATGAAGACTGTGTAATACGACGTATTTTGGCTGCCCTCGCCTTGGACGTATGTTTGGAAAGTTGTGATCTTCCTCTCTTAGGCATACTTACCGTATCAAAATAAATATAAGTTTCAATGAAGTAATTTAGTTGAGAATAATTCAATGAGTTGTTTTAATTCAAATAAAGATACTTATGGTGTAAAAAGTATTCAATTTAGGTGTAGTTCTAAAGATATTTTTATGTTGTGTGTTCTATTAAAAACAATCGAGTGTAATTCTGAAAGAGCTTTTTAAATTTAAATTAAGTTTTAGTTCTAAAAATAACTTTAAAAATAAATAAATAGGGTGTACACTGAAAAATATTTTTTTCAATTAGACGTAACTTAAAAAAAAATATGTTTTACAAAACATATTTTTTTTTATAACTTCAAAAAATAAAGGAATAGGGTGTAGTTTGAAAAAGAACTTTTTCAATTAGGCGTAACTTTAAAAAGAACTGGTTTGTATTTCAAATCTTATAAAATGTTAAAATTTCAAGGCAATATCGCTCGCGTCCGTTACGTAAGGAGCCGACCGAGCGACTGAGCCGCGCGGTACCTTACTCATATACGTAACCCGTCCCGCACCTCGGCAACGCCCACGCGTGGAACGGTTCGCGTATTGCATTTTTATACTTGTTATAACTTCGAAATTAAATGTCCGATTCGAATGAATTAAAAAGTATTTTACTGCTACATAAATGCCCTTGATTATAAAACTATTTATTTGAATAAGAATTAATACTACGATACGAATGTAACCAACTTTTGTTTCTACCGGCGATTTAATTAAATTTTAGAACACAAAAGCTGCTATTGTGACTTAACTATGGTAGTTAGATATATTCCATCGTGGACTTTTATGTAGGTAATAATGAGTACTTTAATCATGTAGTACATAATTTTTATGTATCATCAATAGTTTTCTCAGCGCACGCCAAATAATGAATTTCATAGGCAAAATTTTGCTGCTCTGGGATTCATTATTGCAATTTTCTTATGGATCTCTAATTTTTTTTAACATAAATTATAGCCTATGTTACTTCCTGACAATTTAGCTTTCTATTGGTGAAAAAACGGTTGAAATCGGTCCAGTAGTTTCGGAGCCTATTCGGTACAAACAAACAAACAAACAAACAAACAAAAAAATCTTTCCTCTTTATAATATTAGTATAGACTATATCTTGTTCCACTTGCTAATGGGTCCTAAGTGCCCGTTAACTTGCACCTTTGATGACCTAAAGAATGCCTCTGATGCTGCAATCAACATGGCCACCTACTGGGCTATGATTTGAAGAAGTCAAATGATATACCATATACAATCAAGTGTAGATTAACTAATGCATAATATACTGCATTATTTCCTCTCATCATAAGAGAGAAAAGTCTCTTTTACGAGATATAAAGAACGTTGGGCGGCGCCAAATGAGCGTCGTAGAAATTCTCAATTGACTGCTGTAAGAGTTGTTAATTATAGTGCTGTTTTAACGTGATATTATCGTAGTAAATATAATGGTGAATTACGTAATTTTTTTTTATTTTTTATTAAAGTTCGAACATAAAATATAACCTTTTATTAGTATATAGGGTGACGAGAATACGATATCTTCATTATGATGAGTAAAGTCACATGTTTAAGTATCGGTTAATAATTACCAATCAGCCTATATAAACATATTATCTTAACTACGTTTACGTACACCACGTGCTAATGTAATTTTGTAACGATATTAATATGTTTTAGGTTTATTCATCAATGATGCGGAAAGATGAATATGGATTTCAAAATAAACTTTCCTTTCTCTCTCCCTCTTATTGCCTTAGTAAGCAAACCTAGTGTTATTTCTATTTCATCGTCAACATCCTCATTTTAGCTGAAAGACGTCCACTGCTGGAAGTAGGCCTCCCCCAAGCACCACCACTTCGACCGCTTCTGTGCTTCTCGCATCCAGTGGATTCCTTCGGGTCATTGGTCCACCATGTGGGAGGCCTTCCAACACTACGTCTCCCGGTACGCAGTCGCCACTCCAGAACCTTTATTTTTCTATTTACTCTATCCAAATAATAAACTCTACCATTCATTTATATTTAATGTTAGAGCATCAGATATTTTACAACTATCAAAGTCTTGACTGACAAATAACCTTAAGTTAGTGAAATCATTGTTGTTATTTTTAGTGGTGATGATTACAAACACGTTTAATATTATAATAAAATTAATAAAGCTTTCTTAATAATTGCATCATCGCTTTATAAGGCCGAAACACATCGCAAACGTTTTTAGCTCATCAAAGTAATAAATTATAAGGTGTGGTGCACACAAACACACTTCATTGCTTAGTTAACATTGGCTAGAACATAGTTAAACTAATGCTTAAAAATGACGTCACTCATGTCTCACTCAGTATTATCAAACACTGAGGAAAGTTCTTATGACGTTTTTCTAACTAGCGTTATCAGTGGAATATCAATCTTATCAACAAACACATAAGAGTTATTAAGATAACTGCGTAAAAAGAAAGCACTATAATATTTTTACTAACAGCTGAATGACTTTTAGCCATATCGGTCGATCACCGAACCGGATCTCTTCTAACAGTACATTGTGTATAATTTCCAATTCTCTTATTTACATAGACGTACGATCATTGATAAAACGCAGTTTTTTTGTTGACAGCCTTCACGTTTCTAGGTGATCTTCTTCAGACTAAAGCTGTGTTCTCACGACACTTTAAAACGGTCAACTTGAATTCCATTTTCAAATCGAATGTCAATCGAATCATTGACCTTTTGACTCGAGACATGGAACGTTGCATATAACAAAAGAAGATAATATGAACACTGAAAACTCGTCACAACCACATGGTTTTCTTATTATTATATATTTGCAATAAAATACGTATTTAGCAACTGAATAATACAAACTGACTGACGCAATTATTATTCATCTAAAACTAATTTTACGCTTTGACATTTACTGGTTGATGTTTGTTATTTGGCAGCACTTGACAACGAAATATTTTCGTAATCCTTATTTAAATAAAGTTATTATTGATTCAATTTCCGTGTTTGTTCTCCTAGAAAAGACAATAGGTACTAATAAAGTATAAAGGTTTAATTTGAAAATATAATTAAGGAAAAAATCTTCTTGGTTCGCGACACCCAATCTCAGAAAGCAGATGTTATTTATTACCCTGTATATTTAAATCTTTTGCCGATTGTACAAGCAACTTTTATTGCACAATAATTTACCGCGAATTTGACACCAACTTCCTACACTAAAATTGGCAACAGGTGTAAATTTATGTGCACTACAAACACGAAAAAAGTCACCTAATTCAGGAAGCTAAGGAACCGCTCCTACAGCCTATGTTCAAATATATTCAATAGATACCTGATGAAAGTAGTTCTGAACGTTCCTGCAGGTATACCCGGAGACAGCTGTGATAAGTGACATCGCCATAAGACGATGTTTCGTAATATGTGCATTAAAATGCCCATATGTTCACCTGTCAATGAGGCGACGGGTTAATCTTGTATGGTTTAATATGAAGTCTGTACTTTGTATACAGCCTTTATGTACTATCAAAGAACTTCATATATAAGCAGTTTGAAAACGAAATCCCGTGAACATGATGACCACATCTGTTACCACCCCGGTTCTATAGCGGCCGAGCGCAGCAAGCAGAAATAATCCTTACAATGAACTTCTTCGATGGGACATGTAACTATAAAATGTTGAATTTGCCGTGGCAAAAAAGTAGATATTATTGGTTGACTCTGTGGTTTCCTGATTCTAGGTAAGGCTGAACCTATTTTATTTACTACTAGCAGCACCCCGCGGTTCACCCGCATAAGTCTCGATCCCGTGGAAATACCGGGATAAAAGTATCCTATGTGTTCATCCAGGTTATAAACTATCTGTGTGCCAAATTTCATCCAAATCCGTTTAGTAGTTTTTGCGTGAAAGAGTAACAAATATCCATCCATCCATCCTCACAAGTTTTCGCGTTTATAATATTAAGTAGGAAGTAGGATATGACTATCCCTTGAACGCCTATACCTGCTGTCTATTAACAGGTTCAAACTTTTAAAGGAACACACAGTCCACTAATCATCATACCCTGCGTGCTTTATACAGGATCTTATTGATACTATTGACAATGCCAAACCGTAGAGTGCTACAAGAATCATTTGGCGCTCGAATGACGTTGACATAGGAGCGCTGTTAGTAAACATTTGTGAAATCTTTTTTGGAAATGAACTGAAAAACAAGATGGCGGCCTTTATTTCAAATTTGGCCACGCGCCAAAAGATCCTTGTACAGCTATGTTCTAAGCTGACTGACTAATTTTGATTGCCGACAAAAAGATGATTGGATATAATAATGAGTGTCTGAATAGAGAAAAATGATCTACCACTCCGGCGGGGTAATTGTGTAACACACTAACAATTGCAATGCCATTTTAACAATTCGACAATATTCATTACGTTATTTACGTTGTCGAGCAGACGAATTCTTCGAACATATGAAGCAATGTATTAGGAATTTCCTTCAAAATCCTTCGGATTGTGAAAAAACGTGCGTTACGCAATTGGGGTTCTGAAGTTTTTGCTTAGAAGATCCACGGAATAATGTCCATTATTAAAATGTTCTTACTATTCTCCAAGCATCATTAACTATGGTATCTTACTACACCTCATTACGACCTCATTCTGCTAATGAACCATCGTCGACCATCTCTAGAAAGTCCTTGGACCATAAACGAGTACCGATGCATGTACAGAAGCTTAAGTTGTTATTGCACTCCATATAAACACTTAATGAAGATGCTCTATGTGATCTTGAATCGAGGTGAAAATTACGCAATTTTCCAAAAGATCAACAAATAAATCTTCAGTGATATCAAGCGATGCTTTAGATTTACCTAGATTTTATATCATTTAATTTAAGAATCAACATAAATATTTAAATGATTGCAATAACAGTGACACAATCGTATCGGTAATCTGATATAAATCATACGATTAGCGTATGCTTGTAAGGTGTGACAAAATACGCAAAAACGTAACCTTGGACTAGTCGTTAGAGATGCAAATGTATTAAGTTTCTTCGTGTTCATATAATGGGTTATTATACAACATGATCAAACTGTGAACAATTATACTTTAGGATGTTGTTTTCAAAATGTCAGTAACATCACACATTTTCATTCTGTTCTCTTCATCAAACAAACACTTACCTATTGATTTAAAATCTCCCAAAAGTTAGGCAGGTGTGTAACTAAAGTACACCAATATTTCGCCAGTTATGTTTAAGACCCATGTAATAGGGGACGAGCCTATTGCAATCAACCGGGCATAAATCCAGCAATGTTTGACTATAAATAAAGACAGGTTGAATACATTACTAATGCTAAGAGGATTTGTGCACAAGCTGGTAATGTATTTTGAAGAGAAAATGTCTGTCGTCTGCCTGACTGCTTCCCATGTTTCAAAGATACTATTTCAGCATACAGGTAATGCAATCCACGAAGACGCGCCCCACTCCACGATTACTGTACGGTAAGCTGTACTTTAGTACGGAGCGGAGCGGAATGGGCCGCGTCGTCGTGGATTGCACTATCTATACCTGCATTGGTTATCTGCCTTTGCAAAGGTTTTTAAACACTATTTGGTTTTCTTTGACTCGGAGCGTCTTTATCATCATAGGCATCAAGACTGTACAAAAAGGAATACATATCCCTTTTATGACAGAATCTGAAGCACTCAGAAAATAAATAAACTAGAAAAAAGGAAAAATCACGCATATTATAACGCCGATACTTCCAGTTTGCAAGAAGGAGAAAACGCAACGACACTGGCGCAAGCGCATAGACGCACACACACGTACGCTCGCGCATGTGCTCTTTCTTCATAGTTCAGTATTATTGACGCAAGTCACATGTCTTTGGCTATATTTCATAAGTTTATAGTTCAGAATTAAGTCATTTTCATTCATTTCTAGCCCCCTTATTAATAAACGAGGACTAAAGTTATAACCAATATAGCCTTTAGATTACCCATCCTTTTTCGAAGTTAATGTTAGGCACAACTTTACTCAGCGTTCCCCTACTCAGCGCAGAAAGCAGCATTTGGCAACGAATTTAGCACTTTCCATAGCATACATCAGTTCCTGTAACGTTCAGACGTGACACGCACGATATTTTTAAGTGTCCTATTGCTTGTGGAACAGCACCACATTTACCCTCCAGGGTGGAGTCATCTGTCTGTCAGCAGGTTCTCCTTGCTTCGGAAAACCTGGGTCTGGGGTCTATTTTAAGACTATCAGGTAACCCAAGGCAACTTATGGCCAAGTTGGAAATTTTCGACAGGTGGAATAAATGGACTCTGTGTTTATTAATAAGGGGTAGGTAAGTATATGTAAAACGTGCGTCTCACGGATGCTAGATTATTTATTTATTGCTGTCCAAGATAGAAGCGGATATTAAGGTCGATGAAGAGCCCTATTAGCAGCTTTAAAGTAAAATAAATAAAGTTTTCTAGAAGGTACATAGACACAGATGATCATCATCACCAGATGTTTACCTACTACAGCAATTTAAAACTATCGTATCGATTGTATAAAAAAATTGGTAGGTACCTACGTCTATACGTGATTATTAATTTAAAAGTCAAAACAGTTATGGTGAAACAAAGGACCTCACATACATACATACATACATGAACCCTGAAAACATTACACTCCTTTTTGGGCAGTCGTGTAATAAACCAGGTTAGTAGTTACCTATTTTTTTAATTTAAAACCGTTTTGTAGGTACTTACAGCTTGAGGAATAAATAATTTTGGAAGTTAAACTCTTAAAACAACATGTTTCTACTTTAAGAGTAAATAAAGTATATGAAAGGGTCAAGGGGCAAATATACCGCAAATTCATGATACGATATTTTATGTTATATTAAAAAATGTTCTGTTGAATTATATCTTTAAAAAGTATTTTTTATTTTTATATATGTATATGTAACTACATACTTAAATAAGAAAAAAGTATTTTGAATTGATAAACTAAAAAAATATGTCTAGTGATGCTAATCTGTCTATGTGTGTGTGTGTTATAAATCATTACGCGATGAAATATTTTGTAAAGGATTTAAAGTTTCTGATTTATGGGTATGTATGAAATATACATACATAGGATATTTATAACTTTAACCGCAGCAGGCTGTCCTCAATAGCGAAATATTGCATATTATGCTTGATCGGTATTACGTTAATATTCAAGTCTTTGGAAACCGATGTCTGTGTGAAACACTTATGTTGTTTCAACGGTAAAATAAATATTTTGGGTCGTATTAATAAAAATAATCGCATCAAACTTATGCTAAAATTCTTTGGGTAAGCCGAAATGGGAAATATGTTTGGAAGTGTAGGACGCCCCCCAGCGACGACCTTAAAAAGGTGGCTGGGACAGACTGGGTGCGTTAGGCAGACAACAGGGTGATGTGGCGCAGCCTGGCAGAGGCCTTCTCCAGTAGTGGACTGCGATAGGCTGAGTTGGTTAATTAGTTCCGTTAAAAGTAACTAATTAACCAACTCAGAAACCAACTCAAACACTTATAATGTTCTTCCTTAGATATTATTATTGATCCCGCCTCTGAAACTAAAGCCTTTTTTTAAAGTTTTTTCTTTCGAAACTCGTGCTTTATTATACTAGTGTTCACGGATCTCTGATGTCATTGTTAACTAATTGAATTGTTGTGTTCTACCCACGGCTATAACAAGCATGTTTTAGTTTGTAAATTAAAAACAATAGCATCGATAACTAATTAGTTCAGAATTTAAAAAAATGGAAGTCCGTAATTGGCACAAAATAAAACTGGTAAGTGTCAAACACGAATCTAGACAAAATACTCGTATGACGTGAATAATCTTCTGTAAATTGCAATCAATCCTATCAATCCTAATAATCATTACTGAGATTTTTACCACAAAAAAACGGATCATAAATGAACAGCAAACTATCATAGGGAAAACATCGGGAGGAAACCGGCATGTCCTAGGACCAAAAATTCAAAGACATGTGACATCAACCTGCACTGGGCCCGCGTGTTGGATTATAGCCCCCTTCCTCTCGAAAGAGGAGGCCTGTGTCCTAGTCCACTACTAGGACAGGCCTCCTCTTTTTCTTAAGATTATAGGCTGATTATGCTATATGTATCATCTTAGCAACCGCCAACAAACAAACATCATCACAAATCAACGTGTATTCCCGTTCGTCCCACTGACTTCGTCCCCGTAGTGGGAGGAACGGGAACAATACCAACATTCGTCCCCGTACATTTATTTCCACACTTATCACCTACCAATAAAAATACCGTTCGCAAATACACCAATTGTGTACCACAAATATGTACATATATTAGCTGAACGGCAGTAAACCGCTTCCTTCCTACCGAACGACACTTTCTTTCCTACAATAAACGGATTGGATACGTTACTCGGTACTAATTACCTGCACAAGTATTGCACAATGTAGGAAGTGCTCCATATGAAGCATCTTGATTGATACTTTGACTGTATTACTACTTCCATGAGAGAAATGGAGAATAAAGCGAAGAGGCGTTATGGAAAAGTCGTCGATAATTGTATAGGTGAGCTGGGAAACTATGCTTGGGACAACCCTATAGTGTTGTGTGGTGCATGAAGAACCCCTACTTCCATACGTAAACATTATAATACTTTAATCATTAATCTAAACTAATAAATATATAGATGTAAGTGAATTTGTATGTATAGGGTAATCATCGGAACGACTGATCTTTCACTAACGGGAAGCTATAGTAATGGAGACTGTATGTTTGTAAATATGTGAGCACCATGCATCTATTACATCATTGATTTATCTGACATTCCTTCATTTTTCATTATTTTTACCTATCGTGGTATAGTAATCTTATTTTAGGTGCATGGTCTTCACATATAATTATATAATTAGTATATAGCATATACAAGATATTGTGAAAACATTTTAAAAGAATAATGGTGGAGTTTCTTGCCCATTCTTCTCCATACGAAAACTACCATTTGGAAGGGGCGACTAGAATCTTTTTTTTTTTTTTTTTGTAATTTTGTCGTTCAAAAGTGCCTTTTTTGTGCCTAATAGAAATAAATTATTTGACTTTGATTTGACTATTTTGATTTAACTTGCTGTACCCCGCGGTTTCGCCCGCATAAAGGCTCGTGCAGACCACTCGAACAATACAATTTCTAAGAAAACTTCACGGTATAACAATAACCGGTGTCGCGTAGCACTGTCGCGTCGCGCTAGTCTGCACGAAGCTTTACTCTCGATTCCGTGGGAATATCGGGATGAAAAGTATCCTTTATACCCAGGTCGACCCGTGCGGCTGTTATTACTTAGTCACAAGCTCCTCTCGTGTTTGTATGTATGTATTCGAATGTAAATATTTCTTAAAAAATAAAAGATGCATTTGATATTTAAATAACCCGATTTTAATTTAAAATCTTGCAACCAGTTAACAGTTTTAATTAGGTATTATTGAATGACCGGCAAATTCAATAGAGATTAAATAAATTATATAATTGTCAATCTTGTTTAAAGTATTTCATATTTTAAGATGTTCTTTTCAAAATGTCAGTAACATTACACATTTTTGATTTGATGAATAATTCATCAAATAAAAACATATTGATTTAATATTAATTTTCAACTGTTATAATAACACATAACATAACATCACGCCTGTAATCCCCGAAGGGTTAGGCAGAGGTGTACCTATAGTACACCGAAATTTCGCCAGTTATGTGTAAGTCCCATGTAATAAGGGGTGAGCCTATTGCCATCAACCGAGCACAAATCCAGACTCAACAAAGTGATATTTGGCAAGCGCCAGTTGCAAAAGGCTGACACTAAATACATCGACACAAATAACACCTCTTCACGACACGAACTTAAACCGCAATACTTCCGTAAATAAAACGAAATAACTGCACTACATTACATCCTGTTTCCACGGTTTATACTTCAACAGTAAATAATTTATAACAACTACCAGTAACTGTTTGTTTTAGTTGCCGCAAGCACTACTGCTGAGCCATGAGGTCTTAGGTTCGATTCCCAGGTCGGGCAGTGTTATAGGGTTTTTCCATCTGGAATTTTTCAGTCGGCAATTAAATGGGCTCGCTTTTATATGGGACTTAAATATAAACAACCAGCATCCTAATTTTGTAACACACTTTCAATCACAATCCAAGGGTTTTGAAGGAAATTCCTAACCCATTGCTGCATAGGTTTGAAATAATTCGTCTGCTCAGCAACGTAAATAACGCAATGAACGTGGTTGAACTGTCATAATGAAAGGCATAGCGATCAATTTCCATTTTAATTTATTTTTAAAAAAGATCAATTTTTTGATACCTTTACTGAAGTTACAATTTACTGGGAATTTAACGACACGGTTGGTGCAGTGGTTTAGCGATGGCCTGCTGAGCTGCGTGTTGCGGGTTCGATTCCCGCACGGAACAAATATTTGTATGACCTACAAGTCGTTGTTCCGGGTGTGGCTGCTTGTGTATGTGAGTTTAAATGTTTGTAAAGGCACCCACAATACAGGAGAAATTCCTAGTGTGGGGCAATGTTTAAAATTAAAAAAAAGTGGTAACACAAATGCGAGGTCGACTGTACCTACATTACTACGTCCAAAATTCTTCACATGAAATATAATTAGATGACATCTTCGTTACGTAAGAATGCGCGATCTCGAGAAATGCGAAAGTGCCCATTTCACCTCAGCAGAACGTGAAGAGTGTATGGCTGACGCGATTTCTCACTGACTTTGCATATTACGCTCAAGTTTGATCGCGTGAAATTTGATTTGGCTCGAATTTTGAACCGAGAACTATTTAATCTGACATTGATCGAAACCTTGGATTACTAAATCTGTTCGGTAAAAAAATTATCTTTTATTGTGAAGCGGAAACTTGGGTCATTCGATAAAACGTGTTTTTTTAATAGTGTGTAAAGAAATATTTATCCATATATTTACGTTTAACACGTCAATCATGTCATTGTTGAGAGTATTTGCAGAAAACCGTCGAACTAAGCGATTATCTTCCTGTTAATCAAGTATAAGTGTATGAAAACAAGCAAGAAACGTGAATTAAACAAACAAACAAAAATAACAAATCATCGATTATAATAGGCGTATCAATCAGCACCATATTGTTGTAAAAATAAAATATATAATGGTGTAAATACCAACTAAACAAATTAATGACAGCCTTTTTTAACAATACCAAAAAGGCGTAAACACCATTGCATACAAAACTGTTACATCTTAACATACGACACATGAATTTGAGTTAACGTAGGGTCCCGCAGACAGGCGCGATGACGCGTCGTTGTGACACGGTCCTGAAAAAACTTTTTCCGTGAAGTTTTCATAGAAATTGTTCCACTAGAGTCTCTGTCGCGTCTGCGGGGAGCCTTAAAACGTAACATCTAAGTGAACATGCTGTATCGCCACAGATCGTAACCAAACGAGTGAACAAACATCGCATGATCAGATTAATGTTCGCGCCAGTACGACTCATTAGCACTTACGGTTCATCTGTTTGTCAAGTACTGTTGAGTTCACAAGTGATAAAGTGAATGAATAATGTTGTATGTTCAAACGGTTGTGAGATTATCTGCCACTTACACTTTGAAGTGCCTTATTTGAAAGGATATTTTTAGATTGTTTTATTTAATGGTTTATATATTTTGTTTTGGTTAACATCTGTAACATAACATCATAACATCACGCCTTTATTCCTTGAAGGGTTAGTCAGGGGTGTACCTATAGTACACCCACATTTCCCCAGTTATTTTTAAGTCTTATTATTAGGAGACGATCGACCTATTTCCATCAACCGGGTACAAATCTAGATTCCAGCTAGTGAGAAATTCCTTATGGAAAAACCCATTTTGCAAGACCAAACCAGGACTTTGTAGACCGGTTGACATCTATGTACCATCTAAATAATAATATTAAGTGGATTATAGTATCATCAGGAAATCTTATCCTTTCCATTAAATTTATTTTATAGAACCGGATTTATAAGATCTCTTTACTTGATAAGGAAATAAATATCATATTAATCTGTCAAGTGTTCCTTCCGTTGCTTTCGTAAGTGCTATTTATTGATCAATTAAGTCATTTCATTTTATTATAGGGGAAACGGAAAGAAGATACAATACTATTACAGCCGTCAATGTAATATTTTATCTTTTCTCGCTGGAGAATCTTTTTTTTACTTTAGCATATTAGATATTAAACTGATGAATGAATACGAGTAAACTACCGAGTGAAACCTAACTACAATAAATATTTAATATAAAAATAATATACACATAATATAATCCTAAGTAATATTATATGCGAAAGTGAAGTTGTTTGTTACGCTTTCACGCTAAAACGGCTAATGGATTTGGATGAAATTTGACACATGGATAGACCATGTCCTGGATTGGGACATAGGATACTTTTATCCCGTTATTCACACGGGATCAGCTATTTTAAATATAATGTCACTTTAAGTGGAAAAGGTGCTTTTTATTTACTATACTGTTTACAGAACAAACTATTTATCTTTCTTTATTTTCTTCTTTTCTGAGTTCACACTTTAAGGTTTCGTTTTTGCATGTAACAAAATAATTTGGCTAGCGTGTACACTTTTTAACTATACTATCTTCAAGAACAGCACCATAATTGCGTAACACACGATCAATCACAAGCTGAATCGTATTGAAGGATATTGCTAATCCATTGCTTCATACGTTCAAAAAAATTGTCTAATCAACAACGTAAATAACGCAATGAATGTTGTTGAACTGTCAAAATTAAACAGATTGATATGTTACCCAAGTAGGGAACAGGTCCTCAAAATGCTTTTGTCATGTACCTTTAGTTATCTGTGTTTATTTTCTTACTAAAGATATTGCATTTCTATAATTAAATTCTAACCGATATTAGGAATACATTGCACATACGAGACGAGAATTTTTATATCTGATAACTTTACATATTCTACGTATTAACCTTTGACATAGACATTAAACAAATCACAATATTTAGATGAGATTAATTTAATCAATTCAATTTGACTTAATTTTAACAAGTGTTTACCTTAAAATAATCTGCAAACATGATAGACACTGGGGATCATTTCAATACCAAATGCATTTAAATTGTTCGATTGAAATTCGATCCTCAACAGAAGCAAAAATAAAACGACATTTTAAAAAACTATTCACGCCCCATTACTTAAAGGCAACACTGTTCCAAAATCGATTTGTTGTTACATAATCGATTACGCAAAATAAAATCGCAGTGATTAGCCGAAATAATTACCAACGGTGACATTGCATCACCCGGTCAACGCGCCAGTGGAAAACACCTGTCGAATGCTCTTGCGCACTAAAAGAAAGTCGCCCACACTACGCACCATTCATGACCGTGAAAGTGCACGGAACGTAGAAACAATAAAAAAATTACAATTCCGTGACTTTACGTCGGACAACGTAAGTTATGTAACCGATAACGATCACTGTCTACTTAAGTATAACATGTAACTTGGCGGGGCAATTATTGAAATGAAGCTAGAGTTACTGTCTGTAAGTCATGTTTGGACATTTGAACTATAGTTTATGTATTCAGCGGCGTACTAAAATTGCAAATATAGTTTTAGAATCCCCAAGTAAACAGGAAAAAAAGCAACTGACTTAACACCTTCAGCCCCATTGTATATCTTTGTGTCACACAGTGTCTGGAAAATTGTGTGTCCAAAAGTATAAACACAATATTTCTGATTGGTAAAATCACTGTGTTTCTTTTAGGCACACGTTCTCTATACATTTATTATGCAGAAATGAAAGGCCGGGCCTGTCACGAATTTGTCATTTATTTTTAAAACGTTTAGTTAAGGGGTGGCGCTGACCGTCACCTCCTTCTGCGAAGCAGTAATGCTCGCGAAGGAGGAGGCGGAACGCGTGAGGGAGAGGCAAAATTCGCGCCCTCACGCCCCTAGCCGCCGCAGGAGGAGTCGCCCTGGGAGTCGGGAATCGATTGCCGATTCCCGGCCACCGTAGGCGCGGGCTTCCGGACGGTGAGCAATGGGTAGCTGGCTGTCGGGTAAGGACCAAGCCCGGGTCGACGGCGCGTTGTGTTCCACGCGCGCCTCAAAGAGATGTCAGCAAGTGAAGGGGTCCGATGAGACCATTGCCTGCCGGGGTTGCGGGAAAGTCCGAAAGGGATACCGTGGCCCCCTGGCATTGCACAGGCAACAGAAGGAACACGGGTGGGTTTTAGTCAGTAAGAGTCTGACACGCCCTCCTGTGGAGCAGGAGGGCGTGTCCGGAGCGGGAGAAATCATATGATGATTTCCCACCCAAAAAAAAAAAAAAAGGCGGTGGCGCTGAGGCTGGTAAAAGGAAATGGTTTAGATGCTTTAATCATGCATCAAGCTTACTTTACAAAGATAAAAATATGAATATTAAAATAATTATTATTGTTATGAAATGCTATCTCACGGTAGTGTAAGCAATTCAGACCACGTTTCAGTAACTAAAGAACTCCTTGTAAACCATACCTAGACCAAGACTACTACAAAATTATATTTAATTTTACATAACTGGGTATTCTTACGTTTGGTAAGAACACCACGTAATACCCGCAATGATTAATGACAAATGTACAAGGTTGTCGTTAAATATGTGTCAATAAAGCCTACACGCGTGTTTAAGATGACCATTTGTCAGATAGTCGTAACCGATGGATGATTGTGTCATGACATCATCAGTCCTGTTCACACCTAGATTATATTAATAATATTAAAATGTTTTTTTTTTTTTATATCTGTCATCTGATATATATAATAGAGATGGCATGATACGTTGCCTCTGAAATATGGATTATGTGATACAGATGAACTCCTATTAATACTGCAGTATTTTGGTGGCCTAGTAAGTCATCTTTAAGTAAACTTTAGACAGTTAAATTACGGTCCTAGATAAAAAATACGCAGTTCATTTAATGACAATAGATTGCAGACGTTTAGGACACTTTACGCAATAGATATATCTGACTTAACCAAACAATGAATGCAATTAACAATTCGTGATATCTGCCCATCGCACGATTCTTATGCAAATGTTATCGTCAACATATTAGGCAAGCTTTGACATATTATATAACTAAATATAAACACTAGTAACATTGCAGTGTCTAGAAGAATTTTTGTTATTTTAATACCGTTGCTGTCTCGATTATCGAAGGTCGCATCAATGCAATGTGGGCGTTTATAGATGAATTTTCTACTTTACTAAAATTCATAAAGTGAAAACGACATTTTATATTTCGACTATGACTTTAGATGTTACTTTTGAACATTCAAATATTGTTTTATTTATAGGTACTCATCTCAATCCGAGTGAAAATAGAGCAATAACAGAGAACAATATTCTAAAATTATACAGATGCTGAAAAATCGATGTAAAAACTATCAACTTCAATAACCCCCTTCTCAAATACCTACCATAAAAGTCGTTCGAAGTCTTTCTAAAAATCAATTTTAATTGGGTTATTGGTTCAAGGTTTAGTAAACGATAGCCCTCGCCCAACTCTATTAAAACACTGTTTCAATGGTAAATAAACGTATCCGCTTTACATAAAATAAAATAAGTAACAGCAATTAAGTTAAGCTGTCGAAACATTAACTTTACAACACTGTGAAGCAATAAAGTAAAGGCTGCTAACCCTACGACAATAGGTTTTTGTAGTTACGACAATAGGTTTATACACAAAATAATTGATTTATACATAACACAATGTAAGAGCACGTTTGTCAATTAAAAAGTTAAATTGACATAAAATAATCAATCTGCCTAGCGTTGTCCCAACAATTTTGGAGTCGGCTTCGAATTTAACCCGATGCAACTGAAGATCAGTATTTTACTCTTTTTTTGGGTTAACGAGCGCTGGTGCATGTATATTTTTTGTTTCATCACGCCTGTCAAGTTTGCAGAAAAATATAGTTTTTTTTAAACTGATATTTCAAATGTCTTTTCTACCTGCGGTTGATGACCCTAAAAAAACTCATCACCTTAACTTCTTTATCATTTTATCATGTTTAAGTAACAATACCCATCACGTCGGTGGAGTTTTGCTAGCTAGTTTTATTGACCCTGTAAACATAGCATTTGTATTTGGTATCAGTACAGCGTCAAATAATATTACAATCAGATGTTGTAGGTGCACAGAAGCGCATCTAATATTGACCGTATTAACAGACATCATAGATTGTCGTAACGTAACTTACGACATTATTCGTCTAGACATACGTTACTGTTTTTTTCCCATTTTATTATTTTGTAACGTTTTACACTGTATCCAATTGCGGTACTCATGACTAAATTGACCTTTAATAATCTGTACAATTAATTAAACAATGCATAAATCCTTTTCCAAATGTGTGCTCAAAGGAACTCCTACGCATAAGCATACACACACTTTACATTTGATATTTTAAAGTTTTATCTCATAAATTGTTGCCGTTTATAACGAAAATATGTATTATATGGCCTAGTCTTATTTAAATTAAATAACTATAAAATATGCTGTGATCAACCTTGACCCCTCGACTTGACATTTATGTCACAAAGTTTATGGTGCTTAAATATGGCAATATTCATCACCAAATGTGCGTGATCGTCGCGGTCATGTGTCTTTGTCGTCGATATTTTTATTAGTTTTGGTTATATAACTAATATATTATGTCTGCCTCGTTGGACCAATGGTCGCAAGCACTACTGCTGACAATGAGGTCCTGGGTTCGATTCCCGGGTCGGGCAAAGTGTTATTGGGTTTTTCCATCTGGAATTTCTCAGTAGCAGCCCGGAGTCTGGATCTGTGCCCGGTTAATGGCAATAGGCTCGCCCCCTATTACACGGGACTCAAACATAACTGGTGAAATGTGGGTGTACTATAGGTAAACCTCTGCTATTTTATGTTATATGTATTATGTTTTGAACACATAAACACGTGTTTGGTAAATTATAGATTTTCATATTTTTTTTAGGAAATAGTTCTTGTTAAGGACAATCCTTTAGCTGAAGCCATGACCCCTCGAGAAAATACAATTTTACACTTAGCCTATCGTTACTTGAAAGATAAAAAGCATAAAGGTGGAACATTCATTCATTGTTAGACTCACATAAAATCCTAAGAATATTTTTGGAATTTAAAAGAGACCATTAAGTTAAAGTATTGACCGAAATATTGACGTATAAAAGTGTCTTAAAACATATCATTTCATTATGTGAGACCAAAAACCAAAATCATGAACGAACACAAACAAAAGCACTACAAATTATCGCATACAAAAACTCTTTAAAGGACAATAACCTCTTATTCATAATCCATTAATAATATGATCGATATTATAACCTATCGCCTAGAAGCACAAAACATCAATATTGTTTAGACACCTATCTTATGCATTTCTCGCGAATGGCGAGCTGCGGTTGCCGACAATGGCAACACAGCAACTATAGACTGTTGGTAAGACATTGACTAACGACTCGTAAGTCGTAAGGTTACTCCGCTCGTTGAGATATTATAGTCGAACCCTGTTTGAACTTAAAACAAGAATGTTGTTAACGCCTGCTGTTGGCCGAATGTGAATTTATAGTATTTTATAGTAAAAATGTTGTTAATCCCTGTAGATAACAATGCTTTAAGCTAGATATAGTGAGGGATTTTGTGTATTATTTATTCTTCACATCAGTTCATGATAAGTCGTGTCTACGTTTTAATGATACCGAATTTTAAGTTTGGCTAAAGTAAAATAAAAGTTTATTACCAGACAAAGCTGTGTGGAACTACTTGCTTAACTTAAGTCCCTTAAGTTAAAAGTAATAAGTTGCCAAAGCAAGAGCTCACAGACATATTTGTGTCAGTGTCATGTCAACTGTCAAACTGACAGATTCGATTAGTTTTAACAAAGGCAAATTTTTAATTAATTTGGCCATTCTTGGTATTATGAACTTTCCTATCTATCGTAAATCGTTATTTGGACTTACTCAATAGATAAAAAGTAACATACTTTGTGGTAAAATTCAAATTAATTATCTTTTATTTATTTACCAGAACCCGCCACTTGTTCGCATGTTTTTTGCGACTTGCCAAAACACGGCGATTCCTCAATTATATTTAAGGTGAATTATTATGCACATAACGCCCGGTCATGACGGCCTAAGCATAGAACATTTTAAACATGCTGGTGTTCATTTGCCGCGTGTGTTGTCAATGTTTTTCAGTTTTTGTATGTCCCATTCATACCTACCGGAGCCGCTCATGCGTACTATTGTGGCACCAATTTTAAAGAATAGGACGGGGGACTCATCTGACAGGGCTAACTACCGGCCCATTTCACTGGCCACCACTGCGGCCAAGGTACTTGACAGCATGCTTAATGCGAACCTCACGAAAATAGTCGACCTGCATGATGCCCAGTTTGGGTTCAGAGCAGGGTTGTCTACTGAGAGTGCCATTCTAAGTCTAAAGCATGCTGTCGGGTACTATACAGACAGGAGAACGCCGGTATACGCGTGCTTCCTAGACTTGTCAAAGGCTTTCGATCGTGTCACATACGACCTTCTTTGGGACAAGCTGGGCAGCGCGGGTGTGCCGGGGGAGTGTATCTCTCTCCTGAGGTATTGGTATGCAAACCAGAAAAACCATGTGAGGTGGGCGGGGGCGCTGTCGGATGAGTACAAGTTGGAATGTGGCGTCAGGCAAGGTGGTTTAAGTTCACCTCTATTGTTTAACATTTATGTTAACCAGTTTGTCGAACGGCTCAGTAGCACACATGTCGGCTGCCACATTGATGACATTTGTTTCAACAATATTAGCTATGCAGACGATATGGTGCTGCTAAGCCCCTCCGTAAGCGGGTTGAGGAGACTGCTGTCTATTTGTGAGAGGTACGCGGAGGCGCATGGGTTACAATATAACTCTAAAAAGAGTGAAATTTTAGTGTTTAAGTCGGGCAAACAACAGCCTACCCATGTGCCTCCTGTATTTCTCAATGGAATGGCCCTAAAGCAGGTTCAAACTTTTAAATATCTGGGTCACATTCTGACAGGTGACCTCAGGGACGATGAGGATGTTGAGCGGGAGCGCAGGGCTCTGGCGGTGAGAGCTAATATGCTTGCCCGCAGGTTCGCACGTTGCACGAGCGAAGTAAAAGTCACTCTTTTCAAAGCCTATTGCCAGTCTTTCTACTCAAGCGGCCTGTGGGTGAGATATACGCAGCGAGCCTACAGAGCCCTGCGCACTCAGTACAATAATACGTTCAGGATGTTGTTGGGCCTGCCGTGGCGGTGCAACGCGTCTGGGATGTTTGCTGAAGCGCGCACTGATGATTTCCAGGCCATCATGCGCAAAAAAGCAGCTTCCCTGCTGGCCCGTTTGCGGAGTACAAACAACAGCATTCTGAACGCGATAGCTGTACGTTTTGACTGCCCCTTTCAAAATCAGTGGGTCATGTCCTGTTTGGGTGTGGCAAGTCATTGTAAATAGAAAATTAAAAATGTATTTATTAGGTTAAGGTTTCTATGGGTCTATGCCACCCGAAATAAAGTTATAAATAAAATAAAATAAAAATAACGGTGAAGGAAATCCTCATGAGGAAACCGGCATGTCTTAGAACCAAAAATTTTAAAACATGTGACATCAAGCAACCCGTACTGGGCCTGTGTGGCGAATTACGTCCCACTCGCTATCACCCTAGAGCAGGCCTGTTTCTCAGCAGTGTACAGTGGGAACATTATAGATTAATTATGCACATAAACCTTTCTGAATAAGTTCTCTAAAATAAGGTGAAATCCGCACCAAATCAGTTGCATAGTTTAGAAGAACGACGCGGTCACACAGACAGACAGGAAAAGCGACTTAAACTTGTAATAAGTATAGAGAGAGACTAATAGGAAAAGTAAACAGAGGCACTTTAGTGTCTCGGCCACACTTTCATGTGCTAATAAAACAAGTTATATTGCGATGGATCCACGTTATATTCATAATAATTGTTGTACTCAAGTTTACTCAAGTTTTACGTCTTCTACGTCGTTTAACACGATTTATTTGCTAACTACAAACTCATTAACGAGCATTCTTATGCAGACTAAACCACTGATTTCTGGTGCTAAAAATGTAGACCTAGAATTCAGTGTGCATTGCTAAAATTTCGACATTTAGTCCTAGGTCACAGATTCTAAACTGTTTCGTAGTTTTGCACAGTTTGATTTTTAATCAGCGAATTTTTCTCTCCGGGAAAACTATCTACCAAAATGTTGACGTAAGAAAAGAAAATGATATAGTTTTAGTAGTATCAAATTGAATTGATCCAAAAAGCTACAGTCTACAAATACATAACAAGATTTTGACAGTTGGAAGGATGATTAATATTGTTATTGTGATTCAGTTCAAGACACGGATTGTCTTGCAATCCTCGACCTTGCCATCAACCCCAGGGGTTATACTCCACTTTAAGAAACACTGACCCAGATTCTTTTGTTCCTACAACTGTGCCTAGGACGAGACAAACAGACAGATAGACATGCCTCGAATGTCTAATGCTAGCGTTTGTGAAACTGCAGTAGCCTTGGCCGACATTATTGAACATAGTAGGATTTATGGCTATAAATCGGAGAATTTGTTGGGTATTTTAGATCTTATGTTATATTATTTAAGAATTATTATGTTGTAAAATGCCGACTTGTGTGTTATTACAAGGCCGCGCCTATTCTATTCTTCTTTTATAAAGCATTTCTACTACATATGCGCCTAATGTAATAATACTTTTGAATTAACATAAATATAATTAAAATATATTTCGTTATTGGTGCTAAAATAATCTTTGTTTGGGACAAACATTGCCATTGCGGTAAATTAATGTTTTTTTCTTTACTCCATAACATTAATCTGTCTGTCTGATAAGCAATTCTCTACAGTTTCGATCAGTCCTCAAGAGAAGATCAAGATAAGACAGTTCATCTCTTTACATTTATAATATATCTGTAATTTTTATGGTGTAAATAATAAAGAGTATTCTATCAATATTCTTTGTAGTAAAGTACTTCTGAAGCCTCATAATCCCATATCAATTGTAATTGCATTTACGATACTGATCAGCACATAATCCATTTCCAATTACTTACAATTCATAACACAACTTAACATACACACGCACATTACGCACGTATTACATATAGCCATATAACATCAATATGACCATATATTATGACTTGTCAAGAAAGTGACAGTGCCACTCGCCACAGTCGCCACTAGAAGTACCAAGCAACGCGGGAAAGTGACCATGAGCCACAGTTCACTACAGAACCCAGTACAACAACTAGAAAAACTGTTTGCATAACAAAGCACCGAGAATAATGTAGGTATGTATCCGTATTAAGTAACTTTTCCTTTTGTTAAACGTCTGGTGAAAAATGGCCGTGAACGTATAGTTTTTTTTACACTGTGGTTTGTGTAAGGATTGTGTTGTAGAGAGGCGTAACACGTGGAACAAAGGGGCATAGAGGCCGGAAAATTTCGGGTGCAGAAAGAATGCGTAGAATTAGTTCGTATCTCTCGTGATATAATTATTGTAATTATTAATCAGGCTATAATAATAAACGAGTGATTCGTCATGGAAAATTGTAACACGAACTGTGTTATAATTTAAAAATTATCTGATTGTAGGTAGGTACTTGATTTTCAGTTCTACAAAACAGCTGCATGTCACTCTCCTGGCAATTCATGAGCTGTTTTAAACTGATCGCTGCATTTTTCACGAAATTTATTAATAAGAATATCTAAATAGTTTCCAGTAAAAACAGAATACATGCAAGTTTCGTGTTATATTATAAATATTCGCTGACGAGTAGACGCCGCGCGGGTATCGCACATCACAAGGATAAAATCAACAATTCAAATCATCTATAAATTAAAAGGTATTAAATCTATACAAGATATTTCAGATGTGGGTCTTTAATACATAATTTAAATGGACATTATCTACTATTGTATAAAAATAAATTTAAAACCGGATTCACACGAGACTAGAAAAAAACTTTAGGTACCTACACAAGTCTTAATTTATTTAATATTTTTAACACCTTGTAGAAAAAAAAAGTGATAACAATACATTTTTGCCACATTGACCCACAGACATTTGAATAACATTTACGGGACTCTATGAGTCACTTATGTCATTTACCTTTTAAGAATATATTGGCATTATTTAGTCTTTTCCACATTGCTATCTCTATGCCCATAAATTTTCATATTTTTATATTTTTTACGCCTTATTTTATTACTGCTGCTTTGTTTTTTTTACGCCTCTTCAGTCTAGACTTTACCAAAAGGTGCTAACTGATGAACATTAACTATGCCATTAGTGGTTTTTGCATGTCTTTAAGGAGATACGGGAAGCGTCTCTCTCTTTGAAACTTACACAGGTTGATATTTTGGTATCAATAGCAATTACATACCTAACCAAATCCTTTTAAGTTTTTATTTTCCGGTCTCTCTCTCTGCCATAAATTACCAAACTAACGACCACGAAAATAAAATTTACGAGCTTAGTACCTTGTTACAATTTCAACACACTAACATAGGTTTTAAGTTGTTCGTACCAAACTAACCTATGGATCATGGTTGTCAAAAAAAAAAAAAAAAACTGCCGTTTCAACTGCTAAAGCTAACATCAAAGCCACAACAAAACGCCGCAGACATAAGGAAAGAAATAACAAGACGTCAACGGCCTGGTAATCATTTCTAACTGACTTTTTCAACGAATCATCGTTACATAATGTTTTTAACTATCAATAAGCGACTAATATGTTTACCAGCCAGTCACAAAAAGGAAAACTAATGATATATTTTCACCGACAGTTGTGCGCGGTAAATGTTTGCGGCAGCGGCGTATACGCATACATCGATGAAAAAACAAAGCGGAGATTACGCAAAAAATACGATAGCAATTATGAAAAATGCGTAAACAGTCTACTGTTTACATGCAGTAAGCCTGTGCAGTAACACTGCAGGGCAAATATCTTTTCTAATAAATATTGATACCTTGTTGACTGCGAGCGATTATTTACTAACGACCCGCTCCTGCTTCGCATGGTTTTTTACGACTTTACAAAACTTTATAAACTTTATACGCAACTTTAATACTAACATATTTTATTATACATATAAACCTCCCGGAATCAATTCTCTAAACGATGGTGAAAACCTCATCAAAATTTAGAAGAACAACGCGGTAATATAGACAAACCCGAAAATTGATTTGAATTTATAATACAAGTATGTATACATAGATTATTACGCCATTAAAAATAACATTGCTGCATGAAGTATAGCCGTAGAGGTAAATTGCATAAGATAAGTATTGAAGTATACACTTTTTCTCCCGCCATTTTTCCCATGCGCGCGCAATGAAAACTCTGTTGACAGCGTCTCAGTCGTCGCAAGCGCAACTGGTTTTATAGAACGAAAGTGATTAAAAAAATATAAATGAATATTGAACTTCTAAAAACTTAAAATTCGAAAGTTTGACTTTTTGTTAGTATTTTTAACAGGCTTCTGTTTTATATTTTAGACTGTTACGAAATGTTAACTTTTTAAATATTTATTTATTAGCTTGGCTGACATTGAAAGAGATATGATAATGACCGAAATAGTAATTAATTCATGATATTATTTATACAATTTCGAAACAAAAAATTATAAAATTTAGATTATAATTATTCAGAGCACCACTCTATTTGACGAAATTAGTTTAAAAAAATAAAGCTTTTCATTAGGAAATTATTTTACGTAAGTTTCGTACGCAAAAGTAATTATAGCCAGACAACATTGCCGTGCGCAAACATTCGAAACTTCCTGCACCATTCAATTTCATGACTGCACATTTTTACACTACCAGACCAATTAAATTCACACACAAAAAGAATAAGTTTTTTTTTGTGTGTGAATTCTTACTTTCAGCGGAAAAAGCGATAAAAAAAATTCTCACCTGTTATTATCGCTAGAGTAAGAAGCGCTACAGCGCTGAAAGACTTCATGTTTGCAGTATAAGCACAGATCACGGTCTTTGTACAAAATCGATATCGTACACAACACTGGCACTATCACCACCGACGCATATTACACAGCGGACGCGCTAAGCTCAGCGCGTGTGCGCAGAGTGATCGTTGGCGCAGCGAGGTGCGCCTGCGCCGGTGGGCCGCGGTAAGCCATGGTGGGGGGTTGCGATACAATTGTTACACTTGAAGGCTGAGGGTCTGGCTGTGGTGACAGCGTTTAGATTAACTTTAGAGCAATAGGAGTAAGGTATCAGTGTAAGGCACTTGTTTTAAAGTTGAGTTTCCTTTGGCATAGTCCTAGAGTAAAGTGTTTGGTTTTCCGGCTGTGAAGGTTTAGTGGAATTTCACGTTGATGTTACGTGATTCAGACTTAGATATCTCTATCAAAGCAACAGACGATGATTGTTCATTAATTACTATCTTGAATAGAATGCATTCTTCATGAATAGACCTTGAAGTAGTTAAAATACAATTATCTGTTCGAAGAACATAACCTACTGTTTGAGTCAATCGGATTGAAAGCTCACATATGCCTTAGTAGTATTAATGTGTGATTGTAATCGATTCCGCTACCGTCTAACGCCCTAAATACCGCTGACAATGAGACCTCGCCTAAGGGTTACGGAAGCGAACGAAATGTCAGGGATTTGGCGTTAAGGCGGATATCGAGTAGGGCGGGATAATGCAACATTCCAACTGACCGACCAGTAGATACTGTAGTTAGCAACTAGCAACATTGTATTATTGGAAATTGAACGTTTCGGAACATACATTCTGTAATACAATGGGTTGAGCTAAAACGAATTTTGAATGATATTTTCGCAGCTTTGTTAATTTATTTACACTTTTTTTTAGAAAGCTTACAGTCTAATAGATGTACCAATAGATAAATAATGTACAATTAAGCTTTTACAAATTCCAGACTATGGTGTATCTAAAGTTAACAAAACACAAACGAATAAAAAAATCTTCAGTAAACAAAAAAAATCTTCTACGTGATAGCGAAATGTTTTTGTAACTTTTTGGGTATTCTGTTACTAAACACAAAATGGATAAAGAGAGAGAGCGATATGAATTATTTAAAAAAAAAAGTGTAGATTTTTTAAGAGCAAACGAGCAAGGTAAAAATGTCCATAAACTTATACTTATGTCACAAATAAAACACGGTTATGGCACAGCACAATGAATATTTTATTAGTACCTTTTTTTTCCAACACCTTGAATTGACAGCTTACTAGAACTCGAAACGGATAACTTTTAATTACAAAATATTTGATAACCATTAATTTATAAAAGTGATATAATTACAAACCTTGCAACAATTTAAAAGGAATTATTTACGCTAATTTAAAGGTAATGTGCGTTATTTCCGTCAAAAAGCAATTTACAAGTTTCATCTCGGACATGGTAAACTCGTAAAATAACTAAGAAAACAAGATTTAAATACCAAGGGAATAAAATCATGTGAAATTATTCCGGTTCCTGTATACTTTGTTCACTTTTTATACAGTTTTAATTTTACAACATTTATTACCGAAATATTTATAAAGAAGTTATAATAACGATATAGCAAATCTTTTTATTGGTGCTATTAAAGTAAATAAGGCTCTACTGAAGAGGAAACCACAATATTTTGAACGAGAAATAAGTTTTCGATTTACGTAGGTTTTCAAGTTTATGTGAATGCGTTGATGTCTTTTGTATGGAAGTCCAAACAAACATTTTGCAAGAACATTTATTTGTCATTTTTATATAGGACTCGCTGCGCCCCGCGGTTTCACTCACATAAGTCTCGATCCCGTAAGAACGTCCTCACTCAAGTCATGGTCTACCCGTGTGCCAAATTTCATCTAAATCCGTTCAGCCGATTTAGCGTGAAAGCCTAACAAGCAAACATACAAAAAATCTAATCTTTTTTCTTTATAATATTAGTCTAGATCGGCTGTGCCCCCGGTGGCACTTAAGTGATCTTAACATAACATCACGACTGTGTTCCACAAAGGGGTAGGCACAGGTGTATAGTACACCCGACACAACACCTAACACACCCGATGGGACCGACATATACATGCAATGAAAGGCCAACCTATTGCCATCATAGTGTATTCTTAAAAACCTAGCCTGGGAACATAATTTATCTACGTACTAAATTAATAATAATTAAAATCGGTTCAATGGTCCCTCAATTCTATGCGCACTAGGACAAACAGGTTGCCTTTTCTAATAAGTAAGGATGACGTAATCTTTAGTATAATGGGTATAAAAAGATGTCCTTAGAGTTCAAGGTCGCGTGGCTTACCTTTATTTTAATTTTACTTAGCCGTATGTAGATGAGTTGATATAACTTTTCGCTTGATTAAACTTGATAAGAAATGGTTAGCAAAATGACGTAAAATTCTCTCATAATTTTGTTGAGGAATGCAGATTTGAATTATTTTAAGTAAGTAAGTAAGTAAGTAAGTATTTATTTGCATAAAACATGGTATACACGGTGTTACAATAATTTACAATATAGATCTTACATGTTTTGCCAGAATTGTACTTAGCATGCATAATTATGTTCACTTAATACTAACATGAGAATTTCTTATCCATAAATTCTTTGAGACTATAGAAATTTTTCGAATATAACCAGTCAAACAATTTTCCCTTGAATAATCTGGAGTTTAAGTTTTTTATGCTACACGGTATGTTATTATATATACTAACACAATTATATAAGCAGCTTTTATTATATTTAGCAAGCTTGGGAAGATCATGCAGAACGAGTCGCTGTGGATCTCGCCGGCTCCGTGGATTAATATCATTGGCTGATATAAACAGGTCTTTATGTTTATTAACGAATATACATATTTCAAATATATAAAGGGACGGCAGCGGTAACAAACCTAGTTTCTTAAATATGGGTTGACAAGATTCCTCCGAGTGCATCCCGTAAATTGCCCTAATGCACTTTTTTTGAGCAACAAATGCTCGGTTTATATCTGTACTATTTCCCCATATTATGAGCCCGTAACGTAGTACCGATTCTACATATGCATGATATGTCATGAGAGCTGTTTTTAAGTTTGTAATATTTTTAATTTGTTTAACAGCATATACAAATTTATTTATTCTCTTTGCAGCGTTATCCTTTAATTTTAATATTTAATACCTATTGCTTTCAAACAAAACAGTATTTTCACAGTTTAATAATAAGAACACTGATTCCTACATACTTCATAACTTATTATCAAACTAGTACACACTATAATTCGCATAAATCGTAATATTTGTTCAATGAATTCCTTCAGAATTAGCCTCGGGAATTATTCCACAATAATCGCTGCAATTATATTCATTAACTTAAACGACGCTTAACTTCAACTTTCGAATAAAACTTTAGCCTTTAAGTCAGCAGTCTAATACCTAAAACTACTATTTTTTACTTCCAATTTCAATAAAAAGGAAAGTACAGGATCTCTATTTAAAAACTTCCTTTTTCGAACATAATTGAACTTGAATTGAACAATTTCTACTTTCGATCAAAACTGAGAAAACCACTTCTGCTTGCGTTTCAAACTAGTGATTTTGATATGGCTTTATTTTTGCTGGAATAGCTAAAGAAAAAATTATATTTGCATTTAGAACAAAAATATAAACGAACAATTCAACACCTTTAAACACCAACCACCACCAACCATTTAACTTATCCGTGACGTTAAGACAAATCGACCCAGTTTTAATTTCACTTTCGATCGAAACCGAAAGAAAATATTAGATTTCTTACTCTAGATTAAAATTGAATCCATTCATACAAGACAATAGCCTTAAGACTTCCTTTCGATCAGATCGGAAACCTCGAATACTCCAATACTTTTCCACTTTCGATCGAAACAGGCAATGCACCAGTGCAACGTTACGCAACTGCCCAAAATCGCGATGTAGGCCGCGAAACACTTTCGTTTTCGCACGAAGTGAACCGAATACCGACGGTAGCCGACGATGGCCGATGATAGCCGATCACAGCCACGCTGCCTGAATTACTGACATACATAGACGCATGATTGAAAATGATCACATTTGGAATTCGGACCTTGTATCAACAACAACATGACAACATCAATAGTGAAAGAATGATACAATTGGAATTGACATGAAATGAAACGAATTGACATAACTTTGCAGTAATTTCGTAATATGAAGGATAGAGCTTATAGTTTATCAGCCACTGTTCTCCCTTAAGTTTTTCAAAAGTGTAAGTGTACCGACACTTAGGACATTCCAGTAAATTTGACATGGTCTGATCAGAAGCACCGTACGTGCACTGGGCTATAACTTCCATTTTGGACAATTTTGGAGAAAAAGCTAACTGATAGAGTGTGATAACCGGCTATCTAATTACGCAACACATTTTCGTAAAAGATTACGACTAATCTGTTTCATTTTGACAGTTCGACAACATTCATTGCCTTATTTACGTTGATGAGCAGATTTTTTTTCGAACTTATGAAGCAATGCATTAGCAATCTGATTCAAAACTTATTCAGATTCGATTAGGGTACAGGTCCCTATTAAGTTGGTACAAATACTAACTAAAATCCGGCTTCTAAATTACTTACTTCATCTATGTAAGTAAATTACCAATTACGTTCAATTGAGAACTTTATAAAATTCAATGACGTAGCATAAGTTACCTTAACGTCACTATTTCTCAGTAACATAACCAATAGATCCTGTTTTAAAGGTCAGTGATGGTGACATATAATATATGTGTACCAAGTATTATCATGTTAATAAAACAGTACATACAAATATAAGTGTTTGGGTATTCCCATAGAAACCACTCAACGTGCGGAAATACTCAAGAGTGTCCGAAAGTTTGTGTCTGTACCTGCTCATAATATTGATACTCTTTACACGTATGAGTACCTTGTGTGTGGCATATTTTAAATTCATTACTCAGACTTTGTGGAATAGTTTGATTGTGACATCTTTCGTTTTCGGTAGCACGCACTTTTTTAACACGACCTACTCTGACACGTTTGTCAAATTTAATGTCTCATAAAGAACGCAATAAAATCCTGCACTCTAATTGTTACTAATTAGAGTGCAGGATTTTATTGCGTTCTCCGATCTGGTCAAGAAATAACGGCAGATGTTTACTGTGCCAAACTCCGAACAATGATAGCAAAACGAATCGAATCGATCTTCACCATTATTGCTCCATGATAACGCGAGACCTCATACAGCACGAGAAACCGTTTTAACTCTACAGGAACTGCAATTAGAAACCATTTGTCACCCTCCGTATTCGACAGACCTTGCTCTAACGGAGTACCATTTTTTTCGTGATTTGGACAATTTTCTACGTGATAAAAAGTTTTCTTCTCAGGAGGTAGTACAAAATGCTTTCACACAGTTTGTCGAATCTAGATCACGAGAGTTCTATCGCAAAGGCATAAATGACCTTCCTATTAGATGGCAGCAATGTATAGATAATAATGGTAATTATTTTGATTAAATATAGTATAGGTATGTTAAATAAAAATAAAAAACGAATTTCTATATTTCAGTACAAATCGGCAATTTCATACTTTAACCCCTATTAATAACACACGATCATTAACAATCGGTTTCATCTTGACAGTTCGACAACATTCATTGCGTTATTTACGTTGTTGAGCAGACAAATTTTTCGAACATATGAAGCAATGGATTATCAATATCCTTCAAAATGATTCAGATTATGGTTGATTGTGTGTTACCCAATTAGGGTTCTAGTCATCCATATTCATCCTGAATACCTACCAGTGTCCGCTGCAATCGTGCTATAATGTTTAAAGGTAAATTAAAATAATAATCACAACATTTTGCAATACAATAAGATTCTCGAAGAGGGACCATAATGTTATATGCCCGGCGCTTAGTGAGTTAGTTTTCAAATCAGACTGGTTATTAATAAGCCACATTTCATATTTCCATACAGTAAATATTGCCAAATTAATCAAAACAGCGAAATATTTGACTTCTATTTGCAACGTTGCCCTCTTTCAGAATAAACGATCTTAAAATTACGATATTCTAGGAAATGTTCTATATATCACATATAAATTACACCATGTCTGCTTATTAGATTAGACAATGCTTGGTAATAAATTAAAATTTTAAATGAGAAATTAAATATTCAGTGCAATTACGATATCTTTAACATTTCTACTACTTTTCAGAGCAAAATAATTGCGAGTACAGTCAGTGTATCATGCAATATAACACAAAACATTTTTGATTCTTTTATAACTCTATTTACAAGTTCATCGTGACGTGAATTAGAAATAAAGAAAAGAAAGAAAGAAAATGAATTTGTTTGACTCAAATAATAAATATACGTTAACAGCAAACAATATTCACACAAAAAAAAACGGGTTGCACTCTGGAGTGCCGGAGAAGTGAAAACTTGAATAATAACGTTGTGCATTTTTGATATTTTGGAATGGTTAGGGAATCATTTTGCACCGGTCTACAGCTCTCCCTCCGTCTTACGAATTTTCGATCAGGTCACGTTTTTACCCATCACAAAAAAAGTGCAAAACCGGCGATAAAGGATTCACTTAAAAAAAAAAAAAAACTTAAAATAGTATTGTGTGCCTCACGGCTGCGCCAAATAGGCCCAGTTCAGCATAATTGCCAGACAACTAGTATCTGACGCTGGTTTTCAACTGGACCTTATGTTACGAGGACGTCTTACGGATTTAAATCAGTATTATAGTGTGTAAGTGTTTTATATTTAAACAAAAATAGATATAATGTATGTGTAAAAAAATATAATATTAAACTCGATTAGATATTTGTTTAGAAACAATTATAGATAATTATATAGTGCTGTGTAAGGAAAAAAATAAAATGGTATGGCTGCACAAGAAACAATGGACGACCGACAGAACATTTTTCTGCCGATATAGTGTCAAACCCTTGCCTCTGGTGGAATGACAGCTCATACCATGCTCACTTAACCAAGTTTTTATATTAGTAGTAAGTACAAAAATAAAACAGTCAACTTCTGGGCCTAGCATAAGCATAATCAGCCTATAAAGTTACCACTGCTGGGACTCAGGCCTCACCTTTCCGAGAGCGAGTAGGCTGTAATCTACCACGCGAGCCGAGTGCGGGTTGGTAGATGTCACGTCATGTCTTCGAATTTTTGGTTCTAGAACATGCCGGTTTCCTCACGATGTTTTCCTTCACCGTTTTGAGAGCATTTTTTTTTTTTTTTTGTCTAGGGCATCTCGTAGCTCACCTCTGAGGTGATGACTACTTAACCGGTCAATCCTGCGGCTGCCTTAAGCTACTAACTTAAAGCCTCCAGCCAGGGGCAAAACTATTCTAAATTAAAACTAGGCGAACGCTCGCTAAGGGCACCCCCTGTGGGGTACGGACCTCGGCTTAGGGCGTCGCTGGGGGGAGGACAGCAAGATGGGACAGGCTGGATCAAAGATGATTCATTATTATTAATCGGGGGTTTTGAGAGCAGTGGTAATGAAAATATTTATACAAAGCTAATCGCCTGGGTTCAAAATACGGCTGACAACTCATTAGTTGGGGTTGTTACCTCTGGGCCACTACTGCTGTGCATGGGCACTCAAATCAATGCTACAATCAAAAGATTTGCAAGTCAGCAAAATTAGTAGCAACATTGACTGGCCAGGTTGCACCGGATGTTTGGACACTTAAAGCATCTCTTAAAGTTTTGATTGGGGCCATTGCCGAAGCGGATGTAAGTACTTAAGTATCGTTCCTCGTAAGCTATTTTAATGGACCCTAACTGCTTCATCTAGTCTTAAGTTGTCGGAGCTAAATGATAACAGCCGCACAGGTCATTCGAAGGTAAGCTACGCTTGCCGCGATCGGGTCGTCGATGGGTGCCTTAAGCCGTTGTTCCTGGCTGTCATTCGTAGATCTTTGACAGTCGTTATGGGTAGACAAGCCCAAAAACCTGACAACTAGTCCTACCAAGGGGTATCGTGTTAGCCAGCAACGGGGTTGTGGAGATAGTCACTCCATGTAAAATACTGCAGTGCTATTCTGTAATCATCTCACCGTGAAGTGAGCTCGGAGTGAGCTAGTAGTCAGTCCCTAGCAGCAGGTGGAATGACAGCTCACCTCAAGCTCACTTCACCTAAGTTTTCACCGTGAGATTATTACAGAATATACCGGCTGGTATTCAGGTGCATCCGATTAAACTGGAAGCCGACGTCAAAATATTTGGTAAAAGGCAAGGCAGATTTTAAATTATTAAAAGAAATATCGTTTTAAAAACATATTAGGCAATTGTTTTGAAATTCACTTTTGAACAAGAATGTACAGTTACACATTCGCAAGAAAAGCTAAGGCCTACATTTCATTAAGTGGTCTTTTTATAGTCACCGAGTTGTAATAAGTATTATGATAATTGTATAAGACACCTACATAGGTGTAGGTTACCAAATATTCGGGTACAGGTTGTATAATAAGTAGATCAGATAAGTAGGTGAGATATGCCGCGATACTGTTGATACATAATATAAATGACCTCAATTGTTTTGTCTACGGTGTTACTGGGGCTACTGATAACGTCTTTGTACCCTGAGGCTGGAGTTATTGTGGGTGCTGAAACATTTATGTAATTTAATAGAAGGTAAAATACATTCAAACTTAATTCGTCATCAACATCTGAAGTCAATTCTCAATTCTTTATTGCATTCCATAATGTTGGTCGCTGTCGGGCACAGCATAGAAGGAAAGAGGAGGTAAAGCGAATTATATTTTTATTTTATTACTACATTTTCTTCTTCTTAAAATATTAAACTTATTTAAGTATTTTAATAATTATTACTTTTTGTAAATATTTTGGTATTATTTCTTTTAGTTATAAATAATACCTGCTTGATTAAGTAGGTATTTTGTATGTTATACTTATATTATTTTAGTTAGTTATTCCTGTTGTTCAGTATTTACTGACGGCCTCATTAGTCTAGTGGTCGCAAGAGCTACTGCTGAGCATGAGGTGCTGGGTTTGCTTCCTAGGTCTGGCAAAGCGTTATTAGGTTTTTTCTTCTGGAATTTCTAAATAGCAGCCCGGAGTCTGGATTTGTGACCGGTTATTGGCAATAGCCTCGCGGCGCGAGGCTGCGCACCATCATCATCATCATCTACATCACAAATCACCATCATCATCATCATCATTAAGGTCGACCTTTTTACATTTGACTTAAACATAACTGGTCAAATGTGGGTGTACTATAGATACACCTTTGCCTAACACTTTTGTGAAACAAGGCGTGATGTTATGTTATCATATAGAGAGGTGAAAGATGGCTGAGGCTATCCATCATATCTATCGACTAATTTAATATTGAATTTTGCTTCAGAAATCTTAATTTTCAAAAAAAAGAAACCGTCAAGTGTTATAATCCCTTGGACACCTTTTACAAAACCTTTATAATGGTTGAATGAAGGTTATTTTTAACTATTATTATTATAGGTACAACCCAATGCAATAGTGAAGCAAACTTAATAATAACAACTTATTTTCTAAAACTTATTACATACAATGTTTTCCTTGTGAATGTTACGTAAAGTAGGTAAGGTTTTCACTATTAAAGATGAAATTGTTGTTAGAAATAGTGTAGAGATTTTATGTACCGGAAAAAAGCTGGTCAAATCTTGACTCTAGGCTGCTACTGAGAAATTCCCAATAATACTTTGCCCGACCCGGGTATTGAAGCCAAGAACTCATGTGAACTCCGCAGTAGCGCTTGCGACCACTAGACGAACGAAAATAATGAATACTGATTTTAATTAAATTAAACTAAATAACCACGCACGGTAGCACCAAGAACTGGACGCTACAGCCAATCTTTGCTCCATAATAATAGTAATTCGTTTGAAGGACAGCGAACGCACGCAGTGAACTGTAGTTAAATTTGCCCTTACTTAATCAATTACTTACTAGTTACTACTTACTTTAACCTACCAATTGTTTTGTTAACTTTAACTGTTTGACCTCTCAACTTATTTTGGTGGTGTATGACCTCCTCAATGATTGTTTTAGGAAATGGTTTAATGTGGAGAAAGGGTCGCTCAAATCATCACACTTATCAGATTGATTATATTGTTTGATAGAATGGCAATAGTAATAAATAGTAATAGTGTTGAAAAAGATTTGAAAACTTAAGTTTGTACACTATGCTGTAAAGATGCATATAGACACGAAAGCCTTCGAATAGGATCATCAGTAGGGAGTCAGAAGATCAGTGCTAGAGGATTGCTATCCTAACTATCCAAAATATATATATATATATCGTCGACCGTAGGTTCCATTGAGGTAAGGGACAAAATACCCCAAAATGAGTTGAATATACAGTTTTGTTCAAAATTTTGAGCTCTTACGAATGGTGTATATGAAAAAATTCTAGCTTAAGAAAAATATCCCTTACACTAGTTGATTTTGGATCCAACTTAAAAGTGTGTACTTCATTTTCTGTCAACAATCTCTCTTTACACTGTATTTTTTTTCATTAATTTTTTCAACAAGTCCTTTGAACTTTTTTTTATTAATAGATTGGATCCAACGTAGAGGTAAAGGATCAATTTGATATAACGGACGGGACTACAAGATGCTTGGTCTGTAAGGGACTCTGCGGTCGATGACTCCACAAAAGAAACATAAATTTAATTTATTGTTGGTTTTATCATGTTTATTAAACGACACTAATCACGTCTGCGGCGTTTCGCTAAATAATTAAATACAACCCTGTATTTTTAGCATAGGTTATTGTTGAATATGCTCCAATTATTAAAACCAATGTTGAAATTAACCCAATCACTTAGGAGTACTCCAAGTACAAAGCCATTGTCTAAATAATAATTAAGTAATTTGTTATCATTCGGCCTCATCTCTAAAACGACCAGGCAGCAAGACCTCCTTACAAAACCAACTGCTGTCTAAACCAAGTCTTCGAAAACTGGCTTCTGTTAAAGTATGTATTGTAATAATTTCATCAATTGTTCAATAAATCACTCAGAGTACTTACCTACTCTTGTTATGTTCTCATAATTGACTTTTTTATCACCTACTTAGTGTTTCGTAAATGTCGAGCACTGCAATGCATGGTTTAGAGTCGTTTGTGGTTTCATGGGTACCTTATTATAATTTAGAAAATTCACACTATACTTTTAAATAATAAGGTCTTTAATATGTTTAAAAACTGAAACAGTTATAAAGCAGAACTTTCAGACGCGTCAGTTAGTTTGTACTTTGTAGGTATGTCTTAGCTTAGCTCGAAAATTGCTAAGTTATATTGATACAGCTTTCGCTAATCTTATGGTGTTGTTTTACCATAAAAGGCAAAAAAACAACAATAAATACAAATCTTTAATCAATAACAATGTGGGCGCACCCACCTGAAACAAGTACGCAAAAAAACCTATCATACTTCGACCATGTAATTCGAAATTGGAATCAATCAGTCCCATAACCCCGTAGGTACTTACTTACTACAAGGCTGCCCCACGAATTATGCGGAAATCCTTCAAAGAGTCGCACGCGCAAGTTCGCGCGTGATTCTAGATTACTTATCGAATTCCACACGTCGACTTGTATCGTCTCTTGCGCTTATGACCTAAGTGGGTGATGACTGTCACGTTTCGTTACGGAAAACATGATCTATTTTGTAAAGTTTACAGCTTAATCGTGTTGGAGTCGGCTAGCTACTTGGTAGTTGCTTTTGGCCCGTGTGAAAATTGGGCAATCTTTGTCACGTAATTTTAGGTTAGGTACTCTTAACCACAACTTTATAAGCTAACAGTTTCAAAATAATAATAACAATATGTACATGTATACAGGCTGAATGATTAGTCACCGTCCAATTTTTTTCTAGGCATTAGGTATGATTCAATAACTCCATTTTTTTTTTAAAAATCGATACGTAAAATGTTCATATTAAATCATTTTCTCGAAAGAATTATCCGCTCTGCGTGGTATATAATAACTTTGTGATGTGATATCTCAATATTTTTGTATTGAGTGATACTAAAAGAAAAAACACGTATTCAATGATTTTCGCCAAAGATTACTATATCAAAATTTGGACGGTGACTAAAAATTCAGCCTGTATATAAAAAAGTCGTGGAAAGGATTAAAAAATTACGTAATAAAATAAATCATAACATTATCTTTATATAAAGCAACTTATTCTACTGCTAGATAAGTGATAGTGGCTTAGTAAAATGATAATATATTAATTGCAAGACTCGTAGTGCGACCATAGAGATTTATCTCAGTTGATTTAGAGCATCAGTACAATCCGGACGTCTCAACTACACAACTTCCATGTCAGAAGATGTTGCTGTACCCAAGACTGGCTTCATTAACTTAAACAGTGACCGACCCCTGCTTCGCACAGATTTTACGACTTGACCGAATATCGAGATTTTTTATTATAATTATATAAGTAATAAGTCGTCCTCAGTAAGTCTATCTGTCTCTCTCAAAGACGTTACTTATGAATAATCCATCATTAACTGTAATTGGAAACGGCTTGTCCGAACCAAAAATTTGAAGACATGTGATATCCATCAACCCTCACTGGGCCCGCGTGGTGGATACGTAACAGTGGGAACGTTATAGGCTGAATATGCTATACTATGCTAAGTGTAATATTTATGTATTATACACATAAATGTTTCGGAATCCTATACTATTAGATGAGCAGTATTTGCATGTACTTATACAGGGTGTTAAAGTAATTACGTGCCATAGCTTAGGGGTAGGTTCAATATCGATAAAAAAAAAAATGGTTGGAATTGTACGTATACCTACCTAGTTACCTATACGACGGCACCCGGCGTTATCGTGTAAGTGTAAGTGTTCGGGGGTAGGTATTTCATTGCGTTCGATAGTATGTAGGTAACTCTAGGAAATTATTAATTAGCATTTAAACAAAATAAAAACATTATTATCGCATCGCCGTACGAAGGGAAAATTCGAATTGTAATTTACATACCGCCGCCCGTAGCGTTAGTTCGATTCGCGTTCGATAGAAGGTAAGTAATTATAGCATTTAAACAAATAAAATAAACGATTGCTATTTTAAGTTAGTAGGTGCTAATATATATATATATATTTTTAATTTTTTTTCTGGCTTCCTTTATCGATACTGAACCTACCCCTAAGCTATGGCACGCAATTACTTTAACACCCTGTATATATAATTTGTAATCACGTTCTCGTAAACGACTCTAACGATTTCAATGAAAGTTGCGGGGTTGGGTTGAAAAGTCATTCTTGCTATGTCTCATATCTGGGAAAATTCCCGACGCCCAGGGCGTCTTCTCCTGCGGCGGCTAGAGCGTGTGGGCGCGAAATTTGCCTCTCCCTCACGCGCTCCGCCTCCTCCTTTACAAGCATTACTGCTTCGCAGAAGGAGGTGACCGCCTCCCATGCCCTCTCGCTCCGTACCATGGCCTGGACCAGGGCCGGACGCGAGAGATCCCCGCCACCGATCGCCTCCACGAGGACACGGCGGTGCTCTGCCCAAGCCGGGCATACCTCCACCGTATGCTCCACCGTGTCCTCCGGGCGATCCACGCAGTGATGACACCCGGGCGTTTCCTCCCGCCTTATCCGAAACAGGTAAACGTTGGTATACCTGGATGATATGTTTATCTATTTTCACCCGAGCAAAGCTCCGTCGACCAGGTACTAAATTCTCTAAACGCTATTACGATAATAGAAGAACAATGTATCACACAAACAGACATGAAAACCGACTTTAACCTTTATAATACTGGTGTCTCATATTGGAGACAGATAACAATAAAATTCTATTGTGTCTGCTAATTGCGCGCGCGACAGATTAATCTATACATCGAATAGATACAAATAAATAAAATTGTAGTGTCTGTTTGTCATGTCAAAATAACAACATTTACAAAATGCATATGAAAGTATATTATAACCGTTATCAAAAAAAACAAATGTTCCGGCTAATACCTAATATAGATTATGGTTTAATTACTTTTTTCACTTCAGTACACGAGATAGAAACATATTTAAAGATATCTACTCCGTTTTTATTTATGTTAAACAGTTAAGCATTCCACGTATTACAAGTTGTCCAACTTCCTTCGACATGAACATTCATTTACTAAGATTGAGGTCATGAAACAAAGCATTTTCTAAATTGCTGCTTCAATTCTCTTTGGCAACGACCTTATTTAGTACCTAACTGCTATTAAGCGCACAAAGCGCCGGTAAAACGCAACAAACGGTTTTCTGAATGCATTACATGTTTAGACATCGAAATATTTTTTGAATGGTACTCGTAGGACTGATTTTGGTTCGACGGCATGCATTGTGTGAAACGACGACGTGGAATGTAAGACGTCAATCACATCTCCCAATAAATGCTCCATACGCCCTAAGTGTTAATAATTTATTCAAATTCAAATCTTGTTACATAAAACATAATGTGTTTGAAATCGTCATTTCTGAACCCGAAACTCTAAACATTAACAATTGATATGCACCATAAAAATTTAGAGGAGCTCATGGCTAAGTAATAACTGCCGCACGGGTCGATCCATCAGGTTAAGCTATGCTTGCCGGGGTCGGTCTGTAGATGGGTGACCATCTTTACACAGCGAGACTCCTCCGTGCCTCGGAAAGCACTTTAAGCCGTTGGTCCCGGCTGTCATTCGTGGATATTTGACAGTCGTTACGGGTCGTCAGAAGCCCGAAAATCTGACAACCAGTCCTACCAAGGGGTATCGTTTTACCCAGTTACTGGGTTGTGGAGGTCAGATAGGCAGTCGCTCCATGTAAAATACTGGTATTCAGCTGCATCCGGTTTGACTGGAAGCCGACCCCAAAATAGTTGGGAAAAGGCTAGGCAGATTGATTAATGCATCATTAAAATAAAAATAAACAATATAGAGCTTTATGCAGCTTGCAAATTATAACATAATCAGCTTAGCGCATTATGGTCTTTCATTATAATTTAATGTAAAAGCAAGCCGACTCATTAACACTTCCACTAGCTATTGGGACCTAATTCCGAGGAATTATTCATACATTATAATTATAATAGCCTATGACGGCCTTGCCAACGACCTCTGCGTTAGCTGGGGAGCCTTTTCAACTATCACCAGCGTTGTAGTGACATAGTATATTATGCTGTTACATATTTTAAATTGAGGTCTGACAGAGGCCTAACATTAAGAGAAAAAGTATATACATTTATATTTATTGCTGGTATTTGAATTGAAGTATTTACTTATATTTTGTTATATATTTTGAAGTTAAATACAAATTTAGGTGGCTTTGGTTTTAAATCCAAGTATTTTTTTTTTTTTATGTTCTTTCATGAATTTTATAGATATAGTATATTTTCTAGTCATTTCGGTGCTACATTTACTAAGATTTGTAGCCATTGTTTCACCTAAGTGAACGGCAAAATACTTAGCTTTTTCGCACATTAATCAAATGTGAACCATAACTACTAACATATAGAGCACCTTTTGGTTTTCCAGTTCCGTACCACGTTGCGGTCGCCTGCGGTCAAGTCCGCTATGGGGTCAATATTTTCAAATATTTGCATCCGCATTTTTTACAATGTCCTGTATTTTCGACACGTTTTTAATGAACGTATATGTGTTGAATATAAAGTGATAAATATTTTTCAATGGTACTTTGAGACCTCCTGTAGAATGCACCACACTATTTTAAGCCAGTGATTGGCAGATCCCCAATAGTCATCATCATCAGCCTATAACGTTCCCACTGCAGGGACACGGCCTCCTCTCAATGAGAGGGAGTGGGCTATAATCCACCACGCGTGCCCAGTGCGGATTGGTAGATGTCACATGTCTTCGAATTTTTGGTTCTAGGACATGCCGGTTTCCTCACAATGTTTTCCTTCACCGTTTTGAGAGCAGTGGTGATGAAGTAAATTACACAAAGTAATGCGCCTGTCTGGGTTCGAACCCACGACTTACTGTTCGTAAGTCGAGGCCGCCACTACTGGGCCACCGCTGCCCCAATAGTAGCAAAACTGAAATTGGTTCTCCTTTATACGCAATACCCTCATAAAAATAACCTAAAACTATTGAGTGATTTCAATAGTTTTAGATTATTTTACAATTTAACCTTCTACTTCAAGTATTAGGCATAGAATTTATGTCTAGATTATGTCACGTCATATCCACTGCCTAGCCTAGTATATTTGCCTAATAATATTAATCTAGATACGGGCAAGTTATTATACGGTCGCTGACATAATTTGCAACAATGTACTTTTATCTCAAATCTTAAGTATGTTGTATATGGCTTGTAATTATCACTTATGGGCATAATAAGCCTGTGAGCTCATTTCGCTTTGTTGTTATATTGTTGTGTTAATAGTCTTTGTGAACTACGAGTTTGAAAAAGAACATTAAGCCGTTCTCGTAAACGACTTTTCAAAAGCGTAGCTTTTTTACAGATTATTTTTTGCCATCAAAATGGTAATGACTTATGCCCGGTTTTACTAACACTAGATACCACCGCAATAAATGCCTAAATAAAAGCGTGTTGTTCGATTTTCAACTTTCGACACTGAGCCGAGCTGAAAATTCATCAGCGCGCTAGTGTAAGTGAAAACGAGCATTATTGGTCGTAGAACTACAAATTTACCCATTATTGTTACACAAATTTCGAAGAAATTTAAAAACTGAAATACTTGCTCCCGGTTTCTGAAGCTTTTGGTAAAATTTTCAAGTAAATCTTTTGAGATTTGTATTGAAGAATACCCGCGAAATTTCGTGGATTTATATAGATTTTTTTAGGTTTTTAATTCATATGAAATGAAATGAAATTGTTTATTCTGTAAATAGGATATTGGAATCATTCCTTATGACAACTCTCATGAACATCCGAATATAACAAAATATTTAGCATAGGCTTAAGAAAAACTTAATTGGAAAATTAATCGAAAATTAATTCGCTGTTACAATGTATACTTAGAATTGGGGACTGTTGTTTCCGCCAACCAAACCCAGAAGCGAATATGAGATTTAGCAGCAATTAAATAAACATATCACAGATGTAATCATGTTTTCAGCAACCGAACGCTATATGTAAACTACACGGAACTGCATCTTAAATGCCACTGCGAACTGCTTAAAGTGTAAAATATTTATATTAAACTCATTTCCATGAAATCTCAGTAACCGTTCCATAATATAAGGTAATTTTTAACCTGTTTTATTATAGATCAGACCAAAACTACTGGAACATACGGTGGCTTAAACTGTCCCTAATAACATACATTTGTATGTATCAATTAACTTTCTGTTTTTATTTAAAAGGTATCAGAAACAATGGAATCTGTCCTCGCTTGCTTTTGCATGCTTCAATTTATTAATTAACTTAACTGCGATATTTCATTGTTGCCTACAGTTTAAATAATTACCTGGGACCAACAGCGTTATCGGGAAAAAATTATCCACTGTCCCGTACAAAACTTTAATCGACCTCGACCCAAATGTGTGATGATTATTTTGTACCACACCCTCAAATATGACCACATTTTTCTGATAAATGCTGTATAAACAATTTAACTCAAGAGTGCTAAGCGTATAAGTCGTGGAATTTCAAGGTTTAATTTATGTGCCTATCGCTTCCACAGCCGGACATTGGGATTTCTCAATGCAGGATGTAGGCTATGTAGTCCATACTGAGTAAGTGAAATGGTTGTTTTTAAACCTGTACAAATTGCAAGTTGGTTTTGTCATTTGTCGGTAGTAACAACATCGTTGATATGCACTTGCCTGGTACCTACTTTACCTACTATATTTTAAGGCCAAAGAACACGGGTCGACGGCGCGTTGTGTGGGTCGACGGTGCGTTGTGTTCCACGCGTGCCTCAAAGAGATGTCAGCGACTGAAGGGGTCCGATGGGACCATTGCCTGCCAGGGTTGCGGGAAAGTCCGAAAGGGATACTGTGGCCCCCTGGCATTGCACAGGCAACGGAAGGAACACGGGTGGGTTTTAGTCAGTAAGAGTCTGACACGCCTTCCCGCTGCACCCAGAGCGGGAGAAGTGATGATTTCCCACCCACAAAAAAAAAAAAGGCCAAAGAACACGTATAAACGCGACGAGATCAGCATCACCGCACCTTATGCTTAGGCTCGTCGTCAACCAGGCGTCAACCAAACGTTACCACGTAACTGGATCGGCTCAGCACCTCCAAGAAGTAAGCAGACTGAGCAGCAGCCAGTGACAGCTGATATCTAGCTGATCTTGCGCCGATGCTGATCCCGTGCAGTGATTATACGTGGGCGTTGACCTTTGTTTTGACATTATGACTCTGACCGCTCTCTCTCTTTCTGACATTTGATTAAAAAGTAGTTACAGTCCTGCCGTCGAGAAAATACGTTCCTGACAACCTATCAGTTGGACAATTTCTAGTTCTAATAAGGATCAAATTCGCAAAACACTATTCGTTAGTATGAAACTGAAAGATTTCAAGAACGCTGACTGGACTGTAGTACTTCAAGCAGGAAGATCATAAATGCTTCTATCGGTATAATAATTATACTAATATAGGTACGTAATCGAAATAAAGATTAATAATTGACGCATTAAAATCTTATATTAACAAAAAATAAGCTTTTCCGCTTTCCGCAATCACATAAAATGCATAACACTAATAACTCAACCAAAATTTGCATAGATAAACTATTTAAACACAGCATCCACAAAATTGCCTTATTATTGCAGCCATAGAGGTCTGCTACCCGTAGACAATTATCTTACCTTTTCTGGGCGCAAATTACCCTCAAACAAAGGAAATGAGATCATGGTTGTACCAAAACTAATGTCGGAAACCACAACGCCTTGTAAGGAAGATTGACTTCGCAAAGTTTGCGAGCTTATCTTGATTTTCTTCTCAGGAAGTTAGTGCATCTGGCTTCGCCTTAACCGGTGAGCTAATTTCAGGGGTATTTATGATAATTCGTGTGGCTTTTTCATAATTTATGGTGAACAATGGAGATCAATTAACAATTTAGTGGAAGAGACTAAATTTCTAATTGATCTCCATTGTTTTGTTTTGGTGGCAAAGCGTCTGTCTTTGTAGATCTGGAATTGAGTTTCTAGGTTCTGCTTTAAAGATATCTTTAAGGTGATCTCTGTGTAATCAGGTGACATCTAAAAGAAATACTTTCGATCAAAAGAAAAGTACCCAATTTCATCTTATTCTGAACTTTACCGGTACTTAAGCAAGAAGCCAATTTCTGAACTCAAACTCAAAGCATTTATTTCAATTAAACCCTTTACAGGCACTTTTAAATTGTCAAAGAGTCAGTTAGTCAGAAAGTTGAAGCTAGTTGCCCATTCCAAAACGTAGATCTCTATGGAGAAGAACGGGCAAGAAACTCCAAGGACACTCTTTTAAATATAGAAATTACAAAATCCTGGGTACATTACTCTTGTTGATTCTATATGTGAGAACAATGTAAAAAATATATATATAAATCAAAAACGATTAAAAATAAGCCCTGGCAGATAAGAGATGACCAGTCTCAACTGACGGCGCCCGTTCACGAACATGACGCGTGGATCAGCACCTTCCAGCTCAACCATTTTGTAGGTAACCGAATGATCCAACACTGACTTGAAACCCAACAGCTTTGGGTACACTAAAGAGCCGGAAGTGCTTTCTTCATACTGTTGTACAACGGTACTGAGGCCAACCATAGACCAACTTTTTGAGAAAAACAGCCCCACCCACCATCCAACTTCATCCAGCCCCTGAAGCACACCATGCATGACCTGCAGTGGCCTATATTAAAAGCAATAAATCGATTGCGGAACCCAACCGACAACCAGTGCGAATGCGGTGCTCCTAACTAAACCCTATATGTTGGAGTGTTCAAAGTGCCCATACACCTGCACTTCTGAGGACCTAAAAACTGATGCCGCAATTGGCGTGGTCACTACTGCTGGCCCAACTTATCACATAATAAAATATGTTTACTGTAAAAGAAGAAGACCGCGCGCGGTACTTTCAAAACGAGAGCATTCTATAGGTTAGCTGTTAACCAAAATCGCGAGCTACACAAATTACCGCCTTTTACATTCCATTCATTTAATAACACATCGCGACCATTTGCAATAAAATAACAATAGATACAAAATACACGAGCAGCCTTATTATTGTTGGACTATGATGATACCGCCATTGCGAAGCGACTTCTCAAATAATGTCTGAGTTGAGTAACTGAGGCGAATTGGTGGAATACACCGTATTATGCCTTGCATTGTGTTCTGTTGGTATAATACTGTCCTGTGCTTGAAATGGACACCTATTGATGGTAACAAACAAGTGGCACAAGGTTCGTTCGTCTATGGTTGCAATCATTCCAAGTTTCGTAAAACCCATCTTCCACGACTAATTTCACGTAGAACGGCTTTCTTGCAGCATATCCATGAGTAGGTACTCGGGAAGTTGGCATTAAAATGTATAGTTTTAAATAATAATTTATTTTTCCAGAGTTACAGATATGTTCCCACTAGTTTTGTATAAGCAAAAACTGTGCTATACAATACAGTACTTAACTTTAGTGGAAAAGATCACCTGTATCTTGTACTAGTTGAAAACTGTATCACACAAGAGAGGGCCTTCCGTTTATAATGACATAGCATGTTGGCAATAGAAACACAATTGACTATAATAGATTGTTCTATTATAGTCCAAAAAGCCAAAGGCTTGTTGAAGTTTCAGAGATAACAATTATAATATTTCAAACCCCTCACGCAGTCTTCTCTTTTGAATTAGTGATATCAGTGAGCTAGTCGACTTTTAAATGGATGCAGCTTTTGTCGTAAGCCCTGGTCCTCCCTTGCAGAAATATAAACTCAAACTCAAACCATTTATTTCAATTAAACCATTTACAGGCACTTTTGAATTGTCAAAGGGTCGGTCAGTCAAAAAAAAAATGAAGCTAGTATAATTCCAAAGCGTAGTAGGTACCTATGGAGAAGAACGGGCAAGAAACTCCACGGACACAATTCAATTCTTTTAAATAAAAAAATTGATACAAAATATTGGTTACATCATTCATTTTGAAATTATGCATGTGAGAACAATGTAGAAAGACGTGCACGTTCGTAAAAGCGTCCGTAATAAAAAGAAAAAATAAAGAATCATTCAAAAACTTAAAATAAAGAAAGATTAAGAAAGAAAATACATTTATTTAGCACAGACTACATTTAATTTAATTGACATTTTTTCATTTAATTGATATTTATTTAACTTAACTTATTTTTTAATTACAACTATTATTACTGTTTAATCTCGATTTTTTTTTAAATGATATAATTCAAAAATTACTATTTTTACACCAATTTCATTGGTAGAACATAGAGGTCGACTACAATAGTATGTATATTTAAGACCTTCTATGTATACCCCATATGCCTGTTCACAAATAAAGATTGATTGATTGATTGACAAATTGTTAAAGGTACACAATATTATAAAACAGAGAGGAAAAATAAATGTGTATTGTGATAACTTAAAAAAAAACATTTTGATTGATTATTTTACTCCGGTTCCGGCTATAAAAAAATTTATTGTATGCATGTTTACTTAAAAGCTACCCAGATTCTTAAAAACGCAATTGCCATATATTAAAAAATATCACAGCTCGTTTAGATAAATCACGGCAGTTATTTCGACAAAAATCCAAGACTACCGTGTTGTGATACAAAGGGCTTAGTGATTTGTTCAGCCAATTGACACCAAGAGGGTCATAACTGATTCGTTTGTAACCTCTGATGGTACCATTAGCAACAAAAGTGATCTGCGTTTTTCAGGCTGGATTTTTTTTACTGTAGCATTGATATAGTAAATAAATACATACTTAGGTTCTTTAAATCGACTAGTGCCAAAAACTTTACTTACTTGGCTACTGTGAAAATCTACTGACGGACAGAGAAAGAGTGCATAGGATAAAGGATACATATTTGAGATTTGTACATAAGCTCAGGCATTCTTCCCAAGGGGGTAGGCAGAAACTACAGAACGCTAACTGCTACGATCCTTACATACTCCTTTTGCTTCTTTACGTGGATTTACGGTGGAGTTTCTTGCCCATTCTTCTCCATACAAAAACGACCTTTTGGAATGGGCGACTAGAATCAATTATTATATATTTTTTCTGTAAATGTTGACGTTCATAAGTGCCTTTTTTGTGCCTAAATGAAATAAATTATTTGACTTTGACTTTGACGTTCATACATTTGAGGCCGTAGTGTGAGTTTCTTTTAACCATCTCGACTTTACGCATCGACCACGTTCGGCGCTCTGATTGGCCCTTCACTGGTGAAGGCCGGCCGGCTGCCAATCGGAGCGCCGAACGCGGTCGATGCGTAAAGTCGAGATGGTTACAAGAAACTTACACTGAGCCTCTGGTCATCTGGTCTGACATTTGTACATATTGTAAATTATTCACTGTCTTATTATGCTGACTGTACCAATCAACATTGTTTCGGTAAATGTGAATGACCACCAAAACAACAATGTTGCAAGACTCACACGCATACATGTTGCAAACTCGCCTTGAATTCAACCCGAATGATTGTAGCTAACGAGCAATGGTGTACTATACGTAATCTGTTAGTACCTACCAGTAGTTGCAGCATGTCTTTTAATGGGCAAGAAAAGTGTAATTGTTTTCTCAAAGTGTAATCGATCTGGGCCTTGCAAAAGGGGATTACTGAAGTTAGTTTCCCGAAAATCCGCAGGCCGGTACTTTTGAATAATGTTCTAGAAATGAAAAGAAATTCGCCCCCTGTAATAAAAGATCAAATACTAGTGAAACACATAGGATCAAATACTCGTACCACTATGTGGGGTATTCAACATATTTCCTGGAATTTCCTGTGGATGCCTCAATAAACTAAGGCCTCCAGCCAGGGCATAAAACCTACAAACTAAGCGACTACACGCTAAGGGCACCCGCTGTGTGCTTATAAACAACATTGCCTTACTGTAGATTTAGGGATCGTGACGTGACTTGATAACCGCTTGGGCGACTCGCGATCGTGGTTATCGATGTGAGATGGCTCTAACGCGCTTCGCGAACCGGCCCGCGAGTATCCTACCGACTGCGCCAATTACGTAAGCTGCAGACGATGGATCGAAAAAAAACCAAAGTTATCTTAAACTAATTTATTTTAAAGAAAATTATTACAATTAATATTGATGAAACCTATTCGATGCTAGAATATGGAATGACAAAAATATGTATTAAAATAACTAATTGCTAATGTCGAATTTCGCTGCGTCGGCGGCTCGTGGCTGCATTGACGACATCGATGCAGTTTCTATGCGCTCGGCGTAAACTGAAGGAATTTCAGGGTCAGCGCTATTCATTAGGGATCCGTGCTTAACACGTTTAAGCGTCTGTATAAGTAAGGGGGATGGTGTGTTACTAAATTTACTTCAAAACTCTCACTGCAGCTGGGATTTTAGAAGAAAGTCTGATTTTCAAACTCTCTTGACATTATCACAACTTAGTGAACTTAAGTAATTAATGGTTCTGTAAGTAAAAAAACATAACAATGTTTTAATTATATTATTTATATTGCAACACTTACTGCTGGGCAGACGTTCGATTACACTGATTGATCATTCATTTACCGTGTTGCAGCAATTGTCATTGCGTAGCTGTTTAGTAATCAATCGTGGTTCTAATAACTGCCTGCTATTGCCAAAAAAATCGTGCATTTACGTTTCTTTTCTTTTAAGAGATCTAGTTCGGATTTATTACTTACTAGCTTCCACATGCGGTTTCGCCCACGTGATGATATCTTTATAAATTATAGCCTATGATACTCAGTGATGATATAGTATTCAACCAGTGAAAGATTTTTTTAAATCTGTCCATTATTTTTTCTGTTTATTCATTATAAACAAACATACAAAAAATCAAATCTTTTCTCTCTTTACAATTATAATATTAGTTTAGACTAGCTGCGCCCCTTGGTTTCACCCGCATAAGTCTCGATCCCATGGGAACATCGGGATAAAAGTATCCTTTGTTCTATTCCAGGTCATGGTCTACTCATGTGCCAAATTTCATCCAAATCTGTTCAGCCGTTTTAGCGTGAAAGCGGAACAAACAGACAAACTCACTTTCGCATTTATAATATAATATTATTAGTTAAGGATAAATGATAACAGCCGCACGGGTCGATCGAAGGTTAAGCTACACTTGTCGCGGTTGGTTCGTGGATGGGTTGGGATTCATTAATACATATCGGGACCCCTTCATGTCTCGGAAAGCACGTTAAGCCGTTGGTCCCGGCTATCATTCGACAGCCGTTACGGGTAGTCAAGCCCAAAAGTCTGACAACCAGTCTTACCAAAGGCTATTGTGTTACCCAGTAACTAACTGGGTTGTGGAGATCTTGTAAAATACTAGTATTCAGCTGCATCCAGTTAGACTGGAAGCCGACCCCAACTTAGTTGCGAAAAGGCTAGGCTAATTCAAAATATTTTACTTCACATAAACCTACATGGGCACTTATGAAACGTCAGAAGAACATTTTGTTGACAGTATGTTTCTCATTTAACGGAATAGGTACCTATTCGTCACTAAACCGGTTATGTGTTTTCCTATTTATCTACAATTTATTTGGCTGTATATCATTGGACCACTCCCTATCACACAAAAGACACACACAGAAAAGAAAAGAAAAACCCTTCCTTACCCTTCCTTCCTTCCTTCCTTTCCTTATCACAGAAAAGGAGGAGGAGGGCTGTGCCCAGCAGTGGGAAGACTATATGCTGATTATGATGGTTGATGATATTGCTGGACAGGATAGCGTTAGGATATTTCCACAATTAGCCCAACATTTGCTATTGTATTTATATTTTATGCCTCGTTGGTCTAGTGGTCGGAAGCGCTACTGCTGAGCATGAGGTCTTGGGTTCGATTTCCGGGTCGGGCAAAGTTTTATTGGGTTTTTTCCATCTGGAATTTCTCAGTAGATGCCCGGAGTCTTGATGAGTGCCCGGTTGATGGCAATGGACTCGTCCCCTATTACATGGGACTTAAACATAACCGGCGAAATGTGGGTGTACTATAAGTACCTACACCTCTGCCTAACGCTTTAGGGACTATAAGCGTGATGTTATGTGCGTTATGTGCAAAAATGTACTCAGTATAAACATTTTTTTCCAGACGTCTTTGTTAATGAAAAGTTCATATTTCAGCGGATGCATTACAGATGTAAAATGACTATCAATCAATCATTTATCAATATTCTCATCTATATTCAGTATAATAGTCGATCGTAATTAAGATATTGCCCGTTATGGAAGATTAATTACAGCATCGGATGTTAAATGTCGAGTTAATTAGTATTGGATTATTAACACGTGTGCAACCTTACATATGTGGATGTTGCAGCAAAGAGGTGATTATCGTATCTTTGGAAAATGACTGGGAAGTCCGGTGTAGCCGTTATTCTGGTTCCAACGAAACTAGTTGTGGATAGCTGGAAGCGATATTAACACTTCCTTGAATCAAAAAATCTAAGATATGTCACATCCATCGCCCGCGTGGTAACATGATAACGTGGAACATATCATCACGCCTTGTTTCCCCGAAGGGTTGGGCAGAGGTGTACCTATATTACACACATTTCGCCAGTTATGTTTAAGTCGCATTTAATACGGGGTGAGTTCATTGCCTTCAACCGGGCACTCATCCAGACTCCGGGCAGCTACTGAGAAATTCCAGATGGAAAAAACCCAATAACACTTTGCCCGACCCGGAAATCGTACCCAAGACCAACCAAGACCTCATGCTCAGAGGCCCGCGTGGTATATGGTATATAGCCTCTGGCTCTGCAGTGGGGACTTTATATTAACTCGAGGCAACCGTATAGAGACAGTGAGCCAATCCATTAAGTGACAGCCTTTGCACACTTGCCTGGTGCATTAGACCAAAATGGGCAGCACCATAATATATTTATCATTTTAAGTAGAAATGATAAATTTTATGCTGAACACGTACTACAATACACTGACATGATTCACGGATTTGCCACATTTTGTACAGACAGATTCAAGAAATTCCGTGACATGTCTTGTCACGACAGAGTACGTGCAAGGCCGAATCGCGCAATAATAGAAAATATAGTAGTAGGTAAAGTCAAAGAAATTATTTCTTAAGCAAAATGACTACCAACTTCAATTATCCGTATATTCAATTCACAACTGTCATTCTTTTGACATAGCTGTAAAGATCATGAAGACATCGAATGCGAGCGCAGGGCTCTTGCTGTGCGGACGGTGAGCAATGAGTAGCTTGCCGTCCGGTAAGGACCAGGCCCGGGTCGACGGCGCGTTGTGTTCCACGCGCGCCTCAAAGAGATGTCAGCGACTGAAGGGGTCCGATGGGACCATTGCCTGCCGGGGTTGCGGGAAAGTCCGAAAGGGATACCTTGGCTCCCTGGCATTGCACAGACAACGGCAGGAACACGGGTGGGTTTTAGTCAGTAAGAGTCTGACACGCCCTCCTGCTCCACCTAGAGCGGGAGATGATGATTGACTAATGATTTCCCACCCACAAAAAAAAAAAAGGTCTCTTGCTGTGGAAGCAATATGCTGGTTTGCAGGTTTGCTTGTTGTAGTAAGGAGGTTAAAATTACGTTGTTCAAGGCTTACTGCCAGACCTTCAACACAAGCAGGCTATAGGCCAGCTACACGCGGAAAACAATGGATGCCTTGAGGGTCCAATACAATAACAGCTTTAGAATGCTTTTGGGGCTGTCGCGCTTTTGTAGTGTCATGACTTCCACGCAATGGTGAAGGGAAATACAGCATCACTATTGGAGAGAACGCGGTCAAGCCCTAATAGCATTCTGAAGATGTTAGTGAACAAATTTGACTCATCGATAATGAATCACTTCATGCAGGTGTTGGTTAGGCAGAAGTGATTAATTACAATCGGTGAAATGTGATACATTCTACATCTATGTACGTCAATATTGTTTCTTCTGTGAGCTACTTACCTACTTATGATGATCTACTACTGATGGCCTGAAACACAGGTTTGAATTAACCTAGATCGGGCGGGTCCCTACCTAACATTGTAATTCCATACCATGATTACTTGCACCTGTTATTAACATGTTTTAGTTTATTTTTAGGCACTATAATTATTGTTTGGGAAATCTTACTGTTGACAAAGTACTTTTTGTAAACGTTCTATTCAATAAATATTATTATATTCCTTTATTTAATATAAACACATATAATTTACATTTTTAAATATTTTTATAAAAACAAAAAAATAACAAAATCATTTAAAAATATAAAAAATAGTAGCCCACCGGTATCGGGAACAGGGTCCAAGCTACCGGCGGCGGTCAGGGCTCCTGAGAGAGGAATCTCCTAACGATACGCGCCGTGTCCAGGAGTACCGCTTTCTGGATCAAGCCCTTGATCCAGCTGCCTAACGAGAGCCTCCTCAGATATTGATCTAGGCTCTTGGCTATTATGCCATTGGCTGTCACGACTATCGGGACAATGATTCATGTATCCACATCCCACATGTCGACAACCTCGCGAGCCAAGTCAAGATACTTAATAACCTGCTTATCTTTTTCAGCTTTCACGAGGTTCTCGTCATGCGGGACCGTTATGTCAATAATATTATAAATATCATTATATTATAAATATAATGATTATAAATATTATTATAATAACACACTAACATAGCTTTTAAGTTTTTTGTTTTTGTAACTAGCTATCTAACATAAATGGATCATTGTTGTTTCTGAAAATAGATGATTTTATTCTATTTATTTCCCTGACTGTACAAATATATATCACAAACGGATACAGACACAACTGGCATCTGTAGGTTATCTCTTTTTCAGATGATACCTAATGATCTGAAATTCAAAATAACTTTCATTAATAAATTTTCTCTATACGAAATATGTACCTTCTCACAAAATAATAAAAATCCAAGTCCTTTTTCGTAAACATAATCAAAAACCGGCCAAGTGCAAGCCGGAGTCGCACACGAAGGGTTCTGTACAATATGCAGCAAAAAACGCCGAAAATAGCACGTTTCTTCTATGGGTCCCCTTTTATTTTTTTACTTTATTTTATTTTTATTATTTGTTGTTATAGCGGCAATTGAAATACACAATCTCTGACAACTATCTACCTATTATGGTTCATGAGATACAGCCCGCTGATAGACAGACGGACGGACGGACAGCGGAGGCTTAGTAATAGGATTCCGGTTATTTTTTAACTTTATTTATTATTTACTAGCTGCGCCCCGGCTCGGTTTCACCCGCATAAGTCTCGATCCCTTGGTAATATCGGGATAAAAGGTATCTTATGTCCTAACTCAGGTTATGGTCTACACATGTGCTAAATTTTATTCAAATCCGTTCAGCCATTTTAGCGTGAAAGTGTAACAAACAAACAAACTCACTTTCGCATTTATAATATTAGTTATGAAGTTAGGATTGTTATAGAGGCAATATAAATACACATCATCTGTGAAAATTTCAACTGTTTGTCTATTATGGTTCATGAGATACAGCCCGCTGGCAGACAGACGGACAGCGGGGGCTTAGTAATAGGGTTTCGTTTGGCATCCTTCTGGTACGGAACCCTAATAACCATACGCAAGTCCTTTTTCGTAAAAATAACTTATTATGACTTTTCGCTACAAAATCTTAAATATAGATTGTTATTAGGATTGATATGGGCATGTATCATGACATTATTGCGTGTCTTAGATTTTATGGTTCTGAACCAGACAGACTTGAGGAAATAGCATTAGAAAAAATCCGGTTATTTAAGATCAATTACCAAAAATTGCTCTAGTAATCAGACCATATAAAATTCTAAGTTCTAGTCCTTGTGTTCTGAGAGTTCCGTATATCTTAATTGTTATTGAATTATGTGATAGGTCACTGCCAAGTAAGTAGATATTCTGATCCCACATTTTCTGCATTATCTGCTTCAAATATTTCCATTTGCATTTTGTTCGTATAGAATTTTCTTTTGGAAACTCGCTGAACCTAGGACGTGTACGCAGAACTAACAAAACTTGGTGAACACGAATATCGAACACGGAACGTTTGGTTCGTACGTGTAGACGTAAATTAACAAAGCGAACACGAACACCATCCGAACACAGTTCGACTTGTGTTCGTGCTCAACCACCCCGCTCTCTATATTAGCCATGGATTCGAAATTGGATCGCCACGAACATTTTTGACAAACACACTACACAGTATTAGATGTTCGTTAGCGAACAAAGTGTTCGATGTTCGTGTTCACCATGTTTTGGTGATCGTGCGTACACGCCTTAGGTTCAGCGAATTACTTAAAGAAAATTAAAGATCTGCAGAAAAATTACATGAAAATTTAATTGGAACTAAGTGATAAAGGCAAGAAAACATTAATACATAGCTCATCCTATAAATTATGATGTAAAAATTAAAAACAAGCCTGTTGCCTCAATGCTCCTAATTTTTAAAGAACTCTTATTTTCTTCCCTTGTGTCATATTACTTGGAGTAGTCATTTTATCGAAATTCAATCTTCGAACACTCTGATATTTTTTCGCCACAGGACCCAAACATATTTCTGCAAAATTGATCTTAATCTACATCTACATATGCCATTTCCTATATCTATCTCATTTCGGCGACAACGTTAAAATATTATTGCCAAGGCCACACAGAATCAGACGAGCAAAAAATACAAGTACCTATTCGGAAATCATAAAACTAATTGCAGTCACAGGATATTAGGTAATTCATAATGGTACGTTGATAATTAAGTTTTCTATGTAATTGTCAGTAATTAGTTTGAGTCATATCAAGTTGATAAACAGGTAAGATGATTACTTGTGTAGGGAAAACGTTGATTGTTAATGCTTACTTATCATTAACTTAACATTGTTGTATTTTTTTATATTATCACTAGCTGCGACCAACGGTTTCACCCGCATAAGTCTCGATCAAGTAAGAATATCGGGATGAAAAGTATCCTATGTCCTAACCTAGGTAACGGTCTACCCATGTGCCAAATTTCATGCAAATCCGTTTAGCCGTCTTAGCGTGAAAGCGTAATAAACATACAAAAACTCAAATATTTTCTCTTTAAAATATTAGTTTAGACTAGCATGCAAAAAACATGGATCTTTATTTTAATATGTTTAAAGTACCTATTACACACACATAAACGTTCCTGCCTCGTTGGTCTAGTGGTCGTAAGTGCTACTGCTGAGCAAGAAGGCCCGGGTTCGATTCCCGGGTCGGGAAACTGTAATTGGGTTTTCCATCTGGTTTTGTGCCCGGGTTGATGCCAATAGGCTCGCGCCCTATTACACTGGCGAATTGTGTGTGTACTATAGGTACACCTCTGCCTAACCCTTCGGGGAAATACAGGCGTGATGTTATGTTAAACCTTCCCAAATAAATTCTCTAAATGATCGTGAAAACCGCATCAAAATCCTTTGCGCAGTTTTGAAGCACATCGCAGTCACACAGGCAGACACGCAATCGGACTTTAATTTATAATATATATATAGATGCTTGCAAGTAATTATGTATTGGCAACAAATTTTATATTAATAACCCTTAATGACTGGGAATGAGACCTCTTGTTAGGAATAATACCTTGGTATAAAAGAATATATATATACATATATGTGTAAGATTTACACCTGCAGGCTTTTTATAACTCACTCAATCCATTGGTAAGCAGTGGATATAATTATGTTGATGAGCAAGGCCTCGAAAACCATACTCGAACTCAGAAAAGTGTAGTTTTCAGAGCATAATGTTGATTATAGGTATTTATTGTAAACCCCAGCACGCCAGTCTAAAAAGGGTTTCCCAATACGTCTGCTTGACACTTTTAATCGGGGAATTATAAAACGATCGAATAAAAAAAACTTAGCGACTCATGATGAGATTGATTAATTTAATAACTTGAGCGGTATGAATTTGAGTTAGCGAAAAATTAACTAAACTAAAGACGAATATTGATTAATAATCAAATCCAGAACGAGCTTAGAAAAAGTGGGTTGTGATTAATCCATTACAGATATTGAAATTCTAGCCGTGCGACTAAATTACAGAGAGGACAACTTCAATATTAAGATAGAACCGATTTTTCCAATTGTGGTTAGGTTAGGTTAAACTTGTGACAAAACGCGCGTGAGCCGAGCGAGCGCAGCGAGCGGTGCCGCGGTAGCGGCTGGCGAACGCTACTTCCAAGTTGGTTGCAGTTACTTGGCTATCTTGGCTATTTTTACTACACCTTACACCATGGATAATATTATTTTATGTGGCATTTAATATCCTTTAATTTAGTCTTTATTACATATAGCTAGGATAGAAACTTTTGAAGATATTGAAGATTTTCAAACCAACCCTTTTTTTTTGTAGTCCAGTGTAGTATTTTTCAAAGTGGTTTTTCTATTCGAAACACTTCATTTAAGATAAAATTCCGCTTAGTATAAATAAATCATTTGCCAAATATTTAAAAAAATGCAGGACTTAACGTTGACACTCAAACAAATATTAGGTGGCTCAAATATTATGAAGCTTCTCATTTTGTATGTTAAGTAACTCAAATTTGTGTTTGTAAATTGCTGTTCTGTTGATTTCTCGTCACTTGCAGTCAGTCGCTCACTTAGTAATACTATTACGTAAATTCATTATTTTTGTCACTTAAAACTTTAATTTACAGTCACTCGTTTAAATACTATCCCTATTAATCCTAAACCTGAAGCCTAATAGGGATGATGCCTAGGTCAAAAAAAAGAAATTATATTTATTTAGTCCACCAGTCAGATAATAAAACAATATTAGACTCATCTTTTTTGCTTTATCACATTTAAAAAAAGACTTAGATAAAACGCATTAAAGTTGGGGAGTGGGGTTCGCTACGAGTACGTCACAAGTAAGAATAAAATCTTCATACTAGTGACGTCATGGCACATTTAAACTCAATGTATCGCCGTAATCTTTTGATAACATAAAAAAATAAAAAATACGTGTACATAATTTTTTCATAAGATACAAGACGGACAAAAAAAAAATTTTAGTCCTCATCCCTATTGCGTAACACACGATCAATCACATTCTGTTTCATTTTGACAGTTCAACAACATTCATTGCGTTATTTACGTTGTTGAGCAGACAAATTTCTTGAACATATGAAGCAGTGGATTAGCAATATCCTTCAAAATGATTTAGTTTTTGATTGAATAATTGCGTAACACACGGTTACGCTGTTAGGGTGCTGCTCAAGTGAATTCAAATTAACTGGAAGACGCCTATTTATATGAAAACGAATTCAGAAAACCTGTCAATCGTCAGTAATCACGCAAAACTGTCAACACAAGCTCAGTACTTATTTGCAAATTAATTTACATTTAGATTCCTGAACAAAGAAAGTGCAGATAAGAAAGAACATAAGACAATAACGTTTTTTCTATAGAGTTTCGGCAATCTTTCGACGGGTGGGACTATCAGTCATGAAAGATTATATTGTTAATACCATAATGATAATGGAGCATTATGAAACAAACAATACGCCCCAAATAATATTGCATAGCAATTGTTGAGCCCTACTATGGAAATCGAGTTTGTTTGCAATCGAAAGTAAATTGTATTGCCTTAATTCGGGACCTGCTATCTAATTACGCAACACAGTTTCGTAAACGATTACCAAAAATTTGTTTAATTTTGACAGTTCAACAACATTCATTGCGTTATTTACGTTGTTGAGCAGATTTTTTTTCGAACTTATTAAGCAACGGATTAGGAATTGTTTCAAAACGATTCAGATTCCGACTGATCGAGTATTACGTAATTAGGGTACTGGTTTCATTGACGCAATTCGCAGTACACTGTGTGACATTAATTTTCGAGTTTGGTGCGTTGCTAAATGCGAAATGTTGGTATTAATAAATTGTAGCACCTATTTGCATGTGTGTCGCATGTACTTGCAACATGTTGGAGTTGAAATTACGGTGTTCACACAGTTTAAAGTGGAATATAAACTGTAGAACTCACATGATTTGTAGTCGTAGAGCCGTAGTTCATAAACGAGTTGCATGTAAACACATTTATTTTGTTTGAAAGAGTTAATCTTGTAGAAGATCGTTGTCGTTATGTATGCACATAGGCATACCTTTAAAAATACAAAATGAATATAAAACACACGTCTATTTTCATACAACGTGGCAATGCTGCCAGCCTTTTGGGCACTTTTCCCGCTGACAGCGATGCGGACGAATTTATTGATGGCCAATGAGCTCTTCTTTTAATTTTATTTTCTTATTTGTATAGTTAGTTAGTTTTTAATTTAGTGTTGGATTGTATATTAAAAAATCTGTCTATTTTCTGATCCCAAGTTACCGCTCTGCCTAAACATGGCAGGATTGGTTCACCACCTTAGACATTTACTTCAGACTACTATCACAATAGCAAGATATATATAGGTATTACAATTAAGCTCCCTGAAAATTTTGAAACTGAATTCGAAACTACTCCCAGTTTGCAACCAACATCGAAAACCATAGTTAGTACGGAAAAAGGTATCCTATCCTAAAACCGATCTCTAACCTCCTAAAACTTCTCCAAAATCCGATAATCCAAATCAACAATGCAGTCAGTTGATCACGTGATACGTCCATTTTCGCCGTGACCCGATCGTCAAGGACGCAATAGTTCCCACATTACTTAACCTTTACCCCACTTGACTAAGCCATGCTCATTGCAATACAAATTAGACATTCTGAACAAGCAACGAGCAATAAAGCAAGCCACGTCAGGCTTGCTTTATTCCCTTGTACTGGAAAATCTGTGAGCATCCAATGAGCATTGAGCACTGGATATGTTAAGTTCTTTGTGGAAAATTGGGCGCGGTTGAGTACGATTTTGCATGGAATCGTGACGTTTTTGGCCAGTATACGCCACAATCATGACGACATATACAGTGTGTGGATTTTTTTAATTGTTTAATTTTAGGACATCAAAAATTATTTCGTGGTTTTATTCAACATGAATTGTAAGCATTTTATTTTTGTTTTTTTATTTACATGTTCGCAGATGAAGAATCAGGAAGGCTTTAAAGTTCAAATACATGGAAGTAATAAAATTAAATAAATTAAATAAACACTTCAAAGTATTATTTATTTCAGGAAATGATTATCGTCATAATATTTGCAACACTTTACCCGTCGGGGATCATAAAAATTCTTTGTACCTACATATTCGTTAATCACTATATTATTAATTTTCCCGTCAGGCAGTAACAACCTGTTTTAATTTATCCGTCAACACCTTGCCAAAAGGTGATTAAATGTAAAACATTAAAATAACATTGTGTCTGTAACACAATTTTATTTTAATGTCTTACATTTAATCTAGGCCTATTTGATAAAAAAAGAGACAACAATTTATACCAATAAAATATTATGCTAACCCAATAAAAATATATCGTGCACCAAGGTCCCAATTTTGATTGATATTTAATTTATTATCATATCAACCGCGAGTTTTATTTCAGAGTTATTTAACACAATAACACAAAATGTTAATAAAAGCCGCCATTTTATTATTATCGATTTTTGAAAGCCTTAACATTGCAGGCAGAGACATTCAAATGCTATTCTGTAATAAAATATACTGCGTATTAGTGTAATTGAAATTGAAACTCGTTTATTTTAATTAATAAAATATTGATTAAGGTTGAATTTGCTAAAAGATACTTATTTTTACCTAAACGTCATCTAGAGCTAAACATGATACTAACCCTTTTTTTAATGAACCGCTTAAAAAAAATTATCGCAAATCTGTACTTTATTGAATTTTCAATAGAAAACAAAGAATTTAAATCGAAAAAATAAAAGTTATAAACACTAAAACCCATCTACGATGAAGAATTCTACTAAAAATGTATTTAAAGCAATACATAACAGACACAAATTAAAAATCCGGAGTCACACGTGTTATGGGCATAATTATAACAGATTACGCCATATTCAATGTAATGTGACGTCACACAGCATAACCAGCGGACGATCAAGACGCATCCAACGATACCTCATTTGTCAAATTATGATGAGTAGTTTAGAAGTTATGAGGGAACAGATGAACATACATACGTACTGGTCAAAATCATAAAAGTTTAAACTATTAGGAGCGACAACCGGTGAGCCGCATATTATATTGAATGTTGTTCATCAAAATATGCAGGGTCTTTTTTTTTTTTTTTGGGTGGGAAATCATCAAATGACGTCTCCCGCTCTGGGTGGAGCGGGAGGGCGTGTCAGACTCTTACTGACTAAAACCCACCCGTGTTCCTTCTGTTGCCTGTGCAATGCCAGGGGGCCACGGTATCCCTTTCGGACTAATCCCGCAACCCCGGCAGGCAATGGTCTCATCGGACCCCTTCACTTGCTGACATCTCTTTGAGGCGCGCGTGGAACACAACGCGCCGTCGACCCGGGCCTGGTCCTTACCGGACGGCGAGCTACCCATTGCTCACCGTCCGCAAGCCCGCGCCTACGGTGGCCGGGAATCGGCAATCGATTCCCGACGCCCAGGGCGTCTCCTCCTGCGGCGGCTAGGGGCGTGAGGGCGCGAAATTTGCCTCTCCCTCACGCGTTCCGCCTCCTCCTTTGCGAGCATTACTGCTTCGCAGAAGGAGGTGACGGCCTCCCATGCCCTCTCGCTCCGTACCATGGCCTGGACCAGGGCCGGACGCGAGAGATCCCCGCCACCGATCGCCTCCACGAGGACACGGCGGTGCTCTGCCCAAGCCGGGCATACCTCCACCGTATGCTCCACCGTGTCCTCCGGGCGATCCACGCAGTGATGACACCCGGGCGTTTCCTCCCGCCTTATCCGAAACAGGTACCTCCCGAAACAGCCGTGTCCGGTGAGGACCTGCGTCAGGCGGAAGGTGAGGACGCCGTGGCGCCTCATCAGCCACTCCTCAAAGAGGGGACTTATCGCCGCAATAGTGGCGTGCCCAGCACTGGGTTGCGACAATCGCACTCTCCATGCCGCCATGAGATCCCGTCGGAGCTCTGTCCGCTGTGCCGCGATTTCTCGCGGCATCGGAGTCAAGCCCCGGCGTTTCGCCTCCTCGCGCCACTCCCAAATATGCGCGAGGACTTTTGCCTCCAGATCCCATGGCGGCAATCCAGCAAGGAGGCTTGCCGCCTCACCGGAGACCGTGTGGTATCCCCGGACCAGCCGGGTGGCCATGACCCTCTGGGACGCGTTCAACCTGCGGGCAGGCCGCCGCCTCAACGAACGCGCCCACACCGGTGCCCCGTACAGGGCCATGGACCGCACGATCCCCGCGTATAGCCTCCGGCAGGAGGCGTTTGGACCCCCTAGATTGGGCAGGAGCCGCTTCAATGCAGCCCCGGCCCGCTCCAGTCTGGGAGCCAAACGTCGGAAATGCTCCACGAAGTTCCACCGACTGTCGAGGACGAGTCCCAGGTACTTCATCGTCGACTCAACGCCGATGTGAACCCCTCCTACCGTTATTTGGGAACCCGACGGTGGCGCGTTCCGAGGACCATGAAAACACATGGCCTCGGACTTGTGCAAGGCCACCTCGAGTCCCAACTGCCGGATTCTGGCCACGATTGTCGCAACCCCGTGTGTCGCTAGTTCGGCCGCCGCCTGGTGCGACCTCCCCTGCGCCAGGACCAACGTGTCGTCAGCGTAACAAACGACGCTGACGCCATTGGGGAGGTCTGCGCGCAGCACCCAGTCGTATCCGATGTCCCACAGATGCGGCCCCAGGACCGATCCCTGTGGGACACCGCACGACATCTCTCGCCGGTTCCACTCTCCCTGGTGACCGGGGTAGATGATGGCCCTGTCCGTCAAATAGGCCTCGACCACACGACAGAGGTAGGTCGGCATCCGGTGATACCGGAGTGCCTCCCTGATGCAACTCCAGGGCAGGGTATTGAAGGCGTTGGCGATGTCTAGAGACACCGCCAAGACGACCCCACCCCGAGCCACCGCATCCCCCGTCGTGAGGGCTCGCACGCGCATGATGGCACCCACCGTGGAGCGCCCCCTGCGGAAACCAAACTGGCTCTCCGCCAAATCCGGCCCCACCCGCACCAGCCGCCCGACAAGGCGGTCTGCAATTACTCTTTCAAAGAGCTTGCCCACCTCGTCGAGCAGCAAGATGGGCCGGTAAGCGGACGGAGAGTCCGCAGGGCGCCCCGGCTTCTTGATGAGGACCAGTTTCCCCGTCTTCCAACGAAGTGGGAACTGGCCCCTCTCCATGCATGCGCTTAAGAGCCCCCTTAGTCGAGGCCCGAGAGCCTCTGAGGCCAGGACCCAGGCTTTCCCAGGTAAGCCGTCGGGTCCTGGGGCGGTATTTCTGGCATTCAGCCTACGTACCGCCACCCTCATCTCTACCTCGGTCACCTCCGGAGCATCGTCGTCGTCGTCGGCGGTGTGGTCCGCATTGGGCACCGCAGTAGGCGGAGCCATGGGCGGGGAGGCATGTTCCCCTCGTGAAGGGAACAGAGCGCTCACCACATCCCCCACAAGCTGCGGCCGGAGACTCTGCGTAAGCGGGGGAGCCCATGGGCGGAGTTTCTCCCGCACCATTTTGTATGGGCGTCCCCACGGGTCTCTGTTCAGAGTCTCCAGCGACTCCTCGCGGGCCACTGCCCTGGCCCGCAGGATTTCCGCTTGGAGGGCGGTCTTCGCCACTCTGTACCCCTCGTACAGCTCCGCCTGAATGGCTTCCGTATCCGGAGGTCGAATACGGAGCCGGCGGTGCCTGGTGTACCGACGGCGCGCAGTAACGCACGCATTTCGCAGTGTCGTCAGCTGTCGCGACCACCAGTACACCTGGCGCGAAGCACGTCCGGGCTGGACCCGGGGCATTGCCACGTCACATATCTCGGACATGGCCTCCCGGAACCACTCCGCCTCGTCATTGATGTCGGCAGGCCTGTCCGGTGATGACACCCAGGCCTGCACGATTGAGGCTTCCAGGAGGAGCTCCCGGTCCAGCTGCTTCAGCGCCCACCGCGGACCACTCGGGGCCTGTCGGACCGGCGCGCTCGAGGTCTGGGCGGAGACGTCAAACCGGATGTACCGGTGATCGGAATACGTCTCCACCCCCTCCATGACGCGCCAGTCAATGACTCGTGGCGACAGAGCGGGGCTGGCGAACGAGATGTCCACCACTGATTCACCCCGCATCCGCACACACGTGGGGACAGAACCCCGGTTAAGGACGACCAGGCCTGTCTCCAGCGCCCAGTCCTCCACCATCCTGCCCCGTGTGTCCGTATACCGGGAACCCCAAGCCACATTCTTGGCATTGAAGTCCCCGAGGACGAGCACGGGGAGGGAACGGAACCCGACGACGACGACTCTCAACTCCGCAAGGGAGTTGTGGAACTCGGCGAGAGTTCGGTTCGGGGAGAAGTACGCGCCTACCACGACAATCTCCCCGAACCGTGCTGCAACGCAACCCCGTCCTCTCTTAACAGCCTCGAGGGACGGGGTACCGGCGGCGGCCGACGAAATTAGGGCCACTGAGCCGCTCAGGTCCTCCACCCAGTCATCCCTGGGCGGGACAAAGTACGGCTCAGCGACCACGGCGATGTTAATCGACCACTGCGCCATGCTCTGGAGCAACAAATGCTGAGCTGCGGCGCAGTGGTTGATGTTCGCCTGGAGGAGGCGAAATGGGGCCATTATTGGCACTCCATGTCAGCCCCCTCCTTAGCCCCCTTGAGGGCCCTGCCGCGACGGCTGCGGCGACGGCAAAATATGCAGGGTCTGTCCGGCAAAGAGCTAGAATTAAGTTTATTTATGGAGAACTATGATGTTCAGGTGTTATGTTTGACTGAACACTGGTTGAAAGAACATGAAGTAGTGTTTATCAATGATGATAATTTTACTGTACAAAGTGCGTTTGTAAGAAAAAGCGCCATTCGCGGTGGATCTTTAGTTCTTGTTTCAAACAAGTTGAAATGTAAACAACGTTTAGATTTAGTTAATCTTTCCATCGAGTGCACTATTGAGTTGTCTTGTGTTGAACTCGAGCGATACATTATAATTTGCGTGTATCGACCCCCCTCTGGTGATTTTATTAGTTTTGAATCGGTGATGGAGGATTCACTCAATAGGTTAAAATCAAGTAATAAAAGTATAATTTTATGTGGAGATTTTAATATTAATATTTTAGATGTTACTCCATTAAGTATTAGACTTCTTAATCTGCTTAGGTCTTATAATTTAATTAACTTGTTTTTTGAACCTACTAGGATCACGGCATCTTCGTCAACTTGTCTTGATAATATATTTAGTGATTGTGATGCCAAAAATAAATTAGTGTTAAGTGACTTAACGTCTGACCACTGTGGTTTATTAGCTAGTTTCCCCATGCCATTACATAAAAAGCCGCATAAAATAGAATGTAGGCCTTATACAGCTAGTCGTTGCAATAAATTTAAAAATAATATAGCTCATAGAATAACACCATCTATAGTAGACCACGAGAATCCTAATGAAATGTATGGAGCCCTTTTTGATGTTGTGCAAAAAGAGTACCAATCTACTTTCAAGACTAAAACTATTAACATTAATGGCACCTCCGTTGGCTTTAACCAATGGGCCACTCCGGGTATTTATAAAAGTAGAGCGAGACTATACGAGTTATATGGTTTGAAAAAATATAGGTTTGATACTCCTTTCCTAGAGTATGTCAAAAATTATTCAAAATTATTTAAAAAGGTTAGTGTTTTAGCTAAATCAAAATTTTTAAGCGATACAATTAAAAATTCCAATAATAAAATTAAAACCACTTGGAAAATTATTAACAATGAAACGGGTAAATCGGTTAAGCAAGATAAACAACTCGAGATTATGGTCGACAGTAAATTAGTTACTAAAGCAGCTGACGTAGCTCAGGCGTTTAATGAGTTTTTTGCCAACATACCTATAACTACGACTCGCTCCTTAAACTCGTCCCCATCTAAAGCCGAAAACCTTTTTCTTAGTAGTGTGTCTAAAAGTAGTCGCATATTTAGCTTCGAACATGTAACGCCTCGTGATGTAGTTAATGTTTTTAACACACTCAAGTGTAAAAACACTGGTGATTACTGGGGAATCTCCATTAAACTTTTAAGTAATATAATAGACATCGTAGCCCCCTATCTAGCTGTTACTTTTAATAAATGTGTTGATTTAGGAACTTTTCCTGACCTCATGAAGAGTAGTAAAGTCATACCATTATTTAAATCAGGTAATAAAAATGACGTTGGCAATTTCAGGCCTATTTCTATTTTACCAGCATTCAGCAAAATATTTGAAAAGTTAATACTCAAGCAGTTGCTAAGACATTTTAATTTAAATAGCCTCCTTCATAATGAACAATATGGCTTTACAAAGGGTCGTTCGACTACAGATGCGGGTGTTGCTCTGCTGAAACACATATTTAACGCATGGGAGAACTCTCAAAATGCTATTGGAGTTTTCTGTGATCTCTCCAAAGCCTTTGATTGCGTGCACCATGACACGCTTTTGCGTAAACTGCGTCATTACGGTGTGCTAAACGAAGCTCTAAACGTTTTAAATTCGTATTTAAATAATAGGTCGCAATGTGTAGATGTTGATGGTGTAAAATCTTCCGGGCTACCAGTTCAGTTAGGTGTACCTCAAGGCTCAATACTGGGTCCATTCTTGTTTTTAGTGTATATCAATGACTTACCATTCTATTTAAAGGATATCTGTGAAGTTGTACTGTTTGCAGATGATACTTCTCTTATTTTTAAAGTAGACAGGAATAGACAAGATTTTGACGATGTAAACAGTGCACTTTCAATGGTTACGGATTGGTTTACGACAAATAACCTAGTTCTCAATGCCAAGAAAACGAAATGTGTAAAGTTTGCCCTCCCAAATGTTAGAAATCTAGGACCCAACATCGTCTTAGATAAAGAGGTGCTTGAAACTGTAGACTCGGCAGTTTTTCTGGGCATAACAGTAGATGCAAAACTTCAGTGGGGCCAACATATATCGAGCCTAGCGGGAAGGCTCAGTTCGGCCGCCTACGCTGTCAGAAAAGTAAGACAATACACTGACGTTGATACAGCTCGGTTAGTCTATTTTAGTTATTTTCATAGCGTTATGTCCTACGGTATTCTGCTTTGGGGCAAAGCAGCAGATATTCAAAATATATTTGTCCTCCAAAAACGAGCTATTCGAGCAATTTACCAGCTAGGTGCCAGAGTTTATCTGAGAGATTTTTTCAAAGATATCGGTATCCTCACAGTGGCATCACAATACATCTTCGCCAACATCTTATATATTAGGCAGAATATACACTTATACACTAAAAACAGTGATATTCACAATGTTAACTCTAGAAGTAAGGATAAACTACGTGCTCCCTTTCACCGGCTTCATAAGGTTCATAACTCATTTGTTGGGCTTGGTATAACCTTTTATAACAAGCTACCCTCTTGTTTGCTAGATTTGCCTTTTAATGCGTTTAAAACTAAAGTAAAGTCCAACCTTTGTTCAAAGGCATACTATTCTATCAACGACTACTTAAATGATAAGAATAGTTGGTCGCTGTGATTAACTCAAGACAATGTTTAAATGTTCTTTCTCCAGAATTAGTTTACCTACTGACAGGTTTTATGAGTTTATATAAGTCTATAATTTTACTTTTTATGTACATTTATTTTATTTTTATTTATTGTTGACATAATCTACTCATTACAATGTTTTTTTTTAATGAGTTGTATTACAATATGTGGTTAGCTAGCGACCTCGACAATTATTTATTTTACCTCGATGGTCCTAGTTTATCAATATTATTATAACTTCTAGTTACAGCTCTATGTAAGCGGGCACGCCCTTTATGCCTGGAGGCTTTATTTTCTTTTTTTTTAGATATTGTTTACGTTTAGTTATTTTTATTTCTGCTTGAGTATAGTTCTCGATGTTTTTGGTTGGTATATTGGCGTGTGCTAGCTGTCATATGGCTATTAATTTATAATTTAAATTTTATTTTGCGTAATGTAAATTATCTTATAAATTATTGTATAGAATCATTTTTTTTTTTCCTAACTGAACAGACAGCTGTGCTGCTGGGGAGTTTGTTGCGCCACTTCTTCTTCCCAGCAAAAGCACTAGGAAGTGGTGAAGGGTGGGCGTTTTGGGGGACTGTCTTATGTAATTTTGACGTTCGAAAAGTGCTGATTCTCAGCCTAATTTGAATAAATGACTTTTGATTTGATTTGATTTTGATTTGATTTGATTTGATTTAACCCTCCTTTTTGCTTCGCCGTAGTCGGGTAAAAATGAAATTTATTGATGTTCATTGATAAGCGCATCTCTTCAGAACTCTTGGACCAATTTGGCACATTTTTGTCTTATAAATCTTCGTAATAGTCCGAATCAGGTTATTACGGAAATAAAAAAAATCTAGAAAACTGAACGTTTCCTATGGGATTTTAACAGGACAACATCTGTCGGTTCAGCTAGTATTTAAATAAAAATCTTAAATTCACTGACTGACAACGTACAGCTTAAACTGCTGAAATTTCACCCCTAGATGTATGTCAAATAGGTAATGTTTTTTTTAACAAATGTAAGCTGCAAGCGTTTTGAATATAATATGGCTTTACCATCCAGTTAAAAACCGATATCCCGCAGAGAACATTTCACGGTTAATTATTATGGCATAAATTGTGACCTGACGTAAACCCAAGTCACGTTGCACAAAAAACTTCATTTAATTTGCGTGCATAATAATAAAATTTAATTGCAAGTCACTTCTAATCTGATCTAATTCATTTGTATCTCAAGTCTCAACTATTCTAGAATGACCTTTAAATAAATAGTCATATTAATAGGTACTGTGAGAACCAACGCCGCATAAAATCGAAACTGGACACTTGGTTATATAAACCATTTACTGAAGACCTACCTCGCCTCCTTGGCTCCTCAAAAATGCTGGCCAGTAAAGGGGTAGCTATAGTTCTTGACAGCTCATGTTATCATAGCCGGTAACATATTAAGTCCAGCTGGTAATGTCTTACGCCTTGGCATTTGGAAATTGGTTCACGTTGTTGACGCAGGACGATGATTGATAAATGTAATGGATAATAAACTATGTCCTTGTTCAATTAAATGTTAGAAAGATATATTTAAAATCTAATTGTGCCAGTGAAGCCTTGAAATATTGATGAGATGTAAAGATGAACTACTTTAAATGAAGTAATGATGAAAGAAGTTGATGAATAGCCACTTAAATAAAAAAGAATCAATGAAATCCTTTCACTTTTTATGTTTTTAGTGCATTTACTTGCATAAATATTAATATTAAGTATGCAATCAATTAAAACATAATATATTTTAAGTTTCAGAAATTTAAAAAAATCCATCATTTCGTAGCGAAAATGGGATCCACCTGTACCTATAGCTTCCATCTCCAGAAACTGAGGCAGCGATGTCTTAAGCCCCAAAATTAAAATAAATACCTAATTGTCAAAGTACCTGAACAAAATACAAAAAAACATTAATTTAATTGACTGTCAAACCAACTGTAACAAATTCAATAAATCTCAGTCGCAGCGAACATAATGTCTTACATATATTATTTAATGGAGCCATTATCAACAGGACCTTGCCAAACTAGACTAGTTTTTAGACCTAAGGTCATAACCATAACATACATTATAAACTTATCAACCACGAATTTTGACAACATAACCCACTTAAAAGTAAACTATACTTTGTGAGTGACAGCGCCCATTGTAACATGGCCCTAAGCTTTAAATAATAGTATTTAGACCGGTCATAACTTTATTATTCCAGCGTGAGTGAGAGACGGAGCTATATAAGGCCGCTAGCACCATCTTTTTTTCGCAGTGGAATAATAATGGCTTTAATACTTCATAATAAGGCCCCTGTTGGTATTTATTAAAGCCTTTTTTTTTGTGTGGGTAATCATTAAATGACTCCTCCCGCTCTGGGTGGAGCGGGAGGGCGTGTCAGACTCTTACTGACTAAAACCCACCCGTGTTCCTTCTGTTGCCTGTGCAATGCCAGGGGGCCACGGTATCCCTTTCGGACTTTCCCGCAACCCAAGCAGGCAATGGTCTCATCGGACCCCTTCACTTGCTGACATATCTTTGAGGCGCGCGTGGAACACAACGTGCCGTCGACCCGGGCTTGGTCCTTACTGGACGGCGAGCTACCCATTGCTCACCGTCCGCAAGCCCGCGCCTATGGTGGCCGGGAATCGGCAATAGATTCCCGACGCCCAGGGCGTCTCCTCCTGCGGCGGCTAGGGGCGTGAGGGCGCGAAATTTTGCCTCTCCCTCACGCGCTCCGCCTCCTCCTTCGCGAGCATTACTGCTTCGCAGAAGGAGGTGACGGCCTCCCATGCCCTCTCGCTCCGTACCATGGGCTGGACCAGGGCCGGACGCGAGAGATCCCCGCCAATTTATTAAAGCCTGAGGTAATAATTTCCTAATGTTATACTATCATGGATATTTTTCCGGTTTAAGGTTAATCTATTACGTTATGTCCCAATTTCTTTTTGCATTACTTTAAAACATGACAACCTCATTGTGCTTACATACTTTTTGTGCCCATTGCCGTTTTGTCCATGGGGTGTTGGGGCACTGAGGCCAAGAAGCTCATTAATGATATAGGGCACAGGCTCCATGACAAAACGGATGACTCCCGCTCCGGCTCGTTCTTGGTGCAAAGGTTAGTCATTGCCTTCCAACGTGGTAATGCAGCAAACGTTATGAGCACCTTTGCGCCAGGAACAGTTAGGGGTGGGTTATTTGACTAGTTTTTTGACGTGTTGTTGTGACTGTGATTCTTTTTAAGGTACTTCAATAAATTTAAATATTTGCAGTTAGAAAAGAGTCTTAATTTTCTTTCTGTGCTTCTTGCCGTACCATCTTGGGAGCCCATAAATAATGTAAGAACCTATGCAGTTAGATACTTCTGTGTGTATTTAGTAAAATAATAAATGTAAGGCAATGTACCTACGTTCCCAAAAACCGATTGAGCTTACAGCTGAAAGATTATTTGTCTTTTTCTACGCTAACCAAGAATTTTCTGCTGCTGTCAGTCATCATCATCAGCCTATAACGTTCCCACTGCAGGGACACGGCCTCCTCTCAATGAGAGGGAGTGGGCTATAATCCACCACGCGTGCCCAGTGCGGATTGGTAGATGTCACATGTCTTCGAATTTTTGGTTCTAGGACATGCCGGTTTCCTCACGATGTTTTCCTTCACCGTTTTGAGAGCAGTGGTGATGAAATTATTTAAACTAAGTAATGAACCTGTCTGGTTTCGAACCCACGACTAAAGCTTCGTGCAGACTAGCGCGACGCGACACCGGCTATTGTTATACCGTGAAGTTTTCTTAGAAATTGTATTGTTCGAGTCGCGTCGCGCCGTCGCGTCGCGCTGGTCTTCACGAGCCTGATACTGTTCGTAAGTCGGGGCCGCCACCACTGGGCCACCGCTGCTGCCAGTATATCCTGCACTGCTGCTGCCAATACCTTACAAAGTAAGTATTAATACCTATAAAAATTCATATCAACCTTTGTAAGGAAAACCATTAAAATACAATTTATTATTATCAGTTGTAACATAATAAATAATACCTCCAAATATAAGTGCATATTACCACGGCACATACATCTTTGTCACGATACCGCTCTATTTTTGGTCGAATGACCGCACTTACCAAGACCCAAGGTCCACCACTCTCCTAGACCGCTTAGACCGGGGGTTTTAGAAAACCTAGTATAATAGGCATTAAGTGATATATTATCTGAATTGAAATGATTACTTCCTTGAGTATGATAAACAATTTAGGACATGTTTATAGTTACAGAATTTAGTTTTAAATAAATGATAAATATCTTTAGTCAAATACATATTATGTTAAACGCACACAGCGTTTAACATAATATGTATTTTATTAATAAATTAAAGTAAAAACCGGCCAAGTGCGAGTCGGACTCGCGCACGAAGGGTTCCGTACCATTATCTATAAAAACGGCAAAAAAATCATGTCTGTTGTATGGGAGCCCCCCTTAAATATTTATTTTATTCTGTTTTTCGTATTTTTTGTTATAGCGGCAACAGAAATACATCATCTGTGAAAATTTCAACTGTCTAACTATCACGGTTCATGAGATACATCCTGGTGACAGACGGTCGGACGGACGGACAGCGAAGTCTTAGTAATAGGGTTCCGTTTTTACCCTTTGGGTACGGAACCCTTAAAAGCAAGAATAGGATGATTTTGACTAACCTGAAATCATTAAAAACAAAAAATCTAACTATTGAATCTTAGTAAAACCGTTTCAGAAAGCAACCCCAAGCTACGAATTATAAATCGCATTTTCAAGCAAACTGCCTCGTTGGTCTAGTGGATACAAGCGCCACTGCTGAGCATGAGGTCCTGGGTTCGATTCCCAGGTCGGGCAAAGTATTATTGGGTTTTTCCAACAGGAATTTCTCAGTAGTAGACCGGAGTCTAGAATTGTGCCCGGTTGATGGCAATAGGCTCGCCCCCAATTACATGGGACAAAAACATAACTGGCGAAATGTGGGTGTACTACAGGTACACCTCTGCCCAACCCTTCGGGGAAACAAGGCGTGATGTTATGTTAGGTTAGATCGACTGTTTTTTTTTTTGCCAATCTCTACAGCTTACGCAACATTTTACAGAAAATTTACCAAAACATGGTCAGTCCTGGATTAGTCGTCCAGGAACCGGAGGTTTAAATAAACTTACCAACATTAAAAATACGCGCCCTGACAAAAAAATCTGACGGTAGACATTTAGGTACCCCACACAACGATTTAAAGGTACATTCGGTATTCTCGTCTGTCGGCGTAGGCATAATGTATACTTACCAAATACCTTTACCTTACCAGTAACTTGTACCTACAAGTAACCGTAAAACGTACAGTCAACCGGACATCAGTGGTTACACTTGTACTACGAAAATCGCCCTTACAGCTACGCCATAAAGATACCACTGTGCACGGTTGAATGTACATAGGTACGTATAGATTTTTTACCGGGCATCGTATGAGAAGAATGTCTCCTACATTTACTCATATTAATTATAATTGAATTGCGGAAAAAATAAATACTTGTGACATGCATTAAGTTTACTTAATTATATTTTATGGTATTTTACACAAGAATCGACCTAGAGTTTTATATTTTCTTTGATGTATTTTGTGTCATTTTTTTTTAATAGTGTTTTCCCATTCGGTATTTCTTAGTACCAACCCTGGGTCTGGATGTGTACCAGGTTGATGGTAATAATTCTGAACTTCAAAAAAATCAGCTGTTCCATACATTTTGACCGCGTAGATATTGCACTTTTCTATGAAACAGCTGTTTTTTTTTTAATAACCGACGTGAAATTTCGACGGGGGGGTTAAGATTCATGTACTGAATCCATGGTATCAGTTTTCGCGTCGATGACCCTTCCACCCTGTATTTTGCAATGTAGGTTGTTCACCACAGATTTCAAGTAAAAATAGGAGGAGGTATTGTGTGTGTTATTGTCTTCAATTTGGATGACAACAAAGCAAGTTGAAGCATCAAATTTTCCAATCACATGTCTTAACAGTTAATTATGGGTTAAATATTTTCTTTCGAAAGAGCCTTCATTAATTATTCTAATTAGAGCAGAAAGATAAAAGCTGATACAGTCCATTTATTCTTAATCCGATACCCATAATGTAGAGTCGACCGTAAACTGAAATATTTAACTAGATAGTTATCAACCTAACATTTAAATAAGCTTGACTGTTATGAGTATACTAGACTATGCATTAATTTAAAAATTAAAACATTGTGTAACCGATTCATTTCTATTGTTTGGGAATGTCAACCCGTGATTTAATATTGATTGGTGGAAGAAATGGCTCAACGATTGGTCCACGACACTGAAATCGCCCGAAATCGTGGGCCAATTGGAGTACGGGATTTGTATTTTTTGCATCCTGTCAGTATTTGAAAAAAGACATGTATTAAAAAAAATGCCCAAAGCAACAAAATGAATTTCTCAGGAACAGCCTTTTTTTTTTTTTTTTTGGGTGGGAAATCATCAAATGACGTCTCCCGCTCTGGGTGGAGCGGGAGGGCGTGTCAGACTCTTACTGACTAAAACCCACCCGTGTTCCTTCTCTTGCCTGTGCAATGCCAGGGGGCCACGGTATCCCTTTCGGACTTTCCCGCAACCCCGGCAGGCAATGGTCTCATCGGACCCCTTCACTCGCTGACACTCTTTGAGGCGCGCGTGGAACACAACGCGCCGTCGACCCGGGCCTGGTCCTTACCAGACGGCGAGCTACCCATTGCTCACCGTCCGCAAGCCCGCGCCTACGGTGGCCGGGAATCGGCAATAGATTCCCGACGCCCAGGGCGTCTCCTCCTGCGGCGGCTAGGGGCGTGAGGGCGCGAAATTTGCCTCTCCCTCACGCGTTCCGCCTCCTCCTTTGCGAGCATTACTGCTTCGCAGAAGGAGGTGACGGCCTCCCATGCCCTCTCGCTCAGTACCATGGCCTGGACCAGGGCCGGACGCGAGAGATCCCCGCCACCGATCGCCTCCACGAGGACACGGCGGTGCTCTGCCCAAGCCGGGCATACCTCCACCGTATGCTCCACCGTGTCCTCCGGGCGATCCACGCAGTGATGACACCCGGGCGTTTCCTCCCGCCTTATCCGAAACAGGTACCTCCCGAAACAGCCGTGTCCGGTGAGGACCTGCGTCAGGCGGAAGGTGAGGACGCCGTGGCGCCTCTCCAGCCACTCCTCAAATCTCAGGAACAGCCTGACATTGAGATTTGGGCCCAGTTGATTGCAATAGGCTTGCTCCGTGTTCCCACATGCGACTTAAAGATAAAGTGGTGAAAAGGCCAAATAGCTACCTACTGCTCTTCCTGTCCCATCTGAAGTATTTTTCTAAAAATCTAGGCACGGACATCAACTATCCACAGACCTTAGAATGAATAATTAAAAGAAAATGAATGAATTATGAATGAGACGATGTTGAACTATTTCTTGTAAGTACACAATTGAACACCTGCGTTACCTGGAGAGTACTGAGTTCGCATCCGGGTTGAAGCATATCAGTGCAATCTCTTGAGTAACGTAGGAAGTGTGGCCTCTGCGTGACAATATGAGTACACGTTTGATAAAATGATAACGTTACTTAAGTGGGTTTTGAAGTGATGCAACGTTTCATTGAGACGTCCTTACTCTTTTCGTGAATGGCTTTCAGTGGAAGGAAATTATGTAATAATGTTACAGTTTTTAGAAGGAAATGTATCACAATATCTTTCAAAAGATATCTGGTAGCAGGAAATTGCTGTCAAAGCGAGGAGCAATTTTGGCTCTAGGACTCTAGTCACACAGCACAGTTAAACTTTATACGACACCCACTTCTCTAAATGTGAAAAAACATGGATCATGTTCCTTTATGATGTAAGTGATGTATTCGGGATTGTCCTAAAAAATAGTATGCAGGCTGAATTTTTAGTTACCGTCCAACTTTTTTTCTAGGCATTCACTAACTCCATTTTTGAAAAAAAAATGATACGTAAAATTTTCATATTAAATCATTTTCTCGAATTATCCGCTCTGCGTGGTATGTAATAACTTTGTGATGTGATCAATATTTTTGTATTGAGTGATACTAAAAGAAAAAAAACGTATTCAATGATTTTCGCCAAAGATTAATATATCAAATTTAGACGGTGACAAAAAATTCAGGCCGTATATCCCAAATAGGTAATAGATAATTGAAATGAAGCCTAATTCTAACTAATATTATAAATACGAAAGTGAGTTTATTTATTTGATTGTTTGTTACGCTTTCACGCTAAAACGGCTGAACGAATTTGGATGAAATTTTGCCCATGAGTAGACCATGATCTGGGTTAGGATGTAAGATACTTTTTATCCCGATATTTCTACGGAATCGACACTTATGCGGATGAAACCGCGGGGCGCAGCTAGTCTTTTATAAAACCAATATTACAGGCGACAATAATCAATGCAAGCAATAGAAATTTAATTGTTCATAATCCATTGCTGCACTACAACAAAACATTTCCAAAGCAACAAAACAAAATCGTACAAAACAAGAGATGAACTGAAAAATGAAATATGAAGCTAAATTTTCCGTCAAATAATGACTGAAATCAACAACCAATGAGATGTTTCACTCGATAACAGTCGTGTTCTAGATTTACGTAATCGATTGTTAAAAAAGCTATTATTGTTTCTGTTTTTTGTCTAAACTCTAAAGGCATGATTTACCCCGTTCTTGATTATGCAAGCCAAAGACACGATAAAGTGGTGTACAATGTTAAATCGTGCTGATTTCTATTTCGTGTTATTTATTTAGTTAAATTACCTAAACATGAGGATTGTCAGTATTTCATTAACTAAAGTCAAACTTTTTCTGTCTTCATCATTTCAAGTAGGTACTATCGAAGAACTTCATATCCAAGCAGTTTGAAAACAAAATCCCGTGAACACGATGAACACATCTGTTACCGCCCCGATTCTATAGCGGCCGAGCGCTGCAAGCAGAAATAGTCCTTACGGTGTATAAATATGAACTTCTTCAATGTTCAATGTTTATGTTCTTTCTCCAGAATTAGCCTACCTACTGACAGGTTATATAAGCTTAGGTAAATTGTTCATTTTATTTGATTTTATAAGTCAATTTATTTTAATTTTATTAATGTTTTGTTGACATAATCTACTCATTAGAATGATTTTCATGAGTTGTATTGCAATATGTGGTTAGCTAGCGACCTCGACAAATTGATCATATAATATTTTTTTTTCCTGAAAAACCGGCAGCAAGTTCGTCATGCTCCCTTAGATGTCACTGCTTGCGGTAGCGTCGGGGGTCGGGTTGCCTCCTTCCCTCAAATATGGCGAGGGGGGTAATGGCTGATCTTTGCGTTAAGCTCGTGAACGGGTGTTGCTTGTGGTGACTGGTCGTCTTGCTGATCATGGTTTTGTTATTGTTATTAGTAATTAACTGTTTTTTTTTATTTTACCTCGATGGTCCTAGTTTATCAATTATAACTTCTAGTTACAGCTATATGTAAGCGGGCACGCCTTTTATGCCTGGAGGCTTTATTTCCTTTTATAGATATTGTTTACGTTTAGTTATTTTTATTTCTGCTTGAGTATAGATCTCGATGTTTTTGGTTGGTATATTGGCGTGTGCTAGCGGTCATATGGCTATTAATTTATAATTTAATGTTTTGTGTTGCGTTATGTAAATTATTTTGCATAAGTACTTATTGTATAGAATCAAGTTTTTCTAACTGAACAAACAGCTCTGTGCTGCTGGGGAGTTTGTTGCGCCACTTCTTCTTCCCAGCGAAAGCACTAGGAAGTGGTGAAGGGTGGGCGTTTTGTGGGACTGTCTTATGTAACTTTGACGTTCGAAAAGTGCTGATTCTCAGCCTAGTTTGAATAAATGACTTTTGAATTTGAATTTTGATGGTACTCAAATCTACTGCCCATTTTCACTAACAGTAGGCGACACCTAAACGTAATGTATGAATATTATTGCACTTTTCATTTTCAACTCTCGGCGATGAGCCTAGCGTTGAAAATCCAACAGTGCGCTTGCATTACAATCATTCTTCATTAAAATTTGTTCCACAGGCCCAAAATAAATAAAAGCAATTCACATTTGACTTAATCACAGAGATACAATACATATAGGTTAACTTGATTTCCTTAAGAGTAACCAATGTTATTGAAACTGCAGGCGATACTAACTTACCGTTACCATATATTTAAAAGTCTAGTACATTTTTAGGGTTCCGTAGTAAACAAGGAACTTTTATAGTTTCACCATGTCCGTCTGTCTGTTTGTCTGCGACTTAGCTCAGATACTCTTAGTACTAGAAAGCTGTAATTTGGCATGAGTACACGGCGACAGAGTGGTAAATTAAAAAAAAATGGTTCTGCTTAATGGTTGGTTTTGGATATGTGAAAAAATTCACGGCAGTTGTATACCTATATAACGAAATTAAAAGGAAAACTATCACAGCTAAGTAGGCTTTACAAGTTAACGAGTAATGATCAGTCAACTTACATTTGAAGTAGCAAAAACATATTTTTCAACTACGAAGTTAAGTTTGTTCTTGGGATAAATTCATTCCAACTACGGAACCATTCTTTGTGCGTGGTCCAACACGCACTTTTTTTACATTTTCCTTAGCAGCCGGTCGCCCACGATTAGTGTTAGAATTTTTAATTTTTCGTCATCAACAAATCATCAGTCAACATAACAATGCGTACAAATAGCTGTTAATTATTATTAATTATACCACATTTCATACTAAAATATGCGTTTCGTACGAGGTTTCGTCAGCCTCACTCAATCGGCCATTACAAACATTTTATAATACCCTATTCATTCATATTACCTCACACGAGTTACAAGCGAATATGGGAAATATAGCGTTGTACAAAAAACACTTAGATATTGACACAATAACAATAGACACTGGCAAGCACATTGGCTATAGTTGTGTCCATTTATTTGAACGAAAAAAAAATATCAATCTGCCTAGCCTTTTCCCAACTATATTGGGGTCGGCTTCTAGTCTAACCGGATGCAGCTGAATACCAGTATTTTACATGGAGCGACTGCCTATCTGACTTCCACAACCCAGTAACTGGGTAATACGATACCCCTTGGTAAGACTGGTTGTCAGACTTTCGGGCTTCTGACGACCCGTAACGACTGTCAAAGATCCACGAATGACAACCGGGACCAACGGCTTAACGTGCTTTCCGAGGCACGGAGGAGTCTCGGTATGTAAAGATGGTCACCCATCCACAGACCAACCCCGGCAAGCGTAGCTTAACCTGACGGATCGACCCGTGCGGCAGTTATTACTTAGCCACGAGCTTATTTGAACGAAATAAAGTTTAATTTTATCGTCTGTTAAAATTACCTTCAACAGGTCATATAAAATGAAGCCTCGTTGGTCTAGTGGTCGCAAGCGCTACTGCTGAACATGAGGTCCTGGGTTCGATTCCTAGGTCAGGCAAAGTGTCATTGGGTTTTTATTTCTGGAATTTCTCAGTAGCAGCCCGGAGTCTGGATTTGTGCCCGGTTGAAGGCAATAGGCTCGCCCCCTATTACATGGGACTTAAACATAACTGGCGAAATGTGGGTATACTATAGGTACACCTCTGCCCAACCATTCGGGGAAACAAGGCGTGATTTTATATTATAAAATGGAGCTATAACCCTTATTTATAAACGTTGCTTAAAGTTAAGAGATGTTTAATTGTCAAAAACTAATGGTTAAGCAGACGCTTATCATTGTTAAGAGACATTTAATTGTCAACAAACTAATGGTTAAGCAGACGCTAACCATTAGCAACGTTTGACTTTGAATGATGGTTAACACTAAGGTTTAACGTTGTCTGGTTTAAGAAGCAGATGGCAGAACTTGGAGGAGCCAACGCCTTGTATCTAGGATTCGTTCCTAGCACCGTATTTGAGTCATCGTTACTTCAAGGCTCGAGGAGCTTTACGGGACGAACTGCACCATCCCATTTCTGCAATCGAACCACGATGAAACACGGTAAACTAGATTGATGTATTCTGAATAACATAAATAACTGGTGGGTGCAGTCAGAACTCAGATCAATCTTGAATAACAAATAATATATAAGGTGCTACGAAAACGCCACGAAATGTTGCCATTTTAAATATTAGATATATTTTATTTATTTAGGACTAACTATTATGTTTATTTAATTTTTGTCTTATTTTGTTATTTCTGTATATGCTGCACCGGTTGACGTCATAACGTAAACGCCGGCTGTCGCTTAAAACCAGCGCTGGGGCTCTGTCTCGCATAGGGTCCCAGCATTATGCTGAGCGATGGCCGTTTTGCGCGGAGGTGAAGCATATTTTCCCCTAAATTGTTTTTTCGTGTATTTTCCTTTGCTCGCGTCATATGTACCGCAAATAACAGTATTTTCTTTCTAAGTATTCGTCGGTTCTATCGTCAGTTTATAGGATCGCTTAGTAAACCTTAGCTTCCATTCTGGGTAACACCAAGGTCTTATAGTTTCTATTTGGTTGATTAGCGGTTTACAGACGAAGTTATTCAAGCGAAAACGTCATTATACAAATTGTAGTGCACCAATATGAATGTATCGGTTATTTATCTATCTCGTAGTTCCAAGTTGCCTTCAATTACTATTTATTGCATGTGTTTCACAAATGTGATATATGTTTTTATTTCTATATGTAGGTTTTTACAAACACTTTTATAGATAGTGCAATCCACTCCGTTCCGCTCCGTACAGCCCGATTCAAACTTAATGGCGGCTCGGAACATGAGGCGAGTCGCTGCGCAGTAACGAATTCATGGGGCAGCGGGGGTGAGGGGTGCGGTACTGCGCAGCGAGCAGCTAACTTCCGAGCCGCCATTAAGTTTGAATCGAACTATACTAAAGTACAGCTTACAGTTCAGTAATCGCGGAGTGGGGCGCGTCGTCGTGGATTGCACTATCTGTACAGATCTGTACGTAAGTTAAACCAAAATAGCGGTCGTCCGCGTAGGTAAAACTATGATTATACTTTGATAGAGATCTGAATATGATTTTCTGCGCATTTAAGGTCATAGTTTAACTTACGGTGCCGCGATCTGTAACACATTTTTGGGTCTCAATCGAAGTATAACCATAGTTTTTCCTGCGCGGAGGACCGCCATTTTGGTTCAACTTACACGCAGCGATCTGTACAGGTCTGTAAAACAAAACACATAACATCACGCCTGTATTTTCCGTACAGTTAGGTTAGGGGGCGAGCCTATTACCATCAACCGGGCACAAATGTAGACTTCAAGCTACTACTGAGAAATTCCAGATGGAAAAACCTAATAACACTTTTCCCGCACCAGGAATCGTACCCAGGACTTCATGCTCAGTAGTAGCGCTTGCGACCACTAGATCAACGAGGCAGTCAGTAGGTAAGTCACAACTAACGAGGCAGTCAGTACAATTTTATTCTAAATACTATGTAGATTAGGTCGGTGCCTGACTAATCTTAGAAGAAACACCGAAAAAAAAACAAACGCAACGCAGCCGTATATAAAGTCCAGAAAATTGTGTTTTCACTATTTAAATTTTCACCGGATTCAATTATTTTTAACTTTTCCATTTGAAATTTACGTAATGCAATGGAAACAGTGCAAAATATATCAACTTGCGTTCCGGCCGCATCTCACGGTGTATAGCCTATTGTTTCAACAAAATTAAGCACTCACATTTGTAATTGACACGGAAAACGCTAAAGTTAACAGAATGCTCACTAAAATCCTTGACTTAATACATTAAGATGTACCAAACTATTGCGTAAAAAACTCTCATCAACATTATTATTGGCAGTCTTGTTCTATGCACTGCTAAATATGGGCCTCCTCGTGGGCTCCTCCCAATTGTGCCATGCTCCATCATGCTGGTCAGTATGAGTCCCCCTGTCTCATCCAGGGGTCTATTTGATAAAACATTTTTAGGGTTCCGTACCTCAAAAGGTAAAAACAGAACCTTTATAGGATTGATGTCTGTCCGTCAGTCTGTCAAGATCCTTTTTGTCAGGAATGCACGAAGGTATCAAGTTGAAATTAGTATCAAATTCTTAATCCTGTCAAATACTTAATAACTTGTCTTGTCTGTGATTCCTTGGAGCAAAAAAAAACAAGCTTCGTCAAATGTTTTTTTTTAGAGGTCCAAGGATTGACTTATCAATGCCCCATATTTTTTTTTTTTTTTTGGATGTGATACTTTACGTACAGTCCTTCAAAAGTAGGATAGATGGACAGGCGGATAGGTGGAAGGGCGAACAGGCGGACAGTACATTCCTATTTAGCTTCATTCGTACGGGAGGTTATCCTCCCGTCCGTTACAAGGAATCCAGGCGATCGATAACAATTAAAATTCTATTGTGTCTCATTAGTTGCCGTTGATTGTCATAGGTATCTACTAAATAGTTCTGTGCCCAGAAAAAACTTCAACTGCGCTTCACTCAAAGCAGCCTGCGAGTAGGCAGGAAAGAGGATATTTTGGTTGTAAGCCGTGAAACGCGAAAACAACCGTGAAACGAGTTCACAACCAAAATGTCCTCCACATTTTGGTTGTGAACCGTGAAACGCTTTTAAATTTTCATCGGCAAGGCCAATATTCGTCGGTGTAGAATATTGCAGTGTAGGTCAGCGCCATCTCTTGACCCGTAGTGGAACTAATGTAATTTTTGTTGAAGATTTCTGAAAAAGTGTGCTATTTAGAGACATTGTTTTATTTATTCTGTAACTTCTATCAAATAGCATAATTTCAGATTTTTCTCTATGCAAACTTCGGAGATAAGGGCCCCCCATTTTTATTTAATTTTTCATCAAAAGTCGAAAACTATGCGACTTATAAAAAGAAAATGTTTGAGAATGTGCAAATAGCGCTCTTTCATATGATACCCCACATGCCCTAGTAGCCCCAACTCGAATATTTAAAAGCCCTGTACAATCCCGGTTGCAAAAAAAAAAATCATTTTTATTTGCAAAATAGTTGGACTAACGTCATCTAAAACTATTCCAAATTTCAAGTTGATAGCATCAGTAGTTCTTGAGATATCCAGTTGTGACAGACAGACGGACAGACAGACTGAGTCGCACCATAAGGGTTCACTGTTTTGATACTCGCTAATAATCAAAACCTACAGGGTACTTCCCGTTGACCTAGAGTCATAGGATTTTGTAAGAAGCAAGGTCTCACAGCACAAGTAAAGGAAAAAGTCCGAAAATCGTAGTTTTACCACTTTTTTTGCCATTACAATTTTATCTGTGTATGGGAGAACATGTTTTCAACTACAAAGTTAAGTTTGCTTTTGGAATAAATTCATCCCAACTTCGGAATCCTTCATTGTGCGTGGTCCGACACGCACTTGGCCGGTTTTTTCAAGTTTACACAGCTGTAATAAAGCACAAAATAATGGAACAGACTTAAAAAATGTGACATTTTGAAGACATGTCATTTGACATTTTGATGTCAATTTTGTCATTTATTGCCAAATAGCTGTGGCCTGCGAATTCGTCTGAGATCCAGGATGAAAAGTAGCCCATATCCTTACCCAGATCATGGTCTATCTGAGGGCCTATTTAGCGTGAAAGCGTATAACAAAATACAAAGTCACTTTCGAATTTATAATATTAGGAATATTTTCAGTTCAGAAATGGGGCCTGGTCTAACCTAAAATATTTTGCAGGTCATCCACCAATCTAGCTGTTGGTTTGCCAACACTCCTTCTACTTTACCTTTTAGGTGTGTATTTTCGTAGCATTATTACCTAGTGAAATTATTATCAACAGTTGAAGGTGGAATCAATTGAAACAATACGCGACATTGAATGAAGAGGTCAATTATCGAATCCGCGACAACAACATTACAAGAGATACGTAAGAATGGGTAACACACGCTAACAAAATTATCCAACCAACATTTCACAACCCTAGTCGACTAGAAGGCTGATTTCATCACCCCATTCACACCCCCCGATATTCTAAACAGAAAATTTGGCACCTCACCACTAATTCTCTTAACAAAATTCGCTCATGACCTTTGACATGACAATGCGTAAGTTTCGAAACTGAAACAAAAGTCACACAAGTTCAATGGTAGATAGTAGGCACATAAATATCGTATGAGTACATAATAGAGTTCGATAACAACAAAGTCGTGTTACCGACTTCGTGATCGTTGACAAAAGATTTCGTAACGCTATCGATAATTGAATTAAAAAGTCCTAAATCAAGGAGTCATTATTAAAACTTTTTTATGAAGCCTTCATTTAGACACGCATTAAAAATGTTCAAGTTGCATTATGATATGAGTTCTTGAACCTAATTTCGTTCGAATCCGGGGCATGCGCAACAAAGACAATAATAGCCAATGCCGTTTCCATCACGACTATACCTATCCGTCATATTTGAAGTTTGGATATCGATTATAGGCATGTCAATGATCGATACTGGATCGTATACGCTTTATCGATAGCCAAGGCTGCGAGATTTACACGGTCATAATTAGTGAAACGTATGAATAAAATCCAACAATGCGAATAGACACGATACTAAATCTATTGTGCTTGTGCGCCATTCATCTATGATTTGAATGCGAAATTGAATTTCACACTCTTACAAGTCTTGTGTAGGCCTTAGGAGAGTTTCAAAGCAATGACAATGAACATGTAAGAGGTGTGTGTATTCCCCTTTTATCTCCCTGAATAATGCCTCTAGAGTATTTTTTTTTTTATAAAGTCAAGGTCTGCTGTAGACACGTTCCTGTTATTTCCTTTTTTTCAGCAACTTATTGTTAAAGAAAATATGACCCTCCAAAAATTACAAAAATACCCCATTTTTACCGCCATGATTAGACAAATTCGAAAAGTTTTTAAAGTAAAGTAAATGATAGGAACCTAGATATACTGCTCTTTCTTACAATTTTAATGTATAAAATGCAATAGTTTCTTGAAATACCTATTTTTCAAATTCCTCGCAGGCCCTGTTCCCTCTAGGTAAAGGTCCGATATAACCTACATCAACGTTTTGATACTCACATTGAAGTTTTCTTGGGACTGAAAAAATTACAAAATAATTTACGACGTTGGTGGAGCCGAACGCAACAGTCTACAATATTTATGTATGTAGTAAATATTAGTATCCAATGATACTAATATTTACTACATACGTTAAGTAATAACAGCCGCATGGGTCGATCCATCAGGTTAAGCTACGTTTATTGGGGTTGGTCCGTGGATGGGTGATCATCTTTACATACCGAGACTCCTCCCTCGGAAAGCACGTTAAGCCGTTGGTCCCGGCGGGTGAATTTTTGACAGTCGTTACGAGTCGTCAGAAGCCCGAAAGTGACATCCAGTCTTCCACTGGGATGTGGAGGTCAGATAGGCAGCCTGACCAAGTTAACTGCAACCTCTGAGTTTGCTTCGGTCTTTCTTCTCAGAGTAGTCAGATAGGAAACGCCGAACTCATCTAGCAAATTGTTTTTATTTTTTATATGACGTGTAAAAGTGATTGCACTATACTATTTACAGAATTAACAATTTCATTTTATTTCAGTCGCATCATGTAAAATACTGGTATTCATCTGCATCCGGTTAGACTGGAAGCCGATCCCAACATAGTTGGGAAAAGTTGGCTAGGTAGATAAAATGTATTTATATATAAGTACTTTAATTTACATCAGAAAATACATAAAAAAAATATTAATTTTTGAGGTTGACTGACAAAGTCAAATCAGTATAAATTAAATACTGCATCTCGAGAATCCAAACGAGCCCACAGTAATTGTTAACTTATCTACACCTCTAATTAAAGTATCAGTACACGCTTGACACAAATTCGACGCAAGCGCAAGGCTAAACCCCGAACCACACCGTGACCTTTTCATACAGATTATTATTATTTTATTAATTATATTAATTAACACTTATAACGCCAACTGTATGAAGTACTTAAAGATCATCAATCACTGTAAATTATAGCTTAATCTGAAGCAGATTTGCAGTTTTGTTTGCATGACAAATGATCCGTAATTTATGCCTCTTGGTTCAGTCAGACACAAACAACTAAGTACGTAATCGAAAACGTAAACGTATCTAACGTAACGTAACGACGTAATTTTTAATCTACGGTCAGGAGTAGAAACTTTGATTATCATTTGATTTTGGACTTGAATTTAATACGCCTAGTTATGTAACATAACGCCTCGTTAAACTAGGTTAATAAATTAGATTTGTAGAAGGAAACAATTTACCTTAAACTGGTCCTTTATGTCGTCCAATCAACGGACGGATTTAGGGTCATGGCTGGGCCAAAATTACAGTAAGTGAGTAGGCGCGTTTGATAAATAATTGATCGTTACCAAGACCGAATCAATTTTTTTGTCAACGTGTCTTAAATAAATATTATAAAACATTGTCGCTTTTTTTGTCTGTCTGTGTGACCACGTTGTACTAAACTACACAACGGGTTTAGATGTGGTTATCACTATCATTTAGAGAATTTATTCTGGATGGTTTATGTTTATTAAGGGGGATGCGCTGAGGCAGCCCACGAAATTATTTTTTTCTTTTGTTTCTTGTAATTTTCAGGTCAGTGTCAAGTTGTATATATATTAAAATATGATTCGCGATCGTAACATAACAAATGTGGCTCTACAAATTTATAATCATTAGAATCATCAATACAACTCCTTAAATTAGCATAATCCTCAAATGTCATGATTTCATGAAAAAGTCATTCAATAGGATTACATGAAATTAGAGAGTGATTTTTATGATTATAATTCTATAAATAAATATTTGATACGGCCGTGAATCATATTTAGATCAACATACAATCTGATACCAATAATATTCTATATTTTTTATTAAATTAGATTGGTTACAGCTGTAGTGGCAATCATGTCATTTGGTTTGAAAGGGTCTTCATTTTTATTATTTATTTTTCTTTTATTTAGTTTTTTTTCTTTTAGATTTTGTGAATGTGAGAACGTTGTAGGCTTAACAGACTGTAGATCTGTCGACCATTTTCTATCTTGCTGAATACCTGGTACTTGTTGATAGGCCTACACTGTCCTCTCATACTTACCTATTAACACTGTAATGTGAAAAAAATATAAATACCATTCACTTCTAAAAGGGTAACCGTGGAGTTTCTTGCTGGCTCTTCTCCATAGGAAACGGCCAAATGGAACCGTGCACCTAGCTTCTGACGTTTCATAAGTGCCCCTGTGGGTATATGTGAAATAATATATTTAGAAATTTTGAATTGGATACTACTGACCTGCAAATTGCAAAAGACTTTAAAAAAAAAACGAATTTCGCGGGAATGGACGCGTTCGCCTTAACATTAAACTTACATAAATAAAACAATCTGGACTTTTTGTCAAGTCATAAAAACCATGCGGAGCAAGGGCCGGTTGCTAGTAAAATATAAACTTGAAATTATAGTCACAATCATTATGGGCGTGCCTACTGATTTAATCATAAATTATGGAGAATTATATACCTTAATATAATGTGACAATGATTCCGAAGAAGACAAGTTATAATCCCATACATAATATTTATTTCATAATCACTGTCCAATCAAGAGATTAGGGTCAATACATTCAAAGGCTCAACTACCAGTATCCTACTAATATTAAAAGCGCGAAAGTTGATGATCATGGATGGATGTTTGTTACTCTTTCACGCAAAAACTACTGAACGGATTTGAATGGAATTTGCAACACAGATAGTTTATGACCTGGATTAATACATAGGATACTTTTTATCCCGATATTCTTACGGAATCGAGACTGAAACCGCGGGGAACATTCTGGAATCATTAATTTTATAAATTACGGTGATGGTGAAAACTTCATCAAAATCTGTTATGTAGTTTAGAGGAACAACACGGTCACACGGACAGACAGGAAAACTGACTTTAATCCTAACTAATATTATAAATGCGAAAGTGAGTTTGTTTGTTGGTTTGTTTGTTTGTTACGCTTTCACGCTAAAACGGCTGTACTGAATTGTATGAAATTTGGCTTATGGGTAGACTATGACCTGGAGAAGGACACAGGATACTTTATATTCCGATATTCCCACGGGACCGAGACTTATGCGGGTGACACCGCGGGGCGCAGCTAGTTTATAATTATTATGTGAAGATTACAGATTCGAACGGAGTAGTAATGTTTTTAGTCAGCTTGATAACTTAGGTCACATATAACGAATCCTAATTTACATTCAGAACGGAATATAAACTAAACAAACATATCTAAAACCGTCAATCGAATGATAAATACGACCTTGATAAGTGCACCGTCTCACTGTCCGAGTGCCGGACACTTACGCAACGTAGTGAAAGGTGTCTATTGTGCAACCCGCCTTATCAACTGAACTATTTTACTGAATGTCGGTTACGGACCTTATACACGCAGAATCAGGTGCCGGTGTCGCAAATTGTTGCCAATATTGCCCACAGGTTCATTGCAGTTATTATTTTATCATTCATTGCTTGTAGGATTTAAATGGAGCTTGTGTTATTATTGTTATGTAATGTTATTTAGTTTGTAATGTGTGTTGTTATAGAAATAGTTTCTCCAATTGATACATATAACATATTTATATAATTTATAATCATATCTATATTTCGTATTATAACGTAATGTTTACTAATGTACGCACGCAAATTTACTTTTCCTTTATTTAATTTTTTTATGATATAAGTTTAAAAATCCAGATATGACTTCTAGGACAATGACTGTTGTATAGGTATTGTACCTATCTGTGTTACTAGCTAGTTTGAAATACTTTAAATTGTAATCTGTGGAGAACGTAGTGGGTAGCATAATTAAAAAAATATATATATTTAAGGTTTTATGACTATTTCTTATTGTGCATGAGGTCCTGGGTTCGATTCCCAGGTCGGGCAAAGTGTTATTGGGTTTTTCCATCTGGAATTTCTCAGTAGCAGCCCGGAGTCAGGATTTGTGCCCGGTTGATGGCAATAGGCTCGCCCCCTATTACATGGGACTTAAACATAACTGGCGAAATGTGGGTGTACTACAGGTACACCTCTGCCTAACCCTTCGGGGAATACAGGCGTGATGTTATGTGATGTTATGTGTTCTTATTGTGCTTCTGTTTGTTTTTCCTTGAATAAATAAATAACGTTCTGGCGGCTTTTAGCCAGCTGGTTTTCTCCCAAAATTATGGGAAATCTGGATCAAATCAAAGTTCGAATTTAGAATCAGAATTATTATCAAATTGACATTAAATATCAATTTGATAACAATTCTAATCAACTTCGATTGAGTGTCAATTTGTCCCGAATAGATTTTATTTGGGACAAATTGACCCTCATTCGAGTCTAATTCGATTTGACTCAATTTCGAAGATGTCAGGAGTAGATAAGCCTGTGTGTTGCTGTCATTCAAATTGTCTTTAGAAATTCATTTCTCTTTTATAAGCTTACTGTCAAATTAGGTCTAAAACACGATAAATCAGTTGATTTCTGTCAGTATTAAATGACATATTATGCCTCAGACCATGACCATACAAAAGGGGCCACGATTGTGTCAACATCAACAATTCATTTGTTATATTATGTGCTATTCTATGACATAATGTACACTGACCTGTAGTACAATGTCAATGACTTCCATTAAGTATTAATTACATTCCGTTTGTAATAACATAATCAAGATGTCTAATGTCTATGCCTCGTAAAATGTTCTTACATAGGTCAGCTATATAATTACATAACATATTTTCGTAAACGATTACGACTAACCTGTTTCATTTTGACAGTTCAACAGCATTCATTGCGTTATTTACGTTGTTGAGCAGATTTTTTTTCGCACTTATGAAGCAATGGATTAGCAATCTGATTCAGATTCTGATTAATAGTTTATTATGCAATTAAGATACAGATCATTAGGCGCTTTGATATGCACCGAGGTAAATTGCCTATTGAGCAGACTGCCTAAGGCAATACATTGCTGGACAAAGGCCACTCCTAAGTTCTATATTTCGCAAATATCTATCAAACGACGTATTGTTCAAAGTAAAATCATTTTCATAATTATAAATGAGTCTATGAAAGCCAAAAACATACCATTTCAGACAAAGAGCTCTTCAATTATTGTGTCGGAAACTTAGTTTTGAGGAGTTTGTGATAATAAGTATATATGATATGACATACACGCTATGATAAAATATGCATAAGTACCTACTAAAGGAAAATTGGAAGAATTTTGTAAAACACGATATAGCTGGAAAAGAAGGGAACACTGAGATAACCACATTCATAAAGTTTGTTAAAAGATACAATAGCAAAAACAGTAAGACACCTCATAATTGTCTCGTTGGCATAGTGGTCGCAAGTGCTACTACTGACCATAAGGTCCTGGGATCGATTCCCGGGTCGGGCAGTGTTTTTTTCTCAGTAGCAGCCCGGAGTCTGGATTTCTTCCCGGTTCATGGCAATAGGCTCGCCCCCTAAAACATGGAACTTAAACATATGTGGCGAAATGTGGATGTACCTATAAGTTCACCTCTGCCTAACCCTTCAGAGAATACAGGTGCGATGATAATTATTATATATGTAATCTGCGTTCGCAATTTATTTGCCAAACATGTAAACAAACACGAGTTTTAGGAAAAACAACTGTAAAGCCTATACATAAGGTTCAGTTTACGCTACAACTTCATATTTTTTTTATGATGGCTGTTGTTTGTTTAAGTGGAAATAACATCAATTTGAAACAAGGATTTAAATAGACCTCCACAAAATCAAGTAAAGGAAAACTTTTTTACTATTAGTATACAACCCAATTCACCACTATCTAATAATGACGTAAAAGTGACACAATTCTACAACTCTACAATAGAAAGGTTCTGCAGGCTAACAGGCATTTTATAAAGCTATTATTCAGTGTTAGAACACCGGACGGCTGTACAATAGTGCTCCAATATCTATTATTCAACCGTTTCCATCGGAAAATCCATTGGTTACGTGTTTGCGAAACAACTTGACTATAATAGTGCGATAGAGTCGTCACTACTTATAATAGTGTTTATTTTGGGTGGTCACGGATCAATTATTTTATGTAGCGAGAAATTGAAACTATTTTTGTATTATTGGCTTTGGTTTTGGTGATTATAGAGACTGTTGTTAATGTCATTCGATGAATACTCATTACTAGCAGTCTAGCATGCCAGTAATTCTCTCCAAGTTAAGAGTGGACTCACGTCAACAGTGCAGAGGATAAAGTTAGGATTAAGAATCTCAACTTCTAGGTTGCCATTCCGATTCCCAAACCATTTCGCTAATGCCACTTCAAAATATTTCTAGAATAACTGTAAAACTCTCGAACTTAGGCAAATATTTTTGTTTGTTGAAAGTGGATAAGACAACAGTGCAAAGGATGGGATACAAATCTCTAACCTCTAGCTCGCTAAGTAGTCCAATTTTGAAACTATTGGGTTAATTACACTTTAAAATATTATTACTGCAGGTAAGGTCAATTAAGTGGCTCTGTTTCTGCTGTCCTAAGTCCTATCAGCAGACATATAACCCAATTACTGTGGTCAAAAGAATTTGGGGCAATTGGCGGAACTGATGTTCCAATTATTATTTTAGTTCCGAAAACTTTATCGGAGAGACAGAAAAACTAAAACGACAAATAAGTACAAGAACTAGACTAAGTACAAGAAATATTTCCAATAACATCCGGTCTAGTTTATGACTCAAGTAATTTATACATGATCCAATATATTTAATAGGTGTAACACGTTCTATCAGAAAGGCCTGGTTGCTTTCAATTAACTTGTGTTATTATAACGATAGCACGAAACTATTACGTCAAACTTTAAAGCAGTCCAGATTACGGGTGATGAGACGATTTAATTATAGGCTCATCAACATCAGTGTTTAATTGAAAAGAAGTCGGGTTTTATCAATGTTGTGTAATGGGATTTAATTTGTATGTTAGAGTGCCTCATAGGTCTAGTGGTGGTAAACGCTACTGCTGAGCAATGGTCCTGGGATTCCCATGTCGGGCAGGGTTATTGGGTTTTTCTATCTGGAATTTCTCAGTAGCAGCCCGGAGCCTGGATTTGTGCCTGGTTGATGGCAATAGACTCGCCCCCTATTACATGGGACTTAAACAACTGGCGAAATGTGGGTGTACTGTAGCGGTTACACCGCCACATACGAATTACGCATCAAAGACATGACGTCACACAAATCCTGCATCGCGCAATTAGAGTTTACCGCGCGAACGACATATCCGACATCAACAGTTGGGCATTCGGCCCGCCAGACACAACACCCGTCTGGTTGGAGGATCCTCCCTTTTCTATGGTGGATGAGTGAACTTTACACCCTGTTCCTCATGCTCCTAAAGTACTATAGGTAAACATCTGCCTAACCCTTTGGGAAAACGAGGAATTATGTTATGACGTAGAATTTAAATATAACGTGTTTTCTTCATATTAATGATGTTGGTACTAAGGGCGAATTTCTCCAATAAAAATGAACGCGATCAGCACATCTAAACAGCTCTTGAGAGCTGTCAATGTCATCATTGATGTAGAATATTGACAATGACAGCTCTTGAACGGGGTTTAGATGTTCGTAGGTGACTTTCGCCATTATTCGTTTAGATCGTTTATTACAGTCCACTGCTACACCTTGGCGTTTGAGGAAATAGGATGGTGCCGACAATGTAGAGCACCGACTTACTTTTGTAACTAAAGTTAGTGAATGTTTTCTACCTTGTGAAAAAGTTGCTAAATTAGAATAAGTTCTCAAGTAATTACGACAATGCGTCATTTTCAGAGCAAGTCACCCTTATAATGGTGCAAGCTATGAACACACGTCTGTTATTACTGAAACGTCAAGTTGTGTTCAAAATACGCATTGACTTTTCGGCTCCAAAATCTCCACTCCAGAGAAAAATCTCATGAATCCAAAAGCACCAGGAAGAGTACGTACGATCGCATATAAAAGACAATACCAATACCAATATTGACACGGAAACAATCTTAGTCATCTCTGAAATGTCATATTAAACTTGTAAACGTGAACAATTAAATTTTTAATTTCCGAGCAAGTCAGGAAGTGTATGCAGCTGTCTGTACCCAACTGCTGAATGTAATTGCTCCCACAGACAGGCGCGACGAGACGACGCCACGTGACTCTGGTGGAATAATTTCTACGAAAACTTTCCGGAAATTGTTCTACCGATGTCGCGCCCATCTGACCTCTGCGATGCTATAACTTAAGGCTCATATTGATATGCTGTCTCTATTGCTTATTTATCCTTGCTATAATATTTAATGGAAATAATTATTTTGATTATCGGTATATTTAATATGGATTATTTTTCTACAATACGTGTGAAATAAATAAAAATCAAATGTTGATTACACAATATTATAGATTAGAATAGAATCGCTTTATTTCGGACACACAAATATTCATATGGTGTTAGCAACATACAAAAAATAACTTATTGCCTAGTGTTAGTAAAAATCAACCTCCGCACAAACTGCTGTACAATCGGAGAGCCGAAGCTCTCGGCTACAGTTTTCAGAATGCTGTTTTGACTGCCCCCTCACTCTTCTCAGAAGCGACGCAGTTTTTTTGCATAGAAGCCGTCGGTGCGGGCTTGCGCAAACATATTCGATGCGGTACAGTATCGAGGCAGCCTCAACAACATCCTGAAAGCATTGTTATATTATATAAGTTCTGATTAAAATTATATTTTTAGAAACCATGCTGATGTTTCATATTCAGTCAGTCCTCATTCTACACAGACATAATATTTGGATGGGCGTCTTCAGGCTATCAGTATCACCACCCACAGCTGCTTCCACCAACCATCGCTCCCACCAACCATATTTGCCAACAGAAAGTGCATCAGAGAATATTGGTTGAGGCAAACAAACAGACGCGAGATTTCAATCCTAACTAATATTAGAAATGCGAAAGTGAGTTTGTGTGTTTGTTTGTTACGCTTTCGCGCTAAAACAGCTGAACGAATTTTGATGAAATTTGAGATATAGGTAGCCTGGAACCTGTAGAAGGACATGGGCTACTTTTCATCCTGGATCGAAGACGAAATCACGGGCAGCAGCTAAAATGGAGAGATAAAGAAGCTATGCCAATAGCCGAAAATGATGTGAAAATTATTTAAAACATCCCAAAAATGTATTGTAAGTGTACGGTTTTAATAGTAACAGTAACAGCTCAGCAAGATAAAGATCGCACCGGTGCACAAACAGTGACATTCACTTGACTTTTACAACTTACACCTATAATAGCCGGTACAACCTCCAGTAAAGGTTTCTCGTTTTTTTCAGTACTAATTATTGTAGCTACGCTGACAGAATTATCACTGTATAATCTTTGAGGACGATTGTACGCCATTTGATACCACTTTCTTTACAGAGATATGTCTAGCTATTTAGGTGTGCAAAGGTTTTGGTTTATTTTAATTTCATATACAGGGTGTTTGGTAGATGGGTTCAAAGCCTGAAGGGGGTGATGATCTTAGACCATTTAGAACTTATTAAGCTAAACTTGTCTTAGACGAAGTCTGGTCCTTGTATTTTTTTTTAACTCAAGGTTTTTGACAATAATACTTACCCATTTTTTCAATCATTTGTTCAAACGTTTTTAAAAATAGTACCCATGCTTGGTTATTGGCCTTTCTTTTGAGGTACTATTTACGCAGATATCCCATTAGCTCTTGGAATTAGGATGTGGACAAAGCAAATTGAGTATGAAAATGGTTATTTTTGAACAGAACTTGTCTTAGACCAAGCGTCTAAGACAAGTTTAGCTTAATAAGTTCTAAATGGTCTAAGACATCACCCCCTTCAGTCGTTGCACTCATCTACCAAACACCCTGTATATCAGAGACGGTATTCAGAGCAGTTATTACAATATTCTTGCTATATCATTCAATATAACTGTTAAACTTTCTCATATGTTCTTAATCTACCTTGCTCAAAATGCACATGTTCCTAGCACGGCGGGCTATGCTGGCGCCGCTGCTGCGGCTGCTGAGACCCTCAAGCGGCACAAATATGCTAGTAACTACAGTTTTGAACCGTTTGAGGTCAAAACGCTCGGGACATGGGGCCCGAGTGCGCGTCTCCTTTTTAAGGAAATTTCTCGCCGAATGGTCGACACTTCACGTGACCGCCTCGTTCTTTGGTCAAAGAATTAGCATTGCCATTCAACGTGGCAATGCTGCCAGTCTTCTGGGCACGTTTCCAGATGACAGCGATGCGGACGAGTACTTCGACCCCTATGTGTAAATTTATTTTTGTATTTATTTGTACAGTTTGTGTGTTTTCAGCTCATAATGAAAAAAAAAAATGATTGGGAATTAATTTATTAATGAAATTGTAATTGTCATCACATCTTTCTCTCCATTCTTAATTTTACAAGCATTTAGGAGCCAGCTTTTTCTATGCCGGCAATATAAATCTATGTCCATAAAGTAACTGGCCATCATAGCTGATGAGCCACCCACTCAAAACAAAACAAAGTCCATCTAATCGATCAGGTTGCTATTAATCTTCGCAGGCCCATCGTACGGCCCACGTGCACGTCACTTTCACGCGAAACCTATCACGGATATGTTTTGGTTATGGAACAATTATTTTGTCTAAGCTCTGGTACCTACTTCCGATTGGGATGTGGTAGGGTTCCATTGTTACACGATATTATGGTAGCTAGCCACTTCGCATGACCGAGCCTGCCTTCTGGTCAAGCAAAGTAGACCAGTCGGCAAAAGAAAAATAGAAGACTCGCACTCGGCCCTCATGAACCGAACGTTTCGACCCCAAACGGCTCAAAACTGTAGTTACCTAAGGTGGGTAACAGTATTTGCGCCACTTGAAGGTCTATAATAGGTATCGTTGATGGTGGCATGTCAAGACACGCCAGAATCAACGTATTATTCTACGCGACCTGCGCTCCTGCAGCAGGAGTGAGAACAGTGGTGTATTTATTTACCCTTCGGCGAATCGTAGCCTGTCTTATTGTCTTGATACAAGCACTAATTATCTTCTAGACTGCAGCCGCCTCGTATTTTCTTGATACAAGGACGATACTCATCTAGCCTGCCGCCCCGTAACGTCTACGTAGGTAGGTATAACTGTGTGAATTGTCAAAAAAATGTAACATAACTGAGGCGGGGTGCTAAAATTTTGAAGCTTGCTCGCTCTTGCAACCTAGAAGCCCTTCATTATTTGGAAGCGTTTATGCAAAAGTCGACAAAGTAACTTGGTAATAAGAAAATCTAACATAACCAAGACTTAAAGTTTCGAGCTCGCTTCAGTTGCTCTTAAATTCTAAATTCTATTAATTTCCAAGCTCTTAATATGCAGAAGTCGACAAAGAAACTATTTGAAGTTTACTATTTGAATGAATGGTCAAAATAAAATCGAACCAAGGTGCTATTTTCAAACTTGCTCTTGTTCTCTCATATTATTGATTATTTTAGTAAAATCACTACCATTGCCGCGTTAGCTAAGATATAATATTTTATTTTTGCTTGTTAAATTTCACGGCGGCAAAACTTATTGGCCCGGGGCGCCAAAATCTAAAATACACCACTGAGTCAGAACATAAATGAAATCGAAAAGCCAAATTAATGTATTAAATATTCGTTCCAGAGACCCAGCAGTGGAACAAAGCTGCCAATGATAATGACGATGAATGATTCTGCATATTAACACATTTAGTTATTCCAATCAGTGCATTGGAAACGCACCAATTCGTAAGAACATCTGCCTTCATTTTATATTTAAACAATAGCCAAATTACACATTCAGTCCAGTTATCTAATGCGTTACAATTAATTGCTTTTATATCAATCGTATGGAGTTACATCAGACCTTTCTATAAGAAATCACTCTGCATCGTAATTACACACGTTGCATATACGAATATTTTAAGTTTTGCTGTCTAATTATTTACTTATTGCACAGGGTCATTTGGGAGATGGTATCTGCATTTAGTAACATCTAAATAGAGCAATTATTTTTACATTTATATTAATACTTAATTGGAGCAGTTTTTTGTTTTGTAATTTGTTGCAGTGTTCATTACAAACTACGGACTATCCACAGACTACATAGGGATAACGGACTATCCCAATGTTACCCACCACGACAGTGCAACTTTAGCTGAACTGTATAAACATAGATAAGTTGTCCAATGCTTTGACGTGGCTTTGACATTGTTCAAATAGATATTCCCAAGTATTTGACATACGAATAGCAGCGCACCCTTTCCAAATTTAATTTTGACAGGTTGTAGGTAGGTAGTATCTGCCATTTTTTTAACATGATATTTTGAGGAATATTATATATATTTTAACCAGTGTTGCTGTTGCTGGCAACCAAATTTAAACTTTTTCTTTTTTATGCCTTGATCACACGTACCGATTAGATGTTCCATACAGTGGTTTCGACCGAGTGCGCCTAGGGCGAGACAGTCACTCGGATCCTGTTCTATTTACTAGACCGAGTGCCTACTCTGACTCGCTTGCCCACTCGGCAGATATAAACATGCACTGGGTGCGTACCTACTCACCACTCGGCACGATCCACGCGTCATGTTCGTGAACGGGCGCCGTCAGTTGAGACTGGTCATCTCTTATCTGCCAGGGCATATTTTTAATCTTATATTTTTAATAGTTTTTGATTTTTATATTTTTTTTTACATTGTTCTCACATATAGAATCAACAAGAGTAATGTACCCAGGATTTTGTAATTTCTATATTTAAAAGAGTATCCTTGGAGTTTCTTGCCCGTTCTTCTCCATAGAGATCTACGTTTTGGAATGGGCAACTAGCTTCAACTTTCTGACTAACTGACTGACTCTTTGACAGTTCAAAAGTGCCTGTAAATGGTTTAATTGAAATAAATGCTTTGAGTTTGACATTCGTTAGATATTTGTGAACTGACTGACTGATTCGGTGTCAAGTTAAATAATACGTGTAAGCTACTCGTCTACCCAACTCTCTCGGCCTAGTATCATTTTGCTCGCCCATCGACTCGGTACATGCGATCAAGGCATTACTCAGTGCGGCAGGAGGCAGTAGCAGTACCTAACTCCAGATAGCCCAAACTGAAAGTGAAAATGATTAAGCGATTAATATCTGTGTCAATTTCGTGATCGTAAAATGCGATGAACCGATACATGTTACACAATCTAATAGGTTATTTATTGCAAATCTGATTACAGCCTAGTTTAACGTATTTCCGATTATCTGATCTGCTGTTTAATCAACCAGATAAATACCTAGTTTTTTGACATATTATTTTACTTTCGATATTGTTACATTATTGCCGATTTTGAAAACTATTGCAAAGACTGATTTTAAAAATTTCAATAAAATTTCAATTTATTTATTCAGTACCTACCAATTCAAATTGCGTTCGAAACATAACTTGTATTAGATGTACAAATATACAGGGTGATTGGAAGATGGGTGCAAAGCTTTAAGGCGAAGATAGTACAGACCATTTGGAACCATTTAAGCCATGGTTGTCTTAGACGAAGTCTTACCGAATATTTGTTTTTTTTTCGGAAATTCCCAAAATTATATGTAAACTGCATAATTATGGCCAAATTGAATGATATATGAGTTCATTTTTTATTTATTTAATCAAAGTAATGTGTAAGCAATCAAGCAAAACATTTTTTAGGCTTCTGTGAACATTAGACATTTTTTACAGACATTTAAAGTTCAGAAAATTTGTATCAATACGTTTTTTAAACCTTATTAAAAAAACAAAATTGGTAAGACTTCGTCTAAGACAACCATGGCTTAAATAGTTCTAAATTGTCTGTACTATCTTCGCCTTAAAGCTTTGCACCCATCTTCCAATCACTCTGTATAAGGAATACATTCCATTCCATTCCATTCAATTAAATTGAATGTTGGCACTAGAATTCTATATGATTAACATATGAGTGGATGAGACCAACAGCAGGTTTAACCAAAACAGTAGGAAATGGATGCACAAAATAAGAAACTCGAGACTGGTGTAAATAGCATGCTCATGGTCAGAACATTTCCTCCTGTCTTCATTCATTTTAATTTCAAACTCATCAAGACTGCAGTAAGTATTATAATTTCAAATCTTTACGATGTTGGTCGGGTTCGGGATAGACTTGCAACAGCGTTGTTTTAAAAAGACTTCCAATCATTGGAATGAAACAAATGCTAGATGTAGGTACCTAAGTGTTGCGGCAGAAACACTATGTAAATATTCGATACAGCTAGTTTTACCGACGCTAGGCCCCTAGGTTGCCTTGACTTCACAAACTGTCGAGAGAGCAGCACAGAACGGGATTTTCTGGTGACATGGGACAGTAAATTCATGAGTGTCAAAAAGTGTGAAATTACGAACATCGGTGATGTCACACTGCTCTGCTCTGTCTTCGAATCTCCACCAAGGTAAACCACATCACAGTAGGAACAGTTTGGATCTATGAAAACCCCTAACTAAGGCACTATCAAAGTTAAATTGTCATTACGGGTAGTCAGAAGCCCAAAAGTCTGACAACCAGTCTTACCGTGGATGGGACCATCCATTACATATTATCAAGACCCCTCCGTGCCTCGGAAAGCACGTTGTGCTGCATATCCCGGCTGTCATTCGTAGATCTTTCACAATCGTTACGGGTAGTCAGAATCCCTAGTCTGACAACCAGTCTTACCAAGGGTAGGTATCGTGTTACCCAGTAACTGGGTTGTGGAGGTCAGATAGTCAGTCGCTCCATGTAAAATACTGGTATTCAGCTGCATCCGGTTGGACTGGAATATATAGAATACGAGTTTATAGGCATATTTTATTCAAATTCAAATTCATTTATTTCATGACCACAGGGTACATACAGAAGGTGATACATAAGATCCGAGCTGTGTCCCACCAAAAGGCATACAAAATATTAAAGCTTTTTCTTTTTTTAAACATACATTTTATTTTAAAATCAAAAGTCAGTACTATCAAAACGGTCAAATTAAATAAAGTAAAAAGGAACAAAAAAAAAATGTCACTAAGTCATTAATACAAAAGTAATCAAAATTAACAATTATTTGTCATTGAAATACACACAAGTTTGGTACCCGTTATTTCTCGAGGGCATGTGAAACCAAGTCAGAGTTGTGAAACAAACTCTGACACCAGGTTAGTCACTAACCACACAAAAAAGAAGAAGACCATGGAATGGACTTGCAGTTAACTAGATCACGGGTGCAGTCTCGAAGGTAGGATCACCATCACCTACGAGTATCTTCATGCATTACAATTGCTTTGCTTTTTATGATCCTCATGTAGCAAATTATTCCTCATAAAATAATTGTTTTAAATCAACCTACGAATTTTCAGTTATGTCGATGGAACTCATAGCAATTTCAGAAGCACTTTTGTACTCTCGATCAAATTAACAGAATAAAGTCCTAATTTGTTCCGATAGTAGAAGCGCTTTATGTCATATAGCTCGATGCGCCTCTGGTGGCAGAGGTACATCGATAGCTATTCTCGCTGAAATTTATGAAAACAATCTAAAGGGCATACAGTTAAAATTTCAATGGATTCCATCACATATTGGCATCAGAGGTAACGAGGAGGCTGACATGTTGGCGAGAAAAGCAGCAGTAAATGGAAAGGAGGTTCTAATTTTGCCAAATTATACGGAGTTGTTGCCTAAATACAAAAAGTACTGCCACAATAACTGGATGGAATATTTTAATGAGAGATCTTTGGAACAAGGAATTTGGTATAAAACAATACAATGTGAACCTCCTCGAATACCATGGCTCATTAATGTGAATTTGAGTAGATCTTTGATAGTAACAGCGTTCAGGTTAAGATCTGGTCACGTTCCACTGAACAAGTTCGCACATATGATGAGGAAATCAGATTCTCCAAATTGTGATGTGTGCGGTGTAGTTGAAGACCTGCATCACCTGTTGGTGGAATGTGTCCGCTACAAGACGGAAAGAGAGCTCTTTATAAGAACACTCTATTTGAGCAGAACCAATGTGGGTATGTTCCACGAAATGTTGTCCTCTCCTTTGTCTGAAGCCGCTAAAGCACTGTTTATGTTATTTAGTCGTAAGCCTTAATTAGTAAGTAGATGTATTTTAGTTTAAGTTAGGTTACGATGGAATTGACATGTACATTATGTATAAAAATTCCTTAATTAAATAGAAAAAAAAAAAAACAATTAAAAACCGGTCTAATTATTCATTGCACGACATACGAGTTACGACAGTCTTTTCTTCTACATTGCAAGCCGTATGTCTGTCCCATGACCGCTACGGTGAACGTAATGTCACGCCGAGCCAAAGGTTAGCCTACCATTCGCCAGCCCACGGAATGTCCGATCCAAATGCAATTTTAGCCTACCCAAATGCACTAACATTCGTATTCATTGGATTTGTCGGTCCAATTATATTAGGTCAATTTGAATGCTTCATCGGTAATTGCTTGGTATTGGCAATATACGACGTACACATCTTAATGATGGGCCTGCCTACACGATATTACAGTTCTTCGTACTGAAATTTATTTATTTGGTTCACCAACGACTGTTTACACTAATAATAAACTTAATGATAGGCAATGATAGTTGATGTTACCATTCCACATGACGAGAACCTCGTGAAAGCTGAGAAAGAGAAACAAATAAAATATCTCGACTTAGCACACGAGGTTGTCGACATGTGGAATGTGAGCTCGGCTATCATTGTGCCGATTGTCGTAACGGCCAATGGCCTGATGGCCGAAAGCCTCGACCAACATCTCTCGAGGCTCTCGTTAGACGGTTGGATCAAGGGCCTGATTCAGAAGGCAGTACTTCTCGATACGGCTCGTATTGTGAGGAGGTTCCTATCTCTGCAGCCCTAACCACCGGTAGCTTGGACCCTGCTCCCGACACCGGCGGAACACTATTTTTTATATTTTTTAATGTTTTTTATACCCTTTAAAAAATATATATATATATATTTAAAAATGTATTTTATATGTTAGAAAAATAAATAAACGAAATAATAACTTAATACTATTTTTAAACAAAGGTAACAGTGTACCACTCACTTATAGGTAAACAACACAAGCGCAAAATTAATATATTTCTAGTAATCTTAACCATTATAGTAACTTATCAAATTTTAGTGACAAAATTACATATTAACTATAATAATAGGTTAACAAAATTAAAAGAAAAAAACAACTAAAAACGAGAAAACTGGTAAGTTAAGTATCTTATTACAGATCAAACAAGGATTTCATGAACTTTGACTTTAGCTTTGTTAGGGAGTCATGATGTAAGTCAACCAAATCACTACTACTGTTTATGACCTTGCAAAATGGGGCGTAGGGTGAGTTAGATCCCAAAACAGTTCGTCTAAGTGGAGGACAGAGTGGACTGATGGAGTTGCGTGGGATTCTTGAAGGAGCACGTAAGTTAGGTACAAAGTCCTAGTAGCCTAGGGCACTGAATATTATTTTTCAAAATTTTGCACATGAATAAAGCGTCATTAAATTGCTTCCACTTATCTAAACTGCACATGGTAAAGTGTTCCAGTCTCTCTCTGTAAGATGGCTTTTTTCTAGCTATAGCAACCGAAAATCCTCGGAAGCGCTTTTGGTACGTACAGTATGGGAACTCGGCCGTACGAGTATCTTGGAAATAAATGCCTACAGCCGCGCGGTACGTAAACATGCGATAGGGCTGCCCGCCTCCAGCATTTTAATTACATTTGCCTACTTTGTGTTTCCATTTAGTTTTGTGATTGTAAATTTATATACTTTTTTATATAAACAAATAAAATACTTTATGAATTGAATAGGAAGTGTTGAATAAAAACATGTGTTGTTTTTTTATTGGTAGATTCAATTAAAAAAACATGCTTAAGTTTAAAATCGGTCTTATAAATTTGCGACCGAAAAATATTTGCGCCTCGACTGAGACGTACGAAATGCTTTATAATTAAATTAAATATTAATCTGAAATACTTAATCTGAGAAAATTTCAACTATCTAGTGACAGACAGACAATCAAATTTATTTTTTCTAGTATTATTCATACACACAGTACAATAAACAACTATTATTAATACTAAAATACCACTCCTTTACTTTGAATTATACAAACTAACAAAACAAAACACACATGCCCCGAGGTTTTAACACAAGCGAACCTACCGTATCATGATTCATGATCCGCCTATAACTACCTATTTCACTCGTGTCAATCACTTTCCTTTTCTCTATTCACTTTATTTATTATCCAGACATCTTTTTTTTCGGGAGATAAACGGAAATACTTATCCATTAAAAAGACACACATTATGTACCTACCTACTAGTAAGTAACATTATTTTACTGTCTTACCTTTCAGTTTCCAGGTCTATCTAAAAAAAGTTATCTCTGGGTGCGTTATTGACGAATTCATGCAACCAAAAACAGCACAATATATCCTACTCGTCATATTAAATATGTACTTGAACTTATTTTTAGTGAAAACATCGCGCGGTTTTTGTTAAAAAAACAACACACCGTCCGTTCGTCACTGCGGCACAGTCGCGACTGTCTGCATGCCGAACGGATGCCAAGATCGAGGCGCGTAGGCATAGCTCGCGCTTCGTCCGTTTGTATGAAGTTGGAATACTGTATGATAATATTACTGTGCTTTTGGACACGTTCAACGCGCAAGCTATGTATCGCATAGTGTGGTCGCCAAACCACACTACAGTACTCTAATCTGCTCCTAACTAAATGTTTTATTAGGTCTTTACTATGTCTTTACTTTTCTGTCTTTTCTATGTAATTGGAGATTCTATAACCAGCATTTTCAGATTTAATTTTCTGTGGATTGGCGCGCAATTCGAAATTCAAATGAATTATATTCGAAAGACGTGTTAATTTAATTTCAAATTTAGTGATTTATTTTTAGATAGTTTTTTGTTTTTGTGACATTGTGGTAGTTTTCGGCGCCATGTATAAACTGAAAATTCGTACAATTTTCGAATATGAATTCCTACGTGGAAATATCGCTGAGCAAACAACACGAAACATTAACGACGTGTACGGGCCTAACCATAGATATAATAAAGAAGGAGATATGGCGTGCAGTCCAAAATGTATAGAAAACCGATGAAGCCACAATTGCCCCTCCTTAACGCTAATATTGCACACACAGTTCTGTCAAAACAATACTACGAACAAGTGCACACACGCGCCATCGATAACTCAGTCATTTAAATATAAACCTTATGATTTAAAACACAGCGTACTTTTTCCGTATAATTACTCACACTAAAACAATTATCATTGTGTGTTGTCGGGACTCGGGGGCGGATACGACATAGTGCTTAACTAAATCGAAGAGTTATCGATAAATATATCGATAAATTTACTATAAAGGTTTTGGAAATAAAGTAAACATTTTTGTTTACTTTATAGAAGACGATATGAAAGCAACAAAACATTATTTAATTAATTAATTAAAATATTTAAAAAACAATTACAAATCAAACGACACGTAACTACGATATATAACTTTATATGATTATGATGCCATAAAATGTTCAAAAAAGAGATTCTCGTTTTTGTAGAGAACCAGCTAGCTGACCTTCCTATTGCATCAATCCATTGATTTTTTACTTGCTTCTTTTGGGAAACTGAAACGGTACAATTACAATTTGTTAGTGACTTACTGAATTACATATATAGGTATACGAAGCTAATCATAAACTTGTAAGTTTGCAGGCTCTTAAAAAACCCGTATTTTTAAGAAATTAAATTCTTCTTTCTTTAGTAACTAGGGGTTTATGTGACAATAACACACACGCATGCATAAGAAATAAATAGCATGAATGTTGACCCATTGCCAAATCTTTAATAATAACCTTATAAAAGTAATTTTCATATTATAATTGTTTATTTTAGAGCATGCATGACGTCACAATATGGCTTCAAACCCTCTTTATAAATTCTGCGGCATAATACATAATTATGACTTTAAGATGCTGATTATTATAATGCATACGAAGCTAATGGTGCATTTATGAAGACTTCAGTAAAATACCATAACCATAACAAATGACGAAGTAACTTGAGGCTAAGGCATTACATCTCATAATTCAAACACAAGGACATCCATAGATTACTAAACTAAACATTGGTGTCGATTCCCTTGTTCACAAATTAAACTAAATTTAAGTTCATTGCATCTTTTTCTTTCTATTTAATTAAGAAAAGGACAGAAGATACATTTTAGTTTAGTCCTGTCAAATTAATCAGCCCCTGACACTAATCCATACAAGTTTTGACGTGATTAAAAACTTGCCCACTAAAATTACGTCAATTTACGTCAGGCGCTGATTAATTTGACAGGACTAAACTAAAATGTATCTTCTGTCCTTTTCTTAATTAAATAGAAAGAAAAAGATGCACTGAACTTAAATTTAGTTTAGTTTGTGAACAACAGAATCGGCACCATTATTGAACTTACTTCACGATATTTGGTTACGCATTTGTCTATTACGCTGTAAAATAATAAAAATGGGTAAAAATGCATAGAACCACATCGGCCTTCCAACCGGATTACAAGAGTTAACAAATTGAAGATAAATCAATTAAATGAAATTGTAATATAACAATTCGCAGTTGACTTTCTTGTCGATACTTTGTCAGACCTCCACGAGCACATCACTAGCTCGCGCTCAAATACGGCGGACCAGGGGGCCAATTCTCGATTTTCGCCATTTATCTCGAGTTCGAGATCGTAAGTCTATCTCTATGTCTATTAAAAATATCTCTATCTCTACCAAAAAATGTCGAATTGAGCAGAATTCCGTATTCTCAGTCAAAATAGAAATAAATGTCACGAAAATGTCGAGTCGAGTGAAGATAATGTTACCATTATGAAGAATCGCACGTTCCGTTTTAGGTAGCTATGAGTTAATGAATGATTTTGTTTTAAAACGCTGACTAAACCTAATTATTTAAGTATAAAACGAAACGTTTAGTGTAAAAATAATCAGTTTGACAAATTGACAGTTGACTGTATAATTAATTTAGGTATTTTAGGGTGTGCAATTAGTATTTTTGGTGGGTAAGGTTAGTTTAGTGAACAGTTATACATGACTAAAAAAATTATGAAGCAGACGATTATTTACCTTCGTTTTCAGGTCTATTTTCGTGGTATCCTGAATTACAGGAGCCAATAGATCTATTAGAACCCTTATTAAATCTTTATCTAATCTGAAGTTTTTAATGACTTCTGTTTCGCTCAAGTCGTAAATATCGACGGTGGGATAAGTGCGCTGTTGTCGCCGTGTATTGGCCAGTTGCTCGCCACTTTCCAACAACTCCGAGATAAAAATGCTAATAAACTCGTCCATCTTTCAGTGGTTTCAAGTCCAATCGTGGGTACACAAATTACAGAGTATGTTATTTGCGCGAAGGTCGTCGTTTCAAGAAAACACAATGCACAAATCAAAGAGTATAAATCGAATTTCCAGTAGGTATGAGATGCCAAGCCGTATTTTATTTAAAAATTAAAGAAAAGAAAACAGTGTACCTACAATCCAAAACTCAACGAATTCACTCAGAAATGACGTATCTCTACAATCGACATGACATCTCTACTGCTCAGAAGCACTCGACATGAACTCTAACGTTAGCCTTCGACAAATGTCGAATTCGACATCCCCAGAATAGCAACTTTTAAAATTTGTCGAAAAAATGACGTGATTAGAAATTTTTGTCGAGTTCGACACCATCTCTAAAATCGAGAATTGGCCTCCTGAGCAGCGGACGCACCATGCGACATTACGGCTTATTGAGGTTTCGTTATGTCAGATTTACATTGCTTGTTCAGTCACTCAGTGACAGACTGAGGTGGTTGTAAAAGAGCAATGTATTTAATGCAAAAATAATATTATCGGGATAATATAGGAAAACAAAAATAAAGTAGTACAACTCAGATATATTTTACGGCTTGTTTGTTTTTCGTGATTTTTAAGACAAATATTGTAAAATACTTGTATTTACCTGTGGTAACTGATGCCATGACTTCGAAAAATTTTGTTTTGGCTTCTATTTTTGCACGAACCCACTTAACAAGACGGCATAATCGTTTTTTTTACGATCGCGGTTGAGAACACACTAACTCGCGGTGACGGCCATTTTTTCAATACCTGAGCGAGGCGCTCAACTCCACGTGGTCGGCGACACGCCCCCTTGCCACTTCTCCTGTTTTTAATATTTCTGTGGGCCTAACACTGCTTGCATAAACACGGTCCATTATTGGTTCAATCGTTTTAAATCTGGAAATTTTGAGTTGAAGAACGAGTCTCGCGGTCGGCCGGTAACCATTTGTCGACAACGACGAATTAAAGGCGATAGTGGAAGCGGATCCAACTCAATCTACGGCTGAGCTTGCTGCGGGCCTTGGAGTTAGTGTCAAAACAACATTAATTAAAGCACTTGTGTCAAATCGGAAAGATAAAAAAGCTAGATAAGTGGGTGCCACACGAACTAAGCGACCAACAGCGAGATTTACGCGTCGAAGCATGCATAGCACTATTGAATCGGCATAGAAACGAGGGAATTCTTAATCGAATTGTTACCTGCGATGAAAAGTTGATCCTGTACTACAACCGTAAGCGTTCGTCTCAGTGGGTGGACCCGGGTACAGCACTTAATCAGTGCTTTAAAAAAAATATTACTCATAGGAAGATGATGGTGACTGTCTGGTGGACCAGTGCCGGACTTGTACATCACAGCTTCTTACCGAATGGCACAACAGTGACGGCAGATGTCTATTGCCAAGAATTACAATCAATGATGGAGAAGCTCGTAATTCAACAACCAAGACTAGTCAATCGCTCTTCCCCATTGCTTCTCCACGACAACGCGCAAGCTCACACTTCACGACAGACCATCGCAAAGCTACAAGAGTCACAGCTGGAAGCTCTCCGTCACCCACCGTAGGTACTCACCGGACCTTGCCCCAACAGATTTCTACTTTTTTCAAAATTTAGAAAAAAAATTAAGTGGGAAAAAATTCAACACCCGAGAGGCAGTACAAAACGTTTTCGCTGACTTCATCGTCTCCCGTCCGGCAGACTTCTACAGTAAAGGGATAAACAAACTGCCATCAAAATGGCAAAATTGTATAGATAATTTGGGCCAGTACTTTGAATAGCTGAAATAAAAAAACCAAAATTTTTATATTTTAAAATGATCATACAAATCTCCAATTTCATAGGTAAAGACCTAATATAATATTATTTTTGTTTCATTTTCGAAGATGATTTTATAATGTTGTCCAAATGTGGAAGGAAAGTTAATTTTCTATCGAACAGGACTCCAAGATCTCGTGTAGTATCCACTTCCTGTATTATTTCTAAATTGATTTGATAGGACTTAGAATGTATTATGCTACTTTTTCTTGTCTATTTAACATGGTAACATTTCCCCGAATTTAAACACATTTCATTATTATTACACCATTGTTTATTTATTTTTGGGTGGGAAATGCGTCTTACTTAGTATTACAATGAATAGTGCCTAACGTCCGTCAATCATTCAAGTAAAATGGAATTAATTTCCGATAAAATGAAATCTAAATTAAATTAACGTCTAAAAAACACCGAACTACCCATAACGGTATCAACGTCATTAGTCATTACATTCCAACAAAAGGTTTGATAACGAAGTAAATTTTGCAATAAAAGGCTATTATGTACAGACGCCAGCGTCAACCTACCCGAAACTGTCAAATATTCCCAATCAATTTTGAACCTTATACTGTAGTGATACAGTTGAAAATCTATTAAAGAAATATACAGATTGTAGTAGGTTGATGTGCTGGCGTCTGTACTTTCGAAGTCTATCACAACTTTAAATAATAATATATAATTGAAAAAATAATAATAGATTTCCTACGCACACCCGTGTACTGTGTAGTCTAGACTTCGGATTATGGGTTACGAAACCGTTGACAGACACTTTAGTGATTCACTAAAGTGTCTAGCACACTAAAGTGTGTAGCAAGTGCCGTTATTTCCTCCTGGTTAACTTTGTCTCTTGAAATAAGATCAAGTACAATCCAACTAACCATAACTCATACTTTATGCTTTTCATAGTTAGCTTCTTTATCTACACTCGCGATCAAATAATACGGGTCGATTACGATAATCCCTGTAACCTGCAAATTCATAATGGTACATGCATGAAACTAACTTTATAGTACAGTGTGAATATGTCATGTTCACTCAGATGTCTCGCTGATGGTGGCGCGTGTGTCGGATCATTTAGCTCCCTTCAAAATGGTTGAGCTGAGTGGTGCTGATCCATGAGACATGTTCGTGAACGGGCGCCGTCAGTTGGGACTGGTCATCTCTTAGCTGCAATGGCTTATTTTTTTTTTTGTTAGTCTTGGTTTTTATCTTTTATTACGGACGCTTTTAACGTGCACGTCTTTCTACATTGTTCTCACATGTATAATTTCAACATGAATGATATAACCAATATTTTGTAACAAATGTTTGATTTAAGAGTGTCCGTGGAGTTTCTAGCCCGTTTTTCTCCATAGGTACCTACTACGCTTTGGAATGGGCAACTTCATATTTCTGACTGACCGACTCCTTGACAGTTCAAAAGTGCCTGTAAATGGTATAATTTAAATAAATGCTTTGTTTGAGTTTGATTTTATTTTTATTTTGTTATTTTCTATAATTGATTGTATTATGTTATGAATGTGTTATTTTTATAGATTTAATGAACGTGTTTTTATTTATTTATGTTTTCAAACATAATGTGAATTGTTCCTGAAAGAAATTGAATTGAATTGAATTTTGAGTTTCTGAGAATTTTAAAACCTTAAATTATCAACAATAAAATTTTAAAAAGTTAAAGTATTAAAAAATTTGGATTTGGAAATAAATTCAATTCGCGGTTGTTTTACTTTTTCTTGTTTTCTCAATTTTGTTTTCAATCTATCGAATCAAAATGATAAAAGGCGGTAATTGTCGTCTTTCACCATCATTATTGAATTACTATCATGTCGTTAACACCAGAAGAATGTACACGTATCGTCACTATGTTAGAAGAAGGCAGAAGTCAGCGAAGTACCTACAGCAAGTACAATAGACGTGTCACTCTCTACAGTGCAACGAGTCGTCCAACGTTTCCGAGGAACTGGGCAAACACATAACATAAGAAGACCAGGAACCGGCAGACCGAGATCTACTACGGCTCGAGAGGATCGATTTATTGTTACGAACAAGCTACGAAGTCGGCACGTAACAGCTGTTGAAGTAACAAATCAACTTCTCAGCGAGCGGACTGTTAGGCGGCGGCTCCCTGAAGCTAATTGGTCGCCACATAGACCCGCAAATGGTCCAAAACATGAAAGGGAACATCGGATAGCAAGATTACGTTACGCCCGCGAACACGCACAATGGGGAGACGAAGAATGGGCAAGAGTAATGTTTTCTGACGAATCCAGATGTTTGCTGTATGCACATGATGGGCGGCGAAGAGTCTATCGACGGCTAGGGGATCTTTTTTTCCAGCTTATTTGAGGAAAAAGTGCCGTTCGGCGGTGGATCTGTTATGGTTTGGGCTGGAATCTGAGTCGCACGGAGTTAGTGCTGATAGAAAATGGTAAAATGTATAAACTAGTGCAAGATATGTGGAAGAAATTCTTAATGAGCATGTCTGTTTTCACCCATAATAATTCAATAGGGGTTCCTATTGAATTATTATGGGTGAAAATTCAATATTCATGCATAACAACGCCAGGCCACATACAGCTCAATTTTTAAATTAATATTTTCACTACGTTGGCACTAATCTGGCTTGGGACGAGCTTGGGAGGTGTGTAAGAAATCAGAACCTCACCCCAGCTACACTTCGAGACCTGAAACATGCGTTAGTGGAAGAATGGACCAAAATTGCGAAACATCGCATAATATGAAACTTAATAAACAATATGCCCAATCGTCGTGACAGTCGTTACGGGTCGTCAGAAGCCTGAAAGTCTGACAACCAATCTTACCAAGGGGTATCGTATTACCCAGTTACTGGGTTGTGGAGGTCAGGTAGTGAGTCGCTCCACGTAAAATACTGGTATGCGGCTGCATCCGGTTAGACTGGAAGGCGACCCTAACATAGTTAGGAAAAGGCTAGGCAGATTGATGCCCAATCACCTGGCAACTGTAAGAAGAGCCCGTGGAGGCAGTACAAAGTATTAATTTTGTTTTAAAGCTCCTTTTCGTGTTGCATGTGGGTTGTCAACCATTATTTTTCAACGTAAAAGTTATTGATATTTTGTTTTTTTTTAAATGAAATTTTGACAATTAATTAAACTAATGTTTCCAACATTTGGTGTTTTTTTATTAACCAGTGAATTGTCTACAATATATAGTTACATTCATGCCGCTAGCTCTATTATCTTAAGAGTAATTTCAGTTGTTCGTACTGGCCCGTATTCTATGTCTGCGAGTGTATATTTATTTGCACTTGGCGTAGTATCTTCTTCTATTACATCTTTATGTATATGCTGTCATTCATTAATTATAATCTCAATCAGCTGTTATCTTCATTATTATCCTGCCCTTTTCTCAATTTATTTGCAGGTGTAGCGTTTCTTCATTTCATTTTATTTCATTCGTTTGCTTCCATACTACTCTATTATTTCGGTCATCATTTGAGTAGTCACCCCCGTTCTAGCCGTATCATCTTTCCCACAGTCCATCCATCGTTTCTTTGCTCTCATCTCAGTATTAGGTAATTACCTATCGCTTTAACTGGTATCTTTATCTTTTTATTCTTTATCTGGATCTTATCTTTCACACTATTCACTCATCGTTACTTTGATCTAGCAGATCCAGAAGTGTATGAGTTCTTCTCTGTGACTAATCATAAAGTGAACTTGATATTATCCTAATGAAACTTTTTAGCAAGTACCACTACCTGATATTATATAATTGTCATCAATTATCCTTAACTTTTAATAAGTAGGTACCTATTACGTTTTTAAGTATTTTTTCTGTATGATTTTTTGTTTACGTGACGAATTTTGCCCTCACGCTGCCCAATTTGGCCGCCATGTATATTCACCGAGATATCTCTGGTACTCTTACAACCTAACGAAGTAGAAAGAAGAAAGAAAGAAAGAAATTACGTTTATTTTCGTTTATTTAAGTCATTGAGGAATTGTGAAAAGTAATGAGCCGTTATGTGGGCGTCCAAGCAAAAAGGGTCCAGTAGTGGGGTATTGAGTTAAGACTAGATTCGGTATCTAGAATAGTCAATTGATAGTAAGGATTGAAAAAATATTCAAAAACTGGCACATATTTTTGTTATCAGACATTTGAAGTTGAAATTCTGTAAAAGCTTGATAGTCATTTACTATGTGAATTTGTAGATAATTGAGGGAACAGGGCCCGCGATTCTCCATACAAACGTATGCCCCGTTTTTCTTCCTAAATAATGCCTCTATAGCTGTCTTTTTTTTTATAAAATCAGGGTGTCTATAGGCATGTCCCTGTCATTTCCTTTTTAACAGCAATTAATAAGTAAGGAAACTATGACCCTCCAAAAATTACAAAAATGCCCCATTTTTTCCGCCGTGATTAGAGGACTACCAGACTAATTTGGAAAAGTTTTTAGCATAAAAGAAAATAATAGGAACCTAGACATACTCTTTCTTAAAATTTTAATGTAAAAATTATTAAATCGGCTTAGTTTTCGAGGAGAAAAAGGAGAATGCTAAACGTCGTTTTCGTCAAAAAATTTGTGATATAATCGGTCTGAACTGCAGTTGTCCCGTCCCTATCGCACTTTACGGGGTTTAACTCGGTTTTTCGGGCGCAGCGCGACGGCAATAGTTTCTTCAAATACCTATTTTTCAAATTCCACGCAGCCCCTGTTCCCTCTTAATATTCAATTAAAATCGCAAATGCAATTTTTTCACCCTACTTCACAAAACTTCTTATATCTGGGAAACTAAATGCCGAGAACTGGACCCTTTTTGCTTGGACACCCACAATGCTCTGACGTTATTATTATTTGACCATACCTTATACCTATCGATTTGACAGTCTGTTGTTTTAATTAAATTATCTGTTAAAAGTACCCGGTGACAAACTATCTATAGGTAGGTACTATTCTTGCGAGTCGATCGTTATAGACTCGTATGACGAATGTGACGATGGCGGCGAGCGGGGCGTCGCGACGCATTTCGTTTGAATATTTCTAACTAGATGGCGTTGTACATTTACGTCACGTTTCTGAATCGCGGTGTTGAGATTCTCCGCCGTTGAATGACCCTCGTGAATTTCTATAGAGAATTCATACTTACCTGGCATAGGGGACACCGTGATCAATAAGGCGATTCCCCCAGGGCGAGGCCTTCCCATTGCACTGCGGTTGGGTTGACCCCTGCGATTATCCCTAATGTGGATAACTCGGATGCGTTATTTTTGGTAGTGGGGACTGCGTTCGCGCCGTCCCCCTCAGAAATCCCTAAACGGGCTAATAAAATTAAAGGTCAGTTCACACATGACTCGTGTAGATCTGCCGTCCTAGATACTAAACGTACTCAACTCGATGTATCGATCGATTACTAGTCTAGTCCTAAATGTTTTGCGAAAATCTGAGCAATGGAAACACCACACAAAATCAGCATATTTAACACAAATTAGCGATTGTTCTATATTAAATTACACGTTCCAAAATAACTTATCTCCGACCACGATAAATGTTTATTCACTCGCAGTTCACATTACATTCGAGATCGTGCTTACAAACCTGCTAGTCTCTCATTATACACAATTACGAGCCAAAACCACCAACATCCGTAAAACAACGCCCTACTAAATCTATAGTAACAATTAATCTACAATTTATAGGACCATATTGATTTACATACAATGAAAATCGCCCTTATAACCTAAAAAATAAGAGTTATAATCCGGATTTGAAACGTGAATGTGCCACTATGAGGACCTTGGGATTTGAAAGTGCAAGCAGTAACCGGAACATAGACGTACTTACCCGTATTACGTTCCAGGAAAAGTCGAGAACATTAAAAGTGATAACGATAAGTTAACCTTCATCATGTCGGTACGGGATCTCGTGTAAATTTTAATGGACCTAAGACATGCAACATTCTTCAAAATGTGTCTGATTCCGATCCATTTTATTTTCATTCATTCACAAACTATTTTGAGTACCTACTGAGCTATTAAAATGTTTCGAATCTTTACTTAAGTAAGTACTTCACATAATGACCTATGAAAATATGAAGTTTATTATAGTGAACATAGACGTATAAAAAAGTTTGTGAAGAATGGAAATATCATTTTTTTTTAAATATGAAGATAGCGTACCTAAGTACGTTTCTGAAGTTCAAAATCCTCGAAAGACCGTCTTTCTTTTCACAAAAAAGGAAGGTTCTAGCTAATTTTACAGATAACAGAATATCAAGAATAATGATGACCACTATCTTGGAAAAAAAAACGTGTAGTCGCCATAAGAAAAAAGCGCCGAAAGAAAAAACTTTTTTTTAAACGTCAATGACATCTCCAGCGACCAGCGTGAAACCAGCATGCTAAATGCCATTATGTAAAGAAATACCTAGTTCTCTGTGAGGTAAAGTCAAGCAGGTTTTAAATACGTAAAATTATTACCTAAAAATGTGTACAATTTGAGGGTAGTAAACAATATAATTCAACGACAGTTTCTATTTAAAATGACAAAAGAAACGGGTCTGGTTTTATTGGTCAGGCTGATACTGAGCGCCCACTCCCGGCCGCTATCCCACTACTGCCCGATGCGGGGACTTTTGGCTGCTGGGTTTCCCCCCTGGCCCGATTCGCCCCTCCTTAGGAGACCTGCATCCCCCTGACTCCTCCGGGGGATCCATATCTACACCGGGCTTAGTGTGGACGTCCAGTCAACATGGGCCACTCAGTACCAGGACCCCCGACCTCAAACCATCCTCCGATTCCGACCTCCGAGAAGCCGGATTACAGGAGACGCCACGCTCCCAGTCGAAAGAGTGGTTGAAATTCTCACACAGTTTCTATTAAATGGTCGCTACTTCAAATCTTATAAAAAAATACATGTTTATTTATGACAACTTTTTACATTCTCGATATCTTTGTAAGTTTGGAGATTTTTAATTTTCTCGTTGTATTTACGATTTTTAGGTAAAATTACCTACAAACGTTCAGCGCCATCTACCAATAATACATGAAACCAACCTTACCGTACTCTGATGGTTATTGAAGTGTGATTCGAGATAAAGGTAGCGTTAATCACAGTTTTTGAAATATTTCAATAACCATTTTATTTATTATTCTAACTAATCGCATTTGTAAGTTAAATTTTAATCATTTTAACTAAAAATATATATTATATATTGAACAATATAAAATGTTAAAAAAAATTAAAGTGAAATTAGTGAAACTGAACTCTCCCACTGCGACTTTGACAACCGACTCAGCTGTTCAATTTGTTTCTTTTGTTTGAAAACTCAAGCAACGGTGCATTTTGAATATTCGAGGTCGTATTCTTTTCATCCGACAGAATATCGTAAAATATCTCGTATAATTTGGGTTTTCCAAACATGGAATCTGCTGGTTTGCTAAACTACCAAAGGTAAAAGTGGTATACAAACTTTTTACTCCTCCTTTCATATTTTGAACTTGCGCGCTATAATGTATTGATTTTCCATCCCAAAATAAGTTAGAACGATGTAAATAAATCATAAAGCGGACCTTTAGCGTTTTCTTAGCATTTAGTTTATCAAGCAACCTTTCAATCGGAGTTTCAGGTGTTTTGATAACAGGAATTGTGTATTCTAGAAATAGTGTCGGGGATTCGTCTAGCTTGACCCCTGTGAAGCCTAGACTCGGAAGATTTGTGGATGTTTACTCGCCCGAGCATCTAAATATAACACCGCGACCAGTGAGTAACTTATTTATAGCAAAATTCAATAAGTTCTTTGAATTATCAATGAATGTTCTTGGTATATCTTTCAGAAACCAAAACTCACATTCACTGAAGCCAGGGATGATAGTCCAAATTTACTTACCCCTGAAAAGTTTCCTGAAGTTGAATTTAAATGCAGGTAAGTGAAACACACAGCTCTGAAATTTACTATTTTCTTCCTATACTTGTAACAAATATTTCTGCAGTTGGTTGTTATGGTGAAGTTATAACAAAAACAACTTTTATGTTTGTGTGATTTATGACCAAAAAGTGTTTTAATCCCAGCATTTCTTGTAGAACTGCCAAAGCCCTGTGCCGTTTCCGGAATGTGTTCAGCAATTGTTCCTTTGAAGGTAACCAAAGCTTCCCGCGCTTGAGCCGCAAGGTGCGACCCATGAACATGGAACTGGAGACACCCACCAAACTGAAGCAAGCTGTTGATCTTGTTAGAGGTTTGTATAATAATATTTATTAGTTCTTTGGATATTTGTCAGTAAACCCGTGGAGAATGGTTTGACATATAATTTATGTGCTGTCTCTTTCAATATAGTGTTCAAATAAATCTATGGCTAATTAGATAGATAGATAAATACTTTTTGTGCACCAAAATTGCATTGCATGTAACTAGTCAATTCTAATTAAAAAACAAGATGGGAAATATGTGTAGCAGGTATAGTTTGTTTACCAAAAATATTTGTTTTTTTGTGGCAAAAGAATAGTTAAAATCAAATCAATCAACAGCATAATTGCATTTTAATATGAGAGAGAGAACAAATTTTATTACATTTTCCACAGTGGATGGGCCAAACGGGCTCAGATTCAACACATCTCTAGCAACAGAAGTTGCAGGATCCCCTGCTCCATCTCAGACTGAACGCTTGCAACAGGCCATCAACCCAAGCAAGGCTGTCTTCACCATTGAACCAAACACTTCAAAGGTGAGAAATAAATTATAAACTTTAATTTCCTTAGAAAATAGAACATAGTATTTATGATGATTTCAACTAACCCTCTTATTCGTCAACATTCTTTAAAGTTAAGAAACATTAAATGTCAAAAATGTATGTTTAAACAGGCACTAATCATTACTTTAGTTTAATTGAGCAGCATTTATAAATGAGGGGGTAACGAACAAACAAAAATGTATACTTTCATAAATAAATTAAAACAATTTCTTTTGTCTAAATGCTATTGTCTAAATTCTATTAAAATATCTAAATGACAAATGTTTAATTAGGCACCTACATGTTTTATAAACCAAATAATTCAATAAGTTAAAGCCCTCTTCCTCTCTCCTACTTTACTGTACTCAACAGGGTCCACAATGATCATGTCTTTGTAAAACCTGCCACCTAAGTTCACAGTGTGGAATGTAAATAAATATTAAAATCAAAATATTTTATTTAAAAAAAAATATTATCGAATTCAAAATTCAAAATATTTTATTTCACATAAACCCACAGGGGCACTTATGTAACGTCAAAAGCTAGGTGTACGGTTCCAATTGCTTGTTTCCTATGGAGAAAAGCCAGCAAGAAAGTCCACAACCCACGCACAATGATCCACTTGAAGGACTAAGTGTGGAAACCAAACCACATAACATAGAAGATCACAGTTACTCTTTTAAAAATAATTGGCTTTTGTAAACAAATAACAGTGTTACTGAGTACTTTTCCTAATAACAACTTTCAGATTCTAATAGTAAACAACAAAGCCTGTTCATTGCTGGGCTACTCATCAGGGGAGCTGTGTGGACTCCGCTTCTCAGACCTGCTCCGCAACAGGAACTGTAAGACATTCAGTTTACATGAGCCTGAAGACTGTGATACTTCTGAGGATGGGACTGTTGTTTTGCTCAGTGGAAAGGTAAATACTACAATTTATTTATTTAGATAGATAGAATACTCTTTATTGTACAACATAAAAATTACAAACATAAATTTAGAAATTTTACATCGAGTGACACAATGTCAATGTCTTATCGCTTAAAGCAATCTTTTACAGACAATCTTTGGCTGGATTAAAGGTAACAGGAGAGACAAGTAGTCAGCGGTGTACCATCTACATATACAATAAAATTACATAAAGCATAAAATTATTCATATAAATATAATATATATATACTATATACATAACTAGGCGGCTAGGACAAACTAGATGAGGAACCCATGGCACCGGGTGTTCTGACACAACTTGGGAGATGCCTATGTCCAGCAGTGGAGTGTGATAGGCCCGAGTTGATTTGTGAAGATCCTAGACACAAGGCTTTGTTAAAAAGTTATTTCTCTCCAAAGCCTTTCTTAGTTCAAACTACTTTTCGAGAATACCTCAACCATGCTATGATAAAAAAAAACGACTCAGCTAAGAGGTTGTGGAACTGTCGTGCCCTTTATAGGGTTCCGTCCCCGAAAGGTGCCAAACGGAACCCGAAGGGAACTAAGCCTCCCCTCCGTCCGTCCGTCTGCCTGTCTGGTAGCGGGCTGTATCTCATGTACGAGTAGGTAGACAGTGGAAATTCTACGAGTAAAAATAAAATAAAGTAAAAAATTAAACCTCAAGATTTAATAAAAAATTAAATCTTGGGGTCCCCATACAAGAAACGTGTTTTTTTACTATAGTATAAAGAAAAAATTAAGTGTTCAATATTGTACGGTGGTACGGAACCATTGGCGAGTCCGGCTCGCACTTTACCGGTTTTAATTTCTTGTGGAGGCTATTTTAATGCACCCCCTATTATGACGTATTAAAGCCACCATTTTTCCAGTGTGAGTGAGAAACGGAGCTATACAAGGCCGATAGCTCCATCCTTTATTTGCAGTGGAATATTGATGGAATTAATACTTCATAATACGGCCCCTGTTCTGAAATGCAACATTCAGAACGAGGGCCGTATTATGAAGTATTAATTTTATAATAGAAAGGGATGACTTCTATTTTAAGCCTGTTTCACACAGCAGCTATAAACGGTTGACCTTTCTACTTATAAATGTCAAACAAGTGTATAAAAATAATTGTTTCAGGTAGTTGAACTTATATCAAAGGATGGTGGTTCAGTCCAAGTGTCGTTATGGATAAGACAGCTGGATAACGATGGTCCATGCTTAGTGGTTGCTGAGCCTGTCAACTGTAAGAATGTTGTGGTAAGTTATAAAAAAAAATAGTTGTTTTTTTTTTATAAATCGTCTGTTAGCCGTTTAAAGATTATCAGCTCTTTCCGCAATTTAAAGATCATCGCTAGAAAACCTGCTTTCAAACAAAATACCGCATTCAAATCGGTTCACGCGATTAAGAGCTACGGTGCCACAGACAGACACACACATAGGGGTCAAACTTATAACACCCCTCTTTTTGAGTCGGGGGTTAAAAATATAATAGAAATTTAAATAAAATTCGGGGCTTAACCCGAATTTCCGTACAACGCCAAACTTGAAACGTTTCTCAAAATGTTTTTGTTTCTAAGATATTATTTGCCTCCAGTAAAGTATAATAAAGTATATAGTTGTAAGTGGTTCTTTGAATCCCTCGCTACGCTCTGGATTCAAAGTACGTCACTCGAGCTTTAAAATAGTGTTGCTCCCGAGGTGGACACTACTTTTTATCACCCTCTATGAGAAAATAAATAAGTGCAAGTTATGAATATGAATAGTACCTACGTTTATTTAATTCATTCTCACTACTTGAAGAAGACACAGATATTTTTTATAACATAGCATCACGCGTTGTTTCCCCGGAGGGTTGGGCAGAGGTGTACCTGTAGTTTCGCCTATTGCCATCAACCGGGCACAAATCCAGACTCCGGGTTGCTACTGAGAAATTCCAGAAAGAAAAACCTAATGACACTGCCCGACCTGGGAATCGAATCCAGGATCTCATGCTCAGCAGTAGTGCTTGTGACCACTAGACCAACGAGGCAGTATTTTTTTTTATAAAACTAAGTAAAATCCGAATTTGAGTAAAAAACTATTACGAACGAATGCGGAATGCAGGCTTCGGTCGCGGTCTACTTTATCATACAGCCAGTTACTTGTTCGTACAATGCACGAACATTGTATGAACAAGTTGATCTCTTTGTTGATTGGAACTTTAACTAACAATATCCACATTGCAAATTCAAATCACTTTTAGACCCTAAAGATTAAAGAGCTATGGGTCCCCTATGAAATCAGCGTTTTGCACGGAGAATTTTAAAGAAGTTGCATTTTTCATTCTAACATTTTCTTAATTTATTTAACAACCATGAACACTAATGATTTAAAACTTTAATGCACTAATGTTTAAAAACTAAGATAACGACTATGCCACTTAGATTTAGCGACAAAAATAAGATTTGGCTAAGTTTTAAAACAAATAGTGGTCATTTCTGCTTACAAAAAGAAGTCATTCTTAAGGTATTTTTTATGTTTAGAAAACTATAAGTAACAAGGTTTTTCTACTATTGGTAGTTGTCTATGATGGTCAGTATTCAAAATTGACATATAATATCAAGCAATTGATGAATATTTTAAATCATAGAAGTGAAAAAACGCCAATTTCAATATTTTAGCCCCTGTTAACGAAGAATAAACTAGCTCTTTTTGAATAGATGTTATAAATAGTAGATTAAAAAAAGAGAATTTAATTCGAGGGACTAAGTTCGATCCCGAGAGCAGCGAAGGATTCTAGATTTGAATCTTGAGCGGAGCCAGCGAGGCTCAAGATACAAGGATCAAGTTTTTTTTTTTTTTTAGTTTCAGCAGTTGTGTACTCTACTTTTTACCATTGACTGCGAGAAAATAAATAGTAGTATAAGTATTTATCTTTATATCTGTCATAGTTATAGTATTGATATGACTGCCTCGTTGGTCTAGTGGTCGCAAGCGCTACTGCTGAGCATGAGGTCCTGGGTTCGATTCCCAGGTCGGGCAAAGTATTATTGGGTTTTTACAACAGAGAGGGGGAGACGGGTTTTATCAATGTTGTGTAATGGGATTTAAATAAATGTTAGACTGGTCTAGTGGTGGCAAGCGCTACTGCTGAGAAGATGGTCCTGGGATTCCCATGTCGGGCAGGGTTATTGGGTTTATCTATCTGGAATTTCTCATTAGCAGCCCGGAGTCTGGAACTGTGCCCGGTTGATGGCAAGAGGCTCGCCCCACATTACATGGGACTTAAAAACATAACTAGTGAAATGTGGGTGTACTACAGGTACACCTTTGTCCAACCCTTTGGGGACACAAGGCGTGATGTTATGTTATTTATATTTATCACATTTTAGGCGGCAACAAATTATCTACTATAATGGCTGCTTTAGAACGAAATGATTCCGGAGTCAGTCATTATCGTCACTGGAAAAACTCATTTTTATTATATTATTAGATTAGATTGATAGATTTTCAATGACATTAAAACAACCACGTTCGCAGATAGAAAAGAACTTTGTTCGTTTGTTTTGTTATTTTTTGTGTGTGTGTTTGTGTTTTTGTAATTATGAGTAGATACTCATAATTGTATGTATATTAAGGCAAAGAAAATGAGCCATACAGCCAAACACAATAAGAAGTTCATAGATAGAATTTGTTTTTTTTATAATATTTACTTTAATTTATTTGCCTTATATGTTTTTTAAGACATAAAATACACTGGTCAGCAAATAAACCGAGCCACCCGCTACCTAGGAACTCTGATTCGATTTTCTCAAAAAGTATAAAACTTACAACTATCAAAGTTATACCTACAAAAAGTGCGTTTCATGGTGATTAAAATGACTACAAATTAATTCGAAAGTACCGTCAACTCACATTGTAATCAAGCAACAAACACAATGCTAACGATTTGCTCTGTTTTCACCAGAGTTTGAAATTAGCGTTCTTTTTCTCTACAATGACGGTAGTCGGATATTTCTTATCATTTCTTTAGTTTTTGTACATCGTTTGCTCAGACGCGTGTGTTTTTGATACTTTTTTCGATTAATAATGGATACAACACCTCAGGAAGCAGCTCAAGCTGTAGCATTACTTCAAGCAGGCATTGCGCAACGTGAAGTCGCTCGAAGGCTTCGAATCAGCAGATCTTCGGTGCAACGAGTTTACAGACGATACCTAGAGACTGGAGCATTCGATCGCCGTCCAGGTACGGGCAGACCTAGGGCTACATCAGCAGCAGATGATCGTTATATCCACCTTACTGTTCTGCGAAATCGCCACCTCAAAGCAGTTCAAGTCCAACAAAGTCTGTGTGACGAACGCCAAGTGGTCATAAGTTCAGATACCGTCAGAAGGAGACTTGCTGAACGGAACCTGACCCCAAAAAGAGCTGCAACAGGCCCAGCATTAACGGTAGCACACCATCGAGCACGACTTGAATTTGCTCGAGAGCATAGGGATTGGACATTAGAGCAGTGGAGTAATGTACTCTTCACTGATGAGACCAGGGTGAGTCTACATGGAAGTGATCGACGTCAGAGAGTATATCGTCGCCCTGGAGAACGTTATTCTCAGTGTTGCATCGAGGAAACTGTTGCTTATGGAGGAGGATCTGTAATGGTCTGGGGCGGCATCTCGTTAACAGCACATACAGCGTTAGTTTTCATCGAACCGACGGACCGTACACGTGGACTGACTTCTCATCGCTACATTACTGAAATCCTCGCAGACCATGTGGTACCTTACGCAGGATATATCGGACAGGATATGCAATTGATGCATGATAATGCACGGCCTCATGTTGCTCATGTAGTGACCCAGTATCTACGCGACGTCAGCATTCGTACGATAGACTGGCCAGCTACTGGCCACTGGGATGAGCTGAAACGTCGGGTTTCGAGCCCGGGTACCTGCTCCAACAAGGCTTCCAGAGCTGCGAATCGCAATTGAAGAGGAGTGGAATACAATTCCTCAAGATTGTATCGTCAGGCTCGTAAGGTCGATGAATACAATAAAAAAAAATCAAATCTTGAATCTTTGCAGCGCTGATTTGCTGGATTTGTTTTCTCCTCTACCTATCGTTATTTCTCCTGACAAAGTTGATTCGGTTTATATGTATGTATCTATGTATGTTTTATGTATTAGTAAGTATTCATTATCAAGTTATCTATCACTTATGTTGCACCTGCCATGTTTTGTCTCTGCACCACCCTAAGGTTGACTGGTAGAAAATGCCTCAGGCATTAAGTCCGCCTTTGTACAGTATTTTTTTTTACTTGTGCATAAAGTTTTAATAAATAAATAAATAAATACAAGGATGCTGGCAGTTATCCGAGCAAGGGGAGGGAATACGGAATATTGATCAAAAACTTTTTTTTGATTTTAGCTTTGTTTTTGGCTTTAATTTTTTTTTTTTTCACTTTATCATTACTAACGATTGTCACGACTGGAAAACGACTCTTCTTTGTAAAATCCTTAATAAACACAGAAATATTGATTAAACCCAATGAGTTTCCTTTCATTTTAATCACCATGAAACGCACTTTCTGTAGGTACAACTTTACTAATTGTAGGTTTTTTAGTTTTTGAGAAAATCGAATTAGAGTGCCTAGGTAGCGGGTGGCTCGGTTTATTTGCTGTCCAGTGTATATTTAAATTTCAATTCAAGTACGGTAGGTTATTTAATTAATTTAAGAAAATTATTATTACAAAATTTATTTCTTTATTTCCTCGCAATCGAAGTGAAAAGCAGAGTTTATAACTCGTCCACAAAACCATTTTATCCTCGACATTACTATCAGCCCTCTTCGTCTCGGGCTGCTAAAAGTCTCGGATAAAAATGGTTCGTTTTGTGCACTTGTTGTGGAATCTAATATTAATGAAGAAAAAAGGAAGGTTAAATTAACTAAAATGCACATTAAAATTGGATCAATTTTTGTTCGTACAACTTACAGTATTCAAAATAATGCCAATTTACTCATTACAGCAAAGCACACAAAACAGTTTTTATTCTCTGTCGAAAATATCGACAAATCAAATCTCGAGGTGTTATTTGCAGTTTGCGAGTATTCTTTTCACTAGGAGTTTGTATCGAGTATTTTTTCGCAAGCAGGTTGTATAGCATTGAGATGGAGGTCGATTATATTGGTGTGTTCTAAATTCAAACACCAAAATAGTGATTAAAAGTGCTTTTTATTCACTGTTTTCAGTGAAAAAAATAAGCTTTTTAGAGGGGGAATGGTATAAAATATATTTATTTTTTCCAGCTAACAGTTGAATCCGACACGGGTATAGTCTTATCGTGTGAGGGTTCTTCAGCGGCTGCACTATTTGGGGCAGAATCCCGCGACAAACTAGTGGGAGTACCGCTCGCTTCACTCATACCTAACGCCCGCCTGCCTTCTTATGATGCACCTATGCCAAGAAATATGGCTAAGCAGAAACTTACAGGTACTTGTTTTAACCACCTACTATTAATAGTTGCCTATGTACTCAGTAGACTTCAGGCAATGCTTGAATGCAGCAAGACTTTTTCTTTTCATAAATCACTTGTCTCTCAGCTGAGGAGCTCGTAGCTAAGTAATAACAACCGCTCGGGTTGATCCATAAGGTTAAACTACGCTTGCCGGGGTTGGTCCGTGGATGGGTGACTATCTTTACACACCGAGACTCCTCCGTGCCTCGGAAAGCACGTTAAGCCGTTGGTCCCGGCTGTCATTAGTGGATCTATGACAGTCGTTACGGGTCGTCAGAAGCCCGAAAGTCTGACAATCAGACTTACCAAAGGGTATCGTATTACCCAGTAACTGGGCTGTAGAGGTCAGATAGGCAGTCGCTCCATGTAAAATACTGGTATTCAGCTGCATCCGGTTAGACTGGAAGCCGACCCCAACATAGTTAGGAAAAGGCTAGGCAGATTGATTGACTTCTCTCTCAGCACCTACCTTCCGAGCCCTTCTTTAGGCTCTCAGTCCCATCATTAAAAATAAACTACCTATTATTTATTATTTTAAAGTGGGAAGATAACACTCCTTAATCCCGAGTGCAACCTTGTTCTCCAGCACTAAAAACCATAATCCACAGCCATAGACAGTACACCCATGTTCTAAATCTTGCTATTTTTAGGGAGAACGCTAGACGGCGGGTGTTTCCCACTGTGCTTGTGGATATCAAAGCCAGATACCACAGACAACTCGCTATGGTCTTCTGTCTGTGGTGTCAAGTCACACAGACCTGTGTTTGAAGTCAATGTCAGGGTAAGTACTTAAAATTATATACTTTTTATTTCACTTTAGGCTGCGTTTCCACCAGAAATGAGCAAGGATGCGTAGCGAAGAATGTGTGTGAAACTAACCAATAACATCGCTTCACTGTCATAGCTTGAGCTAGCCTTGTGTTTATTATAACGGACAGACATTTCCCTATGTTTATTATTCGAGTGTATTGCACTCATGGGTTGCAGCTGAAAATCAATCAGGTAGACTTTGTGTTGTCATCTGACATTATGCTGAGCTGAGGCCCTTTTGGCATTATAATAATTTGTTTTCGGTTTTTATAGTTTTAATGTGCATTTTTTGTAATGCCAATGAAAACATTTTTCTTTCTTTAGAAAGAAAGAAAGAAATATATTTTATTTGGGACACGCACAGGAAATACAAACAGTAATAATATTTTTTTATTTTTTTAAAAAGAACGAAATTATATAAAATAAAAAAGGAGCAGCAAAACTAACAAAAAATAAAATAAAAAAGACCTGTGCGAGGCCAAAAAGGCCCCTATCTCAGCATAATACGGCGATATTTAAAAAATAATAATTAAATACCACCGCGCTGGTATTCTGATAGGGCCCACTGTGATGCCACGGACACACCTACGGACTTACATAGATCCCAATAAGGGGATTACAAAAAAAGATAAAACAATAAAATAATAATTAAAAATAAAAACCAAAACTATCTTTCGTTGTTATTGGTTAGTTTTACGGACATTTCTCGTTACGCATCCTCGCTCATCTTTAATGGAAACGCAGCCTTACTGTCTTATTATGTAATATTTTATTAGAAGCAAAGTAAATACTTATTTTTAGTGTGTAACCATACGCCGAGAATGTGTAGCGATGAAATTCCTAGCAAAATATTGGCTAGGAGACTACCCTGACACGAAATCATAGTAAAGTTAGTAAATAGTTATCTGTGGCGCACATTACCACACTAGTGCGGTAATATAGCACGCGTGTTTAATACATAGCATTATGAACCTAAAAGTGATTCAATAAGAACCAGTTTACGAAAAAGAATTTCTAATGTTGGTCTTCCATCATCCGTCTGTTTCGCGAACTGAATACCTACATAGCACCTTCCTTCAATAGTCAAGTCTTTCATCTTGTTCCCAGGTCACCTATAACGTCAGCGGTCTCCTAGTAGTGGACGAGAGCGGTATAATAACAGCTTGTAACCACCACTTCGCGATGCTGACCTTCGGCAAGCCGCACTCCGAAGTAATAGGCCATCACATTGAGGATGTCATACAGAACTTCTGTCAAGCGGCCGATATAGTGAAAATACCCGAGAGAAACAGGCATATGACGCTTTCGCCGGTCAATAATGACGATAATGGGTCTGGTATGTTGAGAGAAAACTTCTTTTAATTTAAAGTTTTAGACAAAATAAAATAAATAAATGTTCATAAATAACCTTTGTGTGGTCTGTGCACACATACATCCGGTATTATGAACCGCGATTTTATTTTGAGCGGATTCTATTGTTTTTAACGTAACCGTCATTATAGATCAATCGGTAAAGAATCGCGTTTAATACAACTGTGAATGTCCTGGCTAAACGATTATGTTCTGTTGCATCAATATAGAACTTGTGAGTTATTAACTTCAAAAAATCCTGTAAAATTGCTATAGGCCACATAAGTCATTTATTTCTGAAATATAATCTCTTCATTTATTGTTCCAGCATCAGAGACCGACGACGATTCATGCGGTGCTTTCAACGGCAGCCAAAAATCCGCTTGCATGTCCTTAAACGTCCATCCATCCATCCTGTCCACCACGCGAGAGAAATCGTCCAGTGCCCTCTGCCTCGACAAATCCTGCAGCATGGTCACCCACACCCCCACGCCCACACAAGACATGGTCTCCAGCATCAGTACTACGGAACAACGAAACGACATATCCGCCCTACCTGACATCACATCGGGGATGTCAGGAATATCTATAGACGACGAAAACTATTGTCAAAGTAGTTTATCGAAATCTCGGAGTGAGAATATTCTTCGCTCTGAACAGAGTAATCCTGCGAGACCCATTGCCAAGCTTGCGGAGAAATCTGATTCTATTTATTATACTTCCCAGCATTCTCAAGAGGTTACCCCGACTGGGAATACTCCTAGAGTAAGGGTTAACGATCCTTCTTTAAGACTTTCTTTTGACTCAAGTAAATATAGATCTCTAAAAGCGAATTTACCAGGGAGGGATGATAAGACGAGTTTGTCTTTAGACTTCTGTGACTCAAATGAGACCAGTGCAGACTTCCTGACTCCTATCAATGAGATGCCGCCCCCTGGTTGTGAGATCGAAGACTTGCCGAAACACAACGGTAATGAAAGCGTTGATAGCTTGAGTAATGATATCGATTTGGAGACACAGACTGAATCTGCACCTAGAAAATTGTATTCAGGTAAGCTAACCGTATTTAGTATCTTTATAAATTACTAGCTGTGCTCCGCGGTTTCAACAGCATAAGTTTCGATCCCGTGGGCATATCGGGATAAAACGTATCCTATGTATTAATCTAGGTTATAAACTATCGTTGTGCCAAATTTTATCCAAATCCGTTCAGTAGTTTTAGCGTGAAGAAGAGACAAACATACACACTCACAAACTTTGGCCTTTATAATAATAGTGTGAAGTGTGATAGCCTACGTTATTTAGTGATAATATAGTATTCTACCGGTGAAAGAATTTTTGAAATCGCTTTAGTTGATTTTGAGATTCATAAGCAGACAAAGATACAAATCTTTTCTCTTTATAATAATTAGTACCTATATATTTTGTTTTAATTGTAAGATTATGTCTTAGATACGGAAAAAAAAAGATAAAAAACAACGTTTTACATCACGCCACTCCCTAAGCGAAATCCATAGTTTCGGCCGAAGTTACGGGCGCTTCGTTCGCTGTCTCACTTACAGACATAACGTGAGTGAGACGGAGAGGGGAGCGTACGTAATTCGGCCGAAATTATGGAGTAGACATCCTGTTTTCCCGGAAAGGTTAGGCAGAGTGGTACCCACATTTAGGCCCCCTTGCACCATAAAATATCGTTCTGTTTCACCAATCATTTGAAGATGACAGAGACAGAATTATGGTGTAAATATGTGTGATTTGTGGTACAAGTGGGCTTTAAATGTGCAAAACTTGACTAAAAAAAAATACTGCCACACATCCTCCTAAGCCAGTTTTCCGTCCAAAACCCGTAATTTTCCATCTTTTCTTCCCACAGACGACGCGCCTGAAACTCCATGCGTTGCGAAGCGTATAGGCCGTGTGTTAGTGATGACGTCAACGCCGCAGCACTCGCGAAACAAAGCGGAACCTTGCGAGTGCGCGGCCGACTGCCAGCATAAAGATGGCACATACAGGGGCGTGGTATCGCATAAGGACGGAACTCATCTTAGTGAGTACTTAATCACTTACTGAACTGTAGATATAGCTAGTGATGTCGTCACAGAACCTTGCGAGTGCGCGACCGACTGCCAGCATAAAGATGGCACCTACAGAGGTGTACTGAACACAAGGACGCAAATCATCTTAGTGGAGTATAGATAGATCGTCTGATTTAAAATAGTTGCAAATGCAGTGGAGGGGCCCGCTGCATTTGCGTCTGTGAAATTGTAGTGAAAAAACAATATGGCGGCATTAGTTCCAATTTTCGCCACGCCCAAAAAGAGCCTTGAACGACTCGGGCAGTTTTTGATGGCGGTTGTTTTTTTATTTTTTATTCTAATATTATCAATACTCAAATCAAAACTCTCCTTTCCAGATGTCCTCTACACAGTGTCAAGCATGCAGCTGAACACGGGCAGTCGTGTGCGCTGCGTGTGGCTCGGCGTGCAGCTGGAGGACGCGGCGCGACACACCACGCTCGCGTCCAGTATCGCGTCCACGGCCGACAACTCGCTGGTCCTCATTAGTAACACTGTGGTATAGTGTATCTTGTGACTAGAAATAGTAGTACATTTTAGGAGATAATTAGTAAGATCATGTGCCGAAAATTTTAACTTACATGACAGTATTGCAGTAACTCCCACAAGATGGACCGCTGATCTTGTGAGGGCTGTAGGAATCCGCTGGATGCGGGAAGCACAGAACCGTTCGAAGTTGCGGTGCTTGGGGGAGGCTTATGTCCAGCTGTGGACGTCTTTCGGCTGAAATTATGATTGCAGTAGCTATCATATTATCTTCATTATCATATTATAATCTTTAAACCAATCATAATTATCATCATCTCATTATCTTTATAATATTTTATCATTATCTAGTACCCAAAAAAACAAGCGTAAGCGTGTCTAAAATTCAAGTAATGATTTTAATAAAAACAAGTTGCTACCTTGCCTTAAAAATTTCATTAAAAAATCAACTCTATTTATTTTTCTACTAGGGTAACAAGTCGGCGAGCAGCAGGCCTCAGTCGATGTCGCTAGTGAGCCAGTGCGGCGACGAGCAAGTCTCCGGAGAATACAACAAACATTATGTTACGCTCAAGCAGATAGGTAAGCAAACAAACAATTCTTATCATGTTTTTTAAAATCAAACTTGCGTGTTTTTTATGATTTGTCAAAACATCGATATTTCTTTATTATTATGTAACTTCAATAACAATATGTTATACACAAAAACCTTCTGGAATAAATTCTCTAAATGATAGTGAAAACCGCATCAAAATCCGTTTCGTAGAAGAACAACGCGATAATACTGACAGACACGAAAAGCTGACTACCTGCAGTATTGTCTTTCCTGTTACCTTTAATCCATCCAAAGGTTGTCTGTAAAAGATGGCTTTTAAGCGATAAGACCGCCCATTGTGGTATTTTTATGGTGTTTTATATCAATAACAGTATTCTATCTAGTCTGCCACATAATTAAAACAACACACTACCCTTCTAGGTAAAGGCGCCTACGGCTGCGTCAAGATGGCGTACCGTCGGTCTGACAGATTACTGACAGTTGCCAAGTTCATACTCAAAGAGAAGGTGGGCGCACAGTTCTGGGTGGACGGGCCTGAGGGACGACGCGTGCCGCTGGAGTTGAGTCTGTTGCTCACGCTTAAACACCCTAATATTGTGAGTATAAGAATGTATTGTCAGATAACAGAGTAATATTTTTTAAATAAAATTCAAGTATTAACCTGCATCTGGAATAGGGGTCAAGCTATCAAAATTCAAAAGTAATTTATTCAAACTAGGCTGAGAATCAACACTTTTCGAACGTCAAAATTACATAAGACAGTCCCCCAAAACGCACACCCTTCACCACTTCCTAGTGCTTTTGCCGAGAAGATTGACTAGACAGCAGTTGACACAAACAAATGGGCACCGGCTGATGCAAACTTTTTAATCTCTCGAAACGCAGCGACCGCTATTGCCAGGCCAGGATACGCACTTTTGTAATTCTTGTAATGTTAAACATCATTATTTTGTAGGTGAGCGTGGTAGACATGTTCGAGAACGAGAAGTACTTCCAAATGGTGATGGAGAAGCATGGCGCGGGCATGGATCTGTTTGAGTTTATTGAGCGAAGGCCCAGGCTCGACGAACCGCTGCTTAGTTATATATTTAGACAGGTATTTATCTAAATGTCCGTTATTGATGAAAACAGGTTTTAATGAAACCATGCAATATGCAATATCTCAATTTCTACAAGGCCTCAAAACCTAGTCTGTGATACGAACGGTCTACGCAAAACTACTGCAACTTTTGAATGCTGTAATTTTACCCCAAATCCAATAAAAATTACGCATTTTTCAACAGGGGTTATTAGTTATGTCTTGTAAACAAAGAAAAACTAAATGTCGACCGCCCGCGCCCCATGTAAACGTCCCCATTGAAAAAAATTGTGGTGAATATCTTTTCTTTTTCCTGAAAGTTACCACATAAATTGACGATACCTAACAACACCCTCAACGATCGGTCGGTTGTAGAAGTAAACAAAATCTCTGAACTTGTATTTACAGATAGGACTAGCAGTCGAGTACCTTCATTCCCTAAACATCCTACACCGCGACATAAAAGACGAAAACGTGATCATAGACAACAAGTTCCACATAAAACTTATAGACTTCGGCTCAGCGACGTTCATGAGCAAAGACACGCTGTTCTCTACCTTCTACGGTACTACAGAGTATTGCAGCCCTGAAGTTTTAGCGGGAAACAAGTAAGTTTGACGATCGAAAACGATTTGTGTTTTATTGAAGGCATTCAATTGAGTTTATCGTAGAATATTAATAATATCATATAATTATATAAATAAAGAATGAGATTATGCACATTCTTATTTCATGCTTGACTAAAAATATTCAGATGTCGACTTTAGTAGAATGAGTTCTTGAGGTTGTCTGGGCACCATGGAAGTTTCTCAGGGCACACAATACTTGGCCCACTTTTGTTTTATAAGTAAAATAACCTTTTTGAATAAAATGAAGTAGCTGTAGTCAGAAATTCTATTGCCACGTGTGATATTTTGGCAACTTACGTCGTAACTTATTACTTATTTCCACAGATACGCAGGCCCTGAGTTAGAGATGTGGTCAATGGGGATAACTCTGTATGTGCTGACATTCTTTGTTAACCCGTTTTCCGACATTGAGGATACAATACAAGGGCCGCTAGCGTTTCCGCAGGTTGTTTCTGAAGGTAATATTTCCTCTTTGAATTCCTAGAATCTGCTGTAGAAGTAACAGTGCAAACTTTAAGTGGTACTACTGAACAAATACCAGAAAAAAAAAAACCTTTTTTATTCCTCAAATATTTTTTTTGAGAGAAAAATAAAGGCTTGCACTTTTGTGCTTTCGTGTGAAATGTAATTTATTTTATAATTACTATTTCTTTACGGATACCTTTGACAGTGAACCTTGAAATTGTCTCGGCTGATCTCAGACTCTCTTGCTGATATGATGTTGTGTTGTGTCATACATAACGTTCATCATTTTATAAACAGATTTAGAACAACTCCTCCGATGGATGCTGTGCAAGGAGCCAGCCAACAGATGCACGATAACGCAGCTGATGGCACATCCCTGGATACGGCAACCCGTCGCCACTGCCAACTACGTGTTCCACGAGATTGTGGACTGTGGTGAGATTAAATTCTCAACATATTCCATTTACCCTTGAAAAAAGAAATTCTTACATTCTCAGTCTGCGATTCGACTGCTAGTGTTTTATTTCATCTTATAAATGAATGCCTTTGGTGTTAAATATTGAGTCTTCCTTTTGCATTTATTAACGACAGTTGTGTATTTACCGCTTTTCATTTTCTCCGACAAAAACATTCTCCATTTATATTTCCATTGATGCAGATCGACATGAGGCGAATCCTGAGATGTATTTCAGCGGTAGCCTAGGCTCGCCTCGAAGTGGATCCCAAGCCTCATTAGCAGATCCACTAATTAAAGGTAAGGAAAACCTTACAACTTATATTGTTGAAACAATAACTTAATAAAAAATATTGTCACAATTTACTTTTAAAAAATAAGCAATTTTGGAAGCTAGCTTGAATGTGGTTTTTACTTGCAGACTGCTGGTTAGTCTTGCTTCTGGCTACACGGAGAATTCTTATTTTTCTTTCGTTTTTATTTCCAGAACGTTCAAATCCTTCAGAAGTGGCAGTGCGGTCAGACGGCAAGAACTTATCGCGCGAGGAGCCCAAACGTAACTCCTTAGCGTTGCATGCGCTCTCCACAGCCGACAGAGATGCGCAGTCCGACAACTATAGCCTTCGGTCTTCTGCCGATGTAGGTCGACAATGAAATGTTTAATAGAAAAATAGTAATAGAATTAAGAAAGCGGGGATAAACATAGAATAGTGAACAAATGGAGTGATAACTCGTATCCAATTACTGCAACAGCTCTATCGCATATATCGTCATTCGGTTGGTTTTGATTACTCTGTTAATGAATCCGTGTGTCAATATTTTACACAATAACAGTGAATATACAATTGCTTAACTAGATCGACTGGAACAAAAAGTTTTGGAGTAAATTATTTTTATTTTTTAATAAAAACGCGTTCTAACAATTGTATTTTCACTATTTTTTATTGTGTAGAAGAAATGTGACAGTACAGGCAAGGAGTAAGAGTCGCAATACAAACATGATTTTCTCTCACAGCAGAATGATTATATCACAGTGTGTATAATGTGACGAGTATCAGGCTCTACAGACATGCCTTAAATGTAACTTTTCAACTTGAAAAAAAGTCGCGCGCAACAGATTCGGAAAATTAACCCTCGACTACTATCCACAGACAATAAACTTTTTTAAGCATACCTTACCTTTACTTCCAGATCCTGGACATATCATCAAAGCCGGTATCCGAAGCGGCACTGACTGATATCAGTTCGGACGCGACCGGCCATGCAGCATGCGACATCGACTATGATTGTGATCAGTACGAATGTGACAGCTGGGATGAGTGTGAACAAGACAGCTTCTCTTAAAAATACAGTATAGCCGCAATGTAGGTAAGGTCCCGAGCTGCAATATGACGACTCGGGATATAAGCTCCGCCCACTTTCAACACACGAATGTTCTGCAATAATACACCTGTGTTGACCTTTAGGACTGATATATGTAGACTGTGGTATACACCGATAGCATGTGAAGGCTCACTTATGTATGAAAAGTGAACAAATTTTAAACTGAAAAAAGTTTAATTTAATGAATTTTATATGTTTTGTTAGACACAGTTGTGGGAGAGAGACTCACTTAAAATACTTTTGAGTCGATAATAAATCGCAATATCAAAAAACTTTTTGATTTGACCAAAATATGAGGCGCCTTTTTCATGAAAGGTTCATCCAATTATCTATCTTCACTGTTCACAGCATCGTTGTTGCTTCGTCTCTGTATCTAGAAACGTTAACTACGCGTGTGCTGACTATAAAAGACGTGAAATATGCAGCATATGTAGAGTGAAATAATAGCTTTTAGTATGTCAAAATCGACACATCTGGGAGGCGGTTCTTAAAAACCTGATGAAAAGTCTCTCTGATTGGTGAATCTGCTGTCAAATCTTGCGTTAAAAGCGTTTTGATTTGTCAACAACCAATCATAGTAAGTTTTGCCACTGCTAGTGAGCCGCGGGTGACAATTTTAAATGAATTATTCCGCATAATATTTCAGTAAAAATAGTGCAATCCACGACGACGCGCCCCACTCCGCCCCGCTCCGTACTAAAGTACAGCTTACAGTACAGTAGTCGCGGAGAGGGTCGCGTCGTCGTGGATTGCACTATCTGTAACTAGGTTTATAATTGAATTCGTTAGGATAAAATATAGAGCATATTTTTTTAATTAGAATGTTGGTTCCTTTTATCTTTTAACTTAAGTCCAGTACCGATTAGTTGTGTGTTTGACAGTATTCAGTTCAGCTTTAAATTAGTATCGTTATTCTATTAAAATTACAAGACAAGTAGCATATTAAATTTGAGTGAAAACTGAGACCAAAATTGATATAGGCGTAGAATCTTTACGTAGGTCATCATTAATTTAATTCTTTAGTAATAAAAATGAACATTTTGACTTTTTAGTGTATAAATGAATGCTAAAATTCGATTTATTAATCGCAGTGTTTAAAATTAATTGAAAATCACATAAATAATGCTACAAATGATCTCAATTACATAATTAAATATTAGGAATTGCATAACAACACTTGTTTAGATTAAAAGCACTGTGACCATATTTGCGGAGTCTTGCAATGTTTTAGATAAGGCTTAAGATTTAATTGTTTACTGTAAACAAATTCTATCCCCTCTTTGTCTATTCTTCAGATTGTTAAAAATATGTTAGAAACACTTTGGAATAGAAAATAATAGCACTGGTCTGTCTTCCTTTTGGTGACACTGATATTTCAAAAATATTTTATTACTAAGGCCGCGGTCAGATCAGACCCGATCAAACACAATCTGAATCATTTTGAAGGAAATTCCTAATCCATTGCTTCATATGTTCGAAAAATTTATCGCTCAGCAACGTAAATAACGCAATGAATGTTGTTGAACTTTTAAAATGAAACAGATTGTTATTGATCGTGTGTTACGCAATTAGGGGGCTGGATATAGTTTTGCGACTATTTGTCTTGAATTAGCGCCCTATTATGAAAAAGCGTTCATATTACGCGTTACATATTGCATGGCGCCTATACAGTAATCTGTATAGAAAGTACCATCCACAAAGACGCGCGCCACTCCGCTCCGCTCCGTACAATATGGCCGATATAACTTGGCAGGTATGAACATAGGCTCTGCGAACTTTGTCACATGTCACCATTTGGTTCCTAAAAAATGTCATTGCGCAGCCTTCTGCGCGAAGTTTGAAACTGTCAAGTTATATCGGCCGTATTGGAATAAATTATAGCTTACAGTACACTAATCGCGATGGCACTAATGTGTACTGTTTGCCTAGTATGACAGCGGCCTTAGTTCACGTTACACTGTCACGAAGCCATTATTCTCTTCCATAATCTTGTTATGATATTTAAGAATACATTTAGAATGTCACGAAATGCACTATAACGGCTAAATTATTAGTTTACAAAGCCACCTATATAGTGCATCATTAAGCCAAAACAATCTATTGTTTTATACATTTGTTATCGTCTAATAAACGAAAGTGTTGTGCTACGAATACATCTGCATTAATCCCTAGTTATAACAGGCGCCCGAGGCGTGAGTCTTGTACGCTGCGTTTTGGGCGCTCAATAAAATATAAAATTACGTTACATAGAAATTCATGCCTCATTTACACAGAGCGGCGAGGCGAACCACGAGACACGTATGTAATCGGTGCACTCGCAGCTCGTCTCGCCGTTCGCAGCGATCCTGTCGGAGCGGTTTTTTGGGCACGAGTCAAAGGGGCTCGCGGTCTCTTCTACGTCCTCCATAGTTGGTAGTTCGAAAACAACTGATTGCGCCGCGCGAGTGTGAACATAAATTGATTAACTTGACAAGCGAACGAGCTGGGGTCGAGACACTAGTCGAGGCGTGATTGTAAATGAGCTAATACAGTTTTAAACGCAGCGTAGGTACAAGACGCGCGGCTCGGGTGCCTGTGATAGCTAGGCCTAACGGGGTGTCCTGCGTGAGCCACGAATACGACGCCACGCAACGCTAACATCGCGATCAACTCAACGGCATACCTGCTTGCGGCCTATATGGCAGTCCGCGGCGAGACGCGACGTAACGCGTACTTGTTTTGAGGGCGACTAGACGCGACACCACGAACTACTTTACTTTCAAGCAAAATTGTACTGTATATCTCCATGATTCGAGAAGTAATGACCAAAATCACGTAGGACATTTGTCGCGTGTAGCATCGCGTCGCATTGCATCGTGTCGTATCGCGTCGCGTCGTATTCGTCGCTCATGCAGGACACCCCGTAAGTCTAATTCGCAGTTCTTGAAAAAACAAAACAACAACTCGGTAAATTTTCAATCCAACTTCTATACCAATAAAATATTTCATGTAATTGTATTTAAAGCATACGTCTTAGTTATTTATCATTAAAATATTAGTAAGTTAGCTCATAATATGTATAATTAAATTAAATATCAGGAGTGTACAGTGAACTCTTATTGCAATATTATATCCGATTCATTCCATTTTTGCCAAATCTGAACCAGAGTTGCAATAAAATTTCAATGTAACACATCCAACTCTTATGACTAAAATTACCGAAAATCAGTATTAAGACAATACTATAGATTTTCTTACAGTCTTATTGCTAATCTAGTTTTAGAGTTATTAGAAGTCCTGAAAGAACCAAATATATTCATACTATTTGAATAACATTGTAAATATCATGAGGTAAATGTTAACATATCTGTGTTGGGTTCAAATTAGTAGATTTACAATGGTTTACTTATAAAATTGTTGCTGTTTCAGTACAATTTTATATGCGAATTCGTAGAGAAATATTTAATTGATATAATATGTAGTAAGGATTATATTTTTGTAGTGTTTGATTGATTAGTTTGTGTTATTAATTTCAAATGTAGTGATTATTTATGTCCGGTGCGTCCGTTTCTTACTTAGTGCCTTACGACGGACGGCGGGTTACGTTGCTCGTGTAGGACGCTGTGACCACTCATCGTAAATAAACGATATGAATTCCCAATTTTTCTTTTATTTATGCTTCTCAGATACCTACTGTTGCGATAACAAGTTTTTTAAGCTAAGTTTCGGGAGGTGCCTGATCCGGATAAGGCGGGAGGTAACGGCCGGGTGTCATCATTGTGTGGATCGCCCGGAGGACACGGTGGAGCATACGGTGGAGGTCTGCCCGGCGCGGGCAGAGCACCGCCGTGTCCTCGTGGGGGCGTGAGGTGGCGGGGAGCTCTCGCGTCCGGCCCTGGCCCAGGCCATGGTACGGAGCTAGGCATGGGAGGCCGTCACCGCCTTTTGCGAAGCAGTACTGCACGCGAAGTAGGAGTCGGAACGCGTGAAGGAGAGGCAAAATTCGCGCCCTCACGTCCCTAACCGCAAGAGACGCCCGGGCGCGGTCTTGCGGACGGTGAGAGGTCCGATAAGGACCCAGCCCAGGTCGACGGTGCGTTGTGTTCCACGCGCGCATCAAAGAGAAGTCAGCACAACTGACGGGGTCGGCGCTAGGACCGATGCCTGCCGGGGTTACGGGAAAGTCCTTAAGAGATACCGTGGCCCCTGGCAACGTAAAGGCGACTGAAAGAACACGGGTGGGATATAGTCAGTAAGTCTGACAAAAGGTGTGGGAGAATTATTTGATAATTGCCCACCCAAAAAAAAAAAGTTGAAAATACAGTGCGCGATTAAAAAAATGGCCTGTGCGTGCATACGACCAACTAACCTGAACGCATGGTCGCGCCGACTGAGGACGCTTTCTGGTTTTCTGAGCAAAAAGTTGCATATCCCGCGTGACAATTGCTTTTAAATAGGACAGGGGGTTAGTCTCGTACAAAAGTTTTGCCTATACTTTGACCAATATCGTTGGTATTTGCGCGGCGAGACCGGGGCAGTGCAGTGCAGGCCACTTATTCTTCAACGTTCAAGCGTCCTGCCTGCCTGCCTCGCCGCGCACCCATTCCGCGCTACCAGCGATACAAAAAGCGCCAGATTTTTGAAAATCAACGTATCCAAAAAGGTCTAGATTGCGCCCAAAATTTAAACGTTAATTGTAAAAAATGAGAAAAGAGAGAATGAGATTAATAATATGTATAATAAGTATCGTACACATTGGTATAATTTTATTCCATATCTTATCAAAAACACATTGACAAAAAAAGAATCATGTACCTACTATCTTATATAGAACTCGATTGACCAGGGTTGACCAAATCGGCGCAAACGAAAATCTGAGAACTAAAGGGAATTCCCCTGAGTAAGTAAAAGGTCGGAAAATAGACAAAACACATTTATTTTTAAAATTATTTAAAACATGTCTGCATCTTAGAAATCACAAAGCGCTAAATTATCCGCGAGGTGCTAAGAACATCAAAAAAGCTCTAGATCTTGCGCCGAAAGCGCTATACTGGGAGCACTGGTACAAACACGAGCAGTGCGGGTGGCGGGAGCGGATGCGGGAAGGGCGGAAATCGCATATTCCTACTTGTGAACACAGTAGGTACTTCGCGGAGCGTCTCAGCGTAAACGCGCATTATCATGGCCGAAATTTTAGAAACAATTTTTTTCTTTTATGTGGGATAGTTTTTTTTTCAAAAGCAGTCGTCATGACTTGAAATAAAGATAGATTACAGTAGTATAAAATTCTAATTTTTTTGTAGGTACACACGGCTAAATATCAAGCTATACATTTCCACTATAAGCTGAACTCGCATTGTACGAAAATCTTATACAATGCGAGATCAGCATATACTAGAAATGTATAGCTTGATGTGAAGCCGTGTGTACACGCGAATGTCATTCAGTACTTTCGACTACATAATTATTGGAAAATTTACGAGGAGAATATTGTTGACAACTAACTTAAGCTAATTTCGTCCCAGTGACGTATAACTCCTGATAGAAAAACGCAAACTGATTAACGGCCTCCCGCCTCGCCAGCACAGCCCGCTGTTCCGTATTTATATGCTCTGTGCTGTTCCGCTGCATAATACGCTGTTCGCTCCACTACAGCTGGCACTTTGATCATAGACCCCGAATCCCGTTTGGATTACAGTTCGCGTCAAATAAACCGAGGTTTTGCAGGGCAAAGTTTGGCAAGATGGAGACATCCGTTCTTATACGGTTGAGACTGGGTCATGTTTGCTCCCCAGCCCATCTTCCCAAACTTCTTATCATCGACGACCCCATACGTAGGCGACATAAATCACATTTTTTTCTCCTGTCCCATATATGACCGTTCTTCTTTTCTCAGTAATCTCTTGTCACTCCGTACTCCTTTTCCCACCTCAATACTTTCTTTACTTTGTACAAATAGCTTTCCTGTATATAAATGTATAGTCTCATTCATTACATTAAAATAATATTAAGTTGTAAATTTTTGTCATTGTAATTTGCTCATTATTCATTATAAATATACTGATCCTATATAACCGTCCTATCCTAAATCCCGTTTTAATTTAATAATATTTTCGTTTCCCTACCTTTGTTGCTCCGAAATTTAACTTGACATTGGCTAAATGCACAAACCGTGCGAAGCCACAAAAAAAAAAAAAAAAACTTTGCCGCTCATAAGTTAGGCGCAGTAGTAAATCTTACCTACTTATAAAACACTAGCGCGCATGCGCAACCTGCTTGACGAGTCCTGCTTGCGGATTCCGCGACCCGCGCCGTTCCCACTGTGTTTCAACAGGACCCCAGCTGGTCAACCTACCCGAAACTGTCAAATTTTCCCAATCAACTTTGAACCTTAAATTATAGTGATAAAATAGAAAATCTGACTGATTGTAGTAGGTTGCTGTGCTGGCGTCTGTACATATACTTAGGCACGATACAGCGGTACTGGTCAAATTATAATACCTACCTAGGACACAGACATGTTACAAGGTCTGAAACAATGCAACCAATGAAGGGACAGTGATGGTCTTATTGCTGATAGCGATGTGCTCCAGACAACCTTTAGATGCACAGAAAGACAAACGCACAGGCGCACTGCACACATGGACAAATAAACAAAACAAATTTAAAGGATACTTAGTAATTATCAGTTTATTCATCCGTGATATGGGCTCGCTATGATGGGCTTTGTGGTTGTGGATCGTGATAATGTTGTAACTTGTAACAATCACCAAATTAGCTACTAAAATCTACCAAACTTTTTATTTTTACATCCCTATTTATTTTCATGGCTGGCAGGACCACCGTTAAAATGTCATATTGTATGGCGGTGCGTCGCTTTTTTGCCAATCATTGCCGTATTACTACGAAAATACCCGTATTTACGACTCAACAACGGAAAATAATAACTTGTGCACGTACTACAACAAATTTTGTTACCAAAAAAGGAATACTGGTAAGCTCTCTCTTTGTTTACATTGTTAACTTGAGCGCAATATGTGACTGATTTCTACGATAAGAATTTGAATTTGAACTTATTGTCCTACTTAATTTGTGTGCTAGTTTCCCACTGTAGCATTAAAAACATATGATTTATGTCAGTATTACAAAGATAAGTTTTGTAAAGTCAAAAAAACCTTAAAGTTGTTTTAGAAAATTGTCAGTCACTTCGTTCGTTGATGTTCCCATTAAGCATATCCGTTAGATTGTGTGGTTTATTATCGACCTTATTTCCTTTTCAATAAATTGTACTTTGTGCTGTTGTAATGCTGCGGTTGTTTAACTATATAACCATTTTAGCGATGTCCCCTATTGGAAGTGCTATTTGATTCATTATAAGTTCATTGAATGTTGATTGGTAAGGAGAACCACACTGACACTGTATATGGGTCTGTTATGATACCTAATTAATGGTCAACCTTGTTCTACATGTGCCAATTGAGCTCAGTATAATGTATACTGCTGTATTACTTTTGGAACTACAAGCCTGAAGTAGAGAATGCTACTAAAATTCTGTTTATTTACCCAGTTTTAGAAACATTTATTATTTTTCTGACCTATTTAAATGAATAACACCACCAGCAAAAGAAAACTACCAATCCACCATTCTACATTGATGACCCCTGAATAATTTCCAATCACTAGCGGTATTAATACTTTTTTCTATTTGGCAATTTGTTGAATTTACTGCCATTTCATTAAGTGTACTTGTTCTTGAGATTTATTAAATGAATTTTTACTGCCTTAGAATTCCGACTAGTATTTTTCACATGGGGGTATTTAGAAAGTTTTTTACACTACATGCTACAATTCTCACATCATTTTGCTTCTGGTCCGCTCATGCAACACTTCAGTCTTGCAAGTTGGTTGGGAGTACTTCATACCTGTCGTATTTGAAAGAGATTACCAATCAGGTCAGTAAATTCTGCATGAAAATATTCTTCTACTGTTGTTGCTGTAATTTTTCTCCTTTTTTTCTCCCAAATCTCCACTTTTACGAAAAACGATTAAATTACTCAAAACATCATAGAAAATACAAAAATATATCATTTTTATTATAGACAACTTGCAACAAGCAACCTCTTACATTAACTGCATAATAATAAGGCTAACTCGATATCCTATAATTTATGGTCAGTTCAAACAATGGGCTATGCTATGTTGTCTTCACACACAATAGTTGACAACACCTGGAGAATTTCCTTTGTACAATCTATAAATAAATGTGTAAAAATATCTGTATGTCACCCTAACACTTGGATATAAAGATAACATTCTGTTCATTGTAAACTGTATTATGGTAAAAACTGAAATAGATATTATTATTTATTTACTTTCATTTGTATTTTGCAAGCCATTGTTGCAAATTGCATCATCAACATCTGATCATTAGATAGCCAAGCTAGGGTATTATTAGTTATAGCTATTATTATACATTGGCTCTTTTGCTAGCCCAATTAAATGAGCACTTGTCTACTGCAATCGCTACAATTACTTCGTTATCGCGCTTTTGTCTCCACTCCAAATACTAGTTCATATCTAACAAAACATTCACTGAGAGTATTTATCTCTTATTTACTTCAGTTATCAATCACGTACAATATGAGGCGCAATATATCAAATAATAACGAACAACCAACTGAGTATAGCGCACGTATTACGAACAAAATAATATTATACACAACACTTTCACTGATTTCGTAACTGTGCATAACAACACGTAAGTAGCTTGAACTATTAGTAGATCGGTAATACGAGAATATAGTCTGTGGTCTAAAATTAATTAGTGTAGGCTTCGATTTGTTTATCTCTACCAGGGCTGGACTAATTGTAAGGCGCCATCTCCACGGACGAGAGAATCGCGGCGATAGTCTCGCTTAGCGGCCTAAGCCTTTAAATGATCGCCACGATGTTATCGCCGTTTTGAGATTGATTCACAGTTTCTATTGAATATGATCGCACAGCGAGACTCGCCATTTCTCGTCCGTGGAGATGGCGCTTAATAGTTGAGAGCCCTATTAAATTCATTGGCGAAACTTCACAAACGCTAATGATGAGTATCTGCATCTAAAAGCAATAAAATGAATTTATTTTTCTCCTTGTATAATATCAGGATGAGCTATACTTTCAGGACTGTTCATGATAGTTCATGCCATGGTAAAAGATTAATCAGCCAATCTTCAATACATTGTTTTTGCGTGTGCTGACGGAATAGGATGGGAAAACTCTCTACCGTAGCTCTTACCATGCCCGTTAATTGCACCCCAACTACCTATTGCTTCAAAATACGAGGCTCTACGCGCTTTTATAAAAAAAATATTTTTCTCTTTTTCGACTACTACACGTATGTAACGTGTAGTAGTCGAAAAAGAGAAACATATTTTTCGCCAGAATTACACTCGACTGCAGCGGTTGTTCGTGAGATGTACGTGCTAATCGGGTCCATGATCTTAAACTGAGCTCTGATTTAAACACGATTCATTTAACACGTAATTGCGTGCGATAACAACGCTACTTGAAGCAATATGATAAGAATAAATACCGTACTTTGTGCCGAATGGTGATAGACATGCTTGAATTTATAAAAAAGACTTGTTAAGATTCAGTATTACGAAATAAAAACTTGCAGAATGACTTGTAATTTGACGTATTCCTTTCAAGACATGAATATGAAGCACCCGATAAAGCCTAGGCGAAAATACCTACATGTTTTATTTTCAAACCCTAAATTCATCACTAATAACAGTAATAACACTTCTTTAAATTCTCAAATTTAATGGTCTTCGTTACTATCCCATCGGGTACTAATACTTTAGCAGACCTTTTGATGTAACCAAATTTTCTAACACATAAAACAGTTACAGGGAAATGTTTATAAACCATTTAAAAAAATCATCTACGTACCTACATGAACTTTGGCACCAGTCATCTCAATTTTTTTTTACTACAGCTTTAAGCGTATACAAATTACGGAGAAGACGTCTTCATTCAATCAGCTACCTAATGAGGTACTTATAGTTAACAACATATTTAGAGGGTCCGATGAAACAAATGTCGAATTTGCAAATTACTGAAATATTAAAAAAAAATGTGTAGTAATCGAATTAATTTATGTCATCCCACTCTAACCTCCCAGCAATCCATCACAAGTAAGGTACCTACCCAGGTCGTCAAGATCAGGTCACAAGTCGCGGAGCGGCTTTTGAGTTCTAAACATAACTCACGGTCTACTCGCTGCTCACGGTTCACTTGTCGCTTAATTTGCGTACTCGATAAAATTTCGAAATAACTGGTGTCAAAGTTCATGTACGTAGATGATTTTTGAAACTTCTTCCTTTCCTATTTGATGTTTTAGAAAATTTGGTTACATCGAAAGGTTTGTTATAGTATTAGTATTAGGTACCCCATGGAGAAGCAATGAAGGCCATTCGATTTGAGAGTTTATAAAATACTTAAGTTGAAAATAGGGTTTTCTCGAATCTCATGAATTTTTGTCTGTGCTTTATTTATGGGGTGCTTAATTGTTGCAAATGGGTCGCACTATCACATCCTGGAAAGAGTACGGGATAAATTCATCCCAACTATGAAATTCTTCATTGTGCGTGATCCGACACTCATTTTGCAGGTTTTTTTTTAATAGAAGTCGTCCCGCCCTAAATGATAGATGAGTTCGGCGCTTCCTATCTGACTACTCTGAGAATAAAGGCCGAAACAAACTCAGAGGTCACAGTCTCTTTTAAAGTCCAGACATAATCTTGGTCAGGCCATATAAGGACCATGTAGATTAGTCTGAAATGGTCTTTTGAGAAAAGAACTACACAGATGTGACTGGACCTGCCCTGTCAGTGCAAGCATTTGTCAGTAATCGTGGAGCTCAACTCGACGAACAATCCTATCCGCCTTGGTCTACCGCGGTGTTCAATGAGAGCCACTCAGTAGATATTTTATATTATAAATTCATAACTCATCACTATTCCATGTCCATGTCCCAATTCCACTTAAGCTTAGCAGCTTTCTGAGAAACAAACGATAAAAAAGGCTCATCTTTAGGCAATTTGCAAAGTCGGTAAGTAGAAGGGGAGGAAAATTAAATTATAATACAACCTGTTATCGTCATAATCACTTCATATTTTTCTTTCATTAATATCCTTAATGATTCAGGGGAAATATTCAGCATGACTGCATAAAATCCCCATTTACAAATAGATAGTAGGGAAATTGTATCGGAAACAGATTTCTTTTCAATTATTTTCGATGACCTATTCGCCCATAACGTGATCACTCGCTCCCAATAAATGCAAACTAATGTGACCGATGACTAACTGTATAGAGATCCATTGATCAGACTCATCCCCTGCGGATATCGTTCCGTTGGGCCACGAAGCTTTAAGGCCGACACTTCATATGCATTATATTGGCACTAACTTCCCAGTTCCCTTCATGATCCGACAGCATGGGCGATTGTCGAACCTACATACAATAATAAACGTATAATTTTCGACACTCCACGATCTAAGTGTCTTGCTAACCACCGCAATATACTTGGTCGGAAGACCCGTAGGTACCCTGAATACGTCATACCCGATCAATCGATGAATAGTTTTGAAACAAATTGCTAATCCATTGCTTCATAAGTTGGAAAAAAAATCTGCTCAACAACGTAAATAACGCAATGAATGTTGTTGAACTGTCAAAATGAAACAAAGGAGACCAACCACTTTCTATGGAGCTTTGGTACTCATGCCAAGTTCTTTGTACATTAACAAAATATATGTTATTAAAAACTTTATTATACCAATATTCCAACGGTTTTTGTTTGAATCTGGTAAGTAGTGGGGTTATCGAGATATCTTGGTTTGAATAATGGAAAAAAAAACGAATATTTTCTGTAATAATATAGTGGCAAGGCATATTGAGCACAACCTGATGTTATTTTACACATGCAAAATGTTTTTCAATGTAGATATAGCTTAAACATTTAGGCTAGAAGTATTATGATCGCAGTTAATCGGTGACCGAGATAGAATGAAGGCAAAAAAAAGAGGTTTTGAATAAGGTCATAAGCTGAGTATAAATGAATGTGTTTAAAAAAAGAAATAAAAAACACTAATATAATTATTGTTAATAGTTTATTTTTATTCATTCTCCATATCTTCCCTTACTAGTATGTCATCCAAGAATGTAGCTGGTGCATTTACATTTTGGTACCGTGCCCATCCCAAAAACCAAACAACCGTCATGGTGTGGGCACAACAACCAACAGTTCTTTTGCCAACAATACAATTACAATAATAGGCTTTGATCAAATTGGATGAGTTATCTGTGATATCTGTGGCTTGACCTAGCAAAATATAGACAAAATATATTTTTCCTGTATGATGCCTTGACTGTATTTTTGCTCTTAATAGCAGATCATTTACGTCAAAATAGCTATTTTCTGTGATGCTCCCAATCCTCTCAATATTCTCACAAACGTCAATGCTATAGCTGCCATTTTGTCGAATGTGCTCGCCATAGTAGGAGCGGGCCTGTTTAATTTGATATGTTCCCAATGCAAACAAAATAAGATTTTCCATTGTCAGCATTGGGAACATACTCAATTGAGGCAGGTCACCATTTATTGGTAAGAAAGCAGCTCGTCTTCTATTTACATTGTGATTTTCAATAAAATCTCCGAGTAGATTGGGAACATTTATTCTAGCTCTAATTTGGTTCAGGATTGCTGGTGCATCAGTCCGATCTGTTATTAGTTTATGAAACACATTAACTAATGCAGCAGCAATCCTGAAATCAGTCATGACATTTCTACAAGTATTATTGAAATATGTTTGTCTAAGTAGCTTATAATCTCTTTTGAACTTGCCATTTATTACCTCAATAACCCGTCTACATATAGTAACACATCGAGATTTGTTTGCTTGTATTGTTGGCAATTGTGTTTCCCCTTCTTGTAGAGATTCAGGCTTATGGGGTTCATAGTGGTAACTTATCAAATCATTCATAACATCTCGAAAACCACGGTCCAAAATAAATACATCCCCTTCTCTAAAGCACCTCCTCATGGACCCACTTTCTTCTGCAAACAATTCTTTCATTATAGTTGCATCTGATATTGTAGCGGAATAAGGACCCCAAACATCTAGAATATGTCCATTTGATGCAACAATCAAAAATGGCTTAACCAGGTATCTATGTTTGTGAAGACTGTATGTCTTTTTTTGAAAATAATAATTTGAACTTTTTTGTAAGTATATAAATATAAGTTGCATCTGCAATGACAATAGCTTTGCTATTATTTTCATTACCAAATAATCCTTTTGGAATTAGGAGGTTCTTACTTAAAAGATTTTCACGAGTCAAGCATTCTAACCCTAAATGCTGTGATACAAATTCACGAGATAAAATATCACGAGCTTTTTTTAAATATCGTCCGATTGTAGTGACTGGCATTTGGAGCAAAGTACCCAATCTCTCATTAGAGTCCCCTGTTCTTAACTTTAACAAATAAACGCCTATAGTTGTTTTACCATTACGCGTCGTTCTTAATGAAGCACATTCATTAATTATTTGAAGTATTTCCTCTGAAGAATGACCAAGCCAATAATGACATATATGAGGACTCCATGATTCAATATTTTCAAAATCTAATTTAACGGCACTCCGTAAATTACTAAGCAGGTTCAGCATGTCTTCAATTTGTTCTGAGGTGAATGTCATAATGAATTCATTCTGTTGTACAACCTCTTCCCAATTAAATAGCCTTACATGTTCGATACACACACGGGCTGAGTTAGGCACATACAATTTAAAATCTGACAATAATCTTAGTCTCATTGGTTTTGGAACACGGAGTCTTTCTTCATTAACGCAGTTGGGATATATACAGTGTCCTGGAGTTGCGGCAGTACGTTTATAGTTTGGCAATGTTGTAGGTACTGGTCTATTGGCAGCGTCTGTTGTTATTGCTGGACTTACTGATTCAATTTCAGGTTGCTGAATCTCCAACTGTTCAGAAGGTTGCGGCATGACAATATCAACTTGAGCACTTGATGAAGCACCACTTTCTTCCACATCTATTGACTGTCTAGCAACATCAACATTTGCATTGCGTTGCATGTCTCTTCTAGTAGCAACCCAACATGCATAACATACACGCGGTGCTTGTGGGAGCTAAAATAAGAAAATAAGATTTATGCATGTTATAAGGGGTTAACTACACTAAATAGATCAAAGAAACAACATAAAGAGAAGTGAAACAAGATTAATTGAAATGGATGTTCACAATTATTGAATTATATCTAACCTGTCGTGGAAAAATTCTTGCTGCTATCAATGTTCTCTCGGGAGTATTTTCTTGCAGAGCATTACTTCTTCTTCTTAATATGGACCGACCACACACTATACAGACTTGTTGGTGACCAATTTGTTGCTGAGACTGAGAAGACTCTGCTTCATCCAGACTTCTTTGCAGAGCATTCATGCATAAATTGCATACAAAGTCTTCATCAGAAAACTAAAAACAAATTCATAGTTATTACACAATTTATAATTATATATATATTATTATTGATAGGCTCGCAGTTGACCTGATGGAAAGTGAAAATGTGGTTGATGACGGAGCATGGTTGCCTAGAAGTAACCTATTCACTCTTGAGTTTAATACTCCCCTGTTGTAGCTAGGTATCACAAAACACCAATTCCTGCATGGATTTCACTCCATAACCTCATGCACAATTAATGTGTTCCCAAAACATTTTACTGCATATTGTACTTTATAATACAAAGAACACAACATAATATAGAAAGTAGGTACTTAAAAAAACCAAGTAGGAATACTAATGTATCCCTAATAGATTTTTCAGCAATAAAAACATGACACCTGGAACTTAATTACAAACAAAAACCAAGGGAACTTAATTACCTCTCGTTGCGGTAACCAGTGATGTAGTCGTTGAATAATTTCAGGCCCAATCTGTGCTATCATATAGCGTCGTTCTCGATGAGATGATAAACCGCAGTTCAAACAGGAACTTCCTTCCATATCTGCGAATTATATCGATAGTCAACAATACAAAACTGGTAGAAACAGTTGTTATATACGTTTTTCTTGGATATCCAACATTAAAAAGGATCTATTACCTACTAGAAATTCTAAATTACTTACCGGAAAAAATATGTGGTAACGGAGTAGTGATTATCGGAGTCCGTGAATAGCCGTAGTCTGTTTTTATTATCTCAAGTCCAGTCGTCAATAATCCAAATCGCAAGCACAATCGAAATCCGTAAAAACAAGCATAAAATCGTAAAATAATCGCACAAACAAGATACAAGGTAGGTAGTTTCAACAAGCGTTCGCAAGTGACACTGACTGACAGTTCACACTTTCACAGACGGATGATTGTCAAAAAAGGCACAGACAAAAAATGTCGGATCATTATATCGATTTTATTTATCGATCGTATATTATAAATGTAATTAGCTTTTAAGTTGTGAACTTCCCACACATCAATGCAATTATTTAAACTATATTAATATATAAAAATAATTATTATTTCATTAATGAGAGCTAAATCCTTAGCTTTTTACTTTTTCCCGAATAAATTGATTATCAAAAAAACGATTTACATTATTTCATGCGTTCCTTTACACGTTATTTTTGGTTAACACAATTATTACCTTTAAAACCAATTTTTTTAGTTATCCTACTAGTTACAATTCCCAGTTTATTGATGATAATCTATAATTTGATGCTTGATATAATATTAAAAATATAGGCATGTACAACTCAGTACCAATTTGGTTGATCTCTTTTGTCGTAATCGTTTACGAAAATTTGTTGCGTAATTAGATAGGTAGATGGAGTGCATAATTCGTACGGGTACGAGACGCAACGTGCGACAAGCATAGCCAATATTTGTGTGAAATCTTAATGGATTAATTTTATTAAGGTATTAATTAATTATAATAAAAAGTGTCAGAGGTTCTGTACTAGTACGCCCTGCACGTCTGAAATCGTAAGCTATCTCGTTCTTTCATAGTTTCATCCCTCTTTTACGACGGGTATAAGACCTACGCGCTTATATTATAATACCACCCATGCCCCGCCATGAAAAAATATCGAAAATTAACTTTAAAAGGGAGGGGTCTAAATTATTTTTTTTCTTATTTTTTTTTCTATATCCCCCTGTGGTTTTATGGACTTATACTTGTGGTTTTTAAATAAATACAGTTTTTTTTAGAAATATTCACCTGTTTTTTTTCATAGTCGACAAATTTTAATAAAACATGTTAGTTAATCCGATAAAATAACTCATACGCTTTTAGAAACAATAAACAGAATCCAAATCGGGCCAATAACATCGGAGATATGGCAAACGATACCTACTCAAAAATAAAAACATGAAAAATAATAAAGATAGATAATTTTTCATGAATATTCAGAAAAATACGGGCGGTCAAATGCCCATGGGTGACATTGTATGTTCATACCATTTATTTCTTAATACCATGGCCATGGCCAAGACCAACTTAACATCCAGCTATTCATAACATCTCTGTTGCTTGCTGGGGTCTTAGGTAGTCGCTCCATGTAAAATACTGGTATTCAGCTGCATCCGGTTAGTCTAGAAGCCGACCCCAGCATAGTTGGGAAAAGATGATGACCCTGTTGCTTGCTGATAACGGATAAACCGTCAAATAAGCATGACTGCAAACAGCAGCCTTCCATCCTGGCGCCAACTTGGGACCACGGATATTACCTTATTTTGGGGAGACAATCGCTTTAGACCGAATTAAGGCATTAAGGGCAAAACAGTTAAAGGAGCAACACGTGAGAAGACTGGGCAACTAACACTATTCCTATTTCTGCTTCCATGCAGCTTTCCTGTGTTCGGGTTACGATTGACACGATAAATTGAACCTTTTTCCCAGATAGAAACGTATCGGAAAGCCGTTCGATTAGTGTTGATCAAAGGATTTACCGGAAGAAAACCTCTTGATGTTGCTCGGCTTATTAAAATAATCCATCACTAGCCTTTCAACTCAATTAGTCAGCCTCTAAGAAAGCGAAAAGTTTTTTATTTACTTCAGATTATAACGTATTTAATTCGCTCGTAAAGTAACCACTTAAAGTTTTACTTCTCAAACAAACCTGTTTGGTTCCAAAGAAGTCTTAGCTGGCTGTCTTTTAAAAAAATAACCAGTCACGTCAAATATTTGATTGAAAAATAGCAAGAATGTCTAACAAGAGCGTCAACAGTGCTGTATTTTCCAAGCTGTGTCGCCAGAAAGAGAATTGTAACTTATTCAACACGGTTGGTTGGCTCCTATGGTGCTACGATATAAGTCGTTGGTTTCCTCGAAGGCGCCCAGTCTTTACCGAGTGTTAGAGCGCGCAAGGTTCACCATGCGTGTTTTTGAGTATGCTTGTGTTGTGTCAGTGTGTGCGTTGTTGCAGTGCGCCGGCGCATCCACTTCAACCCCGGAGAAAATGCTCTTCCACTACCCGGAGGCAAGGAGGGATGATACCGTCGTCGATGACTACCATGGCACTAAGGTAATGTATCAAAAGTTCACTACACCTGCTTTAATTCCTTTGTTATTATGTATGATTATAAACAACCAGTAGGTATGGATTAAAGATTAGATTAAACCGAATCAAAATAATTTCTGCTTTATCCACTTTAAGTAGTCTTCTTAGAATGCAAACAATAAGCCATCGATGTAAACAATGCATGTGAACAATTGCTTACTAAAGAGTTTCATTAGCGCTTTAACTGTCGGAAAATCCGACAACGAACCACGACATAGCGGTACAAGTAATCGATTAGAAGTACTAATAGGCGACACAGCTATACGTAATGGTATTATGGTAGGGCCGCGAACGCTCTACTTACTCACTAAATAGTCTGTAATAATTATTAGCACATTAATAAACGGCAATTTAATCATCGTTTTGTAGACAAAGGTCATGCAATAATTACCAGATGGACATGTGTGATCACACGTGTCGATTTTTATCAGACAATTTAACTGTTTAGAGGAAAACTAACTTCAGAAATTACGCTTAATAATAATGATAACGTTGAATGTAAATAATAGTCTAACTAAAGCTACTTGCAAACTGCTATTATAAAAGCTCGTCCCACCGGCTTTCAACATAAATAGGTACGTGTTTACGTTGTTATTGCATGCCTTGCGAGGCACGTAATTTCCATACAAATCGATCGATCCGCTTTGAAGGACATTGCAGTGCGTCGAGTCTTATAAAAATGTATGTAAGAAATTTGGGGAACTTAATTTCACGGTCAGGTGCTCTTGTTATGATTTTATTTTTATTTGAAAGTGTCATACATAATCTTTATTAAGATTGGGTCGATAATTTTGACGTAAAACCTTTTAATCTTTGTTTTAATTGATATTTTAATAAGTGTTTTGATAGCTTTTTCGTGTAAAAGGGTCTGCTGTAAAATATGGCAATATTTGTATGTAAGAATGTTGCAACATTCTTACATACAAATATTGTTGGTATAAACTCATTAAAAAAAACCCTGAACCAATTATGAATGTGTGGCCGTACCTACCGACAAAAGCATAGGAATTAATTGATCCTATAAAATTATATTTTAAAAATATCTCGGTAGTTTTTTTGGTGAATAATGAACGTGTATCGAATCAGGTATCCTGCAGATCTAAACTAACAATTATAATAGCTCTTAAGTTACGATTGCTAATTGCTATAACTTTTAAAAGATCCGGGATCAACGCTCGGCGTCATGAGGATATTATCTTCAAGAACCTATGAGAAAAAAAAGTTAACCGCACTAGGTTTTTTGCCTAATAAAATTAATAACTGTATAAATAGAAGAGAATATACACGACTGTTAGGTAGATTACATTTAAAATTTTAACGAATAATTTGCAATTTCACGTTAGATAAGGTTTCCTAGCTCAACGAGATTTGAAAAAGCGTAATTTACAGTTTTTCAGTAATAAAATGTTCATGACGCAGAATCCTACTTTTCAGAGTATTCAGCATGTTTCCTTTCATTGATGGCATGAGTTATACCTTTAATATTATAATATTTCCAATTTTTCCATAAATTGCTTCAAATTCTTCAAACTCGGGAATTAAAATATCAGTTGACAATAAAAATATTGAAGTTTTTCTTGATATCTCAATAGAGACATGAATACCTGGATACTTTGTATTTTCTTTTGGATATCGTGAGATAAAAGTTAATAATTTTATTCAATGGATGGACAGCAAAAATGACTGCTTCATAGCCTTTCCCTGTGGGTTATAGAGGTCAGACGGTAGGGCTGCCACTAGATAGGTACTCATTAATATCATACAGACAGATGCAGAAACGAACTTTAACTTTTAAAGCTGTTATTAATCTACTAATCTTCCATTAACTTGTTTTTAACTTGTAGCAAAAAGCAACATTGGACTCGATTGTAATGGTTCTTTAATTAAATTAATTAAAATTACGTAATGGGGCATTAATGTTTATCGTTGTGTAACTGGGTGATAATGAATAGAAATAACTGTTACAGTAATAAAAATAATTATTGTTATCCAACTATTAGTGTTCCACTGCTGGGCAAACGCCTTTTCACATACAGAGAAGGCACGAGCATTGATCGCCACGATTGCTCAAGACGGGTTGGCAATTTAAGACTTGAAAAAGAGAGTTAAATCGAAAAAAAAACGTATCATAGCAATGAGCACAAGCACAATTTATTGCTCTATTTTATTATTAGAACAGCTAAGACATTAAAAACCTCTATAATCGTTTTGGAAAACGGGATTTCGTGTAATAAAATCAGATCTACTGTCCGCAACGAAATTTATGATCCCTATAAACGAACTAACTGTTTTGGTCATCAAAAGTCAAAGAAAAAACTCCTTCGCATGTTATCTCAAAATAAATGTATGTGTGTCCAAATTGTTATTTATGTCCGAGTTTTAATCAAACCTTTTTTATAATATCACGATTCGAAGTATCGCTAAACACGAACGACGTCCATCTTTTAGCCCAAGTTAGCAAGGGCGAATTTTTGTCACATATATTTTTGTTAAGTGAGCCTTTGTCCTTCCTCAGTATTTGGACAAACACGTCATACCTACTTAATTCATTAATGGTATTGTGACATGAACAATGGACATACGTCATCCGAACTCGCGAAGCATTCGTTTTGTTTTCATTCCACAAATTATGATTTATTTGCCGTTCCCCCGGGTTGCATAGGGCATACCATGCAAAAAAAAACTGAAAGATAATTAATAAGCTTATTATTAGTTGAGTATTCATATCTTTGACCAATCAAAGTATTTCTGCATAGGTACTTTTGACTCAAACCAATTATTTTTAAAAGAGTAACCGTGGAGTTTCTTGCCGGCTCTTCTCCATAGGAAACAACCAATTGGAACCGTGCACCTAGCTTCTGACGTTTCATAAGTGTCCATGTAGGTTTATGTGAAATAAAATATTTTGAATTTTGACTCAGCAGTGGTTGTGGTTGGAGCATCTGTTTTTTTTTCTGTGATCCGAATATTTATTATAATATGCTTTTCCTCTTTATTTTATTAAATGCAAGCAGCCTAGACAGAGATGTCTAATTATGGCCCACATATCACTTTTTTCACCCCAGGTTTTCCGCCTACAACTTGCATGCAGTTGCTGTCTGTTTTTCTTGAATAACTTGACAACCCTAGGTAAAGGTTTACCTTGTATTAAATATTCTCTAAGCATATCGCAAACCTGTTCAATATTAATGGGGCCTTCTATTGAAAAATAACATAAAGGCTTGTTTTTGTCAACCATCACACAATGATAGCACATTGACCCCTTTCTAGTAACAAAATAGTTTTTTAAATTAAAAAGTTTCCTCGGCGTTCGCGTTTCAGATTACGTACACGTGACTTCAGGTTTTTTCTCGATATTTTAAATCGTTTGTGTTATTATTTTTCTGAACAGAAAACTTAATATATTTACGATTGATTAGAATAATTATAAAAAAAAGAAACACCATTTTATAGCATAGAAGAAAAACAGAACTCTTATGAATATTAATTTACTTAAAATAATATTTTTTAAAGTTTACGCCATCCGTGTGCTGTTTGGCTCAAAAACAGTAATTTTCGACCCTGTTAATAACATTATTTTAAAGGAAAAAATAAAATATTTCACTAAAATATTTTTTTTTAACTAAACTGTAATTATTGTGTTCAAAAAACTATTTATAGAAACTGTAATACTTTCATGCAAAGTTCGCATTCATATAACTATAGTTAATTGAATATAATTAACATTGCTTTGGCGGTTCCCCAGTTACAGTTTTTTTTTAAATGACATTATTTTTCTAATTATTTATTACAGTTGGTATTACAGTAAATAAGTAACTTATACAAATCTGATGGCGATTACCCAATTCATGCAAGAAATCTAAGTATTTTTTTATTTGAACGTTAGTTTTATGAGATGGCAGTAATATTCGGTGGTCACAGTTAGAGTTATTATTTATTCATTATGGAATACCTATTTTAAATACTATTATTATCCATTTACTTCATCATTTTGACTTACATAAAGAAATAGGTACCCATTGTGTACATTATTCTTAGACGATTATTTTAATATTATACACAATATTATATTATTATATTTTTTTTATTATTTTTTATTAGCTAATTTCACACATCAATTTATGTGTTAAGACAATGATTAATATATTTATAAACAGTTAAATAACGACATTATTATTATTGTGTCGTTACTTTAAATTGCAAAAAGAACTTTAAAATTACAAATTGTTCACAATGCAGTAAAAACGATAGTTAAAATATAATTTATGATCTTTTTCTTGCATACCTAAACGTGATTTTGCACGTGCGGAATAGTTTCTAACAAAAAGCTATGACAAACATGACATACAAAATATAAAAATAAAATACAATGAGAAAAATATTAGTTAAAATAAAATATAAATATCAGATTATTTATAAAATCCACTAGTTTATCAGTATCCTGTGCGTAGGTTTATGTATGAGTAATTCAGTTGGGTATAAACAAGCAATAATTATTTCCTTCTAGAGTAATCAATAATTTAATGATATCGGTACAATTTACGATGTTAATTTTAAAACTAAGCAACTATGTTTCTTGCTTAAGATACCTACCCAAATAACAGTGTTATATACCATTCGTAAATACTGCTAGATTTAAATAGGCGTATAGCGAGCTGGAAGCTCAGAGCATTATTATTATTCTTAACTTATTTTTAACCTAAAACTACAGTATCTTTAAAATTTTGCTATCAATAACGTGCCTTCTTAAACTAAGCGAGTCGTTTTTTTTTCTATAAATCATAATATTTAATTAATTCTTCTTTTTATATCACCAACAGATCCAAGACCCGTACCGCTGGTTAGAGGACCCCGACTCGAACGAAACCAAAGAGTTCATTGATGCAGAGAACAGAATCACGCGACCGTACCTGGATGCGTGCCCCGTGAAGACCGCCATCAACCAGAGACTAACAGAGCTCTGGAATTATCCCAAATACTCGTGCCCCTTTAGAAGGGGGAATAGATACTTCTTCTTCAAAAATACTGGCTTGCAGAATCAGAAGTGAGTTTCTTTCGTTTTTCGTTTTTGGTGTTACTACGTATAAAATCATGTGTTAAAAAATATTACTGGTATTGTTGAAACAGAAGGGTTTGCTGTTAATTGCGTAACTCGAAGAACGATACGGCGAAGATTGACTGAGCCAACTGGCGGTGACGTCGTAAAATGATGCCCCATCCATTGATAAATATCACCCGTCTCTCCCCTAGTCCATTGCTTACTCAAGGATGCATATCCGGTACGGCTCGTAAATCCTTTCGTATCCTGAGGGCACGTCTTCCCTACCATTACCGCGCCACCCGGTCTACTCCTTGATATGCAATAGCCTCTGTAGTCCCATGAAACATGAGGCTCCAGGGGGTTTGCTTTTAATTGATTTTTGCTTTATGACCAAGAAACCCATTAGTCAACTAGAATAAATTAAACATATATATGTTGTCTCCATAAGAAACTCAAATTTACACAGTTATCTTAGTTTCCACGACAACAATATGAGCTACCGCATAATTAATTATCATGTTCCAACTTTCGTTTCGAAAAATTATTACGATATTATTTAAATTATCATTTGGAAGGCTTCACCGTGAAAGTATTTCCGGTTAATTATATTCTAGCCCAGTGGAACTAATAGAAAGGCAAAAAGGGGCTTTTTAACACTGCCTTGAAGAAGTTATTGGTTTAAGTTATCTTTCCTGCACAACGAAATTCGAAACCCATCTAGCCATGTATAATTAAGAAGATAAAAAGGTCGTCAACAACTGTATCTTCGTCAACGCAATCGTAACTTTCTGTTCTACTCAAATGCAGCTGTCTTGCGTATACTTTTGAGCGAAATCTTATTCATTTTTATTTGTTTAATTCCTTAAGTTCCTAAATACAATGAAATTGCAGCGCGGTTGCCACTGCCAAACAAATATCAACATTATCTCCCTTAAAATAAAATCGAAAATAAATAACCTGAGATGCCTTTTCCTCTTAGATACGCTTTCGAGCTTAGGAAGTTTATTTCAACTGTAGCAAGGTCGATATTTGTTTGATAGTAACAACCGCGCTGCGCTGCGCCTCGGCAAGTGAGCGCCAACTCTTTGGCTATGTCAAATAACCTGTTTAACAAACCTTAATATTTCTTCCAGTGTCCTATACGTACAAGACAGCTTGGACGGCGAGCCCCGAGTTTTCCTCGACCCCAATACGTTGTCTGAAGACGGCACCATTGCCCTCTCAGGCAGTCGGTTCACGGAGGATGGCAACACCTTCGCCTACGGACTGTCCGCCAGCGGCTCTGATTGGATCACTATACATCTGAAGGATGTTGCCACAGGTAAGAATCAGGGCCGATCAAAATTGAGTGTTTCATGTAGTTTTTAACTGAAATATGGGCATGGTAAAAATGGTAATTTGGCAGAGTTAAGGTATGATTCCGAACCCCGCTGCACGCAACAGTGCTGCCGCAGCAGTGCTACGCGGCAGTAGCGGTAGAGCTGCGCGGCAGTGCTGCCTGCCGCTGCCGCTGGCCACTGATTCCGAGCACCTGCTGTTCGTAGTGTCTCGCTGTTTTGTTACCAATTTACTTGTTATCGCTGTGCTGAACGCCGCACTACTGGTCTAACGTGGCGGCAGGACGACACTCCCGCACGGCAGTGCTGCCGCGACATTGCTGCCGTGCTTGGAATGTAATCTCATATAAACCTATAGAAAATGTATGGAGACCAGTAGTGACGCGGCAGAACTGTCGCGTGCAGCGTTGTTCGGAATCATACCTTTAAACAAGAAATATTTCAGTTAAAGTAATAATGCTTACTATACACTCTTATAACAAGACGAAAAGTGGAGCGATTTTACCATGTCAGCACCATCGTTCACCACTAGGTCGTTTCTTTCAGTTGTCAAGCTAAACATTTCCAGTATAAACTGACTTCGCATTGTACGGAAATCCTATACAATGCGAGATCAGTATAAGCTGGAAATGTTTGGCTTGGTGTGTAGCCGTGTGTACACAGATTGTTTTTAAGCCAAACTCGATTTTATCTCCTGACGACATTTTATAGTTTATCAAAACCCCAAAGAACGAGCTTTAGCTGACTGATAAATCTTGTACTTCGATGTCTGAATAATTGAAACTATTTTTTATCTGAATAAAAAAAACAACGACTATACTTCTAATAAGGCAGTTATAACTTCTTCCTTATAATTTTAAACTTCTTTCGACTAAGTGTAATTCAAATGCAGATTGTAACCCTCTCAATGATAGGTACTGATGATAACATTACGACGATATTTTTCCTTGTTTTTTTATTACCATTAATTATTTGCTTAAAATTCACGCCTGAATCCATTCTCTTTTAAACCGACTTCAAAAAAAGGAGGAGGTTATACATTCGGTGAGTTTTCTTTTTCATGCATGTAATGTCAGGGAAATTTATTGTTCAGCATATTGACTAGCAACTTAAATTGTTCGTAAATTCAAATCACAACTGTCATTCTTTGACAGTTGTAAAATGGCTTTATTACGGCAAATAGACGTAGGGTTTGCTTAACAAGTAAGTTCCCTAAGGGTGAGTTCACACCGAGACGCGACGCGACGCGCCCTTTCTTAAGATCCGATACAATATCGAATCTATTAACTACACAATGAGGTACACGCGCTGCGCAGTACCGCGCATCTCAGTGTATTTAAACATGCGTTCACGCTCGCACTGAAATTATACCTTTTCGTAAAGAAAAGTTCGATTTCTCCGTGATTACTATGCCGATTTTCCTGATTCTTTTTGCAATTGGTAGAGTAAATCCGCCCGGTAGTTTCATATACATTTTATTAACTTTGCTTGAGTAGTTTATGAGTTAGTTTCAATCTTAATCTTTTAATTTACATGATTTTTGTTGATGATGTTATATTATAGCAACCCGAATTTATGACCCCGTACCAACCATATCTAAAAATAGGTAGTGAAAATATTAAACTTTTTATATAAAAAAAACAATCGACTTAAAATAAATCACTACAAAGTGAAATTTAACTTTTATTTCGAAAGTCGGTATCTGTATAATTTTGTTTCATTTATTGCCACCGATTTCAGACACTAGAGTTAGGTGGTTTTTCGAATTCGATTGTTTTTTTTTTTTCTAAACTTAACAATGTTTCGAGAATGGTATTTTTATAGATTTTTTTTTTGTTTTTTTGCCGTAGTTAAATTTTCTGCAACCATTATATTCATCATATTCATGAGCGTTAACGAAGATGTAATAAAAAAGTGCAGATTTTATCGGTATCATTTTTTAATCAATAAATAATTCTTCGTTCCAGGTGAAGATTACCCAGAGGTGTTAAAAAAAGTAAAGTTCGCTTCAATGTCGTGGACCAAGGACAATAAAGGGTTATTTTATTCGGTGAGTAACCGTTTTTTTTCTTAAGGAAAATATTTAATATTCCTGTTTCCTTACCTTGATGATCAAGATCACGTTTTCTACTAACAACTTAACCTGTTCCTGCGCAGGTGTCTACATACGTCATCGTTGTAGTTGTTAACGTGACTTGAATAATAATTTGGTTAATCTTTTCCTAGTAGGTAAGAAATTGAGGATATAGCCACAAAGATTTAGTTTTTGTGAAGGTATTATTTTTAGAAGGATGAAGATGAATAGAGATAACTAATAAATGTTATTTATATTTTAACTACCTCGACCTTGTCTTTTTTATTTTGACTGCCTCGTAGGTCTAGTGGTCGCAAGCGCTACTGATGAGCATGAGGTCTTGGGTTCGATTCCCGGGTCGGGCAGTGTTATTGGGTTTTTCGATCTGGATGGTTTTCCCGGTTGATGGCAATAGGCTCGCCCCATAGTAATATGGGACTAGGAGGAATATGGGACTTAAACGTAACTGGCGAAATTTGGGTGTACCTACTGCAGGTGCACCTCTGCCCAACCCTTCGGGGAAACAAGGCGTGATGTTATGTTTTGTTATATTTTAAATAAGTTGGTAGGAGTACAATTTTAATAATCACTAACATTAAAAAAAAAAACAGAATCCTGTTTTCTAGACCCATGTCTAGAAAACAGGATTTTTTTACGGAAAATCTCAAGGCATTTTCTTCTGAAAAGAAAGAACTATTGTTAATAATATCTGCAATGCAAAAAAAATACATGCATGTTTTTTCGTTTGACATGTTTTAGTGTTATTATTTTCTAACTATCTCTTAGGAACTGTAAGTCTCAACATGACAGACAGAATGACACATCTATCTCAAGTTTCCCCTTCACAGCGGTATCCAGACCAGGCAGGCAAGACTGACGGCTCTGAGACTGAAGTGAACCGCGACCAGAAGCTATGTTACCACCGAGTGAACACGCCTCAAGCTGATGACGTCATCGTTGTTGAGTTCCCCGAGGAGCCCCTGTGGAGGATGTGAGTATTCACACGTTTACTATCAAAAGAAATGCAGTTTAGTCTATATGTTTTTTTTTAATATGAGTTAGTCGTATCAGAACACCTGGCACGAATAAATCTATGTAAATCTGTGTAGTTCTTTCCTCAAAGGACCATCTCAGACACTAATCTGCATGGTCGTCATATGACCTGACCAAGGTCTCTGGACAAGATGTGAGACTGTGACCTCTGACTTTGTTTCGGTGTTTCTTCTCGAGGGTAGTCTGATAGAAAACATCGGGCTCATCTCGTCTTAAAACATAACTTTAAAGTGTAAAGGTGTTTTTTTAACCAATTTACAGAAATAAATATCATTTATTGATATGTACATTTTTCAACATGACGCTAATTTACATGGCACTGTTACAATATAAATCAATAGCATTAATTGCCGATACTTCGATGCGAAGAAACTGTCTAAGTATTTTTTTTATTGAATGTTCGTTTGTGTTAGGGGGTACTGCTTTTTCTTTTTGCTTACTGCTCAGACATTTTTGTTAGCCTTCAAAGCACACACTATACCGTGGGTAAAAAAATGTTAACCATTACACGTGTAGTCATTTTGTTTGTTAAGTTTGCTGTTTTCTTGCATGATGTTTGTTCAAAGTGTAATGAATATTTTTAATTTATCTGCAGTATCTACCGCACTCAGATGTACTACAATGAAGATAGCCCCGCGTAACGTTTTCACCGTTTTGTTGTTTCCAGTTTTCTGTAGAATTTATTTTTCTTTTAATTGTAGAGATATTAAAGTCGTTGACATTGCTTTTAGGACACTTTGAACAAACGTACAGCTTGTAGTAATTATGGAAGAAAATCATTCCTACTTTCATGTACATAATCTAATTGAGTCATTTTGCTGTATTCATTTGAAATAAGACACGTATTTATTCATGAAGTCATAAACTTGTAACGTATGTAGGTAATGTACGTTGGTAGGTACAATCACAAGCATCAATATTCTTAGCAACTTTTAAAAGTGATTTTCTCCTCCTGTGTTGATTGTAATTTTGTGTTATTACTAGGGATGCATCCGATACCGATACCGATATATCGGCGATACTTCGGGTTAGCCGATATATCGGTATCGACGATATTTTTATGACCGATTCAACGATACTTTTTAATTTAAAAATGTAGTGTAAACGAGCGTGTTGTCTCGTCTATTTCGTTGCAAACGAGGCATGAACTATGCTCGGGCAAACCCCGCGCTTGTGAGTGTCTTGTTTCTCCCGCCCGCTTTGGCCTCGCGTCTATTTAGTTGCATACGGGGCACGAACTATGCTCGGGGAAACCCGTGTCTTGTTCCTCCCTCCCGCTTTGGCCTCGCACTAGCATATCAGTAATATTTCGCTAGGTTGACCGTTGTCACGCTTAGAATTTGTCATACATTCGTGTTGTTTGAGTGAAATAAAATAATCAGCAGTCATGTCAACTTCAAAACACAAAAGTGCGATATGGAATCATTTTGAATTTCCACAATTGATAATTCACAGTAAGCGTATCGGTATCGGTATCGCCGATATTTTTATAAGAGTATCGGTATCGTATCGGCGAAAAGGCGTATCGATGCATCCCTAGTTATTACGAACATAGTATACTGGAACCCATACTATTAGGGAATAGGTCGTATTTCAAAGTTGCAATCGTAATTCTTCGAGTAAACCGCTTTTGCATTTTGCCAAGTGTTTACATATTATTGCTCGTGACACACAGCTCTAGAATGAAATTAAAGAATGCATAATTAACTCATTTGATGCGGCATTGCGTCAGATGCCTATCCGCGTATTTTATTTAAGTATCAACTGCAGCATACGCCGATCGGCCTAACTGTACGTTTGCACTGGCGAAACATTCACAACAAAACATGTTGAAATCTTTAGTTTCTGTCAAAGTTCCGTACAATATTTGACAGGAATTAGAGAGTTCAACATGTTTTGTTGTGATGTTTCGCCAGTGCAAACGCACTGTAATATAAACATCGCATTACCAACTGAAGGGCTTATTAATAAGCGCCACAACTCTCTAAAATAGTGCGTTTTGATGACCGCAGTGCCAGTGCAGTGCAGCGTTATCTTCAAACTATAAATTCTGACGTAAAACCAACCGGCTGAAATCAATGGCGCGACGCCAAATTTGGAGGCCACTCTCGGTTTTGTTGTAATAGCACAACACAGAATAATAATTCAGTGCAATTTAACTCTTATCTGATTTTAGTAAGATATAAATTAGAATGAATGTCGTGAGTTTGATCAAACTCTCTGCATTCATTGACGTCGCGCCATTGATTTCAGCAGGTTGGTTTTACGTCGAAATGTATCATTCAAATTTGATCGTGAATCGCTACGTAAACATAAACTATAATGATTTCCACCATATACGCTAACTATAACTCCATTGTTACAGCGGCGCGGAAGTGACAGACTGCGGTAGATATCTGATCGTGTCTCCGGTGAAGGACTGTCGCGACAACCTGCTGTTCTACGCAGACCTCAGCAAGCAACCCGAGATCAACGGCAAGCTGCGCCTCACGCAGATCGTGCACAAGTTCGAGGCAGACTATGAGGTAAGAGCCAAGTACTGTATGTCCGAGGCACTGTCTACAACCTGCTAAGAGAGGTAGCCGAAGAAATCACAGTCTGCTTTAAGAGAAATCGATACACATGAAATAGTTATTTATCCAACATGTGAGGAAAGTTCGTTTTTCCTATGAGTTTTGATTTTCTCAGACTCAACAAAACGAATAGCAAATGAACTTGCTCACATGTTGCATACAAAACTTTTCACCACGACCAGCAAGAAAGTATTCAGTCATCATAGGTAAATAAATTAAATAGACACAAAGCAAATCAAAATAATTCTTTATTTTTTAAATTATCTTTAAAACTTAACATTAAAAAATCAGGCAAGGTTAGTTTATGAACGGGATCATTACTTTCCTCACTGTTCAAACAGTGAGGAAAAACCAACTTTCCTCACTGTTCAAGCAAGGAAAAACCAACTTTCCTCACTGTTTTCGTAGAGGAAAGACACTTCTTTCGTGCGGGAGTGGTGAAAACATAATTCCCTCACTGTCGCTCATCAACATTTTACACATATATATTCCCGCTACGATTACGTAGACTTGGCCGGATATGTTTGATTCCCACAACTTAAATAATATAGGGGTTAGGGCGGGCGAAGTCTCTTGCAAAATGTTAGTAAAACATACTCAATAATTTATTGCATTCCACAATGTATATGCGGTGTATATTAGGTGGTAAGTAAACATTTGTTGTAACAATCGTGACCCTGTCGGGCACAGCAAAAGAAAAATTATAAGGAAGAGGACTTATTAGGTATACATGCAACTAACTTATTCCAAGTTTATTCAAAGGTAACATTTTATTAATTATATCTACTTTTTTTATTAATTTATATTATCATGTCAGTTCTATAGATTTGTCAATTAAATATTCATTTATGCTTTAATAAAATATCTTTTTTAATGAATTTGTAAAAACAGCAATCTTTTTCTCATTTCTGAGTACCTCGGATAGTTTGTTATATATTTTTATCGACATAACCAGTGGACTATATGAGTGCATTTTTAAACGGGATATCGGTAGGTTAAATCGTGTTTTGTGTCGGAGTGTGTATCTTGCTTGTATGGCTTACATAATTCCTCAACTTGTGAAAAGAAGAGGCTAGAAGTACGTCATGACCAAATTGAATAATTTTACTAATTTTACTTTGCTGCTTAAAAATATTTAATTCAATACTATAATAGTCGTGTTAAATTTTTCAGTATGTAACAAACGAAGGCTCGATATGCATATTCCGCACGAACAAGAACGCGCCTAACTACAGACTCATCAAGATAGACCTGCACAACCCCGCCGAAGAGAACTGGCAGACTCTCATACCTGTAAGTAAACAACACAAATTAAACCTTATTTGTAGAAATGTACCGTTGAATTCACTTCGCACACCGTAAAAATCTTGCTAGTTATGATATATATGATATTTCAATGCAAATTAAACCCAATTTGCAGACGAATAATGTTGTATCTAGCTCTAATGCTCGTGGTGGTCTGATACCTGTCATACAACGTTGCAAATTGAACTTTACTTTTAGTGTAATACGGTTATATTTTGCTAATACATCTCGTCTTTGTTACAGGAACATCCTAGCGACGTATTGGATTGGGCATCAGCTGTGGACAACGACAAATTAGTAATTCATTACGTCAGAGATGTGAAGGTATATATTATTTTTAATTCCTACTCTAGGTTGTAGAACTCGTCAACCGGTACAATTGCAAGAGCAAACAGTATTATTGATGGAACTGCCGGCAAACCTTATTGAGTGATATAGCACAGCCTCTGCCTATAAACTAGCTTATAAGGAAAGTCCTTATGAATCATAAACCGCAGGCCACACTGGGAACGAAACTCTAGTTCGTATAGCTCCTCATGTTGCTACCGCGTCTTTTCATACTTAGTTCATAGTTCGCAGTGTGACTTAGCTTCGTTAACACAATTCTAACATTATTTCGTTTTATCTGATTCCAGAGTGTCCTCCAGCTACACAACATGACTTCCGGCGGGTTACTACAAACGTTCGCGCTCGACGTGGGCTCCGTGGTCGGGTTCTCAGGCAAGAAGGAGCACTCTGAGATCTTCTACCACTTCATGTCGTTCCTCTCGCCCGGCGTCATCTACCACGTGGACTTCACCAAGCAACCCTACCAACCTACCGTGAGGTTTTTTTTATTTTTGGGTTTTAGAAAATGGTGAGGGTTACCTATGATCGTTTATTGTAAAAATTGGCAACGTCGCAAATAGCTGTCAAATATTTACCTGTTTTAATTAATTTGGCAATATTAATGTCATGGAAATATCGCTAACTAGTGAACTAGAATATTAATCATGAATTGCAATTATAACTCTGAATTTGATGTTGTAACCGTTTTTGGTGTAAAAAAGGTATTTGGAAAGTATCCAAATACTTTTTTAAAGTTTATTGTCAATTTTTTAGTCCACTAGTTAGCCGTAGTATATATAGTTTCATATTTCTATACAGTAATATTGCCAAATTATTTAAAATAATCTTAGCCAAAAGGGTACACTGTGGGCCCTTCAACGTGCCTGTATAGTAAAATAACATTTAACGTGACTCATTCAAATTAGCATTGCGGGTCTCTAATAGTAATGTTATGTAATATTCCAGGTGTTTAGAGAAGTCAAAGTGAAAGGTTTCGACGCGTCGCAGTACGAGGCTAAGCAGATATTCTACAACAGCAAAGATGGCACTAAAGTTCCTATGTTTATTGTTTCCAAAAAGGTAATTCATCTTACTTCTCGAATAGGTGCTGTAATAAAGTAAAAGTGATGACTATAACTATGGTTACGGTAAAAGTTTATGCGCCTGGGCAATCTTCGCGTTTCCGAAGATAGACGATGATTGCCGAAGCGCATAACTAAACCTAAGCCACGGAACTAACGTAAAGCCGTGTTTGCATGGCTGTACACCACGTGGGTGCCAGGAACACCTACAAAATTATAATGGCATGCAACGACGGCTTTACCTGTCTTGATTTCTGTCTGAAATATTTTCTTGTTTCGTACTTTTTAGATCACTTTTATTTTTCCGTAGTCGGGTTACAGTTTTTTAAACTTATTTTTTTATTCATCATAACAATGTGTGTATATGTTTTCCCGAAGACCTAATAGTAATATTTTGTTACCACAGGGTCTTCGCCACGACGGGTCCAACCCGGCGCTGATCTACGGCTACGGCGGCTTCAACATCAACATCCAGCCGAGCTTCAGCGTCACGCGGCTCGTCTTCATGCAGCACTTTAACGGCATCGTCGCTATACCCAACATACGTGGCGGAGGGTGAGACGTCCATCAGCTATTATATTTCTAGGTGCAGCGTGATATGGTAGGTGTCCCTATCGGAAAGAGAATTAAAATAAATATTGCTAAAGGTCACATTACAGCAATGGGACTTTTAGCAATATCTAAAGATATATCAAAATAAAATAAAGTAATTCTCTCATACCAGAAACTGCTTCCAAAATGTTAGTGTGTTGGAAAATGCATTGTTAGTGTGTTAAAGTTAAAAAATATGTATTTAGAAAAGTCTATTGCCACTAAACGGACAGAAATTTAAAAATATATCTAAATACATATTTTTGTAACTCCCCGTTTACATAGAACTTAAACAATTTGCGAAATCTATATAATTATATATATATATAAATGAAAAGCAGTTCGTTGGTAAGCGTATCACTTGAGAACGGCGGACAATTTGGCTATTTAATGTTTTAAAATGTTCGTAATAGTCCGGAAAATGTTAAACTGAACTTCCTTTTTTCTATGGGATTTATGCATGAACTGTTCAAATTTTATCAGGACGACGTCTGTCGGGTCAGCTGGTTTGCGATATACCTACCTGCTTATGCCTTCCGGGCATATAGGCGTGATGTTATGTATGTTACAAGAATGTAGCTATATTTAAAGGTAACAAGTCTTGTCCACGAGATACTTTTCACATAAAGCACCAGTATCATTATAATAAACAAATAGACAAACTCAAAGCGTTTATTTCAAGGCACTTTTGAATTGTCAAGGAGTCGGTCACTCAGAAAGATGAAGCTAGTTGCTCATTGAAAGCATAGAAGGTTCCTATGGAGAAGAACGGGCAAGAAACTCTATGAACACTCTTTTAAATCAAAATATTGGTAACATCATTTACAAAGAAGTGTTCAAACAAAATATTAGTTATCGGTTTTTAGAAGTTCTTATCTATTCTGCATTAATCAAAGAGTTCTTTAGCTTTATCTGCAATTAGGTTCGCTTATAACTTGTGCTAAAACTTTACTTTTCCCCCCAGAGAGTACGGCGAAAGATGGCACAACGCGGGCCGCCTTCTCAACAAACAGAACGTTTTCGATGACTTCCAAGCAGCCGCAGAGTACCTCATTACGAACAACTACACCAGTCCTTCACTCGTCACCATACAGGGCGGGTCCAACGGAGGCCTCTTAGTGGCCGCCTGCATCAACCAGAGGCCCGACCTGTATGGAGCGGCCATCGTGCAAGTGGGGTGAGTGGAACAACTGATTGTTTGTTTTATTGAACACTAGCTTTTCAGATGTCAGGAAATATCCCACGGGTATGTACTACCGGGATGTTACCTAATAGCCGAGGAAAAGGTCATTGACTCTTCCTACCGTTGCGGCCGCGTTGGAGTCAACCAAAATTTATTTTACGAGTAATTTTGAATCTGTAATATCTTTTAAAGTATTCATTTTAATGATATGATGTCAAGGCATATTTTAATCTAAATTAAATGCCTAATTTAAATAACATATTTTATTGGATAAGGATAAATATAATACCGGTCAAAATAGCTTCGTAAATAACAATTTCATTTTTATCAAATTCTGAAAGATAAAAATGGTTACTGTAGGTCTGTAGGTCATCCTTAGAAGATAGACATATAAATAGAGGCAATTTCTTAGAGCTTGTATCTTTACTTTCTAAATACGACCTTGTCTTAGAGAAACATACGCAGCATTTTGTATATAACTCAATATCGCAAAAAATGTCGCTTAGACTAATTAGCGTTTCAACCGTCGATATGTATCTGTAAATCTATCTAGTAATGCCATGCCTTCCATGTGCTTTGATGTTTGTCATCTGTCTGTGGTAACGAAGCGAAGAAGAGTTATGGCTATTCATATTGTGAGTAATTATAAATATTCAAAAATTCAAAAAAAAAAAAATTCAAAAGTCATTTATTCAAACTAGGCTGAGAATCAGCACTTTTCGAACGTCAAAATTACATAAGACAGTCCCCCAAAACGCCCACCCTTCACCACTTCCTAGTGCTTTTGCTGGGAAGAAGAAGTGGCGCAACAAACTCCCCAGCAGCACAGCTGTCTGTTCAGTTAGAAAATAAAATAAAAAATGATTCTATACAACAGTATGCAAGACAATTTACAATATGCTAAAAATAATTTAAATTAAATAGCTATAATTAATAGCCATATGACAGCTAGCACACGCCAATATACCAACCAAAAGCATCGAGAACTATACTCAAGCAGAAATAAAAATAACTAAAAGTAAACAATATCTAAAAAAAAAAAAAAAAAAAAAAAGCCTCCAGGCATAAAGGGCGTGCCCGCTTACATATAGCTGTAACTAGAAGTTACAATTGATAAACTAGGACCATCGAGGTAAAATAAATAATTGTCGAGGTCGCTAGCTAACCACATATTGCAATACAACTCATAAAAAAAACATTGTAATGAGTAGATTATGTCAGCACTAAATTAAAATAAAATTAAAATAAATTGACTTATAAAGTAAAATTATAAACAATTATATAAACTCATATAACCTGTCAGTAGGTATACTAATTCTGGAGAAAGAACATTTAAACATTGTCTTGAGTTAATCACAGCGACCATCTATTCTTATCATTTAAGTAGTCGTTGATAGAATAGTATGCCTTTGAACAAAGGTTGGACTTTAATTTAGTTTTAAACGCATTAAAAGGCAAGTCTAGCAAAGAAGAGGGTAGCTTGTTATAAAAGGTTATACCAAGCCCAACAAATGAGTTATGAACCTTATGAAGCCGGTGAAAGGGAGCACGTAGTTTATCCTTACTTCTTGTGTTAACATTGTGAATATCACTGTTTTTAGTGTATAAGTGTATATTTTGCCTAATATATAAGATGTTGGCGAAGATGAATTGTGATGCCACTGTGAGAATACTGATATCTTTGAAAAAATCTCTCAGAGAAACTCTGGCACCTAGCTGGTAAATTGCTCGAATAGCTCGTTTTTGGAGGACAAATATATTTTGAATATCTGCAGCTTTGCCCCACAGCAGAATACCATAGGACATAACGCTATGAAAATAACTAAAATAGAATAACCGAGCCGTATCAACGTCAGTGTATTGTCTTACTTTTCTGACGGCGTAGGCGGCCGAACTGAGCCTTCCCGCTAGGCTCGATATATGTTGGCCCCACTGAAGTTTGGCATCTACTGTTATGCCCAGAAAAACTGCCGAGTTTACAGTTTCAAGCACCTCTTTATCTAAGACGATGTTGGGTCCTAGGTTTCTAACATTTGGAAGGGCAAACTTTACACATTTCGTTTTCTTGGCATTGAGAACTAGGTTATTTGTCGTAAACCAATCCGTAACCATTGATAGTGCACTGTTTACATCGTCAAAGTCTTGTCTATTCCTGTCTACTTTAAAAATAAGAGAGGTATCATCTGCAAACAGTACAACTTCACAGATACCCTTTAAATAGAATGGTAAGTCATTGATATATACTAAGAACAAGAATGGACCCAGTATTGAGCCTTGAGGTACACCTAACTGAACTGGTAGCCCGGAAGATTTTACACCATCAACATCTACACATTGCGACCTATTATCAACATTGTAAGCAATGTGTAGTTGGAAATCACAAATCAATCAATTATTTGTGCGCCATCTAGTAGCCGGATTCATTGTAATATTTTGCCTATAGCAACTGTTGCGACTCGAGCGAGTGTAAATTTAATATGAATTAACTCGAAGAGCTCTGTTGTGCCTAATAATGTTAAAATGTTTTTTTTTTATATGTGTCGGCTTGTCCTAATTATGACCCCCAGGCACGCCACTGTCTCTTCGCACCCATGATACAGAAAAAACGAATGAGGTGCAAATATTTAAATTATTTGCTTACATCATCCTTCCTGGATGTAGCAATAAGACACGTCCTTATAATTTACTAACTTCTGCCCACGACGGCGCCCGCGTGGACACTAACTCTTAATTGTAAATTAAATAGATAACCGGTGATACAAGGAGTAGCCTAAACTATACCTTATAGCATCAGCTATCTGCCAGTGAAAGTTGTTATTTTGACATTATATCAGATACTTCAATTTTATTTATTTGTATAGATGACATAATAAAATGTAGATAGCTCGAACACAACCAGAACAGCCGTCACGACCCGGCCACGCAAATCTGCATTGCGTTCTGGCTGGTCAACCTGATTAATGCATTTATTATATCGTCTCAACCAAATTCGAATTTTCATTCGGTACTAAATCCAGACCTTTCAAGACATGTACAACATTGTTATCTTGCTGTAGCATATAATGTTCCAATTCCAGAGTGTTGGACATGCTGAGGTTCCAGAAGTTCACGATCGGTCACGCGTGGGTGTCGGACTACGGCAGCTCGGACAACAAGACGCAGTTCGAGTACCTGCTCAAGTACTCACCGCTGCACAACATACACAAGCCCCTAAATGGTAATTAGCTTTATAATATTGTAAACTGGTGAAAAACTGTGAACAGACCATTTTTCCAACAGAACGCATAAAATTCGTAAATTTATTCATATTCTTGCCGAATTTTGTTGTGTTGTAAATAATGATTGAAAATGTCTGTTTAGACGGTAATAGTATAGTTTCGGGATCTTGAGTTTCATTAATGACATGTTTATGTTCAGTCTACGATAGTTTACTGTAAATCAGTGTGTACTAAAGCAAGGTTTTTAGAAAAAGATCGTGGTGGCCAGAAATGACGTCACACCACTGACGTTTCTGCCCTCTCTGGTGTAGATTGACCGGGGCCGCAGCTCCGCGCCATAGGAATGCGCGGCGGGCGGGCGGCAGCGGCAACGAACGCGTGGCAGGGCGGCGCGGCGGCGTGAGCGTTGAGAAATGCCTGCACTGCCCTCCCGTCTTGCCGCGTACATACCTAAGGCGCGAAACAGCGATCTTTCGTTCAAAGTCAAAGTCAAATAATTTATTTCAATTAGGCACAAAAAAGGCACTTTTGAACGTCAAACTTTACACAAAATAATAATAACTGATTCTAGTCGCCCATTCCAAAAGGTAGTTTTCGTATGGCGAAGAATGGGCGAGAAACTCCACCGTAACTCTTTTAAAAAAATCATTATATCTTGTGTACACTAATTATATAATTATATGTGAAGACAATGCACCTAGAATAAGATTACTATACCACGATAGGTAAAAAGAATGAAAAATGAAGGAATGACATAAATTAATTATGTGATAGATGCATGATGCTCACATACTTACAAACATTGTAAAATTATACTATATTTCTAACATTATAATAAGTAATACTAATAATAATAAGTCAGTGTGTGAGTTCAAGTAATCACAAAAAAAAAAAAAAAACAATTAAATTAGCAACCAGTTCGATTTTGTCTAGATTCTGAATTGTCCTATGGAGCAGGACCAGCATGTTTCCAAGCATTTTTATCTTGGATATAATCCTCTAATTTGTAATATGCTTGTTTACAAAGTGTACTTAATATAGATTTTTAAATTTTCTTTCATTTAATTCTAATTCGTTAGTTGGCGGGATGCGACAAGATGCATGATGAGCGAAGGATCTATTCATGCTCTTTATTGTTTTGCGAATAGAGAAGATGCGGCATTACATATGACACATCGAGTACTGAATGAATGAATGAAAGGCACCGATCCCAGCGTGGTTTAACCAGACTCGATAAATCGAATGAACCCCAAGATTTGCACTAGCCCATGAAGTCTCATGTTTCATGGGACTACAAAGGCCATTGCATATCAAGGAGTAGACCGGGGGGCGTGGTAATGGTAAGGAAGACTTGCCCTTAGGATAGGAAAGGATTTACGAGCCGTACCGGATATGCATCCTTGAGTAAACAATGGAATAGTGGAGAGACGGGTGATTTTTATCTATGGAAGGGTGATTTTTATCTTTTTAAGACGGCTCCGTTGGTACAGGTTCAGGTCCAGCTTCAACGATGCAACTACTCTTTGTTGTTTCCAAAGTCTTCGTCTGAGGATTTCGCTGCTATCCGTTTCAGGTTTCTTGTAAATCTCGCTAGCAGTCTTCATAAGCTTATCTCGGTCTTCAGCCGTGTCCATCCAAAAAAATATTTCCTTGTCGAAGTCAGTCATGTCCTGTTTGAGGTTGCCATTACATTCGTAAATAGGTAAGCCAGCTTTTTTGGATTTGATCTTGTATTGCATGTTACAGGTGTGGTTTGTGGTTTGTTGATGCGTTTGGTTGCGGTTTTTCTGTCTAACGTTATTTTCATGTTTTGTCTTCTGGCTTGGTTTATTCTTAGCGTGGTTAATCAAATCATCGTCGTTGTCTATGTTTAGCTCAGACGCGGTACAACTTCGACCTGTAGCTCACCGCTATTCACCTCAGGTTGAAGCGATTGTATTATAGTTCTAAATTGTGCGCAGATAATTAATAAGACAAAAGTACCGACCCGCGTCGCCCGTATTCTTGTTTTTATGTTCGTGCTATCGCGGGCGCGCATATCTGGACCCCGTAAGGACCATTCCTGCTTGCAGCGCCGCTACAGTAACGCTTACCTACGCTCATCAACTAATAGCACTGCAGCATCAGGTTATTGCTGAGGCTCTTGTTTTTGTAAATGAAAAGAGAAGAAGACTGTAAAGTACCGTTAGAGGTGGTGCGTTTTTTCATTGATCATGTTTAACAACACCTTCGTCCGGTCGCAGCTGAAGCACGGATGGGGTCAAGGTATGTCTTTTTTTTAAGACTTTTTTGGCTTACCAAAAAAGTTGCTAAGTTGTTGTTGTTTGTTGGGTCAAGATCCGGAAAACTTCGATAAAACTTTAAAAGCGTAAAAAGACCATAACCACCCGCCATATTTGTTTAAAATTAGCCCGAGTATAACCCCTTTCCAAGGAACGCACCTAACTATCACCCTGTAGACTCAAACTGATGTTTGATTATACGAGTATAATACCTAAAAATAATAAATGATAAAAAACAAAGTATGTCGCATTTAATACCATCTACAGTTACGCTTTCAATGTCGGATTATACAGCGCATTTTATGAGATACCCTAACGAGCATTCCATAATAGACACAAAAAGCGAGTATCACAAAAGTCAAATTTCAAATGGCCGCAGCGGGCGCACTTATGGCGCAAAAAAAAGGGGGCTGCAATCTGCAGATGCGGTAAGCGAGTGCACGGAGTTCCGTTTTCAAGTTGTTAGGTATGCGCGCTCGAAATCGTAAAATCACCACGAAACCACCAAAACGTTTTTGGAACATTATAAACAGCACAGAATATTATTAAAATTGTCACATACGCATTATTTTAAACTTGGGTACGTTATTTAGCCCATAAAACAATTAAACCTGTGTAGGGACAAAATGAACAAGTGACTTAAAATGATGGTCTTGCAGAAGTTTTATGAGAAAATAGTTTTGTACGAAATCTAAAGCGATGATGCCACTGTATAGGTATTTCATATATGCGCATAGTAAATAATAGTAATGATTTATAACATTAACTTAGAAAATAAGAGTTTAATGTGCGCTTGGCACTTCACCACTGCAGATGCACGTTCGCGATGTTGTCCTTTAATCTATCAAATAAAATACCGATTTTGCAGAGCGACGCCCTGAAAGATAAACAAAGATTTCACCAGATTATCTTGGGTTCCTTGAATGCTCTGGAACGCGCGCCTGGTGTCTGGAACGCACTTAGGTAGACACCTCACTTTAGCACTATTTTAATGCATTTATTTGGCGATTAGTAAGGTCACAGCATTATCAAAAACAATATAAAACACCAGTATCAACGCACTGTTCGAATTCGCCGGCAAGCGACGCGATCTTGCCATATGTGCAGAAAGTTTTTTCTCGCTCGCTCCCGAAACAACCTTACTGTTCGAAAACTAACCCGTCTCTCCCCCATATGACACATCGAGTACTATAACAATATTCTATTGTCCCCAGGCACCGAGTACCCAGCGACGTTGGTGCTCACAGCCGACCACGACGACCGCGTGGTCCCGCTGCACTCGCTGAAGTTCATCGCGGCGCTGCAGCACGCGGCCGGCAGCCGCCAGCGCCGCCCGCTGCTGGCGCGCGTGGACACGAAGGCCGGCCACGGCGGCGGGAAGCCCACCGCCAAGATTGTTAGTATCCCCACTGCTCACCTATATTCACTTCTTGCTGACGCTCGGACACGAAGGCCGGCCACGGCGGCGGGAAGCCCACCGCCAAGATTGTTAGTATCCCCACTGCTCACCTATATTCACTTCTTGCTGACGCTCGGACACGAAGGCCGGCCACGGCGGCGGGAAGCCCACCGCCAAGATTGTTAGTATCCCCACTGCTCACCTATATTCACTTCTTGCTGACGCTCGGACACGAAGGCCGGCCACGGCGGCGGGAAGCCCACCGCCAAGATTGTTAGTATCCCCACTGCTCACCTATATTCACTTCTTGCTGACGCTCGGACACGAAGGCCGGCCACGGCGGCGGGAAGCCCACCGCCAAGATTGTTAGTATCCCCACTGCTCACCTATATTCACTTCTTGCTGACGCTCGGACACGAAGGCCGGCCACGGCGGCGGGAAGCCCACCGCCAAGATTGTTAGTATCCCCACTGCTCACCTATATTCACTTCTTGCTGACGCTCGGACACGAAGGCCGGCCACGGCGGCGGGAAGCCCACCGCCAAGATTGTTAGTATCCCCACTGCTCACCTATATTCACTTCTTGCTGACGCTCGGACACGAAGGCCGGCCACGGCGGCGGGAAGCCCACCGCCAAGATTGTTAGTATCCCCACTGCTCACCTATATTCACTTCTTGCTGACGCTCGGACACGAAGGCCGGCCACGGCGGCGGGAAGCCCACCGCCAAGATTGTTAGTATCCCCACTGCTCACCTATATTCACTTCTTGCTGACGCTCGGACACGAAGGCCGGCCACGGCGGCGGGAAGCCCACCGCCAAGATTGTTAGTATCCCCACTGCTCACCTATATTCACTTCTTGCTGACGCTCGGACACGAAGGCCGGCCACGGCGGCGGGAAGCCCACCGCCAAGATTGTTAGTATCCCCACTGCTCACCTATATTCACTTCTTGCTGACGCTCGGACACGAAGGCCGGCCACGGCGGCGGGAAGCCCACCGCCAAGATTGTTAGTATCCCCACTGCTCACCTATATTCACTTCTTGCTGACGCTCGGACACGAAGGCCGGCCACGGCGGCGGGAAGCCCACCGCCAAGATTGTTAGTATCCCCACTGCTCACCTATATTCACTTCTTGCTGACGCTCGGACACGAAGGCCGGCCACGGCGGCGGGAAGCCCACCGCCAAGATTGTTAGTATCCCCACTGCTCACCTATATTCACTTCTTGCTGACGCTCGGACACGAAGGCCGGCCACGGCGGCGGGAAGCCCACCGCCAAGATTGTTAGTATCCCCACTGCTCACCTATATTCACTTCTTGCTGACGCTCGGACACGAAGGCCGGCCACGGCGGCGGGAAGCCCACCGCCAAGATTGTTAGTATCCCCACTGCTCACCTATATTCACTTCTTGCTGACGCTCGGACACGAAGGCCGGCCACGGCGGCGGGAAGCCCACCGCCAAGATTGTTAGTATCCCCACTGCTCACCTATATTCACTTCTTGCTGACGCTCGGACACGAAGGCCGGCCACGGCGGCGGGAAGCCCACCGCCAAGATTGTTAGTATCCCCACTGCTCACCTATATTCACTTCTTGCTGACGCTCGGACACGAAGGCCGGCCACGGCGGCGGGAAGCCCACCGCCAAGATTGTTAGTATCCCCACTGCTCACCTATATTCACTTCTTGCTGACGCTCGGACACGAAGGCCGGCCACGGCGGCGGGAAGCCCACCGCCAAGATTGTTAGTATCCCCACTGCTCACCTATATTCACTTCTTGCTGACGCTCGGACACGAAGGCCGGCCACGGCGGCGGGAAGCCCACCGCCAAGATTGTTAGTATCCCCACTGCTCACCTATATTCACTTCTTGCTGACGCTCGGACACGAAGGCCGGCCACGGCGGCGGGAAGCCCACCGCCAAGATTGTTAGTATCCCCACTGCTCACCTATATTCACTTCTTGCTGACGCTCGGACACGAAGGCCGGCCACGGCGGCGGGAAGCCCACCGCCAAGATTGTTAGTATCCCCACTGCTCACCTATATTCACTTCTTGCTGACGCTCGGACACGAAGGCCGGCCACGGCGGCGGGAAGCCCACCGCCAAGATTGTTAGTATCCCCACTGCTCACCTATATTCACTTCTTGCTGACGCTCGGACACGAAGGCCGGCCACGGCGGCGGGAAGCCCACCGCCAAGATTGTTAGTATCCCCACTGCTCACCTATATTCACTTCTTGCTGACGCTCGGACACGAAGGCCGGCCACGGCGGCGGGAAGCCCACCGCCAAGATTGTTAGTATCCCCACTGCTCACCTATATTCACTTCTTGCTGACGCTCGGACACGAAGGCCGGCCACGGCGGCGGGAAGCCCACCGCCAAGATTGTTAGTATCCCCACTGCTCACCTATATTCACTTCTTGCTGACGCTCGGACACGAAGGCCGGCCACGGCGGCGGGAAGCCCACCGCCAAGATTGTTAGTATCCCCACTGCTCACCTATATTCACTTCTTGCTGACGCTCGGACACGAAGGCCGGCCACGGCGGCGGGAAGCCCACCGCCAAGATTGTTAGTATCCCCACTGCTCACCTATATTCACTTCTTGCTGACGCTCGGACACGAAGGCCGGCCACGGCGGCGGGAAGCCCACCGCCAAGATTGTTAGTATCCCCACTGCTCACCTATATTCACTTCTTGCTGACGCTCGGACACGAAGGCCGGCCACGGCGGCGGGAAGCCCACCGCCAAGATTGTTAGTATCCCCACTGCTCACCTATATTCACTTCTTGCTGACGCTCGGACACGAAGGCCGGCCACGGCGGCGGGAAGCCCACCGCCAAGATTGTTAGTATCCCCACTGCTCACCTATATTCACTTCTTGCTGACGCTCGGACACGAAGGCCGGCCACGGCGGCGGGAAGCCCACCGCCAAGATTGTTAGTATCCCCACTGCTCACCTATATTCACTTCTTGCTGACGCTCGGACACGAAGGCCGGCCACGGCGGCGGGAAGCCCACCGCCAAGATTGTTAGTATCCCCACTGCTCACCTATATTCACTTCTTGCTGACGCTCGGACACGAAGGCCGGCCACGGCGGCGGGAAGCCCACCGCCAAGATTGTTAGTATCCCCACTGCTCACCTATATTCACTTCTTGCTGACGCTCGGACACGAAGGCCGGCCACGGCGGCGGGAAGCCCACCGCCAAGATTGTTAGTATCCCCACTGCTCACCTATATTCACTTCTTGCTGACGCTCGGACACGAAGGCCGGCCACGGCGGCGGGAAGCCCACCGCCAAGATTGTTAGTATCCCCACTGCTCACCTATATTCACTTCTTGCTGACGCTCGGACACGAAGGCCGGCCACGGCGGCGGGAAGCCCACCGCCAAGATTGTTAGTATCCCCACTGCTCACCTATATTCACTTCTTGCTGACGCTCGGACACGAAGGCCGGCCACGGCGGCGGGAAGCCCACCGCCAAGATTGTTAGTATCCCCACTGCTCACCTATATTCACTTCTTGCTGACGCTCGGACACGAAGGCCGGCCACGGCGGCGGGAAGCCCACCGCCAAGATTGTTAGTATCCCCACTGCTCACCTATATTCACTTCTTGCTGACGCTCGGACACGAAGGCCGGCCACGGCGGCGGGAAGCCCACCGCCAAGATTGTTAGTATCCCCACTGCTCACCTATATTCACTTCTTGCTGACGCTCGGACACGAAGGCCGGCCACGGCGGCGGGAAGCCCACCGCCAAGATTGTTAGTATCCCCACTGCTCACCTATATTCACTTCTTGCTGACGCTCGGACACGAAGGCCGGCCACGGCGGCGGGAAGCCCACCGCCAAGATTGTTAGTATCCCCACTGCTCACCTATATTCACTTCTTGCTGACGCTCGGACACGAAGGCCGGCCACGGCGGCGGGAAGCCCACCGCCAAGATTGTTAGTATCCCCACTGCTCACCTATATTCACTTCTTGCTGACGCTCGGACACGAAGGCCGGCCACGGCGGCGGGAAGCCCACCGCCAAGATTGTTAGTATCCCCACTGCTCACCTATATTCACTTCTTGCTGACGCTCGGACACGAAGGCCGGCCACGGCGGCGGGAAGCCCACCGCCAAGATTGTTAGTATCCCCACTGCTCACCTATATTCACTTCTTGCTGACGCTCGGACACGAAGGCCGGCCACGGCGGCGGGAAGCCCACCGCCAAGATTGTTAGTATCCCCACTGCTCACCTATATTCACTTCTTGCTGACGCTCGGACACGAAGGCCGGCCACGGCGGCGGGAAGCCCACCGCCAAGATTGTTAGTATCCCCACTGCTCACCTATATTCACTTCTTGCTGACGCTCGGACACGAAGGCCGGCCACGGCGGCGGGAAGCCCACCGCCAAGATTGTTAGTATCCCCACTGCTCACCTATATTCACTTCTTGCTGACGCTCGGACACGAAGGCCGGCCACGGCGGCGGGAAGCCCACCGCCAAGATTGTTAGTATCCCCACTGCTCACCTATATTCACTTCTTGCTGACGCTCGGACACGAAGGCCGGCCACGGCGGCGGGAAGCCCACCGCCAAGATTGTTAGTATCCCCACTGCTCACCTATATTCACTTCTTGCTGACGCTCGGACACGAAGGCCGGCCACGGCGGCGGGAAGCCCACCGCCAAGATTGTTAGTATCCCCACTGCTCACCTATATTCACTTCTTGCTGACGCTCGGACACGAAGGCCGGCCACGGCGGCGGGAAGCCCACCGCCAAGATTGTTAGTATCCCCACTGCTCACCTATATTCACTTCTTGCTGACGCTCGGACACGAAGGCCGGCCACGGCGGCGGGAAGCCCACCGCCAAGATTGTTAGTATCCCCACTGCTCACCTATATTCACTTCTTGCTGACGCTCGGACACGAAGGCCGGCCACGGCGGCGGGAAGCCCACCGCCAAGATTGTTAGTATCCCCACTGCTCACCTATATTCACTTCTTGCTGACGCTCGGACACGAAGGCCGGCCACGGCGGCGGGAAGCCCACCGCCAAGATTGTTAGTATCCCCACTGCTCACCTATATTCACTTCTTGCTGACGCTCGGACACGAAGGCCGGCCACGGCGGCGGGAAGCCCACCGCCAAGATTGTTAGTATCCCCACTGCTCACCTATATTCACTTCTTGCTGACGCTCGGACACGAAGGCCGGCCACGGCGGCGGGAAGCCCACCGCCAAGATTGTTAGTATCCCCACTGCTCACCTATATTCACTTCTTGCTGACGCTCGGACACGAAGGCCGGCCACGGCGGCGGGAAGCCCACCGCCAAGATTGTTAGTATCCCCACTGCTCACCTATATTCACTTCTTGCTGACGCTCGGACACGAAGGCCGGCCACGGCGGCGGGAAGCCCACCGCCAAGATTGTTAGTATCCCCACTGCTCACCTATATTCACTTCTTGCTGACGCTCGGACACGAAGGCCGGCCACGGCGGCGGGAAGCCCACCGCCAAGATTGTTAGTATCCCCACTGCTCACCTATATTCACTTCTTGCTGACGCTCGGACACGAAGGCCGGCCACGGCGGCGGGAAGCCCACCGCCAAGATTGTTAGTATCCCCACTGCTCACCTATATTCACTTCTTGCTGACGCTCGGACACGAAGGCCGGCCACGGCGGCGGGAAGCCCACCGCCAAGATTGTTAGTATCCCCACTGCTCACCTATATTCACTTCTTGCTGACGCTCGGACACGAAGGCCGGCCACGGCGGCGGGAAGCCCACCGCCAAGATTGTTAGTATCCCCACTGCTCACCTATATTCACTTCTTGCTGACGCTCGGACACGAAGGCCGGCCACGGCGGCGGGAAGCCCACCGCCAAGATTGTTAGTATCCCCACTGCTCACCTATATTCACTTCTTGCTGACGCTCGGACACGAAGGCCGGCCACGGCGGCGGGAAGCCCACCGCCAAGATTGTTAGTATCCCCACTGCTCACCTATATTCACTTCTTGCTGACGCTCGGACACGAAGGCCGGCCACGGCGGCGGGAAGCCCACCGCCAAGATTGTTAGTATCCCCACTGCTCACCTATATTCACTTCTTGCTGACGCTCGGACACGAAGGCCGGCCACGGCGGCGGGAAGCCCACCGCCAAGATTGTTAGTATCCCCACTGCTCACCTATATTCACTTCTTGCTGACGCTCGGACACGAAGGCCGGCCACGGCGGCGGGAAGCCCACCGCCAAGATTGTTAGTATCCCCACTGCTCACCTATATTCACTTCTTGCTGACGCTCGGACACGAAGGCCGGCCACGGCGGCGGGAAGCCCACCGCCAAGATTGTTAGTATCCCCACTGCTCACCTATATTCACTTCTTGCTGACGCTCGGACACGAAGGCCGGCCACGGCGGCGGGAAGCCCACCGCCAAGATTGTTAGTATCCCCACTGCTCACCTATATTCACTTCTTGCTGACGCTCGGACACGAAGGCCGGCCACGGCGGCGGGAAGCCCACCGCCAAGATTGTTAGTATCCCCACTGCTCACCTATATTCACTTCTTGCTGACGCTCGGACACGAAGGCCGGCCACGGCGGCGGGAAGCCCACCGCCAAGATTGTTAGTATCCCCACTGCTCACCTATATTCACTTCTTGCTGACGCTCGGACACGAAGGCCGGCCACGGCGGCGGGAAGCCCACCGCCAAGATTGTTAGTATCCCCACTGCTCACCTATATTCACTTCTTGCTGACGCTCGGACACGAAGGCCGGCCACGGCGGCGGGAAGCCCACCGCCAAGATTGTTAGTATCCCCACTGCTCACCTATATTCACTTCTTGCTGACGCTCGGACACGAAGGCCGGCCACGGCGGCGGGAAGCCCACCGCCAAGATTGTTAGTATCCCCACTGCTCACCTATATTCACTTCTTGCTGACGCTCGGACACGAAGGCCGGCCACGGCGGCGGGAAGCCCACCGCCAAGATTGTTAGTATCCCCACTGCTCACCTATATTCACTTCTTGCTGACGCTCGGACACGAAGGCCGGCCACGGCGGCGGGAAGCCCACCGCCAAGATTGTTAGTATCCCCACTGCTCACCTATATTCACTTCTTGCTGACGCTCGGACACGAAGGCCGGCCACGGCGGCGGGAAGCCCACCGCCAAGATTGTTAGTATCCCCACTGCTCACCTATATTCACTTCTTGCTGACGCTCGGACACGAAGGCCGGCCACGGCGGCGGGAAGCCCACCGCCAAGATTGTTAGTATCCCCACTGCTCACCTATATTCACTTCTTGCTGACGCTCGGACACGAAGGCCGGCCACGGCGGCGGGAAGCCCACCGCCAAGATTGTTAGTATCCCCACTGCTCACCTATATTCACTTCTTGCTGACGCTCGGACACGAAGGCCGGCCACGGCGGCGGGAAGCCCACCGCCAAGATTGTTAGTATCCCCACTGCTCACCTATATTCACTTCTTGCTGACGCTCGGACACGAAGGCCGGCCACGGCGGCGGGAAGCCCACCGCCAAGATTGTTAGTATCCCCACTGCTCACCTATATTCACTTCTTGCTGACGCTCGGACACGAAGGCCGGCCACGGCGGCGGGAAGCCCACCGCCAAGATTGTTAGTATCCCCACTGCTCACCTATATTCACTTCTTGCTGACGCTCGGACACGAAGGCCGGCCACGGCGGCGGGAAGCCCACCGCCAAGATTGTTAGTATCCCCACTGCTCACCTATATTCACTTCTTGCTGACGCTCGGACACGAAGGCCGGCCACGGCGGCGGGAAGCCCACCGCCAAGATTGTTAGTATCCCCACTGCTCACCTATATTCACTTCTTGCTGACGCTCGGACACGAAGGCCGGCCACGGCGGCGGGAAGCCCACCGCCAAGATTGTTAGTATCCCCACTGCTCACCTATATTCACTTCTTGCTGACGCTCGGACACGAAGGCCGGCCACGGCGGCGGGAAGCCCACCGCCAAGATTGTTAGTATCCCCACTGCTCACCTATATTCACTTCTTGCTGACGCTCGGACACGAAGGCCGGCCACGGCGGCGGGAAGCCCACCGCCAAGATTGTTAGTATCCCCACTGCTCACCTATATTCACTTCTTGCTGACGCTCGGACACGAAGGCCGGCCACGGCGGCGGGAAGCCCACCGCCAAGATTGTTAGTATCCCCACTGCTCACCTATATTCACTTCTTGCTGACGCTCGGACACGAAGGCCGGCCACGGCGGCGGGAAGCCCACCGCCAAGATTGTTAGTATCCCCACTGCTCACCTATATTCACTTCTTGCTGACGCTCGGACACGAAGGCCGGCCACGGCGGCGGGAAGCCCACCGCCAAGATTGTTAGTATCCCCACTGCTCACCTATATTCACTTCTTGCTGACGCTCGGACACGAAGGCCGGCCACGGCGGCGGGAAGCCCACCGCCAAGATTGTTAGTATCCCCACTGCTCACCTATATTCACTTCTTGCTGACGCTCGGACACGAAGGCCGGCCACGGCGGCGGGAAGCCCACCGCCAAGATTGTTAGTATCCCCACTGCTCACCTATATTCACTTCTTGCTGACGCTCGGACACGAAGGCCGGCCACGGCGGCGGGAAGCCCACCGCCAAGATTGTTAGTATCCCCACTGCTCACCTATATTCACTTCTTGCTGACGCTCGGACACGAAGGCCGGCCACGGCGGCGGGAAGCCCACCGCCAAGATTGTTAGTATCCCCACTGCTCACCTATATTCACTTCTTGCTGACGCTCGGACACGAAGGCCGGCCACGGCGGCGGGAAGCCCACCGCCAAGATTGTTAGTATCCCCACTGCTCACCTATATTCACTTCTTGCTGACGCTCGGACACGAAGGCCGGCCACGGCGGCGGGAAGCCCACCGCCAAGATTGTTAGTATCCCCACTGCTCACCTATATTCACTTCTTGCTGACGCTCGGACACGAAGGCCGGCCACGGCGGCGGGAAGCCCACCGCCAAGATTGTTAGTATCCCCACTGCTCACCTATATTCACTTCTTGCTGACGCTCGGACACGAAGGCCGGCCACGGCGGCGGGAAGCCCACCGCCAAGATTGTTAGTATCCCCACTGCTCACCTATATTCACTTCTTGCTGACGCTCGGACACGAAGGCCGGCCACGGCGGCGGGAAGCCCACCGCCAAGATTGTTAGTATCCCCACTGCTCACCTATATTCACTTCTTGCTGACGCTCGGACACGAAGGCCGGCCACGGCGGCGGGAAGCCCACCGCCAAGATTGTTAGTATCCCCACTGCTCACCTATATTCACTTCTTGCTGACGCTCGGACACGAAGGCCGGCCACGGCGGCGGGAAGCCCACCGCCAAGATTGTTAGTATCCCCACTGCTCACCTATATTCACTTCTTGCTGACGCTCGGACACGAAGGCCGGCCACGGCGGCGGGAAGCCCACCGCCAAGATTGTTAGTATCCCCACTGCTCACCTATATTCACTTCTTGCTGACGCTCGGACACGAAGGCCGGCCACGGCGGCGGGAAGCCCACCGCCAAGATTGTTAGTATCCCCACTGCTCACCTATATTCACTTCTTGCTGACGCTCGGACACGAAGGCCGGCCACGGCGGCGGGAAGCCCACCGCCAAGATTGTTAGTATCCCCACTGCTCACCTATATTCACTTCTTGCTGACGCTCGGACACGAAGGCCGGCCACGGCGGCGGGAAGCCCACCGCCAAGATTGTTAGTATCCCCACTGCTCACCTATATTCACTTCTTGCTGACGCTCGGACACGAAGGCCGGCCACGGCGGCGGGAAGCCCACCGCCAAGATTGTTAGTATCCCCACTGCTCACCTATATTCACTTCTTGCTGACGCTCGGACACGAAGGCCGGCCACGGCGGCGGGAAGCCCACCGCCAAGATTGTTAGTATCCCCACTGCTCACCTATATTCACTTCTTGCTGACGCTCGGACACGAAGGCCGGCCACGGCGGCGGGAAGCCCACCGCCAAGATTGTTAGTATCCCCACTGCTCACCTATATTCACTTCTTGCTGACGCTCGGACACGAAGGCCGGCCACGGCGGCGGGAAGCCCACCGCCAAGATTGTTAGTATCCCCACTGCTCACCTATATTCACTTCTTGCTGACGCTCGGACACGAAGGCCGGCCACGGCGGCGGGAAGCCCACCGCCAAGATTGTTAGTATCCCCACTGCTCACCTATATTCACTTCTTGCTGACGCTCGGACACGAAGGCCGGCCACGGCGGCGGGAAGCCCACCGCCAAGATTGTTAGTATCCCCACTGCTCACCTATATTCACTTCTTGCTGACGCTCGGACACGAAGGCCGGCCACGGCGGCGGGAAGCCCACCGCCAAGATTGTTAGTATCCCCACTGCTCACCTATATTCACTTCTTGCTGACGCTCGGACACGAAGGCCGGCCACGGCGGCGGGAAGCCCACCGCCAAGATTGTTAGTATCCCCACTGCTCACCTATATTCACTTCTTGCTGACGCTCGGACACGAAGGCCGGCCACGGCGGCGGGAAGCCCACCGCCAAGATTGTTAGTATCCCCACTGCTCACCTATATTCACTTCTTGCTGACGCTCGGACACGAAGGCCGGCCACGGCGGCGGGAAGCCCACCGCCAAGATTGTTAGTATCCCCACTGCTCACCTATATTCACTTCTTGCTGACGCTCGGACACGAAGGCCGGCCACGGCGCACGGTGGATCGAAAATGGGCTGTAGAAGACATAGGATCTCGATTTCTTAAATGTTATTTTTTTTGCTGGAAATGACTTCTGCTGATCATTACTGTTCTATAAAATGTCATATGAAGTAAATGTGTGCACAAATGGAAGAGTTATAATTTTTATAAGAAAAAAATGTATGGAGCTAGTATGAAAAATCGAATTATCTCCTAAACGGCATGTTTAACCGTACCATCCTTGGAGGTGGTCATAGTGCTAATTATTTATAATTTTTTGGTTGCGGATTTGACGAAAAATTTAATGCCGTTTTTTTAAAAAAAATCGTCAAAATATTTTTATTTATTTTTACATGTAAAACGATCCCTTTTAGTGTCCAAGTTAAAAAGTTCGATATGTTATTAACCCAAATATTAAGAACACACAAAACAAGAAAAATTAAATAAAAAAATTGCTGTTTTTTGACACATTTTTATTAATTTAAATAAAAAAAGATTACCAAACTCTTATTTAAGTAACATATAAAGTTATATTATACACAAAATAATTTAATTGAAGGAATTAATACTAAGCATTTGTAAAATAAAGTAAAAAAATAAAAAAAAAGACAAAATATCATTAAATATTACAAAAAAAAACCCAAACAGACTCAAATACAAATTTACAAATGTATAATTTTTTTACAAATTTTCCTTATCACTCTCGTTGTCAGACTCCAATTCTGAGTCAGCATCCAGATTGGATATGTCCAAAAACTCGAACTCAGTTTCCTGAAATTGAATTAAGTCGAGAGTTTCAGCAAAAAAGCTCTGCTTTTTCTTGGCATCTAACTTAGGCCTTTGTGCACTTAGCAAAGGATCCGAAGAAACAACAAGCATATTTAAAATGTCTTGATTGGAATCCTGCCTGCTTCTTTTCCGCGAATGATGTTCTCGAAACCTCCTAAAATCTTTGTTTCGAGACTCTGAGGCTTCTTCCGAGAGAGTCCCAATCGGCACAATATTATTTTTCTCGATTATGTCAGCCCCATGGATTAATAATTTATGAACGGTTGACGACATGTAGTACCAGTCGTATAATAATACGTACTTTTCTGCTGTTTTGCGGGCATAATCTCTAAATTTTATTATATCGACCTGCTCTCCAGATGTAATTGCTTGTAAAATTACAGCAAATCTTTTGATGAGGTCTTCATCCAAACCGGTTATAGCTGCGGTTTTATTAGGAAACTCAAAGAATTTTCTTGCAGTATTCCCGTCATTGGTGGTTCCCGAGCCTTGTTTTACTATATCAATCAACAGATTGAGTTCATCTTTGAATTTATTTTGAATTATTTTCTTCCTTGTCTGTAGCATTTCTTTGTGCTCATCACTTCTCGCTGCCCACCGTTTGAAGTCGAGCCTGTATGCAATGTGTAACAGACATTCCATACAATTTATACGGGCGTGTAGGGATGACAAGCCTAATTCATAAAGGTCAGAACACACAATTTTTGATGTTACAGCATCTAAGCGGTTCATTTCTGTAGGCTTTGCTAAGCACAGGTAGCACGATGCATTTGATCTAGCTTCAGAAAGGTAAGTGCAAACTTTAGCGTCGATCATCGTCATCATTAGTTCATGAGTCACCCTATTATTATTATTGCACTCTGTGGGGATAAGGGCCTCAATTTCTTCATCCATTTGTTTTTTCAGCTCAAGGACAACTGCTTCACTCTCCTTTACAAAAGTAAACTGAACTGGACGACAATACAAAACTGAGCATGGTTTTGGGTTCGTCCATAAGATGTTGTCTCCATCTGTCAGTTTAAGTGGCACCAAGGAGGTCATAAAAATGCTCGAGTCATCTTCCTCACCCTCCATTTTCTGCTTGTATCGGCTTTGGTTAGAAGCACCATCAAATCCCCACTTGGATATCAGCTTCAACTGCTTGTTATGCTCTTCCTTAGAAAGGCTTTGAAGGATTCTTGTAACTGTGATATCAAGTAAAGCTTGAAGTGTAATCCTAGCCGATGAATCAGTAACTGTCACTGATTGCTTCGGAGGGTAGCAATCAAGCTTAGTTTGTTGCACTTTATAGTAAGATGGATAAATATCCTTAGCACCTTCCCGAATGGCAGCCTCTCGCAACGTAATATATTGCCACTTTGAGAGTTTTAGCGAAAGAAGCAATCCAAGCGCCTTTTCTGACGTAAATATGATTGTTTTCGCTGGTTTCTTAAGCGTTTCATTTAATTTAGCGGCTGCTTCAGGATTTTTCATCATGTATTCGATGACAGAGGCGATATCTCCATGCCCTTCTTCTTTTAAACGTGCTGCAGCTGCATATGCCAATTCACTGGAATCTTCGCCTGTGTGTTCATCAGATCTTCTCTTTTTTTGTTTACTTCCCAGATCTTCGAATGGTTTACGGGATCTTTTCGTCATTGTTCCAATGGACGTTGATGTCAACGGTTCTGGAGAGACTGAGGGCGCTCTTGGTATCTCATCAACACTTGGTTCTTGATTAACTAAAGTTTGCACAAAACTCGGCCAATCAATATTTGCTCCCAACCAATTCTCGTACTTTCTCCTGAAATTATCAAGGAATCGGTTGGATTTCTGCCACCTTTGTAAAGCGGCTCGCGTAAATCTCCGACAAAATTCTTTGAGAACAACACGATCTTCGTCAGACAGGCAATCGCCTATGCGGGATACAACTGCACTGAACAATACTTCATGATCAAATGAAGTACTCTCACTTCGTAGAAGAACAAACAAGTCTAAATTCGTGATTAAACTTTCCATTCTAAGATTTTATAGTCGCAGATTTAGTGTTAGCAGTTACACAGTTGTGAACAAACTAAATTATAAAACAAAACTTTAGCCCTTTTATTGCAAAACGCCAATAATTAGGTAACTACCCTCATTCGTTATCTTCTCATTAGCTAATGAAAATTTATAATTGTCACTAACTATTCTTAGAACTCATAGCACTGCTAATTAACAAATTAGCTTACTTATCAAGAAAAGTTGAATGTAATCCATAGTTGGCATTGTCGTGAGATATTGAAAATCATTAAATCACCTATAAAGACTCATTAGAAGACCTAATCAGTGTAGTTACTTAATCACTTCTTTTCGGACTCATTAGAAGAGTAAACAATTGGTAATTTGGTTGTATGAAAGGTTTTAAAACTCATGATGTGTTGATAAATATCTAGCTCAAACATAGTTGTCTACGTGTGGGTGTACTATAAACCTCTGCCAACTCCTTCGGAAATATAGGAGTGATGCTATTTTATGTTACGTGTAGTTAAAAGTCCGTGTTCTTCAACATAAACACTAAAATGAATAGTTTTATATGAAAAAACAAATAAAAATATTTTGACGATTTTTTAAAAAAAAACGGCATGAAATTTTTCGTCAAATCCGCAACCAAAAAATTATAAATAATTAGCACTATGACCACCTCCAAGGATGGTACGGTTAAACATGCCGTTTAGGAGATAATTCGATTTTTCATACTAGCTCCATACATTTTTTTCTTATAAAAATTATAACTCTTCCATTTGTGCACACATTTACTTCATATGACATTTTATAGAACAGTAATGATCAGCAGAAGTCATTTCCAGCAAAAAAAATAACATTTAAGAAATCGAGATCCTATGTCTTCTACAGCCCATTTTCGATCCACCGTGCGGCGGCGGGAAGCCCACCGCCAAGATTGTTAGTATCCCCACTGCTCACCTATATTCACTTCTTGCTGACGCTCGGACACGAAGGCCGGCCACGGCGGCGGGAAGCCCACCGCCAAGATTGTTAGTATCCCCACTGCTCACCTATATTCACTTCTTGCTGACGCTCGGACACGAAGGCCGGCCACGGCGGCGGGAAGCCCACCGCCAAGATTGTTAGTATCCCCACTGCTCACCTATATTCACTTCTTGCTGACGCTCGGACACGAAGGCCGGCCACGGCGGCGGGAAGCCCACCGCCAAGATTGTTAGTATCCCCACTGCTCACCTATATTCACTTCTTGCTGACGCTCGGACACGAAGGCCGGCCACGGCGGCGGGAAGCCCACCGCCAAGATTGTTAGTATCCCCACTGCTCACCTATATTCACTTCTTGCTGACGCTCGGACACGAAGGCCGGCCACGGCGGCGGGAAGCCCACCGCCAAGATTGTTAGTATCCCCACTGCTCACCTATATTCACTTCTTGCTGACGCTCGGACACGAAGGCCGGCCACGGCGGCGGGAAGCCCACCGCCAAGATTGTTAGTATCCCCACTGCTCACCTATATTCACTTCTTGCTGACGCTCGGACACGAAGGCCGGCCACGGCGGCGGGAAGCCCACCGCCAAGATTGTTAGTATCCCCACTGCTCACCTATATTCACTTCTTGCTGACGCTCGGACACGAAGGCCGGCCACGGCGGCGGGAAGCCCACCGCCAAGATTGTTAGTATCCCCACTGCTCACCTATATTCACTTCTTGCTGACGCTCGGACACGAAGGCCGGCCACGGCGGCGGGAAGCCCACCGCCAAGATTGTTAGTATCCCCACTGCTCACCTATATTCACTTCTTGCTGACGCTCGGACACGAAGGCCGGCCACGGCGGCGGGAAGCCCACCGCCAAGATTGTTAGTATCCCCACTGCTCACCTATATTCACTTCTTGCTGACGCTCGGACACGAAGGCCGGCCACGGCGGCGGGAAGCCCACCGCCAAGATTGTTAGTATCCCCACTGCTCACCTATATTCACTTCTTGCTGACGCTCGGACACGAAGGCCGGCCACGGCGGCGGGAAGCCCACCGCCAAGATTGTTAGTATCCCCACTGCTCACCTATATTCACTTCTTGCTGACGCTCGGACACGAAGGCCGGCCACGGCGGCGGGAAGCCCACCGCCAAGATTGTTAGTATCCCCACTGCTCACCTATATTCACTTCTTGCTGACGCTCGGACACGAAGGCCGGCCACGGCGGCGGGAAGCCCACCGCCAAGATTGTTAGTATCCCCACTGCTCACCTATATTCACTTCTTGCTGACGCTCGGACACGAAGGCCGGCCACGGCGGCGGGAAGCCCACCGCCAAGATTGTTAGTATCCCCACTGCTCACCTATATTCACTTCTTGCTGACGCTCGGACACGAAGGCCGGCCACGGCGGCGGGAAGCCCACCGCCAAGATTGTTAGTATCCCCACTGCTCACCTATATTCACTTCTTGCTGACGCTCGGACACGAAGGCCGGCCACGGCGGCGGGAAGCCCACCGCCAAGATTGTTAGTATCCCCACTGCTCACCTATATTCACTTCTTGCTGACGCTCGGACACGAAGGCCGGCCACGGCGGCGGGAAGCCCACCGCCAAGATTGTTAGTATCCCCACTGCTCACCTATATTCACTTCTTGCTGACGCTCGGACACGAAGGCCGGCCACGGCGGCGGGAAGCCCACCGCCAAGATTGTTAGTATCCCCACTGCTCACCTATATTCACTTCTTGCTGACGCTCGGACACGAAGGCCGGCCACGGCGGCGGGAAGCCCACCGCCAAGATTGTTAGTATCCCCACTGCTCACCTATATTCACTTCTTGCTGACGCTCGGACACGAAGGCCGGCCACGGCGGCGGGAAGCCCACCGCCAAGATTGTTAGTATCCCCACTGCTCACCTATATTCACTTCTTGCTGACGCTCGGACACGAAGGCCGGCCACGGCGGCGGGAAGCCCACCGCCAAGATTGTTAGTATCCCCACTGCTCACCTATATTCACTTCTTGCTGACGCTCGGACACGAAGGCCGGCCACGGCGGCGGGAAGCCCACCGCCAAGATTGTTAGTATCCCCACTGCTCACCTATATTCACTTCTTGCTGACGCTCGGACACGAAGGCCGGCCACGGCGGCGGGAAGCCCACCGCCAAGATTGTTAGTATCCCCACTGCTCACCTATATTCACTTCTTGCTGACGCTCGGACACGAAGGCCGGCCACGGCGGCGGGAAGCCCACCGCCAAGATTGTTAGTATCCCCACTGCTCACCTATATTCACTTCTTGCTGACGCTCGGACACGAAGGCCGGCCACGGCGGCGGGAAGCCCACCGCCAAGATTGTTAGTATCCCCACTGCTCACCTATATTCACTTCTTGCTGACGCTCGGACACGAAGGCCGGCCACGGCGGCGGGAAGCCCACCGCCAAGATTGTTAGTATCCCCACTGCTCACCTATATTCACTTCTTGCTGACGCTCGGACACGAAGGCCGGCCACGGCGGCGGGAAGCCCACCGCCAAGATTGTTAGTATCCCCACTGCTCACCTATATTCACTTCTTGCTGACGCTCGGACACGAAGGCCGGCCACGGCGGCGGGAAGCCCACCGCCAAGATTGTTAGTATCCCCACTGCTCACCTATATTCACTTCTTGCTGACGCTCGGACACGAAGGCCGGCCACGGCGGCGGGAAGCCCACCGCCAAGATTGTTAGTATCCCCACTGCTCACCTATATTCACTTCTTGCTGACGCTCGGACACGAAGGCCGGCCACGGCGGCGGGAAGCCCACCGCCAAGATTGTTAGTATCCCCACTGCTCACCTATATTCACTTCTTGCTGACGCTCGGACACGAAGGCCGGCCACGGCGGCGGGAAGCCCACCGCCAAGATTGTTAGTATCCCCACTGCTCACCTATATTCACTTCTTGCTGACGCTCGGACACGAAGGCCGGCCACGGCGGCGGGAAGCCCACCGCCAAGATTGTTAGTATCCCCACTGCTCACCTATATTCACTTCTTGCTGACGCTCGGACACGAAGGCCGGCCACGGCGGCGGGAAGCCCACCGCCAAGATTGTTAGTATCCCCACTGCTCACCTATATTCACTTCTTGCTGACGCTCGGACACGAAGGCCGGCCACGGCGGCGGGAAGCCCACCGCCAAGATTGTTAGTATCCCCACTGCTCACCTATATTCACTTCTTGCTGACGCTCGGACACGAAGGCCGGCCACGGCGGCGGGAAGCCCACCGCCAAGATTGTTAGTATCCCCACTGCTCACCTATATTCACTTCTTGCTGACGCTCGGACACGAAGGCCGGCCACGGCGGCGGGAAGCCCACCGCCAAGATTGTTAGTATCCCCACTGCTCACCTATATTCACTTCTTGCTGACGCTCGGACACGAAGGCCGGCCACGGCGGCGGGAAGCCCACCGCCAAGATTGTTAGTATCCCCACTGCTCACCTATATTCACTTCTTGCTGACGCTCGGACACGAAGGCCGGCCACGGCGGCGGGAAGCCCACCGCCAAGATTGTTAGTATCCCCACTGCTCACCTATATTCACTTCTTGCTGACGCTCGGACACGAAGGCCGGCCACGGCGGCGGGAAGCCCACCGCCAAGATTGTTAGTATCCCCACTGCTCACCTATATTCACTTCTTGCTGACGCTCGGACACGAAGGCCGGCCACGGCGGCGGGAAGCCCACCGCCAAGATTGTTAGTATCCCCACTGCTCACCTATATTCACTTCTTGCTGACGCTCGGACACGAAGGCCGGCCACGGCGGCGGGAAGCCCACCGCCAAGATTGTTAGTATCCCCACTGCTCACCTATATTCACTTCTTGCTGACGCTCGGACACGAAGGCCGGCCACGGCGGCGGGAAGCCCACCGCCAAGATTGTTAGTATCCCCACTGCTCACCTATATTCACTTCTTGCTGACGCTCGGACACGAAGGCCGGCCACGGCGGCGGGAAGCCCACCGCCAAGATTGTTAGTATCCCCACTGCTCACCTATATTCACTTCTTGCTGACGCTCGGACACGAAGGCCGGCCACGGCGGCGGGAAGCCCACCGCCAAGATTGTTAGTATCCCCACTGCTCACCTATATTCACTTCTTGCTGACGCTCGGACACGAAGGCCGGCCACGGCGGCGGGAAGCCCACCGCCAAGATTGTTAGTATCCCCACTGCTCACCTATATTCACTTCTTGCTGACGCTCGGACACGAAGGCCGGCCACGGCGGCGGGAAGCCCACCGCCAAGATTGTTAGTATCCCCACTGCTCACCTATATTCACTTCTTGCTGACGCTCGGACACGAAGGCCGGCCACGGCGGCGGGAAGCCCACCGCCAAGATTGTTAGTATCCCCACTGCTCACCTATATTCACTTCTTGCTGACGCTCGGACACGAAGGCCGGCCACGGCGGCGGGAAGCCCACCGCCAAGATTGTTAGTATCCCCACTGCTCACCTATATTCACTTCTTGCTGACGCTCGGACACGAAGGCCGGCCACGGCGGCGGGAAGCCCACCGCCAAGATTGTTAGTATCCCCACTGCTCACCTATATTCACTTCTTGCTGACGCTCGGACACGAAGGCCGGCCACGGCGGCGGGAAGCCCACCGCCAAGATTGTTAGTATCCCCACTGCTCACCTATATTCACTTCTTGCTGACGCTCGGACACGAAGGCCGGCCACGGCGGCGGGAAGCCCACCGCCAAGATTGTTAGTATCCCCACTGCTCACCTATATTCACTTCTTGCTGACGCTCGGACACGAAGGCCGGCCACGGCGGCGGGAAGCCCACCGCCAAGATTGTTAGTATCCCCACTGCTCACCTATATTCACTTCTTGCTGACGCTCGGACACGAAGGCCGGCCACGGCGGCGGGAAGCCCACCGCCAAGATTGTTAGTATCCCCACTGCTCACCTATATTCACTTCTTGCTGACGCTCGGACACGAAGGCCGGCCACGGCGGCGGGAAGCCCACCGCCAAGATTGTTAGTATCCCCACTGCTCACCTATATTCACTTCTTGCTGACGCTCGGACACGAAGGCCGGCCACGGCGGCGGGAAGCCCACCGCCAAGATTGTTAGTATCCCCACTGCTCACCTATATTCACTTCTTGCTGACGCTCGGACACGAAGGCCGGCCACGGCGGCGGGAAGCCCACCGCCAAGATTGTTAGTATCCCCACTGCTCACCTATATTCACTTCTTGCTGACGCTCGGACACGAAGGCCGGCCACGGCGGCGGGAAGCCCACCGCCAAGATTGTTAGTATCCCCACTGCTCACCTATATTCACTTCTTGCTGACGCTCGGACACGAAGGCCGGCCACGGCGGCGGGAAGCCCACCGCCAAGATTGTTAGTATCCCCACTGCTCACCTATATTCACTTCTTGCTGACGCTCGGACACGAAGGCCGGCCACGGCGGCGGGAAGCCCACCGCCAAGATTGTTAGTATCCCCACTGCTCACCTATATTCACTTCTTGCTGACGCTCGGACACGAAGGCCGGCCACGGCGGCGGGAAGCCCACCGCCAAGATTGTTAGTATCCCCACTGCTCACCTATATTCACTTCTTGCTGACGCTCGGACACGAAGGCCGGCCACGGCGGCGGGAAGCCCACCGCCAAGATTGTTAGTATCCCCACTGCTCACCTATATTCACTTCTTGCTGACGCTCGGACACGAAGGCCGGCCACGGCGGCGGGAAGCCCACCGCCAAGATTGTTAGTATCCCCACTGCTCACCTATATTCACTTCTTGCTGACGCTCGGACACGAAGGCCGGCCACGGCGGCGGGAAGCCCACCGCCAAGATTGTTAGTATCCCCACTGCTCACCTATATTCACTTCTTGCTGACGCTCGGACACGAAGGCCGGCCACGGCGGCGGGAAGCCCACCGCCAAGATTGTTAGTATCCCCACTGCTCACCTATATTCACTTCTTGCTGACGCTCGGACACGAAGGCCGGCCACGGCGGCGGGAAGCCCACCGCCAAGATTGTTAGTATCCCCACTGCTCACCTATATTCACTTCTTGCTGACGCTCGGACACGAAGGCCGGCCACGGCGGCGGGAAGCCCACCGCCAAGATTGTTAGTATCCCCACTGCTCACCTATATTCACTTCTTGCTGACGCTCGGACACGAAGGCCGGCCACGGCGGCGGGAAGCCCACCGCCAAGATTGTTAGTATCCCCACTGCTCACCTATATTCACTTCTTGCTGACGCTCGGACACGAAGGCCGGCCACGGCGGCGGGAAGCCCACCGCCAAGATTGTTAGTATCCCCACTGCTCACCTATATTCACTTCTTGCTGACGCTCGGACACGAAGGCCGGCCACGGCGGCGGGAAGCCCACCGCCAAGATTGTTAGTATCCCCACTGCTCACCTATATTCACTTCTTGCTGACGCTCGGACACGAAGGCCGGCCACGGCGGCGGGAAGCCCACCGCCAAGATTGTTAGTATCCCCACTGCTCACCTATATTCACTTCTTGCTGACGCTCGGACACGAAGGCCGGCCACGGCGGCGGGAAGCCCACCGCCAAGATTGTTAGTATCCCCACTGCTCACCTATATTCACTTCTTGCTGACGCTCGGACACGAAGGCCGGCCACGGCGGCGGGAAGCCCACCGCCAAGATTGTTAGTATCCCCACTGCTCACCTATATTCACTTCTTGCTGACGCTCGGACACGAAGGCCGGCCACGGCGGCGGGAAGCCCACCGCCAAGATTGTTAGTATCCCCACTGCTCACCTATATTCACTTCTTGCTGACGCTCGGACACGAAGGCCGGCCACGGCGGCGGGAAGCCCACCGCCAAGATTGTTAGTATCCCCACTGCTCACCTATATTCACTTCTTGCTGACGCTCGGACACGAAGGCCGGCCACGGCGGCGGGAAGCCCACCGCCAAGATTGTTAGTATCCCCACTGCTCACCTATATTCACTTCTTGCTGACGCTCGGACACGAAGGCCGGCCACGGCGGCGGGAAGCCCACCGCCAAGATTGTTAGTATCCCCACTGCTCACCTATATTCACTTCTTGCTGACGCTCGGACACGAAGGCCGGCCACGGCGGCGGGAAGCCCACCGCCAAGATTGTTAGTATCCCCACTGCTCACCTATATTCACTTCTTGCTGACGCTCGGACACGAAGGCCGGCCACGGCGGCGGGAAGCCCACCGCCAAGATTGTTAGTATCCCCACTGCTCACCTATATTCACTTCTTGCTGACGCTCGGACACGAAGGCCGGCCACGGCGGCGGGAAGCCCACCGCCAAGATTGTTAGTATCCCCACTGCTCACCTATATTCACTTCTTGCTGACGCTCGGACACGAAGGCCGGCCACGGCGGCGGGAAGCCCACCGCCAAGATTGTTAGTATCCCCACTGCTCACCTATATTCACTTCTTGCTGACGCTCGGACACGAAGGCCGGCCACGGCGGCGGGAAGCCCACCGCCAAGATTGTTAGTATCCCCACTGCTCACCTATATTCACTTCTTGCTGACGCTCGGACACGAAGGCCGGCCACGGCGGCGGGAAGCCCACCGCCAAGATTGTTAGTATCCCCACTGCTCACCTATATTCACTTCTTGCTGACGCTCGGACACGAAGGCCGGCCACGGCGGCGGGAAGCCCACCGCCAAGATTGTTAGTATCCCCACTGCTCACCTATATTCACTTCTTGCTGACGCTCGGACACGAAGGCCGGCCACGGCGGCGGGAAGCCCACCGCCAAGATTGTTAGTATCCCCACTGCTCACCTATATTCACTTCTTGCTGACGCTCGGACACGAAGGCCGGCCACGGCGGCGGGAAGCCCACCGCCAAGATTGTTAGTATCCCCACTGCTCACCTATATTCACTTCTTGCTGACGCTCGGACACGAAGGCCGGCCACGGCGGCGGGAAGCCCACCGCCAAGATTGTTAGTATCCCCACTGCTCACCTATATTCACTTCTTGCTGACGCTCGGACACGAAGGCCGGCCACGGCGGCGGGAAGCCCACCGCCAAGATTGTTAGTATCCCCACTGCTCACCTATATTCACTTCTTGCTGACGCTCGGACACGAAGGCCGGCCACGGCGGCGGGAAGCCCACCGCCAAGATTGTTAGTATCCCCACTGCTCACCTATATTCACTTCTTGCTGACGCTCGGACACGAAGGCCGGCCACGGCGGCGGGAAGCCCACCGCCAAGATTGTTAGTATCCCCACTGCTCACCTATATTCACTTCTTGCTGACGCTCGGACACGAAGGCCGGCCACGGCGGCGGGAAGCCCACCGCCAAGATTGTTAGTATCCCCACTGCTCACCTATATTCACTTCTTGCTGACGCTCGGACACGAAGGCCGGCCACGGCGGCGGGAAGCCCACCGCCAAGATTGTTAGTATCCCCACTGCTCACCTATATTCACTTCTTGCTGACGCTCGGACACGAAGGCCGGCCACGGCGGCGGGAAGCCCACCGCCAAGATTGTTAGTATCCCCACTGCTCACCTATATTCACTTCTTGCTGACGCTCGGACACGAAGGCCGGCCACGGCGGCGGGAAGCCCACCGCCAAGATTGTTAGTATCCCCACTGCTCACCTATATTCACTTCTTGCTGACGCTCGGACACGAAGGCCGGCCACGGCGGCGGGAAGCCCACCGCCAAGATTGTTAGTATCCCCACTGCTCACCTATATTCACTTCTTGCTGACGCTCGGACACGAAGGCCGGCCACGGCGGCGGGAAGCCCACCGCCAAGATTGTTAGTATCCCCACTGCTCACCTATATTCACTTCTTGCTGACGCTCGGACACGAAGGCCGGCCACGGCGGCGGGAAGCCCACCGCCAAGATTGTTAGTATCCCCACTGCTCACCTATATTCACTTCTTGCTGACGCTCGGACACGAAGGCCGGCCACGGCGGCGGGAAGCCCACCGCCAAGATTGTTAGTATCCCCACTGCTCACCTATATTCACTTCTTGCTGACGCTCGGACACGAAGGCCGGCCACGGCGGCGGGAAGCCCACCGCCAAGATTGTTAGTATCCCCACTGCTCACCTATATTCACTTCTTGCTGACGCTCGGACACGAAGGCCGGCCACGGCGGCGGGAAGCCCACCGCCAAGATTGTTAGTATCCCCACTGCTCACCTATATTCACTTCTTGCTGACGCTCGGACACGAAGGCCGGCCACGGCGGCGGGAAGCCCACCGCCAAGATTGTTAGTATCCCCACTGCTCACCTATATTCACTTCTTGCTGACGCTCGGACACGAAGGCCGGCCACGGCGGCGGGAAGCCCACCGCCAAGATTGTTAGTATCCCCACTGCTCACCTATATTCACTTCTTGCTGACGCTCGGACACGAAGGCCGGCCACGGCGGCGGGAAGCCCACCGCCAAGATTGTTAGTATCCCCACTGCTCACCTATATTCACTTCTTGCTGACGCTCGGACACGAAGGCCGGCCACGGCGGCGGGAAGCCCACCGCCAAGATTGTTAGTATCCCCACTGCTCACCTATATTCACTTCTTGCTGACGCTCGGACACGAAGGCCGGCCACGGCGGCGGGAAGCCCACCGCCAAGATTGTTAGTATCCCCACTGCTCACCTATATTCACTTCTTGCTGACGCTCGGACACGAAGGCCGGCCACGGCGGCGGGAAGCCCACCGCCAAGATTGTTAGTATCCCCACTGCTCACCTATATTCACTTCTTGCTGACGCTCGGACACGAAGGCCGGCCACGGCGGCGGGAAGCCCACCGCCAAGATTGTTAGTATCCCCACTGCTCACCTATATTCACTTCTTGCTGACGCTCGGACACGAAGGCCGGCCACGGCGGCGGGAAGCCCACCGCCAAGATTGTTAGTATCCCCACTGCTCACCTATATTCACTTCTTGCTGACGCTCGGACACGAAGGCCGGCCACGGCGGCGGGAAGCCCACCGCCAAGATTGTTAGTATCCCCACTGCTCACCTATATTCACTTCTTGCTGACGCTCGGACACGAAGGCCGGCCACGGCGGCGGGAAGCCCACCGCCAAGATTGTTAGTATCCCCACTGCTCACCTATATTCACTTCTTGCTGACGCTCGGACACGAAGGCCGGCCACGGCGGCGGGAAGCCCACCGCCAAGATTGTTAGTATCCCCACTGCTCACCTATATTCACTTCTTGCTGACGCTCGGACACGAAGGCCGGCCACGGCGGCGGGAAGCCCACCGCCAAGATTGTTAGTATCCCCACTGCTCACCTATATTCACTTCTTGCTGACGCTCGGACACGAAGGCCGGCCACGGCGGCGGGAAGCCCACCGCCAAGATTGTTAGTATCCCCACTGCTCACCTATATTCACTTCTTGCTGACGCTCGGACACGAAGGCCGGCCACGGCGGCGGGAAGCCCACCGCCAAGATTGTTAGTATCCCCACTGCTCACCTATATTCACTTCTTGCTGACGCTCGGACACGAAGGCCGGCCACGGCGGCGGGAAGCCCACCGCCAAGATTGTTAGTATCCCCACTGCTCACCTATATTCACTTCTTGCTGACGCTCGGACACGAAGGCCGGCCACGGCGGCGGGAAGCCCACCGCCAAGATTGTTAGTATCCCCACTGCTCACCTATATTCACTTCTTGCTGACGCTCGGACACGAAGGCCGGCCACGGCGGCGGGAAGCCCACCGCCAAGATTGTTAGTATCCCCACTGCTCACCTATATTCACTTCTTGCTGACGCTCGGACACGAAGGCCGGCCACGGCGGCGGGAAGCCCACCGCCAAGATTGTTAGTATCCCCACTGCTCACCTATATTCACTTCTTGCTGACGCTCGGACACGAAGGCCGGCCACGGCGGCGGGAAGCCCACCGCCAAGATTGTTAGTATCCCCACTGCTCACCTATATTCACTTCTTGCTGACGCTCGGACACGAAGGCCGGCCACGGCGGCGGGAAGCCCACCGCCAAGATTGTTAGTATCCCCACTGCTCACCTATATTCACTTCTTGCTGACGCTCGGACACGAAGGCCGGCCACGGCGGCGGGAAGCCGACCGCCAAGATTGTTAGTATCCCCACTTTTTGCCCTAATCGTGGCGAAAATAACAAGGTGAAAATATTATGTATTTGTCAAATGTCCCGACGTCTATCGAATTTACCCGAATATTTTTGAGACAAAATCATATTAAATATGCGTTAATAAAACCAAGGAATGTCAGACATGAACTCCTGTATTTCTCAACCCAAATCAACATAATGCCAGCAATGATTTTAATATACAAAATTCGTTACAAAACACAACAAAACAGACACACTCAACTCAACTCAACACAGACAGAATAGACACACAAACAGACAGAACTCATTGACAGAATATCTTGGTTCTATTTCCATTTACGATTGTAATATCTATATTTCAGATCGAAGAGCACACAGACATCCTGTGCTTCATGAGCCAAGCCCTCTGCCTCAACTTCATCAAGTGATCCCACCTGCCATACGTCACAACTAGTATTAAACGAGATGAACGCTAATAGTATTATGTAAATATAGCAACAAAACCACAGTGTCCTGATAATTACCTCGGGGTCTTAGCTAAGACTGGTGATATTGTTACGCATTGCTACTATTTTTATTAATAAAACTTTGTTTTTATTTTTGAATGTTGTGTTTTATTGGGTATTGCATAACTCCTAAGGGGCAGCGCAGACGGCAGACTATCCGTGACGCATTTTTTAGTCTTCGAATAGAACCCAAGCAATTATACATATTCACTTGCGTGCGCCACAGACTCGATCGCACAAAGTGTGTCGTCTGCGCTTACACGACCTTACAGTTCGAACTGTTTACAACTGTCATGTGAATGTCACACAATAGTAAACGCATGTTTTTTTTTATACCTGTCATCCATTAATTGGAATGGTTGACGCAAGTTTGTGAAATAATATAATATAATAATATTTATTTATTGAATAAAACGTTTATGGTCGTTCGTGGTCTTGGGCTTTTGTATCTAAATCTACTTCTTCATATTTTTTTATTCTAGAGTTGCCGGGTCGCCAAACCTAACAGACCAGCCAGTTTGGCCGGACATTTGGGTAACATTATTGGGGATTTTGTGTCTCAGTAATAGGTAATAGGTAATACGGGCTGGTTTCCGCAACTCCACGTCAAAGCGCGTATTTTGCGTACGGGTGGGAAAAATCGGTCATTCAATCCACCCCAGCTCCTCAAAGAATGCCAGCAACGCCTTGGTATTATTGGCAATCTCGCGTAGGGTACCTGGGTTACCGAAGTATTTTGCCCTGTAAGTGGCGACCACCGGGCAGTTTAACAGCACATGAGCTGCTGTCTCGTCGTCCTCCATGCAGGCTCTGCAGAGCGGACTGTCTGTGACTCCTATGACAAAGAGGTGTTTATTAAATGGCCCATGGCCAGTTATAGCTGCTGTAATCACACGCAGCTGTTGTTTAGTTAGTCGAAGAACCTTTTTTGTGAGGCGGTCATCGATTGAGGGTAGTGCCTCCTTAGCCTGCCTGCACTCGCCTTGGTCCGACCATAGTTTCTGATGCTGATCTCTAGTTCGTTTCCTTACCAGAGTGCGTAGGTAACCGAAGGGGAGTGACACGATGGGTTCGGGCCCCACTGGTGCCAGGCTCGATCCTCTTCTGGCAAGTTCATCTGCAGCATCGTTCCCCAGCGAACCGCTGTGTCCTTTGATCCATTGAATGGTTATTTTGTTGAGGTCACCCACCTGGTTAAGGCGCTGGTGGCACTCGTATATAAGTCCAGAGTCCACAATGTGACTGTTCAGCGCTTGCAGAACAGCCATGCTGTCTGAGAGTATGCGTATCAAGTGGTCCTTAACTTCCCTAGCCAGAATAGCCGAAGCGGCAAGAGAAATACCCATGCATTCGGCCTGGAACACTGTGTTAAGGACTCCCAATGATGTAGCTATGTGGATGTTGAGGTCCTCCGAGAAGACTCCAGCACCTGTACCACTACCTGTTTTGGATCCATCCGTGAAGATGCGCAGCTCTGTTGGGCGCAAGCCCTCACATCGGCGATCCTCGTGAAGTTGGATTCTGTATTTTTTATCAAAGATAAATTGTTTCGGTACCCGGTCATTTATGGCTTTCGCAATGGGGAACTCCTTGTAGAGTCCCTCAAGCAGCGCGGTGTGTTGTGTATCTCTCTTACCCCAGAGATTTGCTGCATTTAGGCGTACTGCCGCCATCGACGCTTCTTGCTGTATAAACAGGTGCAGCGGTGGTAGTCCCAGCAAGGCTTCCATTGCAGCAGTCGGAGTAGTCCTCATGCAGCCTGTGGTCGCCATGCAGGCCAGTCTTTGCATGCGTTGTAGTTTGTTGGAGGCTGTAACCAGCTGGGTGCGGGGCCACCAGACCACGGCCGCGTAGGCTATCATGGGGCGTATCACAGCTGTGTACAGCCATAGTATTATTTTGGGGGATAGGCCCCACTTCTTACCTATCATTCTCCTGCACTGCCAGAAGGTGATGCAGGCTCTGTTTAGCTTATTGTCTAAATGACTGCTCCAGTTCAGCTTACTGTCTAATATGACCCCGAGGTACTTGACTTCGCTGGCTAACTGAAGCTCTGTTTCGAACAGTTTGGGCAGGCGGAAAGGGCCCATAGCTCGTTTGTGGGTAAACATGACTAGTTCGGTTTTAGTGGGGTTCACCGATAGATCGAATTCCCTGCACCAATTTTCTACAATACGTAGTGCTTGCTGAGTAAGGTTGCAGATCGTTCCCGTCACCTTCCCCGAGACCAGGATTGCGAGGTCGTCTGCATATCCTATTGTGTAATACCGAGCGTCGTTGAGTTTGGTGATGAGGTCATTAATCACCAAATTCCATAGAAGAGGGGACAGCACCCCTCCCTGGGGGCAGCCTCTGGCTATCATGGCCAGCTGCTGCTCGTCCTCAAGGCGAACCACTCGCTTGCTTAGCATATTCGTAATCCAATCCGTTAGTACCTGTTCCACTCCATGTCTGGAGAGGGCACTGTTGATACTGGAGAAGTTGGTTTTGTCGAAGGCACCTTCGATGTCTATAAAAGTGCCCAGGCAGGTGCCTTTTTGATGAATCGCTTCCTCTATCTGGCTGACCACCAGATGAAGAGCAGATTCAGTCGACTTACCTGAGCTGTATGCGTGCTGATTACTATGTAGCGGTATTGTTATCAGAGCACCGTCCCTCAGTTCCCTATCACAAAGCCTCTCCAGAGTCTTTAGTAAGAAGGAGGTCAGGCTTATTGGTCGGTGGGATTTGGCGTCTGTATAGTCACCCTTACCTGGCTTTGGGATGAATGTGACTTTCACTTCCCTCCATCCTTTGGGAACATATCTAAAGGCCAGGCACGCTCTCATTAAGGGCACCAATCTTGTTGCAACAGTAGCTCCCCCCCACTGTAATAAGGCGGGGAACACACCGTCTGGACCAGCTGCCTTAAAAGGATGGAAGCTCCGGATGGCCCATTGGATTTTCTCCAACGTGATCACCCTGTGTGTGTAGCGCCAATCATTGTCTGATGGTGTTTGAGTTTCATCATGCCAGTCAATTACCTGCGCGAAGACGCAACCTGGGAAGTGAGCTTCAATTAGGACGCGTCTTGTTTCTTCAGGTGACGTCGTGAATGTGTTATCCGGTTTGCGAAGGGTGATGGGCCCAGGTGTATACTGTTGTGCCAGCACCTTCCTTACCCGGTTTGCTTGCTGACAGGATTCAATGCTGCCACAGAACTTGCGCCATCCCGAGGTGCTCCTGAATCTGATGCATTTTTTGTAGCTGGATTTGGCCGCATAGTATTTATCCCAGTCCTCATCCGCACATGTGTTCATAGCTCTATTCAGAGCAGCTCTTACCTTGCTACGCTTGCGCTCCAGATCCGCGCCCCACCAGGGTTGTTTACCCGGTGTATTCCGCGGCGTGGTCTCTGGGCATGCAGTCTGATAGCTGTCTATGATTGATTTAGTAAGATGGCTTACTTGTACTTCAATCTGTGTCGTGTCCGTCCATGTCGACGGGTTGTTTATTCTCGCAAGCTTGCAGTCAAGGTTGCGTTTGTAGGTGGCTCGATCCGTGTTACGCTGGTGGCAGGCAGAGGTCGGCTGGTGCCGGCCTCTGCCTGTGACCGTTTACCGGCGGAGAAATTCAGCTGGCCGCCCGTCGGTTTTGCTGAGCTAGCGGCAGGTGTTTGTGACTTGCGGGAGCCTTTTCCAGGCTTCCGCAGTGCTTGACGTCTCTCCTTCCTCGTCAGCCTTTCCCTCTTCTTGCCCTGTAACGGGGCAACGGTTGGACCTGAAGGGTCTGTGCAAGGGCGAAGGGCTTGTTGAGTGCGTTTACCCTTGCCCTTGCGTTTTGGCACAAATTGCCAGGCACGCGAGAACGCGTCCTCGGTGCAGGTGGCCGTCTCCGCTTGACCGGTGACAACCGCCTGATGAGTGGAGGATTGAGGACCCACAAGAGGAGGAGGATGTTTGGTAGAGGGCCCAGTGCCAGTGTTAACCGGCGCCGGGGTCTGTATGGAAGGGGTCAGACCGGCAGTGGTATTAGTCGTCGCCTTGGTCTCCAACTTAGTTTTAGAAGGGTCGGTACTGGTCCCAATCAGCGCCGACGTCCTTTGTTTATTTTGGGACTTTTTGGTTTTGGTCTTAGCTGTGGTTCTCGCCACAGCCGGACCGGTGCCCGCGCTGGTACCCGCAGCGTTTGCTGCAAGGCCACCAGGGGCAAGGGAAGTGCAAGCACCTCCCTTTGGAGTCTCATTGGCTTTCGCCTCCTCTCCACATGCTGAGTGATTAACAGGCCTTAAAGTGTCCATGTTATATTTTAAAGTATTATTCATCTCTCTGGCTCCCACCCTCCATGGAGCCCGCAACTGGGAACGTCTTACTATTAAGAACGTTAGGACTACCAGAGAGATATAGGGGCGCAAGGCTGGTTTACAGTGCGACATCGGGTGCTTGATCGGGCTGGCGTAGGGGGTCGAAAGGCCCACCCCCAACGAACTGATCAACCCTCACTTACACCGTCAGCATGACCTTTACCTACCACTTCGGCCGTCCGAGGACGACCTCAGCGGACCTCACGCACCTCGCCTGTGGCCCTCTGACGGGACACTATGGCCATTTCCCTACCCTTGGCTATTGGGTAGGGCCACCGTTTCGCTTGAAATCGGGACCAAAGGGGGCGTGTTGCCTTACGGACACATTACAGCCAGAGCCGCTCGGCTCAACCCCCCAGGACTCCTTCATCCCCGCTCACGGCGCTCAACTGCGCAGGTCCTAGCGCAGGCGACTGTTCTCTCCTACTCGTCATCAGCTCACTTTAGTGACGGCCGAGCCCGCCACCACCCAGTCACAGGGGGTCGCGGTTAGGAGTGGAAACGGAAGGGCGGAATTAGGAGAAGTTGGAATATGGATAGGATAATGTGGGTTGGGTTTACGGGATTTGGGGTAGGACGGGAAAGAAAAGAAAGGGGTGCGATGACGCCTGGTGGTTTTAGTTACGTCTATTTCTTAAGGAATTAGACTAATAACGGGGTGGCAACCACGGGAAGGTGCATCCGCCAGACTTGCCTTGAGGATCTACACGACTGCTGCGCTCTCCCTCAAGACCCCGCCACCCTACCACCTCTGAAGGAGGTGGCAGGGTAGGCCTGCATCTATACTACCAAGCAAAGCAAAGCGAAGCATGTCGTTGTGCAACCGCGAAAGCATAAATCCAGACCCTCCCCCTCAGTCTCAGTAATAATAGGTACGACAAATTTTATGTATCAAACCTTTTTTATTATTACCTTAAATCTTGTTAAATTCTAATGAAATATAAATAAAATCGAATGCCAAATCAGTCTAAGGCCCGATTTCACCAAACGTGTTTTTTTTCAAGAGTAACTACCCCTAGAAAAGAGTTACTCTTTGTAATTAACTCTTGGTTAACTGATTCACGCTTCACCACAATTTTTTAGAGTAAAGCTACTCTCGTATTGTTACTCTTAAACGTGAATGAGTTCGAATGAATGAATGTATAATCCACCTAAATAAATGAACCACATTATACGTCATTTTGGTATCATTTGATTTGTTAGGTTTTTAATGTCAAAAATTCTAACCTCAAGATAGTCTCGTCTTTATGTTTTGTTTGCGTGCTGTTAATTTTTAATTTCATAATATGGGTGAAACCGGTGAACCAAAAAGAAAACGAAGCTCTAACTGGCTGGCTTCGGAAAAAAATATTTTATTAGATTTATTGCAAAAACATTTTAGAAGGTTGGTAATATATTGCGCGCCTGCTATATTACTATACTCTTCGGCGCCCGCTTTATCCTTGTCCGATGAAGCGCCAGCCCGCGCCGCAGCTGAGCGCGTAGCTTTAAATTCCCCGTATAATAATAATGATACATCCTTGATCCAACCTGTCCCATCTTGCTGTCCTCCCCTCAGCGACGCCCTAAGCCGAGGTTCGTACCCCACAGGGGGTGCCCTTAGCGAGCGTTCGCCTAATTTTAATTTAGAATAGTTTTGCTCCTGGCTGGAGGCTTTGAGTGTAGTGCTTAAGGCAGCCACAGGATTGTTCGGTTGAGCAGTAAATACCTTAGTGGTATAACTGCGAGATGCCATAGTTCAAAAAAAAAAAAAAAACCCGCTTTATTATAACATTCTAGATTTGGGTTACCACGCATACATAATTTTTTTCGATTATCTCGTTAATTAATTAGTGTACAAGTCTGAAATTTCACATGTATATAATTGAACTGTATTTCTAATTATTTATGTAAAATTCAGTTACCACTACTACAGTAAACTCAGATAATCGTTGGTCAAATAACTCTGCTGCGCGCCGTGGCCGGAAAATCATCTTATCTTTTTAATTACGTATAGGATACTAATGAAACTTCAGTAACATTTAAAGACAGTAATTATCTATATAATAACGTTTAAGTTTAGTCTTTGGGGCGCATAATGGAAGTGCTAGGACCTATTAAAGAAATTTTCTATTTACTAAAATAACTTCAAAACGGTGCATTATAGTGGATTTTGTTTATTGCGTAACAAATTATAACTAATTAGCCAGATCTCATGTACAAATATCATCCGTATATTAAATTCCGAGATACAGCAATCGTGCAAACGTTACTCCAGCAGGATTTTAGATATCTTCGCAACCATAGCAAATACAAATACAAATTAAGTTGTACCATTTATTTCTAATTATTTAGATAAAATTTATTTCAAAATATCCATTCGAAAACAAAAGATCTGGCTGGGGTAACGTTACTCCAGCCGGAAGTGTTTTTTATCAAATAATTTAATAAACAATCAGCCTAACAAATATAAAAATATGCTTACCAATTACAGAAGCTGTATTTCTAATTATCTATTGCACTTAGATGACGATTTTCGACATTATCTCGCTGGGGTAACGCACACTTTATAAACAAAACAGACGCCATATTGCAATCTTATTCTTGGGTTAACATGAAACTCTATGGAAATCAGAGGAGTAAGGAATTACTCTAGATTAACCATTTTATTCATAGATTAGTCGTTTGTGAAACGTGAAAATAGCTTATCCTTGGAATAACTATCACTATACTCTCGAGTAATATTTATTCTACTTTGGTGAAATCGGGCCTAAGTATGCTAAGTGACCGTTGACCGTAGTCTTTATTATTAATCGGTCAAATAAAGTCATCGGTCAAAATTAAATTCTAGATAAACATTTTGCAACATTTTTAAATTCTTCTTAAATTCTAATGAAAGGCAAATAAGTCTTATTTACCTGCTAATAATTCACAAGGTAAAAAAAATGAAAAGACATTCTAAACAAAACAAAACCTCCTAGTTAATAAAAATAACTATTCATTTGGTTGGCAGAAAGCAAAATCTTTCAAAATGCAGTTGTAGAATAGGGATGATGACTAAAAAAATGTTTTTTTCACCTCAGCACCTCAAACAAGCAGGTTTTGCTGTCTAAAAACAGTGAGCAAAATTCGATTTTGCTGCGAGCGTGAGACAAAGTAACTTTTTAATTATTTTTTTTAATGCCGAGAACAGTGTTGGATCTACTCACAAAATTCTAAATATTTGAACTTCAATTAGTTTTGTCACTTTCACTTCGATACGAAAAAAGCGAGGGATAGAAACAAGTCGATTCGAAGTTCGATTTCAATTTTCCATAACTAGTAGGCCCAAAAATGAAACAAACAATAAAACGTTCGGATTCACATAAAACCTTAAAATTGCAAATCATCTGTGGTTTTATTTAAAATTCTCTTATTATTTTTTTTGGAACGAAGTTCTTGTACTGTGTGTACAAGAACTTCGTTCCAAAAAAAATAATAAGAGTGCACTGGCAGAAATTTTTCATAATGGGTGTCGTTTTCATAGTTTTCAAGGGTGCTAAAGCCGATAGTGAAGTCAAAATAAAAATCCAAGATGGCGGCTGCGAAAATTTTCACATTTTTCGTCATGGGTGTCGTTTTCATAGTTTTCGAGGGTGCTAAAGCCGATAGTGAGGTCAAAATATAAATCCAAGATGGTGGCTGCGAAAATATTATTATTATTATTTTATTATATTATTATTTTATTATTATTATATTATTATTATTTTATTATATCATGGGTATCGTTTTCATAGTTTTGAGGGTGCTTAATCTGTCGCGCGCGCAATTAGCAGACACAATAGAATTTTATTGTTATCTGTCTCCAATATGAGACACCAGTATTATAAAGGTTAAGCTGATATTGTGGTCAAAATGTAAATCCAAGATGGTGGCTGCAAAATACGAGGTGATGAAGATTATGTAAAAAAAAAACCTTGTCCGATCCGAAAAGGGCATGTACTGCAGTAACATTACAAAAGAGTATTTTTTTAATTATTATTGAAGGTAAAAAAGTTATTAGTATTTAAAATTCACATTTTTAGTTCCAAAATTACCCCAAATCCATTAAAAAAAATCATAACTTATGACTTTTAGACACCCACTAAACGAAGGCCGCCGCCCGCACCAAAAGTAAAATTCGGTAAAATTCACCATTGAAAAAAAATGTGGGGAATCTTTTTTCTTTTTTCCTGAAAATTTCCACATAAATATGCTCACAGTACGATACCTAACAACACCGGATCGGGCAGGGTTTTTTTTTTACATGTTGTATGTTCTCGCTGCTTAGGTGAAAAGTTGTGTGTTACACGAGAGCAAAGTTATTTGCATCTTGTGTCTTTGAATCCCTCGCAGCGCTCAGGAATCTAACCTAGAATCACTCGTTACGCTCGTGATTCAATTATAGAATCCTTCGCTTACTCGGGATTCAAAATCAACACTCGCAGCAAAAAACAACTTTACTCTCTTGTTGCACAAATAACTATTGTCCATCATGTAGAATATGAAAAAATAACGTACATAGGTATAACGTACGTAATTCTACAACATAATGATTGACTCGGCTCGGCGCTCGCTCCTTTGCGAATGTAAAAAGCCGGACAAGCCGGACACCGTTTATTTTGGCCGGACATGCAATCAAAAAGCCTAACTATTTCCGGCTTTATCCGGATGCCTGGTAACCCTTTATGTACCTAACCTAACTTTTCTAGGCATGTTTACCTTAGTCAAATTTAAGCACCCACCCCAGCAAGGATAGATTTTCTTATGTTCATTCATACAGAAATAGGAGATACTTTATAACTTATTTTACGCAAAATGCATGAGCGAGCGGAGCACACTCGAAAATATTTGCACCCCTTTTTGGAACTCATAGAAAAACAGGTTTCTTTGTTAACCCATGCAGAAAGATTAAGAATTCAGAGAATGTAGAGCACGTGGCGTCGACTCGACAAGGTCAGGTTTTAGATACCCAAGCTGTCTATTTCTTACTGATAATATTGTGTCCTTGGTTAGGGATTTGATTTAAAAAGTAGTCGGCAGGCGCTTATTATTATGTAGTCTATGCTCGCCTTGAAATCACCCCATTTTCCTATAATAACGTATCGCACATATTCGCCGCTTGATGTTCTCACAGGTGTTACATTTCGTGTCAAGGGTGACTCGCCACAGCCCTCTAGCTCATTCCTTGCGGTTCGATTCGATATTAGGTTTCATTCAGAGGAAGGTATTTCTGTAATCACGACTTCACTTATACCTACTTTGCTTAATTTTATATCCCACATTATCGCTCCACAGAAGAGAAAATCAGCATAACTAATCGATTTTTTGTAAATTCTTATTTTTTGAAAGAATAATTGTATTATCCTAGATTAGACTTTTGCAGGAAGGATAAGGTATAATCGGTCGTCTGTGATAAGTGATAACATACCAATTATCTGGAATTATTCTTGTCTGGATTCTCATTGCTGTTTTTTGTAAATAGTGTACAGGGTCAAAGATGAGGATGTCGCAAACAAAACAGAATGTAATATTCAACTTTTATTATTATATCCTTACAGTACAGTTGCTAAAAGCACGAAATCCAATTGGGACTTGCTCCAACCTACGTAATAATATAAAATATTAGTTGCTTACAACAAAATAAATAAACTTCTTAATGCCCTTTTGGCGTTTTTCTTTATCCAATAATAAGTTAATTTCTTAATGCTTAGTTACTTGTGCAACTTTGAACATGAAGAAATTGATCGATGGCCTCGATTTAAAATCGTTTGAATATACAAACGAAGAAGTAATAAACACATCGCTAGTGATAATAATATACTTAGTACATAGACTACAGTTCAATACAGTTGTCAAAGTAAGAGACACGGTAACGATACATTTTCGTGTGATCACGGACCCATTACAATGAAATGTACAATCGGTTGTTCCCGAACATACAATTGACCGGTGCTTGGGCCCCGCTTGGATCGCATCCTCACGACCACAACATAAACGATACATACACACATTAATCAAAAGATATGATTATCATTAAAATACATCAATATCGTACCGATCAATTGTATTACATTATATTTTTAACACCTAGAAAGAACATCATAAATAAAATGCTATACTAAACAATTACATGGTACATGCATTAAATATAGGTTACATAGAGCCTAGGTATAACAAGCAACCTTCAACCATATACTTACTCGACAGCTTAGATCGCTACTCGTGCCAGCTACTACTCTATCATCATAAGTCTAAAATTACACATTTCATAGCTTAGGGTCAGGAGAACTATTCTTACGCGCTCATCCACTACAAAGTCAGTTAAAAATCGAGGCCAAACATCGTCCTAATCGCCGTAGCCCCCGCGTGTATATCCTAACTATTCAGGAATAGTATTGAAGAACCGTAGAAAATACTGGAGACAGAGCCGCGCAACTAAAAGCTACAACGAGACGAGGACCACGGCGATTACTACTGTAGAGCTAAACTAAGGTGACACCATGGCCGCATGATGCAACTTCACGTCCGCCGGGCGGCCGCGACGGCGAGGTCGCGGGCGCTGCGCCGTCCCGGCGGAACTTTTGGTTTGGCTTCACAGCCCCAGTTTCGTTACAATATTCGTTCCTACATAATTTTAATGATATTTTATTTCTTTATTTACTACTACACTTATTTAATAACAGACAAGTTTCAGTATAATATATTATAGCCAATAAATATAGCGATATTTTAGATCGTTTATGGCGAACGTGTATTTATTATAAACTAATTTAATCATTCATATCAGATGAGCGCTGCTCTTACAGAAACAAGTCTACCGAATGATTATAAATGTTATTTCTTCAGCGTGAAAAATAAATAGAAAACTTTATCCTAATTTGTGAGCGATACATAATGCCAGGAAAATAAAAAATAAAATAACTAAATATTTTCTTACAGTTCGTTATGTATAACAAAAAATATACATTTGAAATTCTAATAATATGAAAGTTTATAGAAGAAATCAACTAAAAGTTGTTGCAAGACTCGAGATCAAACAAAACGTGAATATGTCATAGCCGGAAACGGCACAAAACAGTCAAAAGATTGAGTTTTTGCGAGGTCGCGTCGTCCCGAACATTTCGTGCTGTGAGATATTCACATGGACTAATATTGCAATATAATCGATAGGTTAGCGAGATGAAGGTGAACGTTAGTTGCGCGTGCGACGCGACGGTCACTCGGCGATACCGTTGCTCACCGCGCTCGTCTTGGGCGGCGTGCCACCGACACTCTGGATCCTTGAATGTAAATAGGAACATTTTAAGAAGGTAATTTCCAACTGACTTACTTCTACATGTTTCATGTTAACCTTGCCAATGTTGTTATACAATACAGGTATTTGTAGGTGTATCTGCATTTCCTTATTATTTTACTTTATTTTTATAATTTATATTTGTGATATGGATTGTTACATTCAATTTGTATGTGATCTTATTAACTTGAAATTAATATTGATTCTTCCTAATGACGTATATCACAAATTTGTTTAATTATTTACTGCATTTATTATGAATCATGCTACTACTCATATTTTATGTAATTGCTGTGCACAACAGGGTCCATGTGAACTATATTATTATTATAGACCTTGTGACGTGTGATATGCAATAAAGATTTGAATTTAGAATTAGAATTGTAGGCATTTCCGTATCGCGGGTACAAGTATGGGGCGGCACGTACGTCTGCGCGGGCGCGTCCAGCCCCATGAGCGCCAGCGCGCGCAGGGCGGCGCGCGCGCACTGCTCGTGCGAGTGCGCCGTGGACGCGCCGCCGCCGTGGCACATGACGGGCGGCTCCGTGGACAGCGACACCAGCGACAGGTACTCGCCGTGGTTGCGCTGCCAACACACGATCACGTTACGTCACGCTGTGAGTCATGATTGGGATTGGTTGATTGGATTTGTGAGAACGGTGATGGTTCCTTACCTTAGGGAAGTCTGAAAACTGCACGCTGAAGCCCAGCAGCTGCGACAGGTACATGAGCTGGTCCTTCGCGCCCGGCGTATTGCCGCCCGAGCCGCCTGTCGCGCTCGTCTCGCTCACGCCTGGACAACATTACATAAATAATGCGGTATGTACACTAAGTAGTGATCGTCTAGATTTCTAGAATCGTCGGTGAAGTCTTCTCGAGTCTTAGGCTCGTATTGAAAAACTTAGGGTCTCAATCAATCGACTGGCTTTTAAACTAGTCGTAAGTAATGCTTGAATCTTGAATGAAGTTCTGTAATACGGGCCTTAAATACAGAGCTTAATTATGTTTTCACCACTCCCGCACGAAAGAAGTGTCTTTCCTCTACGAAAACAGTGAGGAAAGTTGGTTTTTCCTCACTGCTTGAACAGTGAGGAAAATTGGGAAGAGAATTATTTTGATTTACTTTGTGTCTATTTAATTGATTTACCTATGATGACTGAATACTTTCTTGCTGGTCGTGGTGAAAAGTTTTGTATGCAACATGTGAGCAAGTTCATTTGCTATTCGTTTTGTTGAGTCTTTCGCTTACTCAGGATTGAAATTTATAATCACTCGCTGCGCTCGTGATTCTATTTTTCAATCCTTCGTTCGCTCAAGACTCAAAATCAAAACTCATAGGAAAAACGAACTTTCCTCACATGTTGGATAAATAACTATTTCACCTCACTCAGCACCTCAAACAAGCAGGTTTTGCTGTTTAAGGTGATACTAGCCAACATTTTTCCCATACAAATTTCGGGAGTGAATTACTCCACTGTTTGACATTGTACATCCAAAGTTAAACATGATATCGTCTTGTCTCATTATTAATTGTGTCTGTACGGAAGCGGAATAGTAAAATTAAAAGCCAATAAAAAGTTATGAGCCAACAAAGTTTCATTTTTCTTGCTAATTTTAACGCAACTTTGGGCGTAAATAAGTAATAAAAGAAATGGAAAATCTCCAAAACAAAATCCGTACAGACATAGCTCAATTATCGAAGATTTTAATAAACTTTATTTGTAAATGATTTACGCAGCGGTTTTTTCATAAAACACGATTTCCCGAAGGACGTTTCGTAATTTTATTCGCGCTCGTTTTACTATGAATTGTCGTGCATGAAGACGCTCACGCATACATGCACATTACTATGTGATACGTACTTTCGTTCGAATTTCGATTCAGGCACGTGCATATCACGCACGTTTAACTTCGTACTTTTGAGTGTTTTTCGGCTGCGGCCTACGCGTTTGTAAGTTTGTCGATACTATGATGTCGCGTTGTTTCGATACTACCTACTTTATCTGTTTGACGTCGCGCTGAAATTTTGACTACGTATTTTTGTTTGAAATTGGAATTGTTGGTTTGAGTGGACGCTGTGTTGGAATCAAAACTTTTTTGTAATGCAATAAAAATGGCGCGCCCCGCTAGTTCCATTAGAGAAAAAAAGAAAAATGGAAACTCCTTTGTGATGTTAACTTTTTGGATTTTAACTGTATCTTAATGGTAAAAAATATATTTTTCATCACATCTATTCAAAAAGAGCTAGTTTGTTCTTTATAAACAGGGACCAAAATAGCACTTTGATCCCTAGGGAGCAAAGTAGATTTGAATTTGGAATGTGGATATTGTTAGAAAAAGTTCCAATCACCAAGGAGATCAATCACGAACATTGTATGAACAAGTTGGAGAAAGGCTGGCAAGAAAGAGAGAGAAAGTGTGAATTATTATTCACACTTTGACAAGACTGGTCAAAATGAAAATCCAAGATGGCGGCAATGACACATGACGAAAATTTTCCAATTTTTCGTCATTGGTGTCGTTTTCATAGTTTTAGAGGGCGCCAAAGCCGATAGTGAGGTCAAAATGAAAATCCAAGTTGGCGGCTGTAAAAATTTTAAATTTTTTCGTTAAGGGTGTCGTTTTCATACTTTTCGAGGGTTCTAAAGCTGATAGTGAGGTCAACATGTAAATCCAAGATGGCGGCTACATAATTTTCAAATTTTTCGTCATGGGTGTCGTTTTCATAGTTTTCGAGGGTTCTAAAGCCGATAGTGAGGTCAAAATGTAAATCCAAGATGGCGGCTGTGAAACTTTTCAAATTTTTCGTCATGGGTGTCATTTTCATAGTTTTCGTGGGTTCTAAAGCCGATAGTGAGTTCAAAACGTAAATCCAAGATGGCGGCTACGATAACTTTAAATTTTTCCGTCATGGGTGTCGTTTTCATAGTTTTAGAGGGTTCTAAAGCCGGTAGTGAAGGCAAAATGTAAATCCAAGATGGCGGTTACGAAAATTTACAATTTTTTCGTCATGGGTGTCGTTTTCATAGTTTTCGAGGGTTCTAAAGCCGATAGTGAGGTCAAAATGTAAATCCAAGATGGCGGCTGGGAAAATTAAAAAAAAAACATCTTTGGTGTCGTTTTCATAGTTTTCGAGGGTTCTAAAGCCGATAGTGAAGTCAAAATGTAAATCCAATGGTGTCATTTCGTAATAGTTTTTAAAGCTGCTAAAGTCGATAAAGTGATTCGTAAATCCAAGATGGCGGCTGCGAAAATTTTGTTTTTGTTTTAATCCACACGTGAGAGATGAGGGTAGGACCGCACACGCTTTTTTTCTCATAGAGGGTGATGAAAAGTAGAGTGTTCACTTCGAGAGCAACACTATTTTAAGCTCGAGTGACGTACTTTGAATCCCTCGCTGCGTTCAGTTTTCTACTTTAGAATCCCTCGCTACGCTCGGAATTCTACTCTAGAATCCTTCGCTCCACTCTGGATTCAAAGAAACACTCTCGCCTTAAAAAAAGTTGTTTGCTCCCTAGGCAAACAATCTACTATTATAACATTATTTTGTCAGAGAAAAAGTTTTACAATATGATTCTATTTTTAAATTTCGATAGTATGTATAAAAAGTATGCCAATAATAACTCATTTTGAAGTTTATAATTCGAATTTTACGTTATGAGAGTAGATAAAACTATTTTCGGTATGATTTTCTGCCGTTATAAAATTACTTTTTGAGCTGTAGTGGCGATAGTTACAAACCGCAGACGTTATGTCAATAATCATGTTAGGTATTCATTTTATCAATAAAGATTTATAAAATAACTTAATAAATGATGGCTATGTACCATCGAAGAAGTTCATATCTATACACCGTAAGGACTATTACTAGCTTGATATGTAGCCGTGTGTACCCTTATAATAAATTGAGTAAGCAACTGACAACCTTTGTAGCAATCTAACGTTACCTACGTTACGTTATACTGTATACTATTACTGTAGTACTATTATTTATTCTGTGGTTGCGAGTTTCATACTTACCTACCTATATCTATTACCTATGGTGTGTGCTCCCGAAACCCCGCTGCACCATACGCTCATCATGTATCTACGCTCGGTTTATCATTGACTTACACCAGGTGTTTTTTTGGTCATGGTGGTTTAGACTCTAAACCACCATGACCTACTCTCTAAACTTTAGAGAGTAGGTAAAGTAAGTACTCATGAATACAATCAAGTTTCATTATGGGACCAACCCTGAAATATGAAAAAAAAGTCAGCAGATCCCATGCATTTTGATCGTGTAGCTACTGCAGTTTACTAGGGATCAGCTGATTTTATTTTCACGGTTTCAGGGTTGGCCTCATTGTAAAAGTTGTTTGTGCTGAGTAGGTACTTTCATCACGTAAAGCACAAAGTACCTACGTAATCAGGCGGCGACGGGTATTTCGTGCGTAAAGTAGATATGACAATATGACTAAATCATGCTGTACTTGGTTTATTCTATTTGCTTGCGAAATAATTTATTTCAATTGACAACGCAAATTTTGCATACACTAACACCTACAATTTGATGCACGGAGTCGAAGACTTGCGGTAAGTAGGTAGGTTATCATACGCCAACAGAATATTATCTGGAATCTGCCTGGTACCTACTTACTGTTATAATTACCTGTCTTACATGTTTATTACGTGTTGTTAGGTAAGTACGTACTTACAACCAAAAACATTAGAATCTTTATTATTCTGTGCTTTATGTAGGTAAGTAGGTAGTACCTACCTACTTTATGCGTAGTCGTACGTCCGTGGACCGTGACTCGTGGTTGTGAGAAACTACCTATGTAGGTACTACTTCATCGGCTGTAAACCTACCTATACGCAATAATCTACATAGGTGCATACTTGTCTGAAAACAATCTTGATGTGCCTCTTAGTAGGTAGGTACCTAATAATATGCGCGGTCGGGCGAGTGATGATTGTTCAAGTAAGCATGCGTCGTAATCTCGAGCGATCGCTGCATGTATGACACTCGGGGAAAACTAAACAATAAAATAAGCAATCTCCAGGTACCTATAAGTGTAAGGGTTAATAACGATAACAGCGGCGCTTACTATTATATTACGAGTTTGTAGGTACTTGCTGACTTCTCGGCGAGCGGCACAGAGCGGCGCGGCGGTGCATGTGTGCATCGTCTAACATCGTTTCAGTTGGGAACAGTGTTTGTGTGCGTGCGAACAGACGTTGTGTGTGTAGACTAGCGTCTAACTGCTCATCACTGACACTGTCTCTGTCGGGCACGATGCTAGGTGAGACAGCGTGCTTTTTGGTCACGCCCACCAGTGAGTTCGAGCCCGTGCAAAGTTTGTCCTTAAGGACAGTGAGCAAAATTCGATTTTGCTGCGAGCGTGAGACAAAGTAACTTTTTAATTTAAAAAAATTAAATGCCGAGAACAGTGCTGGGTCTACTCACAAAATTCTAAAGATTTGAACTTCACTTAGTTTTGTCGCCTTCATTTCGATACGAAAAAAGCGAAAGATAGAAACAAGTCGATTTGAAGTTTGATTTCAAAATTCTATACCTAGTAGGCCCAAAAGAGAAACAAACAAAACGTTCGGATCAAGGAACATATCCATAAGTTCCTTGGTTCGGATCTTTGGATACACATAAAAACTTAAAATTGCAAATCATCTGGTATGGTTTTATTAATATTCTGTTTTATTATTATTTTTGAAACGAAGTTCTTTAAGCGGCTGGCGGCAAGAGTGCACTGGCAGAAATCGTCTCGCAAAAAGGCACTTGCGACTGTCTTCTTCTAATTCAAAGACAAAGAAAGATGGAGAGAGATAGAAAGTGTGAATTTGGTCAAAATGAAAACCCAAGATGGCGGTTGCGAAAATTTTCACATTTTTCGTCATTGGTATCGTTTCTATGGTTTTCAAGGTTGCTAAAGCCGATAGTGAAATCAAAATAAAAATCCAAGATGGCGGCTGGGAAAATTTTCACATTTTTCGTCATGGATGTCATTTTCATAGTTTTTGAGGGTGCTCAAGTCGATAGTGAGGTCAAAATGTAAATCCAAGATGGTGACTACACCCGACAGCACGTTTCTTTTTTCGAAATAATCGAATTATATTTTTTTTATTTTTTATAATCAAATAGACAATGTTGAAGTAAAAAATACTAAACGATGAAGATTATTTTTTTAAAAAACCTTGTTCGATCCGAAAAGGGCTTATGGTACTGCTAGGGATTGCAATCCGGATTCTTCGAAATTCGAAAATAACTGAAAAATCCGGATTTTCTTGACTTTTTTAAATTCGGTTTTTAAGACTCAACTTCGTTTTTCTCAGATTTTAGTCAAAACCGATTTTAAACAGTTTAATATTTGTATTTATCCACAAATTGTCAGTATAAGTAATCGGTAGATCGATATTACCTACCTAATCAACTGGTTCCGTCCATCGCCACTCAGTTTTAAAGAAAAGCTCAATCGTCAACTTTCTTTGCAAGTGTGGGTAGTGAGCACCATCACCAGTCAACGAGTGTGATCAACGCAACTGATTTGCCTTCAATGATGTGTGTTATTTGAAGTGCTATTACAGCGTAGATGAATTTTTAATCGATATTTTGCTTGTATAAAATTCTGATCGTGCATATTAATTTGTTTTTTTTTTTGTACGTCTTACTCAAATTGAATTTAAATTTTAACATTGTGATTCTGAATTGAATTTATATTTTAATATTGTAATTTCGAATGAAAGTTAAATTCTGACATTGTTAATATATTTTTCACCACTCCCGCACGAAAGAAGTGTCTTTCCTCTACGAAAACAGTGAGGAAAGTTGGTTTTTCCTCACTGCTTGAACAGTGAGGAAAGTTGGTTTTTCCTCACTGTTTGAACAGTGAGGAAAGTAATGGTCCCGTTCAGAAACTAACCTTGCCTGATTTTTTTGAAGTTTTACAGATATTTTAAAAAATAAAGAATTATTTTGATTTGCTTTGTGTCTATTTAATTTATTTACCTATGATGACTGAATACTTTCTTGCTGGTCGTGGTGAAAAGTTTTGTATGCAACATGTGAGCAAGTTCATTTGCTATTCGTTTTGTTGAGTCTTGAGCGAACGAAGGATTGAAAAATAGAATCACGAGCGCAGCGAGTGATTATAAATTTCAATCCTGAGTAAGCGAAAATCAAAATCAAAACTCATAGGAAAAACGAACTTTCCTCACATGTTGGATAAATAACTATTTTTTGTTTGTATTGTTTGTCTAGTGCAACTAATTTTGTACGCCATAAATGGCAAAACATGTAGCCACCATATATTAATTATAAGACCTTCATTCATACTGTACTCATGTTTTACAAAATAATTATTATCTTATCTATCTTTGAAAACGGTGGAGGTCGTGGAGAAATCCTAAAAAAAGCTCTGAACGGGTTGCTTTCCATACAGCCGACCAGTGTTGAGTCCGAAAGAGCTTTTTCTACTGCTGGCATGTTCTGTAATATTAATAAGATCGCGCCTAAACGATGAGACACTTGACGCGTTTATGTTTTTAAGTTCTCGTTTTTTAAAGAAGACTGATTAAAATACGTATTACTATTATGATAATTATGACTGACTGATTAGATAAAAATATAATTTATTGAGTAATTTTCTTATTTGTAACTTACTTACGTTAAACTTTTTTCATGAGATAAAAAAAGAGGAGGATGCCTCAATTATCTTTAAGTTTATGTTATGTTACCTAATTATCTAAAGTAAGAATAGTTTATGTTATGTTACTTATGATTATGTAAATTTATAACGGGAAAAATGACTGATACCCTAAGTTTTGTTGATTATTTTAGTTGATTTGATTATGTCGTGCTGTGATTTGAGCGAATAAATACAGATTTTAAATAATTTATGCTATTTTATTACAATTTTATCAAATCAACTTAAAACACTCAAAAGTTCGAAAAATCCGAATAATCCGGATTTAAATCGGACAAGAATACAGAAATCCGGATTACAAAAAAAACGGATTTTGCAATCCCGCAGGAACATTACCAGTATTTTTTATTATTATTATTGATAGTAAAAAAGTTATTGTTATTTAAAATTTACCCCAAATCCATAAAAAAATTGGAAATTTTCAACAGGGGTCATAACTCATAAGTTATGACTTTTAGACACCCGGTAAACGACAGCTCAACGTAATAACCTGGTATAATTCACCATTGAAAAAAAAATTGGGGTTTCTTTTTTCGTTTTTCCTGAAAATTTCCACTTAATATAATATGCCCTCACGGATCGGACAAGGTTTTATATTACATGTTGTGTGTTTTCGCTGCTGAGGTAAAAAGTTGTATGTGTTACACGAGAGCAAATTTATTTGCATCTCGTGTCTTTGAATCCCTCGCCGCGCTCAGGATTTTAACCTAGAATCACTCGCTTACTCGGGATTCAAAATCAACAGTCGCAGCAAAAAACAACTTTGCTCTCTTGATGCAAAAATAACTATTTTTGTGTTGTGTCTGTATTTTACGTGAGTTTTGTAATATATTTTTTGCATATTGTTTTTTTTGTGGGTAAAACGACCAGAACCTTATAACTTACTTCATTTTTGAAGTTTAAAAAAAAAGATATTTATACTCTCTCGATGAGCTCTAGACAATGACACTTCACATGACAGGGTTAGATTTTTTTTTCAAAATCAAAATTTGACTGTGTCCCCACCCCATTTAATGTTTAACTGTATTATTTGTTGTTATAGCGGCAATAGAAATACACAATTTGTGAAAATTTCAACTGTCTTCCTATTACGGTTCGTGATATACAGTCCGCTGACAAACAGACAGACGGAAGGTCGGCGGCACCCTTCGGGGAAGGAACTAAAAAGCGCGTGCTCATTTATTCAAAAAGCGTTCATCATTAGAAAGCGTAAGTTTATAGAGAATCAGAATAAAAAAATGTAGAGTAAGTACTGACCATTGGGTTGGTGAGGCTGGCCGGTCCGCGAGTGGTAGTCCATGAGCAACACGCCGGGCACCGGCTGGCGCAGCTCGGCCGCGCCGCCCGGCCCGCCCGGCGCGCCCGGCCCACCCGGAGGCCCGGCCGCGCCCTCCTGTCGCGAGGGTTACGGTACAGATACTGCCATCCACGAAGACGCGCTATTTAGTTTTGTCGTGTTTACTAATTACTCACTCTTACGTAATTAGTGTGTATTGACAATAATAAAACTTTAGCGGAATGTTGCACTGTAAGTTTAGGAGAGTGGAGCGCGTCTTCTTGGATGGCACTATCTTTACATACAAGTTTACAAAGTACGTCGGTTATTGCTACATCGAGGCAGCTACATACGTAACGGCAAAATTACGATAATCATCATGCACGGTGTTGTGATAGTGGTACAGTTTGAAGAGACGTTCAAAGTAACCAAACTTCGGAAAAACCGAAGTTTGACGAATAAAATGGGACTGGGTGAAAAATTAATTATTTTTCTTCTGGTTACTCTCCAATTAAATGTTGACCGTCAGTTGATGGTCCTTCCATCGTGGCACAATGGAACCTTTGAACGTTGTCTCACTATATTACACTGTATCTGTGTATTATTTCTCGCTATCAAACTGGAAAGATTGGAGAATTAAAATATATAATTGTTTTATCAATTTTAATTCGCCAATCTTTCCAGTTTTCAATATAAAAAAGTAAAATAAAAAAGCTTTTTACTTACTTTTCGCTTAGCGTCGCCGTTGTTCTTGGAGTCGATGGGCGCGGCGGGGTCGGGACTGCAGCTGAGCTGCTCCGCCGGCTTACTGCTCATCTCCATCGCTAGTAACACGTCTGCAACGTTCATATACAGCTGTTTGTTGAGGGTATCATAGATGTTAATTAGTATTTGTCATTTATAGTATGGTTATTTTTATAGTATGTAGAGGTATGGTCTTTTGAATTATTGTTTCTGGGTGCGGAAGTAAGGAGGCGTTCAGTATTGGCAGAGTCGCTATTAAGATCGATGATGCTTCGAGAGATAAATTTCTTATATTGTACAAGATTTTTGAAATATTTTATCTAACTCTTAAAAAATTATGGGTATGTTTTTAAATACAATGGAGAAGTGAATAATTACACAAGCTTACATATATTAATAAGACTGCGAAAGCAAATTGGAAAGGTGTAAAAAATACTACGCATTGTGCCATTCAGCGCTACGCGAACGCCTCCGGTTGCTGTGAGTGAGTCGGTTCAACTTTACCAAATCTACCCAATGCTCAAATCGTAGCAGAGGCTTTACGACGCGCGTTGTGGCACCGGTTTACGCAGTGAAGGCTGACGAGAGAATAGCCGGCTTCGTCAGGCACCAGTACGAGTGCTACAGTGTCGCCGCGATACGTACTGTGCGCGGCGCGCCGCTTGGCGGTCTTCTTGTTGGGCCCGAGCCCCGTGGCCGCGTGCGGCGGCGCGTCGCACTGCACCAGGAACTCGCGCCGCCGCGCCGCGCCGCGCTCCTCCAGCACGCGGTACTGCGGGCTGCGCGCGCGCACGGCGTGGCGCGCCACGGCCAGGCGCGAGATGGGGTTGTCGGCGCCGCCCGCGCCCGCCGCGCCGCCCGTGCTGCCCTCCTGCGCAAAGTCAAAGTCAAATCATTTATTTCAATTAGGCACAAAAAAGGCACTTTTGAACGTCAAACTTTACAAAAAATAATAAAACTGATTCTAGTCGCCCATTCCAAAACGTAGTCTTCGTATGGAGAAGAATGGGCAAGAAACTCCAGCGAGAAACCAAGACCAAGAAACTCCGCGCAAGTTGGGACGTCGGTAACTGTGCAGACAGTGCGCACGCGGCGCCCGTGCGCACGTCCGCTTAACGCGACAGACGACCTGAATGAGCCAACTTATTGAGGTCACGCGGAATGCCAACGACCGCCGCTGCGTACGGAGAGACTACGCACGTGTGTCTAGCTTCGCTTTACAAAAAAATGTATGTGATAACGTCCACTGCAACCCACGTACACAAGATTAATGACGAATCAAATAAGGCGCCCACGCAACTCAACGCTGTCAACGCTATACACGCGGAACACGGAAGCGTGCGTCTGCGTAGCTTCACTGCAGGAGGTGGGACGTGGTGACGTATTCGTGTATAGTGTGTGCTGTAGTGGAAACGTAGACCCACGTTGCCAAACAAACAAACACACGCAGTTAAAATGCGCCGCATGCACAGCGTGCGCCGCGGTGGGCCAGCACCTTATTTTATTTTAATTTTAGGAAAGAAGTTCTTTAACGCAGCTTGCGGTAGGCAGTAAACTGGTAGAAATCGTCATGTAACGAAGAAGCGTTATGCTACTTTCTAGAAAAATAGTAAAAAAAAGGTGTGATTTTGGTCAAAATGAAAATTCAATATGCGCGTAAACCGTCAGCAAGGGGCGCACGTATGCTGCAATGCGTTCGGACCACTGTTTTTGTATTTATTTCTAGTGGTGTGTAGTGTCATGGATTTTCATCATAATGAGTGTTTTACATGTTAGCAAATAAATAAAGTGCATACGAGGGACTAATTTCCTGCCGAATGACTCAGTCCGAGTGATATAGCTTGACCCCGTGCAAGCTAATCTGGTGAGATCTTTCTATATTATACAAAATACAAACTCACCACACATATCATATCATAAACACATCCCCACACACATTCACCCTTTCATATTACATAGGTACTTAATTGTTAGTCTATACTATTTTTCTTAGAATATATGTATAAAAGTAAATCTGACTGTTAACACGAACAATAGGTGGCACTGTCCGCAGTTGTATAATCCCTATTTCGAGACTCGCGAGACCTCAGACGAAGACGTTGGAAACAGTAAATAGCAGATGCATCGGTGAGGCCGTACTAGAACCAACCTAGCGGCGACGTCGTAAAAAGATGCCTATCTATCGATAAATATCACCAGTCTCTCCACTATTCCACTGCCTACTCTAAGATGTATATCTGGTACGGCTCTCAAATCCTTGGAAACAAATTAGGATATGTAAGGATTTGTGAGCCGTACGTCTTTCCTACTATTACCGCGCCCCCCGGTCTACTCTTTAATATGCAATGGTCTCTGTAGCCCCATGAAGCATGAGACTCCAGGGGCTAGTGCATATCTTGGGCTTCATTCGATTTTTTTAAATTTTTCATCATAGTTGTTTTCATGGTTTTCTAGGATGTTAAAGCCGATAGTGACGTTAGAATGTAAATCCAAGATGGCGGCTGCGAAAATGTTGTTTTTGTTTTAAATCATACGTGAGAAGGAACTTCTTTTTTGACGAGGGTCGACCGCACTCGTTTTTATTTAACCCGTTTTGTTCCACTGCTGGGCAAACTACTTTCATCGTACTATAGGGGTTCCGTTTTTTCCTTTTGAGGTACGGAACCCTAAAAACTAGTATTTGTATGACAGTAGCTGTGGCCACCTTGATGAGATTCCTCGGTTTCTTCTTGGCGGGCTGCGCGCGGCGCCGCTCGGGCGCGCGCGCGCGCAGCAGCGCGGCGGGCCAGCGCCGGCGCATGTCGCCCAGCATGCGCTCGGCCGCGCGCCGCTTGGACACCTTCTTGCCGTTGCCCTCGCCTTCGGTCTCCATGTCGCCCACCGTGCACGCCGTTATGAATACCTGGGGGTAAATCATTTACATATTTTAATTTAACCAATTACAGGTATTTCTGAATTGCCAAGGAGTCAGTCAGAAAGATGGAGCTAGTTGCCCATTCCAAAGCGTAGTAGGTTCCTATGGAAAAGAACGGGCAAGAGACTACAAACTATAGCAGGTTGATAAGTGACATAATAATATGTCAAGCGATTTTGAACCTGATTATAAAGTATTAATACAAACATTTTTTCAGAGCTAGAGAAAGACGAATACATGACCGATAGCACCATTATCCAGTTTTCGCAAAAGAATCATGATGGCATTAATACCTAATAATACGGCCCTGAACTTGATACGAGCCCCGAATGGTGATTATGTTAAATCATCATTATCAATCTATATAATAAAAAATCATTTCAGCTGAAAGTCGTGTTGGAATCCCCAAAGAAATGTAGTTCGGCGTCCTTATGTTTACAATGCAAAATGCGCGATGTATTTCCGGCCTGATATGATAAAGGTAATTTAAAAAAGCATTTTTTCGTAGTATTGCTTTGAAACTAGAGTCCGATCAAATTTAGTTTTATGACACTTTTTGCTCAGAATATCCATTTTTGGCCTTTTTCGTTTTCTGAAAAAAGATCTATTTTCGGTAGGTCTCCATTTAAAACTCACTCGCATATGCGGCGGGCCGCGCTCGGATTTGACGGTGAACTGTACGGAGAGGTTACGTTTGAGGGCGAGTTCGTGTACCAGTGACACGGGTGATTTTACTTCGGAGCTCAAGAGGTCTGCGTTCGTGTCGCTTGCTGAAAGTACAAACAATTTGTTTTTAATATGGAATGTGATATAATATAGCTGTTAGGAATACAACACAATACAATATTGTTAATTGATATTTTCTTTTGATTTGATGGGGTAAGGCAGATATTATTAACAATAAGTCCTTTGACGTCTTTTGTTTCGCTCTTTGGAACTCGTATGAGAGGTATGTCTTCTGAGCGTGTAAACAAGCCATAAACGTGTTTATAAAAAACAAATAAATTACAGGTACTTTCAGATGGCGTAGGAATTCGTGTACATCTAGATTTTTTTGAAATGTCGTACTGGATATTCACCGTCTTATTCAATACAAAAAAAAAAAACATTTTATTATTTTTATTTAATGTAAACCTACATGGGCACTATGAAACATCAGGAACGTTTTAAGACAGCAACAGCTACAAAGATTGGCGTTATTTCGTCACTAACCTGCTTCGGTATCGGCATGCGCGGCGGCGGGCGGCGGCTCCGCGGGCTCCCCGGCGGGCCGCAGGTCGCGCAGGGCCCGCGCGGCGGCGTCGTGGCGCGCGGCCTGCGGCGTGGCGCCCTCGCCCAGCCAGGCGCGGCCGCCCACGGCCACGCGCACGCGGTACAGCAGCGCGGGCGCCGCGTAGGCCGGCGCCAGCGCCGCGCGGTAGGCGCCGCGCGCGCGCAGCAGGCGCGCCGGCCCGGCCACGGGCGGGATGGACGTGTACACGGCCGGCTGGCACAGCTTCATGGCCAGCGCGTTCAGCTCCACCGTTGGCATGACTGCACCTGAAGCGACACGGTTTCAAATAAACACCACACGAACGATTACGTAATTGACGATTAATGGGATTTTTGAGCTTCCTTTCAATCAGTGTGTGGCCGGCTACAGGTGCCGGTGTACGTACCAGCGTGTCGGTGGTGCGGGTGGTGCGCGGCGTGCGGCGCGGGCGCGCGCGGCGGCGGCGGCGGGAAGCTGGTCGTGTTATATATCAGTGTGTGGCCGGCTACAGGTGCCGGTGTACGTACCAGCGTGTCGGTGGTGCGGGTGGTGCGCGGCGTGCGGCGCGGGCGCGCGCGGCGGCGGCGGCGGGAAGCTGGTCGTGTTATATATCAGTGTGTGGCCGGCTACAGGTGCCGGTGTACGTACCAGCGTGTCGGTGGTGCGGGTGGTGCGCGGCGTGCGGCGCGGGCGCGCGCGGCGGCGGCGGCGGGAAGCTGGTCGTGTTATATATCAGTGTGTGGCCGGCTACAGGTGCCGGTGTACGTACCAGCGTGTCGGTGGTGCGGGTGGTGCGCGGCGTGCGGCGCGGGCGCGCGCGGCGGCGGCGGCGGGAAGCTGGTCGTGTTATATATCAGTGTGTGGCCGGCTACAGGTGCCGGTGTACGTACCAGCGTGTCGGTGGTGCGGGTGGTGCGCGGCGTGCGGCGCGGGCGCGCGCGGCGGCGGCGGCGGGAAGCTGGTCGTGTTATATATCAGTGTGTGGCCGGCTACAGGTGCCGGTGTACGTACCAGCGTGTCGGTGGTGCGGGTGGTGCGCGGCGTGCGGCGCGGGCGCGCGCGGCGGCGGCGGCGGGAAGCTGGTCGTGTTATATATCAGTGTGTGGCCGGCTACAGGTGCCGGTGTACGTACCAGCGTGTCGGTGGTGCGGGTGGTGCGCGGCGTGCGGCGCGGGCGCGCGCGGCGGCGGCGGCGGGAAGCTGGTCGTGTTATATATCAGTGTGTGGCCGGCTACAGGTGCCGGTGTACGTACCAGCGTGTCGGTGGTGCGGGTGGTGCGCGGCGTGCGGCGCGGGCGCGCGCGGCGGCGGCGGCGGGAAGCTGGTCGTGTTATATATCAGTGTGTGGCCGGCTACAGGTGCCGGTGTACGTACCAGCGTGTCGGTGGTGCGGGTGGTGCGCGGCGTGCGGCGCGGGCGCGCGCGGCGGCGGCGGCGGGAAGCTGGTCGTGTTATATATCAGTGTGTGGCCGGCTACAGGTGCCGGTGTACGTACCAGCGTGTCGGTGGTGCGGGTGGTGCGCGGCGTGCGGCGCGGGCGCGCGCGGCGGCGGCGGCGGGAAGCTGGTCGTGTTATATATCAGTGTGTGGCCGGCTACAGGTGCCGGTGTACGTACCAGCGTGTCGGTGGTGCGGGTGGTGCGCGGCGTGCGGCGCGGGCGCGCGCGGCGGCGGCGGCGGGAAGCTGGTCGTGTTATATATCAGTGTGTGGCCGGCTACAGGTGCCGGTGTACGTACCAGCGTGTCGGTGGTGCGGGTGGTGCGCGGCGTGCGGCGCGGGCGCGCGCGGCGGCGGCGGCGGGAAGCTGGTCGTGTTATATATCAGTGTGTGGCCGGCTACAGGTGCCGGTGTACGTACCAGCGTGTCGGTGGTGCGGGTGGTGCGCGGCGTGCGGCGCGGGCGCGCGCGGCGGCGGCGGCGGGAAGCTGGTCGTGTTATATATCAGTGTGTGGCCGGCTACAGGTGCCGGTGTACGTACCAGCGTGTCGGTGGTGCGGGTGGTGCGCGGCGTGCGGCGCGGGCGCGCGCGGCGGCGGCGGCGGGAAGCTGGTCGTGTTATATATCAGTGTGTGGCCGGCTACAGGTGCCGGTGTACGTACCAGCGTGTCGGTGGTGCGGGTGGTGCGCGGCGTGCGGCGCGGGCGCGCGCGGCGGCGGCGGCGGGAAGCTGGTCGTGTTATATATCAGTGTGTGGCCGGCTACAGGTGCCGGTGTACGTACCAGCGTGTCGGTGGTGCGGGTGGTGCGCGGCGTGCGGCGCGGGCGCGCGCGGCGGCGGCGGCGGGAAGCTGGTCGTGTTATATATCAGTGTGTGGCCGGCTACAGGTGCCGGTGTACGTACCAGCGTGTCGGTGGTGCGGGTGGTGCGCGGCGTGCGGCGCGGGCGCGCGCGGCGGCGGCGGCGGGAAGCTGGTCGTGTTATATATCAGTGTGTGGCCGGCTACAGGTGCCGGTGTACGTACCAGCGTGTCGGTGGTGCGGGTGGTGCGCGGCGTGCGGCGCGGGCGCGCGCGGCGGCGGCGGCGGGAAGCTGGTCGTGTTATATATCAGTGTGTGGCCGGCTACAGGTGCCGGTGTACGTACCAGCGTGTCGGTGGTGCGGGTGGTGCGCGGCGTGCGGCGCGGGCGCGCGCGGCGGCGGCGGCGGGAAGCTGGTCGTGTTATATATCAGTGTGTGGCCGGCTACAGGTGCCGGTGTACGTACCAGCGTGTCGGTGGTGCGGGTGGTGCGCGGCGTGCGGCGCGGGCGCGCGCGGCGGCGGCGGCGGGAAGCTGGTCGTGTTATATATCAGTGTGTGGCCGGCTACAGGTGCCGGTGTACGTACCAGCGTGTCGGTGGTGCGGGTGGTGCGCGGCGTGCGGCGCGGGCGCGCGCGGCGGCGGCGGCGGGAAGCTGGTCGTGTTATATATCAGTGTGTGGCCGGCTACAGGTGCCGGTGTACGTACCAGCGTGTCGGTGGTGCGGGTGGTGCGCGGCGTGCGGCGCGGGCGCGCGCGGCGGCGGCGGCGGGAAGCTGGTCGTGTTATATATCAGTGTGTGGCCGGCTACAGGTGCCGGTGTACGTACCAGCGTGTCGGTGGTGCGGGTGGTGCGCGGCGTGCGGCGCGGGCGCGCGCGGCGGCGGCGGCGGGAAGCTGGTCGTGTTATATATCAGTGTGTGGCCGGCTACAGGTGCCGGTGTACGTACCAGCGTGTCGGTGGTGCGGGTGGTGCGCGGCGTGCGGCGCGGGCGCGCGCGGCGGCGGCGGCGGGAAGCTGGTCGTGTTATATATCAGTGTGTGGCCGGCTACAGGTGCCGGTGTACGTACCAGCGTGTCGGTGGTGCGGGTGGTGCGCGGCGTGCGGCGCGGGCGCGCGCGGCGGCGGCGGCGGGAAGCTGGTCGTGTTATATATCAGTGTGTGGCCGGCTACAGGTGCCGGTGTACGTACCAGCGTGTCGGTGGTGCGGGTGGTGCGCGGCGTGCGGCGCGGGCGCGCGCGGCGGCGGCGGCGGGAAGCTGGTCGTGTTATATATCAGTGTGTGGCCGGCTACAGGTGCCGGTGTACGTACCAGCGTGTCGGTGGTGCGGGTGGTGCGCGGCGTGCGGCGCGGGCGCGCGCGGCGGCGGCGGCGGGAAGCTGGTCGTGTTATATATCAGTGTGTGGCCGGCTACAGGTGCCGGTGTACGTACCAGCGTGTCGGTGGTGCGGGTGGTGCGCGGCGTGCGGCGCGGGCGCGCGCGGCGGCGGCGGCGGGAAGCTGGTCGTGTTATATATCAGTGTGTGGCCGGCTACAGGTGCCGGTGTACGTACCAGCGTGTCGGTGGTGCGGGTGGTGCGCGGCGTGCGGCGCGGGCGCGCGCGGCGGCGGCGGCGGGAAGCTGGTCGTGTTATATATCAGTGTGTGGCCGGCTACAGGTGCCGGTGTACGTACCAGCGTGTCGGTGGTGCGGGTGGTGCGCGGCGTGCGGCGCGGGCGCGCGCGGCGGCGGCGGCGGGAAGCTGGTCGTGTTATATATCAGTGTGTGGCCGGCTACAGGTGCCGGTGTACGTACCAGCGTGTCGGTGGTGCGGGTGGTGCGCGGCGTGCGGCGCGGGCGCGCGCGGCGGCGGCGGCGGGAAGCTGGTCGTGTTATATATCAGTGTGTGGCCGGCTACAGGTGCCGGTGTACGTACCAGCGTGTCGGTGGTGCGGGTGGTGCGCGGCGTGCGGCGCGGGCGCGCGCGGCGGCGGCGGCGGGAAGCTGGTCGTGTTATATATCAGTGTGTGGCCGGCTACAGGTGCCGGTGTACGTACCAGCGTGTCGGTGGTGCGGGTGGTGCGCGGCGTGCGGCGCGGGCGCGCGCGGCGGCGGCGGCGGGAAGCTGGTCGTGTTATATATCAGTGTGTGGCCGGCTACAGGTGCCGGTGTACGTACCAGCGTGTCGGTGGTGCGGGTGGTGCGCGGCGTGCGGCGCGGGCGCGCGCGGCGGCGGCGGCGGGAAGCTGGTCGTGTTATATATCAGTGTGTGGCCGGCTACAGGTGCCGGTGTACGTACCAGCGTGTCGGTGGTGCGGGTGGTGCGCGGCGTGCGGCGCGGGCGCGCGCGGCGGCGGCGGCGGGAAGCTGGTCGTGTTATATATCAGTGTGTGGCCGGCTACAGGTGCCGGTGTACGTACCAGCGTGTCGGTGGTGCGGGTGGTGCGCGGCGTGCGGCGCGGGCGCGCGCGGCGGCGGCGGCGGGAAGCTGGTGGCCGACAGCGCCGCCTGCGCCGCCGCGTGCTGCGCGCGCTTTATTGACGAGCCCTGCAAATACACCAATTAACTATATCGTACTTCATAAATAGGCCAATACGAGGCTTTTAACAGAACAATCATGAAAAGGTTTCAGTCAAGCTATGATCCAGCTCAGGACGAAATCTCCTGATTTTAAATGAGATTAAGGAAGGTAGGTAAGGTAGATACATAAGAACAACGCAACCGCAGCTTTAAAAAATGTAAATAACATGAAAAAGTTCCTCAGGGATCTTTATTAGGGCCGCTCTTATTCAATTTATTCGTCAATGATATTGAATCTTGCTTCCTTCACTCTAAAATTCTTCTATACGCGGATGACATGAAGATTATGTCACAGATATCCTTCTTATCAGATGCTCTATCATTGCAGGAGGATCTAGATAGGTTCCAGTACTACTGCAACACTAATAACTCGATTTAAACGTCTCGAAGTGTTACGTGTGCTCCTTCACTAGGAAGCCCGTACCTATCACATTTGACTATAAACTTTTAGACAGATCCCTAGCTAGAGTTAACACAGTCAAAGACTTGGGAGTTGTATTTCATTCAAAATTGTTATTTGATCAGCACAGAGAGAGAGTCTCGTCTGAGTTTAGGAGCATCAAAACCATTAAAATTCTCTACTGTAGTTTTGTTCGCAGTCATCTTGAGTATGCCTCTCAAGTTTGGAATCCTAATTATAACATATACATCAATCGTTTGGAAGGCATACAAAGAAAATTTTTGAGGTATATTCAGTTCCGGTCTAAAACTTACTCTCCCACTTATCTCCTACGCTGTAAAAGATTTCATCTACTTCCTCTTTCTGAGCGAAGAAGTATTGCGGATTTGGCGTTTTTATTTAGAATTGCTAACGGTTCAACCGAGCTTCCTGAATTGCTGAACAAAATCAGACTGCGGGTTCCTTCTGCTTTTCTGCGCAATCCTTATCTTTTGCATACTTCTACGGTAGGAACGAATTACAGACGGAATTCATACTTAGTCAGAGCGAGTCATACGTATAACGCGGCCTGCCGGGACGTCGACATCGACGTTTTCAATACGGGTATATATAAATTAAAAAAGATTATATGTAATTTCTTTTTTGATCACGTAAATTAATTGCTAACAGTTTGCGCTGTTTGAAACGTATAAGATACTGTCTTTACTCAACTGTCTACCTTCTCAAATACTTTTTGTTTATGTTCTCTTATAACCGTGAAAACTTTTAATTGGCCTTATTTTGTTACTCTAAATTGTGCAGTCTAGCTGTAAGTTTTCCAAAAACTGTAAAATAAAATAAATAAAAAGGCTAAAATTAAAGGCTAACAAGATGGTAGTCAGTAAGCCCACGACACGAATTTATCCTCATAGGTGACAAATCGATATGAGTTTAAAGATATAAATGAACAGGTACTAAAAACACTAGTGTCAAAAGACGTTCAAATCGCACTCACCTCTGCAGTATATTCCTCAGTATCACCCAGTCGGAGTGTTACCGTGAATACTTTCTTGTGCGCGGGTCCCGTCTCTGATGTGAGGCGATATTGATGCTTAATCTGAAAAAGACGACAGAAAACGTGACAAAAACACACTAAACAGTCGAATGTTAACAAGTTCAACAAAACAATTTAGTTATGAAAATCATATTCTTGTTATAATGCCTCTGTTATATTATATCATTACTAGCTTCTTCATCCGCGTCGGCTCACGACCCACCGCGTCGCATACTATCGTTCGCCCGTGGTATTACTTCATTTTCTGACTTTTTTTCTTTTTTGCTCGGCGTGTAAGAGTCGTATTATGTTATATAGCCAACCTTACTCAAAGATTGGGCTTTCAAAGGCAAAAAGATTTTTTCATATCTGAATGGTAGTTCCAGAATTAGCGCGTTCAAACATACAAACTCTTCAGCTTTATTATTAATAAGTATAAAGATTTGTAAGTAAAGCTAAGCTCGGTCTAAGGTAAAATAACCATAATACATAGTGTTCACGCATCATACGCGTGTGCCAGCAGCATCGGGGGACGCGCGGGGAGAGGGGCCACACAGCTGATCGAGCCGAGAGACGAGCCCCCACTACTCGTCAACAGATACGGTCATCGGCGGACGTACCGTGCGATCTATATTTCAATTATATATCTGTAATATCTGTATTAAATTGTCATTTCTCCAAACGAGTCCTTTAATTTCATATCTTCAACACATAGTAAAAATAATTTCTGCTTCTTTAGTTCTAGCCCTATTTAAGCAGACAGTCATACTGTACATACTGGACTTCATTCGACGTTATTTAAATCAATAACATAAGACTTATGCTAGTTCTTTAACCAAATCTCTTGATAGCGACGATTGAAAGGACAGTTGTACTGGAGCTGTCTGGCACCTACCGCCATCATTAATTCTGCCGCCTCGCATCATATTAAAACTCACGTTTGAAGAGTATGGCCGTTTGTCCACCGCACCGTGAACGGGATGTCAACGACAATGAAATGACGACACCGAAGTAGCGACACATTACTATGTAGTACATTTACTATGGCCGCGTAATCTCGTTTCTCGTTGACGGTGCGGTGGACAAATAGCATATGGGTGCCGGTGAAAGGAACATGAGGCATTTCATCCGTCTCTGGGATAGCAACGAAATGCATTGCTTATGTGTGCGGTGTCCATAGGCAGCGGGACCACTAAGGGCGGATTTCAGCAATGAAAATTAAACTGTCAGTGTTAATTGTAGTGGAATATTGACACTGACATCTCTTGAACGCAGTTTAAATGTTTTGATCGCGTTCAGTTTTATTGGTGAAATTGGCATTCAATCTCAGGTGGGCCGCCTGCTCGTTAGCCACCCAATAACAAAAAAGGACGAAAGTGGGAGTCAGACTCGCGTACAAAGCATTCATTACGATAAATAGAGCAGGAAAAAACAACAAAAATAAAACGAATTACCTAAGTAGTTTGTGATACGAACTAAGCTATTAGCTGATAATATGAGATTATTTCACCAGTTCTTATCTTTATTTCGATTAACTACGTCAGTAAAGAATGACGTAAAAGCCCATTAGCGAATCTCTCTTTACGAGGTTTATTAGCGGCTAAATTCAGGTATCCATACATCTCTTTATTTTGATTAGAATGTTGGATTTTCAACTCTCGACATTGAGCCGAGCGTTGAAAATCCAACAGTGCACAAATAATAACATTAGAGGGCAGGGAGTGTCGCCTAGGTGTTAGTGAAAGCGAGTATAAGTTATTCAAATCATAAGAAAAATTAGCTCACAAAAATCTATTTTGATTTAATTAGGCAATGACAATCAGCACGTTTAAGGTCCGTATTACAGAACCTCACTCAAAACTCAAGCATTACTTAAAACTCGTTTAAAGCCATTTAATTTGTTGAAACTAGTTTTATGTAATGCTTGAGTCTTGAGCGAGGTTCTGTAATACGGGCCTTTAGAGCCCCCAGAACGGCCTTTCACCACTTCCTAGTATTTTAGCTGGGAAGAAGAAATGTGGAACAAACTCCCCAGCAATATATCTGTCTGTATAATTTTTAGATTACCTTTATTATCTTTTACATTGTTTTCTTATTTTCTAAGTTATAATAACTTATAATGTGATTCTTAAACTATTTAATATCATAAATATTTAAAAAAAAAAACAATAGTCGCATGTGATGTGTAATATCTGACTCTCATCTCATTTCATCTAGGTAATAAGCAACATTAAAGGGGCGGGGCCTCGTCAAGGTTGGTCCGACTGCCACTATAAAACCTCAAGCGCGCGCTCATTGGTCAAATCAAATAGCGCGCGCTTCCCCGGCTTCCTGTAATACACTTCCGTCCCTTTTCACAAATCACTCCCACAGATTTCCCACTCCACAGATTGCAGGATAGCGAGAGGAAAAGATGTTACACATTAAAAAAAAAAATGCGCAAATGTGTATTTGGTTAGTCCTCCTTGCACAGATCAACGCGACGTTACTTTTCTAGAGTTCTTTGGACGTGCCCACTGTGCAGCCTTCTTCCATTGTAACCCAAGCACTTTATTGGCCCACATCCTTTGCCTTAGTCTTCCTTCTGATTATAGTATTCCTCGATTTGTCTTTAATTTCTATTCCTTTCATTCCTCTTTGGCATACTTTAGTTTTTTCTACATTTATTTTTGTTGGAAGCCATGTCTGGCGAGCAATTAGTAACATGGGAAGTAAGCATATTTCCACGGTTTTGGTTTTTAATTTAGTATGTATCTTGCTCTTAAAGTTTTCTTTTAGTGTCCACTGTTTAATTTTTTCATGTGCTCCCATTTTCCTGTCTATTTATTTGTCTGTGTAGCCTCTAAATGTAATGAGGTGTGCTAGGTAGTTTTATTCATCGACGCATTGTAGGTTGTCTAGTAAAATGATTATAGCTGTTTTGCCCTTGTCATCATTTTAATTTGGGTTTGGTTGGCTCCTAGCCCTTAATTTTTGCTTTCCTCAAATAATGTCACTGTCAGTGAGTTTATTTTTTGCAGTAGTAGCCTTACTATAATGTCTGCAAATTTTGTAGAAGATAAGAGGTAGGTATTCCTTTTTTTTTATACAGGCTTTGTATTAGTACACCCTTACTATTAAGTTACTAATTTTGATGTTTACTTTAGGAGCTAGCACAAAGAAGTAGAAGAAGGTTGTAGTTTAGGAGGAAAGCCATGTTTGGCGTGCCGGCCTCGTTCTCGGACGGTTTTTTTTGTATCTTTAATAACAACATCTTTAGCTTTCACCTCTACTAAAGATTGCTGATTTTGGTCTACCCAGGTTACAAAAAATCTGCCAAATACTTGTGATATTTTAAACATAATCATGTTGTAATTTTCAGTGGAGTGTACATGTATGTGAGGATTTGTGACTACATGCTCATAAATGTCCTTTAGTTTATGTGAACTTGTTGCTTCGGTTTCCTGGTTGCTTGAGCTATTTAAATTTGAGGCACTAGGATTTATATTAGGTTTCCAGTTTTTATTTTCCAATATATAACGAAAAGCGGTAAGGCTATCAGTCCACGTGATATTATGGGGTAAACTGACATTGAACTCTTGAAGCTGCTCCTGTAGCTTGAGTATCGGAAAATCAAAATCACCTTCATTATGAGAGATTAAACACACAGGAGTTTCTCTGCCATTGATAAAACTAATAAAATCGTAATAAGTAGTCATATCAAACACAGCTTGGTCATCATCACTGTTACGTTTTCTGAAGAGTCGGAATGTGAGCTCCTCAGGGGCTACCTTGCTGTCATCTGTTTCTTGGTATTGACTCCGGTGTTCAGCTAACAGGCTCACTTGAGTAATCCTGGTGATTTTTTTCACTTCATTTCGTTCAGTTGTCAGATCCATAAATACGTATGTTTCTATCGGAGTCATTTTTAATACTGATAAGTGATAACAGTTGTCGAATTTGAAGTATTAATAGTTTCACCGCTATCCAAATTGCATTCAGCATTCAATCGGAACTGGTAGTCTGATAAAGGATCTTTATCTTATAAAAATACACGATGTAGATAAGCTGATTAACACTTATGTTTTTAGGGTTCCGTCGTCAAACTAGAAAGTCTTACACTGTATGTATCCAACGAATTGGTTACATATTGTTTATTTCGTCAAAGTTCACTTTCTAATTGCGAAAACGTAACAGTGTATTAATAAAGTACAAAAACGACAACTGGAGGAAAGTCTTCGTTTTTATACAAACATAAAAGTAGTCGTTTTTCTCTTTTGAAAAATATACTCTAAAATATTAATAATAACTATCTGACTACAGTAGAGCTGTAGTCAGTTCTTTGATATGTCTAAAGCCTTCGATTTGGTTTCACACGATATACTGCTTCAAAAGTTGGAAATAATTGGGATTAGGGAACCTGCACTCCAGTGGATATCATCCTACTCATCCATCTTTACCTATCAGTAAAATAAACGAAACCAAAGACATCACATCATACTCATCGGAATATAGACATAATAATATGGCGTCCCCCAAGGTAGCGTACTAGGCCCAATATTATTACTTTTATATATAAACGATATCATAAAAATAACTAATAATATATATATACAGGGTGTAAGGGACAGCCCTCCGCAGACTGATGAGGCGAATTCAGTATATCATACTAAGATGACCGGTACATGAAGTTATTTCAGGAACGTTATGGGAATCCAACAAACCTGATTTGTTTGATTACCTTACACGCAATGTATCGCTACCGTGGTAAAACGCCTCCCCGCCACCCCGCGGTGGTGAGGGCAGCCGCCGAGAGCGGCGCTGATTATTATAATATGCGTGATTTATTACGGCTCATTGAAACGAGCGAGAGCGAGCAATTATTTAGCAGATAGCCGCGTGACGTAAAGAACATGTAACAATCACAACACGTTCACAGAAAAAAAAAAGAATTTATGAAAATGTATCCAAATTTCTACCTTAGAATCGCTCCGGTCGTATGAGATACGGCTCGAAGTGACCTCCACCGAGGCGTTCGCATACATTGGGACGACGCAGGGTCTCTGCGTGTAAGCGGGTCATCAAGTTGGGATCTTCGTTGCAGCTATGGCGCAGCTGCTGGAACGTGTTTGTGATGCGATCTCGCATTTCCTCCTCACTCGCACATGCACTGACAAACACTTTTTCCTTTACGTAACCTAGCATTTCCCCGAGCTTCCCCGTAGCACATTAGCATTTCTCCATACTCACGAGCACTAAATGTACCTATTTCTCACACAAACGCGTAACGTAACTTTACAACGCGACTAATCCGCACCGACATGCGCTCGCGGCACAACAGCGACAATTGCGACTGCCTGCGACACAAACTGTTGTTGTTAAGTACACGATAAAAATTCCACTAAATTTCGTGCAAAAATGTTGTTTTGCACAACATTATGTTTGACGAAATGGACAAAAAGTTATCATTCTGATAAGTGGAAAAATGAAACGATGAATTCGTCAATTTAATTCTAATTTTATGTTAAGTAAATGAAGAGTAGTGAAAGTGTTAAAAGGCTGGGTTTCCAATCCAGAGGGCTTTCCCGACTTGACTATCAATCGGTAGCTGTACTAAAGCCATGTTAAAGCCCCTCTGGGTGGCTTGGAAACTTGCCTGTGATCGCTTGAAAAGAAGAATGAATTAATTAGGTACATGGCACGAATACTCAAGGGCGGGCACATTAAGTGCGCTTTTCCTTTAGAAATTAAGTGCAAGAAAAGACTTGCGTTTATTAATAATAAAAAAAGTCCTTGGGTTTATGGTGAATCTAGTTAGTTCTAACATTTTCGTTCACAAATTGAGGTCTAATAAGTTTGCAATACTGTAGCGATTGGGCAATTGTGTAAACGCCGATCATCCGACCGAAAGGGACGCAGCTATTATTACACAAATCAGAGCGTCTGTACTGGTTGGGAGGGGTAGTAGGTATGCGGTGCGGTGAGTTCGAAGAACTCTGCAGCTAGGCAGAAGTTGAACAGCTGATTTCACGCGTAGTTTGTTAGAGAATTCAAAGTCAAAGTCAAATAATTTATTTCAATTAGGCACAAAAAAGGCACTTTTGAACGTCAAACTTTACAAAAAATAATAAATAAAACTGATTCTAGACGCCCATTCCAAAAGGTAGTTTTCGTATGGAGAAGAATGGGCAAGAAACTCCACCGTTACTCAATTCAACATCCATTGCTGTTTTATTTACATTAATGGAGTACTGCGTACCTAGAATGTAATTTTACATTGAAATAAAGGAATAGTAACTGAAAACGGAACAAAAACAATGAAATTTATCCTGAGAAAATTTTCGTTATTTGTTAGTTTGCGGAGGGTTGTCCCTTACACCCTGTATACAATGTGGAGCAGGACGCTTGACATTCCTCAAAACCACATAAAGAGTGTCATGTTCTTTACCCGTATACAAAAAATCAATCAAATCCAATGAATACTTTAGCCACAGGAAATTATTTTTCATTTTCTTATTTTTCAACATGATGTAGATCTGAGTCCGTAATAATAGGTAAACATTGTAAGGTCAAGAACCTGTGCAAAACGTACGATTCTATCCTCTACGTCTCAATATGCTTGAGAGACAGAGAAAGGTGTCATACGATTCCACTCTGACGCGCCCCGCCCAGTCCCACAAAATAATACTACAATTAGAAAGAAAAAGAAATATTACTTACGACGATAAATGCAAAATTATGACCACTTTTGGGTACTTTCCTAAATCAATGAAATTTCGCTATATTTGCCAAAAGGGTCCATCAATTAGTCAGATATTTATATATTCACTATCAGGATAGGCTACACTATTGCACAGAAAACTTTTATTCGACCTGAACATCCTTTAAAAAAAATCCCAAATCTGAGTTTTCAAACTCACGAGATTACAATGTCAGATTTAGGGAAATCCCACAATTTCATCATCATATTTGCCTGTTTAAGTGAATATGGCTTACGCCGAACACGATCATACCAAAATCAAAGGCTCTGAATATCACTTTATTTTTGGCCCAATTCCGAAATCTAAAAGTAGACTCCTGACCACGGGGCTCCTATGTGAAACTTTTCAAATATATTTTCGGTGTTCTCTCGTCATGTCGCACCTACTCAGCTATCAACTTTACGCCCTGCATATGCTTGCTCAAAACCCTCTGGGCTCTCCCCTCCCAACATTGATTTGAAGAAAAAGAGGGTTAGTTGTATATCGTTACCTTATTGTACCTGGCCAGTTCGTTGACCAGGCACATGGGGGTCTTCTCTTTACTGTTGGCCTCTCCGCGCGGGCTGTCGTCCAGCGCGTCGCAGTCGTCGGGCGGCGCGGGGCCGGCGCCCGGGCCCGCCGCGCCCTCCGCCGCCGCGCCCTCGGGGCACGCGCCTGACGCTGATGATGTCGACACTACTAGAAGGATACGAAACATTTCATTAGCATAAACTCAACAACTACTTAATTACCTTTTTGAACATATTTTATGTAGTCCTAATTTCTGGGTAGCTAAATAGACCTAAAGGCTATGGTTACAAAGTTCAATTCACAAGATATGCAGACAAATAGTTGATTGAGCATTATTTACAGCAGTCTAACAAATATGATATGGTCGTAAATGTGCGAGTAACGAATAATTCCAGTACTACTCATGATTTGCGTTAAAAATAACTGTTTGCTCATGAACTGGCTCCTCGTTTCAGTGCTCAGAAACATAACATCATGCCTTTATTCCCCAAAGGGTTAGGCAGAGGTGCTATAGTAGGGTAAGTATACCTGCATTTAGATAGTTATGTTATACATATAAGCCCCATGTAATACGGACTCAAGGTGTGCACACTTCTTCAGGTCGACTTTCACATTAGATAGATTAGAACAAAAAAGCCACGAAGCAATTACTATTTAGTTAGAGGTATGAGGAACACGGTGTAAAGTTCTCTCATACTCTATAGAAAAAGAAGATCCTCTGACCAGACGGGTGTAGTGTTTGGCGGGCAACTGCCCAACAATTTACATGGTGTTCGCGCGGCAACATCTAATAGCGCGAAGCAGGATTTGTGTGACGTCAGGTCTTTGATCCGTAGTTCGCATGTGGCAATGTAGATGCCGCCACAACTAGACGTATTCCTTTATGTTTGTTTCAATCGACTCGTGCTGATCGGCAAACTCCGTTCGGCATCTAGCCTCGGTGAATGTTCGGGTCGACTCGGTACCATTCGAGCTAAGCCGAGCGGAATTTTCCCGAAGATATCTACTTAATTAAACCCGATTCAGTGCTCAGTTTGTAAGTATAAATTGTTAGGTACCTGCGTGTGCGATGGGCACGGCAGCCGGCTGCAGCGGCGGCGGCTGCGCGTACGGCGGCGGCAGCACGGCGCCCGGCCCGTAGCCGCCGCCCACCGCGTACGGCCGGCGAAGCGCCTTCATTTGTTGCTGTCCAACGTCAACACATTACTACTTACAATGAACAACACAAGAACGTATGGAAGGGATCATAGTCCCACATGGATCTACATATTATGAATGTGGCGAAACAGCACAGGTATCGTGTTTGGGCTCATTGGAATGGTCTCAATGAATAGGTTATAGCTAGATGAAGAATAGGGTCTGGTGATGGAGAAATTTAAGAGAAAGGAAATAGAAATGAGGAAATCTTAGTTTTGGTAATCGGAGGTTTTTGAATTTTAATATAATTTCAATTGTTACGACTTGCGCTAATTGTTAAGTTTATCAATTTGGTGACGTGTATCCAAAATAACATTTGTTTATAGGAGAAAATGATGGAGATTTATTTAAATCCAAAGTAAGGTCTTTCTCACCGGTGGTACGGAGTGGTGCTGTGCTTGCGGATGATGAGGCATAGCCCTGATGGGGTGAGGTGGTCGCTGCGGCGTGTGATGCGGTGGCGGCACGCCCATAGCGCCCAACCCGCCCAGCGCCTGTCCATGCGCGCCCATGGCGCCGCCCGCCTGCCCCGGACCCAGCGGCACCCTTCACACCGAAACGCAGTCAGAATCGCGCACAATCATCTCCTTATCATTAGTCAATAAAGCAATATCACAAGCACCACACAGCGCTGTATACATCACAACTTCTTATCCTAAAAAAGACCGAACGTCGCAAAATATCCGCGTGTTACTGTCGCAGCACTGGCTCAGCTCGGTGAAAGTAATCTGTCCAGCTCCACAGTCGGCGAGACACTGTTATTTCAACTGTCTACTAGTCAATGGACTTGATATATTAGTCTGAACGAAGAAAGGTAGGCTGGCATTCAAAACGTCGGTCCCCCCCGCGCATCAATAGAGACGTCGTCATATGTTCCTTTGTCAGTTTCATTCGCAACCAGTTTACACGACAAAGGGCGCCACACAAGACCCTCGACATATCAACAAATTACACAATATTTGCATATCAATGCGGCTGCTACTCTTTTCTCGGATAAAGACAGTGTTATTTTATTAAATAGTGTCAAAGTTCCAGTAACCAACTCATATTCAGTTATTATTACTGTATGGATTGTGTAATATGAACCTTCTGAGACTTTCAACACTACATTACTAAAAGACTATTGAGTGTGATTTAAATTCCACAGGCTGGACAGACATTTAATGAAAGGTGAAGAGCATTTCGGTTATGTACTCTACTCTACTAATACTTATACTTACACACAGCTACACTTTTCACTAGGGTTTTTTTCATGCACAATTTAAAACTGGCACCAAAGTTCATAAAGGTGCAATTAGATTGCTGTTGGTTGATGATATCCTCAGCATTATTATTACTTACATATTATTACTTATACTACTTATGTCCCGAACTCAGTACATTGAGGCAGTTTGGATCATAAGCTAGGCCTACTTACTCCCTCGACCCTCAACGCAACCCATGTAAAGTTGCTTTTCTGCCAACTCAACCGGCCTCAATGGGCCTGGCTTAGCCACTGGCAACTGTTCTATTCCTATACTGGTATAAAGATCTCATAAAAACTGATACCATACCAGGGTATTAATATGGTTAGTTGAGTTGAGTAGATCATCATAGTGACACTAAAGCTTGATATGCCATATTAATGGGTATCTACTTTAATTAAGTTTTAAAATATGTTGTCATAGGCAACTAAAGAATCATGACCAATAGATGCATCAGCATAACATGAGCTTGTAAGGTCCGGAGTGCCCTTCTGAATAACCATTCAGCACGAAGTTGCTGTTGGGAAAGCCCATGATAAGTAGTGACTGTTACAGGCTGATACAGTGTTAAGGTACAAGTCTGTAGCCGACTGCAGGCAGCAGCAGCAGGCGATGTGTCGCCACAACATTTTGGTTTCTATGAAATCAAATCGAATTTCTATTGATGCTGCTGCTGCCACCAGTTGGCTACAGAATTGTGCCTTTAGTAAATAGTATTAATAACTATTATATATCACTGACTCATTCCTACAAAACCAATAATTAGTAAATAAATTAGGTAAAACTAGTCAAATGAGATTCAACATGATTGTAGGTTGGTTAGGTATAAGTTCTATTCAATTTATGGATGTGTTATTATTATTTAATGCGTCCAATTTAGTAGAATTGTAGCAGTATTGTTTTTCTCATGATATTGTGTGAAACATTGAGTTACATCTCAATTATTACCTCATGAAATTTTAAGTTTCATGTCAATTTTCTGTATCTGTCATGTAGAGCAGTCTTGAAGAGCATAAAATGTTGGTAATAGTAATAATAACCAGACAAAGAAGAAATGTGAAAGTTATCATTTGGCAAAAAAATCTAATTGAATATTCAGTAAACATTCATTTGTTTCCATTCCTTGGCTTTAAGCAATTAATTCAACAGGTTAGCTTGTAATAATTTATTTGTTTAAAAGTACTTACATTGCTAGATAGTGTTCCAGATACAATAATTTATCAGTAAACAGAATAGAAAGGTTATAAACAACTTTTGACAGAAAAGTGCAACATTTGTCATAAGGATTTGTTGTGATTTATTGGAAATGTATGAAATGAAACAACTAGGATATCAACACAATAATTCACTCTTAGTTAGGTAAGTAGTATTATGTTAAACTATTTTGACCTATTTATGTGCACGATTTACGACTTTCGGTCTGATACTGTTACTACGAAGCATAAAGCTTTGGTTTGTTGCTACTAAACGATCTGTGATATGATTGTGTGTACAGCGATATCTCGGCGCGAAGCATTACAAACAAATAAAATAATGAAAAGCCGAACGTTACTCTACCTAGTTAATGTTACGTGCCTGTTCTCTCTGTGCATTTGATGTGGAGCCATCTGATGGTGCGTGGGCATTCCCTGGTGCCCGCCCATGTGCTGTGGCGGGTGCCCCGATATCGGCTGATGATGCATGTTCGGGTGATGCATCATCTTCACGAACCACTGCCGTTGTGACACAAACAAACTATAAATATCGCGAACTGCCACCAAATAAACACCGCAAAATTCTTATGTCAAATACGTCGGTTCACACTGAATTTCTTACCCTTACTTAATGTCACGAGCAAATCAGTTACTCGGCTATGCAATCTACATAAATCCGCTCACTAATTACGACTATATTAGTTTATTTTGGCAAACAGTAAAGAAAATCGTTTCGTTCAACATGCGGCCATGTTAAAAATGTTACCATTCGCAAAACAAAAATATTAATTTCAGCTAATTTATATCTTTTCTAATTCTACTAAAATCTACCAAACAACTACATTTTTTGGAATGTTCTGTAAAAAAAAAAACAATTCAGTAATTAATAATGGCTGCATCAATCAAGAATTCAGTTTGTCCGCATTACCGGTCATCCGACAGCTAGGGCCGTTTGAGTTGTCTCATCATCATCGTTATTTCAACCTAATGACGTCCATTGGATGTAGGCCTAACCTATCCTGCGGACCTGTCTCAAATCCAGCGGATTTCCAGATCGGGGCCCTAGCTACGCTTTATCTTCCGTCCGGATTACGTCAGCCAAATCTCGATAAATACTCTTTAATTAATCAAATCCAGAAACAAAAAAATAAATAACCGGCTTCCAAAAAAGAAAAGAAGAAAGAAGCCGGTTGTTCACTTTTTAGTTGTTGTAGGTATACCTCACACAAATTCGAATACCACTATCTGATACCTACGCATTATGTGACAGTGTGACAGGAAGTTTTTTTATCATCATCGACGTAGACTAAGTGGGACAAATACATAGGTATTATTGAAGTTAACTCAAAACTACCCAAGAAAAGTTAATAAAAAAAATAGGAAGAACATTACATTCTCTTGTGCCTAAACGGACCCTGGCGGACGTTGTGTGGTCACAGCTCTAACCTAATCTAACATACCTTTCAGCCATTTTCATTTGCTACTTAATTTTTCGTAAATTCAGTCATTGTAGTGACTTTTCATATAATTAATTAATTATCAAAAACAAATACGATCAATCAATACAAAGGGCGGCGAATAACCTCAGCAATCAAACATCAAACAAAATAACAAGGGACAGTGACAATGACAATGCAATGCTTACGGCACTTTAACCGGGCGGAGGAGGCGCCATTATTAAGCCGCAAATAGCAGCACTATCCGATAGGGTTAACAAGTTCGCTGCCACCCCCGCACCGGTGCGGGGAGGGGTGTCCATGCGAGAGGCCGACCACGCACCGGTGCGGTCTCGCGCCTTAGTAGATTCATACACTCAGTTTGGCGCCGGCACTGGGCCAAGAACGTTGTGTTTGAAGCGGCACTGCGCTTGAACGATCAAACAAAAAAAAATATTTGGCCTCCCGGTGACCTTCAATTTTTGCAAGTGGCAGTCAACCTGTTAAAAGTATGTTTTATAAGTCAATGGTTAAAAGTGGTAATATAGTAAGGCCAATTTAATAGGTAACATTTGACAATTCATCAAAATTCAACAACGTAACTTTGTAACGCCGCGCCGGGCATAAAATAATATATTTTTTCGTTTTGTTAGAACTGCACAATTGCTTAACTTTTTTCAATTACGATTACATATTTATTGTATTAGTGCCCGATACGACTAGTTTTACGATTTGCTTTCACTAAGCTGATAGAAGTCAAATGTTACCTATTAAAATGGCCTTACTGTTATTAGATATTAAATTTAGCGTATTGCTGAGACGCGGAGCAATGTGACCTAAGTGGATGACAGATTATCGAAATACTTGAAAAGTGCCGCTAGCGACACTATATATAATATAATAATTTGTTTATTGAAATAATTGACTTACATAAATATTTACAAAATTGGGCCTTCAACTAGAGGTAGGTATAAAATTAATGGATTCTACCTGAACTAGGAATAAACCTGTATCTCAGGTATCACATTCAAGTACATAAATAAGTATTAAGTATCTAAGATACCATAAACAAATATTAAATTATTTATCTACTTTTATTATTTAGATGGTATACACTGCCTAAAAAATATGGGATGCCACGCAAGCTTCCTCTACCAAAGCTAACGATTGACGAAAATATCGATAGACATACATACTACCTACATTTTAAAAAACCTACAGAAGAATATATAACCTCCTCCTTTTTGGAATTCGGTAGAAAAGGCAGTTTATTTATTCATTTCAGTTTGTATTTAGAACTCCCTACGAATTCCAAATATAAACGTAGAAAGCTATAATTTTCGAGCTCGCTTCACTCCTTGCTCCTACTTAATCGTCTAACTTTTCTGTATAGGTCGACAGTAGTAGGTAGTAGTAGATTGTTTGCCTAGTAGATTTCTAAAGTAGAATCCTGAACGCAGCGAGAGATTCAAAGTACCACACTCGAGCTTAAAATAGTGTTGCTTCCGAGGTGAACACTACTTTTTATCACCCTCTATGAGAAAAAAGAACATGTACGGTCCGACCCTCATCTCTCACGTATGATTTAAAACCCATTTTTTTTTTTGCAGTTACCATCTTGGATTTACGTTTTGACCTCTTTAACGACTTTAGCAGCTTTAAAAACTATAAAAACGATACCCATGATGAAAAATTTTAAAATTTTCAAAACTTCCGTCTATAAAACATTTTGACTTTACTTACTATCGGCTTTAGCACCCTCGAAAACTGTGAAAACGACACCCATGACGAAAAAATTTTCACAGCCGCCATCTTGGATTTTCATTTTGACCTCATTATCGACCTTGGCGCCCTCATCTCTTTGGTGATTGGAACTTTTACTAACAAAATCCACATTCCAAATTCAATCTATTTTGCTCCTCAGGGATCAAAGAGCTATTTTGGTCTCTGTTTACGAAGAACAAACTAGCTTTTTTTGAATAGATGTGATGAAAATTATATTCTATTTCTATATGAATAGTCAAAAGAAATCCTAACTATTTCGAGGCAGCGTGTTTCAAATTTTGAACTCGCTTCACCCGCTCGTAGTCGTACATCCTAAATTCTCAAATGTTTCTGCATATCTGGGACTCATTTAGTTTTGCCGTCTGAGGCATAATTTGGCAATATTACTGTATGGAAATAAGAAATGTGGCTAACTAGCGAACTAGAATATTAATGAATTGCAATTATAACATTGAATTTGATGTTGTAACCGTTAAATGTGTAACAAAGGCATTTGGAAAGTTTCCAAATATTTATTTTACATCTAAAGCTAAATATTCAGTGTTACGATTATAGTGATTGCATTTCATCAATATTTTAGTTCACTAGTTAGCCACATTTCATATTTCCATACAGTATTGCCAAATTAATCGAAAACAGGTAAATATTTGACAGCTATTTGCGACTGTGCCGACTTTTAGGATAAACGCTTTTAATCATTGTTCGGCTAGCTCTCTCACATTGGTGGCCTCGCCTCGCCTTACATGTTCTAAGCTACTGGCAAGGAATAAAAACAACTGACCAGGTCATCTTTGGAAGAGACCATGGATGATGAAAAGGCGATGATTACCATTGATAAATAAGTGTTTGTTAAATTTGAATAAAAAACAGCTTAGCAGAAAAAAGGAAAACTTATTTATTTAATTCACTTAACATAAATCATGAAAATTATAACTCCGTTTGACAAATATAAAGAAAAACTACTGACATAAAGTGAAAGTAATCTTCGTCATTATTAATTTGAACATCAGTTAAATTAGAGTAGGCAGGCTCTTCGATTTCCTGCAACGAATTATCTAGAATTTCGTCACTGTCTCTGGTGGTCTCTGCCCAGGACACACGCTTCGAACTTCGAGAGGTTTCCTTTTTCTTATCGGAAGTCGGAGTTGAATGGGAAACAGGCGATGGCGGGCCTTTAGTTGGCGTTTGAGCGCATTTGACAAGGTAATGTTTTCGAAGTATGTACTCGCGCATCGAGTCGTGGGACGCACGTTTAGGAGGCGGAGGCGGGGGCAGCGACCTATCCATGTCAGTATCACAAATGCAGGCGGTTCCCTCTTTCCTGGCTTCTTCTAAGCGTTTGCTTTCCTCTTCGTTGGCGGTGAGTGGCCAAGCGCCGAGTTTGTTCCGCACGAGGTGCGGGCGCGCGTGTGCGGCGCACAGGATGCGTTTGCGTACGAAGTCGTGGAACATGGTCAGTTCGGAGCTCAGCTCGCGACGGATGAGTTGCTTGTGCCGGGCTGGCACGCTGGGGTCACGCACTGCGAGCAGGGCCTAAGAAGCAAAAAAATAACAAATTAATTTCAGCAAATCTATTGGAATTGTTGCATGAACTTCGAAGTATGTCGGAATGAGTGACATCAGACATCGTTGAATGTTACCTGCGAGGCGAGCAGCGTGGCGCCGGCATCCAGTGCCCCGGCCACGAGGCGCTCGTCCAGCGCGGGCAGCGAGGCGGCGGACGAGATGCTGGTGAGCGACTCGCTGCGGTGCGCGCGCCGCTCGGCCGCCGGGCTGCCGCACGAGCAGGCGCGGCGGCGCGCGCGCGGCGAGCGGGACCCACTGCCTTCTTCAGTGTGGTATGCCTGAAATACAGCAAAAATAAAAACTTATGCGTCATGTCGTTTCCGTGGTTCTTGGGTTCCCGCTGGTCTGGGCGCTTATAAATCGAACCCGATCTGTTATAGTTATTAAGTACATTTATAGTCTTCCAGACCGTATTTCGGCCACGGCGGCCAATCTCAACGGAGACCAGCCTTCGGCGCGGGAGATATTATAGTGCACAAGTGTGTGCGCCGACACAGGTGCACTCTCTCTTCCCTCACTCTCATTGTCCGATGGGACGGCAATCCAACCGGAGAGAGATCAGGCGCAGGACCAGCGGCTTAACGTGCGCACCGAGGCACGGGGGTATCACACTGCCGACTTCCAAATTCCGGGCTGTTACTAAGAAATTCCTAAAGGAAAAACCCAATAACACTTTGCCCGACCTGGGAATCGAACGCTCAGCAGTCGCGCTTGCGACCATGAGACCAACGGCAACGGAACAGTTAAGTAGGTACATACTAACATAGGGTTATTTTGTTACTAACACTGTGGACCTCATAGTAGTCTTGTAGCGGTTAAACCGCCACATACGAACTACGCATCAAAGACATGACGTCACACAAATCCTGCATCGCGCAATTAGAGTTTACCGCGCGAGCGACATAGATAAGACTATCCGAAATCAACAGTCGGGCAGTCGGCCCGCCAGACACAACACCCGTCTGGTTGGAGGATCCTCCCTTTTCTATGGTGGATAAGTGAACTTTACACCCTGTTCCTCATACCCCTAAATTGGTGACCCCGAGTATGAACGTCAACGCAGCCTTCGTGCAACTACTTCAGCGTGACGTCATCATCATCACTCCCGCAAGCTTTCGTGAGGCGAGTCACACAGACAGCCAGCACCCTCGGCTTCAACGGGTATCCTGACCACCAGCATGCAGCGAACGCACATTCCTGGTCATCACCCTCAGCCTCATCACCCCGACTCACTGGGGAATCACCGCAATCATCTCAATCAGCGCAATCACCGCTATCACCTCAAATTACCGCAATCACCGCAATCACCTCAATCACCGCAGACAGTTCCGACTCACCGCGAACTGTGCGGCACCTGGTTCCGACTCACTGGAACCTTAGCTGGCACTGTGAAGCATCGCAAGATACAAGACTCTGCCCACTATCGACCACCGGTCTCCGGAGGGGAGTGATGTAGCGGTTAAACCGCCACATACGAACTACGCATCAAAGACATGACGTCACACAAATCCTGCATCGCGCAATTAGAGTTTACCGCGCGAGCGACATAGATAAGACTATCCGAAATCAACAATCGGGCAGTCGGCCCGCCGCCTGCTGCCGCTGGTTGGAGGATCCTCCCTTTTCTATGGTGGATAAGTGAACTTTACACCCTGTTCCTCATACCCCTAAAGTCTAATTAAATAAACTTTATTATTATAAATACCAAAACTGTAGTTCATTTTCAAATCCAATGCCGCCAATAAAAAAGGAGTTTAGATATTTAATAAAATTCTGATATAACATTACTTTTGTCCTATCTAAAGAACGAGCGATGGACGACTAAATATATAATATTGGTGAATTAACGGGCCGGCGGAGCATGCGTAGTTCATACAAACGTAATACCAAAATAATTTATAAATAAAACTTATTCTTAAGGTAGTGTGTATTTATTCCGATTGGATTACAGAATATCTAGGCTCCCAAATATATATTTTGAATGGACACTGATTTAAAGACGAGTTATGAGAAAAATAAGTTTTCTATAGAAAATTTAATCCTCATATCTCGTCTTTATATCAGTGTTCATTCAAAATATATATTTGGGAGCCTAGATATTCTGTAATACAATCGGAATAAATACACACTACCTTAAGAATAAGTTTGATTTAAAAATTATTGTGGTATTACGTTTGTATGAACTACGCATGCTCCGCAGGCCCCTTAACTTTTAAGAGCAGTGATAGCCTAGTGGTGTGAACGTCGGTCTGCCGAGTCCGAGTCTCGAGTTCGAACCTTTGACTTTTCGGATTCATGTGCGTATTGTATAATTATCACTTGCTTCAAAAACGGTGAAGGAAACCGGCATGCCTGAGAGATGTCCGCCTGTGAAACCAAGTCAGAGGCCCATGGGCGGTTTTAAAACTCTGACACCAGGTTTGTCATTAACCACACGAAAAGAATATTCCGCTATTCAACCTTAACTTCCACCTAACTAGAACAATGGCTACTCACATGATTAAGAGATCTGGTCAATAAACAGATGGCCGACACTAAAGTGCCGAAAGTAAGTTGTGGGAAGGGCTCGTAGGATATCTTGGGTGCTCCGAAGTGTAGCTCGACGAGAGGTTGCCAGCGCTCCAGGTCTAGTCCAGGGTCGGCCAGGAGAGATAGCAGTTCCGGGCTGAAGGATAGCAGACAGAGTGTCGCCATGTGCAGGATCTCTAGAGTTCTGGTAACGGAATTACATAAAGCGTTTATTAAAAATTGGAATTGGAAGTTTATACGACGACGACGGCTCGTCATTTACAGTTAAAATCATTAAAATTAAAGAGCTGACCAAAAATACACTTTACAATAGGAATATTTTTTTGTTAAAGTTTATTCTTGGTAGACTTAAGTCGTATTGGTTTGGTGGCTGTTCAGGTCAGAGGGCTTCATGGGAATTTTGGTAATGGATATAAAACTTAGGTGTTTTTCGGTTACATCCTCATGGTAATGGTCATAATTATGGCTAATTATTTTCAAACTGCGTATGAAATAATGATAATTAATTAGGCAAATTTTGAATTTACAAAATATAGAAGTTAATCGTTATTATGATGTAGGTAAGTTGGAAAAAGATTAATAGTGCGTTTACTGATTTACGTTCGTTGTGGATTAAAAATCATAAGAACAAGCTTTCTTTCTCTCACCTGTGTAGCACGTGAGGAGCCTGACCGTACGCATCATCAGGCGGCTGTAGCGCGGGGTCGGCGGAGCGACGCGAGCGCATCATCAGCGTCACGCATTGATACAGACACGCGCTTATACTTCGCTGTAAAAATAACACCATTTTTATAAAAACATGCCCTTTTGTATGACATAGTGTACCGTACGACTACCCGTACCCTGAGCGATTTCATGAGACCTGAAAGCAGTGTGAAACAAAATATATGTCGTGGCCAGATCTTAGAACTGCAGTGCTATTCTGTAACCATCTCACCGTGAAAACTTAGGTGAAGTGAGCTCGGAGTGAGCTGTCAGTCCCTAGCAGCAGGTGGAATGACAGCTCACTTCACGTTCACTTCACCTAAGTTTTCACCGTGAGATTATTACAGAATAGACGGGCAGATCTTTTCATGAAATAGAATATCGACCGCTGGTCAGATGATGATGTGGTCGGGTCAGGTCTGATCATTGAATAGGTACTTGTTTGACCATATGAACAGACAAACGCGAGCGGGCGGCTGGCGAGCGCTACTTCCAAGTTGGTCGCAGTTACTTGGCAATTTTTACTACACCTTAAACCATGTACATTAAAGGTATGGCCAAACGTCGACTGACATATCATTAAACGTTGAAGTTTAAACGATATGGTCTATGTTAGCTGGCCATTTCATGAAACTCAATCATTTCATAAAAATATCATTTCTAAGATCTGGCCAAGACATACACAGCTCGCGATCCGCCTTTGCTTCAAACGGTTTTTACGACTTGATAAAGACACCGAGATTTCATAATATGTAAGTTTAATTTAATGTGAATAAACTTTCCAGAATAAATTCTCTAAATGATAGTGAAAACCGCATCAAAATCCGCGGCGGAGTTTAGAAGAACAACACGGTCGTCACAGATAGACACATTGTTTTAAGATAGAAAATGGTAAAATTGCTGAGGGGACCGGGCGAAGATTCGCCAGACTCCACGCAGGTCTCATGTTATCGCGCACGATCAGTACAGCAGTTAAACTTACCATAATCCCGGTCAAAGAATTAATATTCTGAATACGCCACCTCGCCTCAAATTTAACCAACTGCACAACCAGATTGAGCGTAGACGCGCACAAGTTAAGTGCATCGATGTTTAACACTTGTCTTGGCAAGAGCACCGCTTCAATCAGATGCTCTAAATGCACTCCAACAAATGTAATGGCATCACTAGCGAAGAACTGCCCATGCTTCATTACCATCATAGAAATAAAGTCTAAACTGTAAGCGTAAACTCGCCACCATTCTTGAGGCTTCCAGGTTGACTCTCCATCGAATTTTGGAGGTAATAACTGCAGCCAAAGAAACTGGTCTACATCACTCATTAACAAGTCTTTATTAAAAGGACCTCTAGAATAAGCCGTCAGACAACGTAAGGCAGCTAAAGACGTATGATAGTGACGCCTTTTCTGCAAACATGTTTGTAGGCAACAGAGAATCTTGTTGATGAACCTACTGGATTGGAACCACTGTGACAATCCTGAGAACATGTCGTCGTATAAGTCCAAACACTGTTCCAACATCGCCAGAGATAGAACCACTGGCGGAATGTTTTCGTTCACTGGATGACCATTCAGTTTCGGCTCGGGAGGTTTCGGGTCCTCTTTGATATCGTCTAACACTTTCTCAAGCTCCAAACTATTGATATTCGTGACAGATCTTATAATACTCTGGGCAGTCACACTGTTAGCTTTTATTTCATAGTCTAAGCTGCTGATAGCGACTGTGCAAATTGAGAGAATCGCGCGGATCGCTCTCGGGTGCAGGCATTCGTAAACAATAGCTGTGTTGGTCAGCAGATTGTCGACTTGTTTGGCACTTGACTTTCTGTTATCAAAACAGTCATCTTTCCAATTTGCTAGCATTATGACATACAGCTCGGCTAATATAACGACTAATCTACTGTCTTTTAAATCGTCGAGTTCGTTTAGCAGCGCACTCATGCAGGGCGCAACCATTTTGGCCTTGTGTGCTATATTCAAAGTAATAGGTAGGCACTTGCAGAATACTGTGATGAAATCTTTCCACGAAGTCAACAGACCAAGCCAGACAGGCACTTTGTCGACCACATCGTCACTCTCACATCTACAGTTGAAGGAAAATATGTAATCAATCCAACGATCTAAATGCTTTTTGTTCGTATCGAAAAAATGTTCTAACATTTCCTTCAGATTAGGCTCAAGCTTATCTCTTGAGACAAAAAGCTCTATTCCAATTACGTTAAATATTTGCGAGTATGTTCTAAGCCCTGGTTGTATTTCGCTGAACAGTGGACTGGTCAGGTGTTCCCAAAATTTGGGGTTCTCCCGTAATTTCTTCACAAGTATTTGCATGTTGTTCTTCCATAACGCATGGAACAGAGCCATGATGCATGACAGCAAGGGGCTGTGAAGTAGTTTGGGGTCCTGAAATGAAATACACAATGTATTAAAATAGTTGCCAAATAACATAAATAGGGGCTCGTGGCTAAGTAATTACAGGCGCACGGGTCGCGGCGGACCGTAGATGGGTGACCATCTGGTACATATCGACACCCCTCAGTGCTTCGGAAAGCACGTTAAGCCTTTGGTCCTGGCTGTCATTTGTACATCTTTGACTGTTGTTTGCCTGGAATGAACGTCAAGTCGTTGATCTTTGATATTCGTCACGGAGAGTCAGAAGCCCAAAACTCTGACATCCAGTCTTACCAAGGCGTATCGTGTTACCCAGTAACTGGGTTGTACAGGTCAGATAACAGTCGCTCCAAATAAAATATCGTATTCAGCTGCATCCGGTTAAAATGGAAGACAACCCCAAAATAGGCAGAAAATGATGATGAACATAAATTAAGGTAAGTAAGAAATATACTAACACTCTTCACGGTCCCAAGGTAGTCAGCCATAAAACCCAAAATGCCTTCAAAACTTTCATCTGTCTCTGGTTTGTTTTCAGTCGTAGTTTTCTTATCTTTACCGTCCTCGTCTGTATCCATCATATGGTTATGGTTCATCATAAAGAAGGCTTCAGTGAGCCCTGGCTGAGTGCCTACACAAGTAGCGACAAATTCCAAAATAGCTACTTTTAGTTCTGTTGTTTCGTATTCATCTCGTAAGCGGTCGAGGAACATCACTCGAACTTGGTAGGCGGTCATGTCTAGAGATGCGAATAGAGACATTTGGAAGCGCTGAAACATAATTATTACATCTTGAAGACAGGAAAGTCGTGTTAAAGACAAATGTCTACATGTTATGAACACGTTACGATCTATAGTCAGTTTTTTTTTTAAATAATTAACCTTTATGCTAAGCGAGTTTTAAAATAGAGAACCTCAATGATGATTTTTTGTTGTGAAACGTCCTATAGGGGCGTCTTGGGAGTAAAACCTCTCGTAAAAACTCGTATGTCGTGAGGGCAAACGCCATGACGCTCTCTTATGCCGTTATGTCAGAAAGATATATTTATTTTTTCTCCATATATATTTATTGATCTTCTTATACATTTTTCAGTAACATACACATCTACCGGGGGTCCCGTAACGAACACATTTTTACAAATTATTATTCTGATCTCAAATTATTTTTCACAACTTACATCAGCGAATCTCTTCAGCAGGCGACAGCACAGTACTGGTAGGCTCTTGTTAAATGCATGATTGATATAACTGGTCACTCGAGGCACGACCTTCAAAGAATCCTTTTGTTTATTCTGCGCGAAGATTAGATGTTCCAATGGCGTCACTTCGTTGGCCTCCGTGACCATCGGCTTTAGGCGTAGAGCGAAGATTACGATGGCTACACATCGCTGTATCGTTGAAATGTATTGGGAATCAGTGCCCGATATCCAGTTTGTTTCGTTTCTTATTACGCTTTCTAGTTGGTCATTTCCTAAATTATCAAAAATAAAAATGTTACCCTTAAATTTTTTGCAAGTACAGCTAAGCAAAGAAAAATATTGAGTGGTACATACCAACAGAAATAAACTTCAATAATTCGAGTGCATTCTCAGTATGCAACAAACTATAAACACAAGTTTGTTTCAGCAACATGTTGCAGGGTTTAGTACTCTTCGGGTCTTGCAACACGAGAGTCAAGAAATGTGCGCAACGCTGTATCATGTCGCGACGTTCGCGAGTGTTGCTGTAACGCCAGCCGTACACGTTTGGGAATACTTCCCGAAGTATTAATATTAAGCCTGGGAGGATGACCTCAGAAGTAATGCGATCGTCATTTGAGGATTGCTGAAAATTAATATTAATTTACGGGATCAAAAATGTATTTCTTAACACTATTGATTTAGTCGAAATAACAAATTAGAATGGGTTTAATAGGTGGCCTATGTTCAGCGGTGGATTTTTATAGAATGATAATATTATTATTAATTCATACAAGGGCCAACATACCTCAAGAAACGCACACAGCAGATCAATATAAGCTCTCAAGAATTTGTAAGTGCCGGTCAGTTGTTCTATCGTCACTAAATAGGAACCAACGGCCGCTGAGTCGAAGGACGCACCGTTCGCGTATTCTATGTGAGACAGTTTTTGGTTCATGACGCGAGGTAGTAGTCCTGTATTTATCAGTCTGAAAGAAAGAGAGAAAATATTTTTAAGATACTTCGCAGCGTAATATAGATGAAACTATGAAGCTATTATTAACAGCCAAGTAGTCAAATGCAACTCAACTTTTATTCTGTATACATTTTTATGTAGTAGCTCTTAGTTTGAAATGTATTTTAAAAAAAATTAGATCTAAATAACTTATACAAGAAATAATACCTCAAATGGATTTCTTTAGGAAACACCGGAACCAAGGCAGTACACACGGCGAGACACTCAACCAGGAGCGCCAGCGGAGGCGTATCAGCTCTCATGAACCTGACCAGCACATCAAATACCCCCTCACTCGGCCCCACCAAACTCTTGGGTATTTCGCGATCCTCCACCAATGCTGACAACACCCCCTTCAACACTTTGGTACCCTGGTAGATCCTTTCCAACGTCGTATTAATATTATTCTGATGATGTTGCTTCCGATCTAATGCTTTCTGAATCTCACTGTTGAAAACTGTCCAGTAGGAATATGGAGTTCTGAAATGAATCATTGTAGCGTCTTTTCGTTCCATTAGTGTGGCTTTGGACCCAACTTCGATACGGTATGATGGGTCTCCCAGGGGGTAGTACTCCCTGCCTATAATGGCGTCGTCGGCTTGTGCAGCAAGTGACATCACAGGAACTGCGTTTGGATTGTAAATCTCTGTGTAGACTGGTAGGTTCTTGAGTTCAGATAGTAGCTGCGTGAAATAAGTTGTTATTAGATTGGTGCACATATTAACAGTATGCAATACTTAACAATGCAATGTAAATTTATCTTTTTTGTATTTGTGTTTAGTGGCATGAGGAACAGGGTTTAAAGATCACTCATCTACCATAGAAAAGGGAGGATCCTCCGACCAGACGGGTGTCGTTTCTGGCGGGCAACTGCCCAACGATTGATGTCGATAGTCTTATATATGTCGTTCGCGCGGTAAACTCTAATTGCGCGATGCAGGATTTGTGTGACGTCAGGTCTTTGATGCGTGGTCCGCATGTGGCGATGTTGATGCCGGGACATATGTAACTAGGCGCGAATTAAGCGAAATTCTATAAGAACTGTGAGCTAGTTTACACTTGTAACTGAAATTACAAGTGTAAACTAGCTCACACAAACACAAAGCGTTTCACAACATTCAAAAAAACTGCAATAAGGAAAAAAAAACAATAGTCAGATAACTTTTATCTGGAGAATAAATAAGGCGGTTTAATAGCTTTTGTACAAAAAATAGTATAGGTTGCCTGGAATAGATTGCAGAAAGCGATAAGACCGCCCATTGTATATTTTGTCAATTTATTTTTAAGGTTCTGTACGTCCGAATGAAAAAACGGAACCCTTATAGGATCACTCGTGAGTCTGTCTGTCTGTCCGGCTGTCACAGCCAATTTTCTCCGAATCTAACGGACACATATATTATGTATTTCTGTTACCCAAACACGGACGGAATAAATAAATATTGAATATGGAGGTCACTCTTGACGGAAATAAGAAAAAAAAATTGCATTCTGTGTTCACATATTTTTTTTACAATTTTGAAATTAATCGTTTTATAGTATTGAACAAAATAGATGAAAACCATTCCCACCCCCATCTCCGAAACGGGGCATAAAATAGTAGACTGTTTGCCTAGGGAGGGAGTACACAACTATTTTTTTAAGGCGAGTGTTTCTTTGAATCCAGAGTGGAGCGAAGGATTCTAGAGTAGCATCCTTCGCTACGCTCGGGTTTCAAAGTCCGTCACTCGGGCTTCAAATAGTGTTGCTCCCGCGGTGAACACTACTTTTTATGAGGAATTAAAAAGTGTGCGGTCCGACCCCCATCTCTCACGAATGATTTAAAACTAAAAAAAAAATCTGCAACCGCCATCTTGGATTTACATTTTGACCTCTTTATCGTCTTTAGTACCTACCTAACGATAACCATGATGAAAAATTTGAAAATTTTCGCAGCTGCCATCTCGGATTTGCATTTTGACCTCACTATCGGCTTTAGCAAGCTCGAAAACTATGAAAACGACACCCATGAAGATTTTTTTTTAAATTTTGTTAGCCGCCATCTTGGATTTACATTTTGACCTCACTATCGGCTTTAAAACCCTCGAAAACTATGAAAACGACACGTACATTGTGCGTGGTCCGACACGCACTTGGCCGGTTATTATTGCTATGTATTTTCTGGTGTACAAAAAACTATAATATATAAATAATTAAATAAATAGTTATATTTATTCAGCTGCAGCAGCAAAAAGATGTAAACTCACATTCAAAACACTGCACTTCCCACCTTCAGCTAGTCCACTAGCCAAAATAGATAGAGCACTAAAATTATATGGGAAGTATTCAAGCGCAGTATTCCACAGCGACACAACGCCACAGTTCTCATCTCTTTTTTGCAGCTTCCAGAACTGGCTGTTGATCTCAGGAGATGAAAGGAGGTGGGAACAGAGCTGCATGATCCCGGCCTGGTGGCTGAGGGTGCCGTCTCCGTCGAACTTGTCACATAGGTCGTTAAGAAGTCGGAATACTCGTTGTCGCGCGATTAGCGAGCATTTCGATTTGTCCTGTACAAGAATATGTGATTAGGAGAGTTTTGTTAGTTACTTTTTCAAAAAAATATTGTTAAAATGGATAGTGATTTATAAGGTATCATAAGGCAACATAAAGATTATAAAAGGACAATACTAAATACTTTCAATCACACTCACAGAAAAAACTGAACTATTCAGCATTTGTAGTTGGAATTCGAAAACTTGCATCCTCAGTGCTGTGGCTCCAAAGTGTTGATATTGACTCTCAAATAATTTTACATGTTGATCACTCTGAAACAGATGATCAATAAATTACTGGTAGAGAATGGTTCAACCGATTCGGAAGTTTTTTTTTTGTATTCATAATTGTATAGACAGGGCTTGCATTAAAGAAAATTTAAGAAAATCCACCGGTCTAGTCGAAAATACACCCGGGTGACGTCGAGCACGAACAGCTAGTCATAAATAAAGCTCTAGTCAAGCTAAAATGACTCTCGCGCGGGATACGCGAAACCGTACAATAATTTCCGTGAAGTTTTAATAGAAATTCTTTCACCAGAGTCACATCCAGCCTGTCTGTGAGAGCCTTGAAACGATGCGTCGGACTCGCCTTAGTTTGACTAGTTCTTAAGGTATAAATCTTCACATCCTATAAAAGTTGGCATTGAAGGAAAAGAGCAGTGGATCATGTTTTACAAATGGCTGCAAATTGAGGTGCTTCTGTCCCACAACATAAATTATTATCAATTATTGTTAAAACTTTGAACCTTACTGTTAAAAATTACTGTTTGGAGCCAGGGTAAATAAAATACCTGTAGAGTGAGCATCATCCAAGTGATGAGCATGGCACTGTGCTCAGCATTCATATGTAGTTTGGTGAGCTCGCACTCAACCAATTCTTTAGTACCATCTATCCATGTGGCCAAGTTGTTGCTGAAATATGGGAAACCATATTGGAGTTTTTATTTGATTTTCATCAAAATTAATAGTGCTTATTGAAATAGATTATCAATGAAAATATTCATAAAGGCAAAAGTTAAGTGAATAATGCAGTGATGTTTTAATTTGATGAGTGTTAATTTTATTGAACCCAAAAAGCAGTCAATCATTTCTCAAAGATACGTTTGTTAGGAAAATTGTAAAACCTAAAAAAAATTACTTACATTTTCATACCATCAGCAATAACCATAAAGATGCACACTTCCATATACATGATTCTCATGCATGGCTCTCTGTGCCTATCCTCTAGCAGTTCACTGTACCCTTGGCTCTTACCAAACCCATGTTTCCTGAACAATGTGAACAACTTGTTGAACTCAGACTCAGTAAATATCTCCTCTTCAGCTATATGCAGCAGAATCTGCAAGATTGCTAACTGCTCCCTCAAGTTACAGTCCGCCCACTCCTGTCTGATGTTTTCATTTGAGAAATCTGTCTGCATCCTCCTTGAAGGAGGCGCTGTGTTCAATAACTTATCAAACTGAGATATAAGGGACATTTTCAAGTTTTGAATTCCTATTTCTTTTATTATCTTCTTGAATTGCTCATTATACATATGATTAGGTTCATCTCTAAACTGTACTATGTATTGTAACAATTTAAGAACGAATAATCTCTCTGCATAGTAGAAGGTCCATACATTTGGTAGTAGGAACACAGGCCTGGTATCAACAAATGCAACATTTTTCAGGGCATTGGCAGGGGTACCATATGATATGTCACACAGGTAATTCTTCATAATTTCCCATATTTGAAAGCAATCCACATCCTATAAATAAATAGAAGTTTGTTAACAAATCCATAACAAACCATTGTAGTTAACAATGAACTTTGTGGTATAATAACTGAATATATACTAACAAATGTAGACTTTTAACTTACGATGTAGTTTTGTAGTGTTTGCACCACACTCAACAGTTTAGTTTGATCTGCATGTTTGGTTTGCAGTTGTGAAAAACTTTCAGCTTTGTGTGGCTTATAACTAGCAAGACCTTGTTTCAGGCCTTCCACAACCTCTTTATTCCCAAGTACGGAAGCTAATTCTTCATTGGAAAAGCTCTCAGATGTGGTCCAGCGCCATAATTGCTTCCAATAGCTGTAAAATTTATGTCCATAATAAAATGTCAAACAAATGTGGTAACATTACAGAAGCATATATTTTAGTATACACACCTTATGCCGTTTGCGGCCATGATTTAAAGTGTTGCTTTCGGAGAAATTACGACTATTTAGCTTTATAATTTTTGTTAGATTTATTTACAGACTGCCATGGCATTTTAGGTTACAAGAATAATAAACCACAGAATAAACCGTCACCCCATCAAAATTTGACAAATGTTGAGATGTCAATTTTAAGTCATTGATAAGTACATGTTAATGTCGTTCCAAAAAACCTCAAAGTTAACATTTTTATTTTTATTAAACCATTGTTGTGATTGTTTTAAAACTAGAAAATTGAGCAATCCCATATTGAAACCACCCCACTGGAGACCGACCGTACCAGTTATAAGAACCAAAACACGTAAAACAACAAAATAATAGAGAACCTAAACGATCTAAATCTGTGAAACTTGGAACGTTGTAAACGTACGTTTTGTTTTTGCTTTCATGTCTGTTTATTGTCGAAACAATATTGTGTAATAACAACTATTAGTGAAGCATTGCAGAATAATTGTATTATTATTATTAATTTTATAGAAATTAACGCTCTGTCTTACTTTCAATTTATTTTGTTTATTTCGATGTGATTGACATTATTGACATTTGTTGACATTTATCGACCGACGTCACCACATGAGGGTCGGCAGCTTCACTCCAAATTATCAATTTTAATTTGGTAGGTTCATCGATATAGTCTTAATTTATATAATAAGCAGTGCACGTGATGCTTATACTATAGGCGAACGTATGCATTGACGGTCTCATTTATACATTTGTTATTTTTTTGGTTACAGCTTTACTTTCCCGGTGCTTGATTGACTAGCGACATGGCTCCAGCAGCTCCTGCATTGTACCCTAAGCCCGATAAAGACGCCACAGGAATCAGGGCTGTACTTCTTGGACCGCCAGGATCCGGGAAAGGCACTCAGGTAAGATAAGTCTGTGACCTTTGGTCCATTACCTTTTATAAAAATCTTGTCACCTATAGGGTATGTAAGTAACTCATTACTAATGCATTTGTATCTGTGATTATTTTTGTTATGTAATTGAAAACTTAACTATTTGAGTATAATGATTATAATAAGTGGGCGTCCAAGCAAAAAGGGTCCAGTTCTCGGCATTTAGTTTCCCAGTTATAAGAAGTTTTGTAAAGTAAGTTGAATAATTTAATTTCGCGGTTTTAATTGATTATTAATAAATGCATAACCATCTACAATTTCATATAGCAAGCTTTTTCAGAATTTCAACTTCAAATGTCTGATTAAAAAAATATGTGCCTGTTTTTCAATTCTTACTATCAATTGACTCTTCTCGATACTGAATCTAGTCTTAACTCAATACCCCACTACCGAACCCTTTTTGCTTGACAGTTTTTATAGTAGCAAGTGGTTTTAATAAGACAGATATTACTTGGTACAAATAATTATGTTTACATAACTGACTTGTTTTTGTTATAGGCTCCTCGCCTTAAGGAAAAATACAGTGTTTGCCACTTAGCTACTGGAGACATGCTCCGGGAAGAAGTAGCATCAGGCTCAGAGTTGGGTCGTTCAGTCAAAAAGATCATGGATGAAGGAAAACTAGTGTCTGATGAGATGGTTGTAGACTTGATTGACAAGAATCTTGATCAACCTGCATGTAAGAATGGTTTTCTCCTTGATGGCTTCCCTAGAACTGTGCCTCAAGCTGAAAAGGTGAAGTTTGTTTCTACTTTATTCTTATCTTTTGTTTATCAACTAGTCTTCTTACTACATTTTATTTCAAATTCTCTGATATTAAATCTGAATGTATTAACATAATAGCAATAGTTATTATGTAAGTAGATGTTAAAAAACAACAGTCTGTTTCTTAAACTATTAATTGGTTTTAGAAGTTGATTACCTATTGTTTGAGGAAAAATTATGAATAACACTATTTAGTATTCACACAATGTGGCCATTAGAGAAAATGTCTAAGCTTTAAATTCTACTGTTTAAAAATAAAATAGGTTTTTTTTTTACTGGAACACAATTTTCACGATTTATCTTATCATGAAATGAATGCTAGTGATAAATAACTAATTAGGCACATAATAAAAATAACACTTTATTTTTATTGCAGTTGGATGTTCTGTTGGAAAAACGTAGAACTGCACTGGATGCTGTCATTGAGTTTGACATTCAGGATAAAGTGCTGGTGCGCAGAATCGCAGGCAGGCTGATTCATCCACCCAGTGGTCGTAGCTACCATGAAGAGTTCCGTCCGCCCAAGAAGTCCATGGTAGATGATATCACTGGAGAACCCTTGATAAGAAGGTCTGACGACACTGTAGATGCTTTGAGAAAGCGACTTGTGACATATAATGCACAGACTGTACCCCTTGTGGATCATTATATGAGGAAAGGTATCCACTGGAGGATAGATGCCGCTAACTCTTCTGAACAAGTGTTTAACAAGATCGATAACATCTTCAAAACTAGGATCTTTCAAAGGCAAAAGAATGCCCAGTAACTTAGTATTTAAGGAAACAAGTTTTGTACAAATCTTATTTCCATAATGCAGTGTGTTAACTGTCATTTGTTTGGTTTTGTGAATCTATATCTATTTTAGAGAATATTTTTCTTTAACAAATACAGTGGACTGGAATCATGGACTTGTTTGCATTTAACATGATAACACTTAATCAAATACTAAAACCTGCAATGACTATTGCTTACTACACAACACTTTGGTAACAGTAATTATCTTAAACTATATATATATATATATATTTGTAATCACGTTCTCGAAAACGGCTAACAATTTCGATGAAAGTTGCAATCTTTTTTTATATTTTTTTAAAACGTTGCCCACACTATGAATTTGTCCTGTATTCTGGGTGCGTTTACAAACATTTAAACTCACATACACAAACAGCAAGACCTGGAACAACTACTTGTAAGTCATACAAATATTTGTTCCATGCGGGAATAGAACCCGCGACACGCAGTGCAGCAGTCAATTGCTTAACCACTGCGACAACCGTGCCGTCAAATAGGGATTTATAGCGGCGAAAAATCGATCTAGCTAGGTCTCATATCTGCGAAAATTACTTTTCTCCATATTTTCACCCGAGCAGACCTGTCGCCCAAAGTTTAGAACAAGTTATGAAGAAACTTAGAATAATGCCATGGCAGCATGGAATTAGTAAGTACGTACTATCATGGCAGCGTGGAATTAGTAAGTACCTATTATCATGGCAGCATGGAATTACTATGTACTATACATAGAATTAGTATGAACTTTCCTATACTATTAAATGAGCATTCTCTATTATCACCAGAGCAGTGCTCGGTCGCCCAGGTACGCAAAATTCAAAAGTCATTTATTCAAACTAGGTTGAGAATCAGCACTTTTCGAACGTCAAAGTTACATAAGACAGTCCCACAAAACGCCCACCCTTCACCACTTCCTAGTGCTTTCGCTGGGAAGAAGAAGTGGCGCAACAAACTCCCCAGCAGCACAGCTGTCTGTTCAGTTAGAAAAACTTGATTCTATACAATAATTACTTATGCAAAATAATTTACATAACGCAACACAAAACATTAAATTATAAATTAATAGCCATATGACAGCTAGCACACGCCAATATACCAACCAAAAACATCGAGATCTATACTCAAGCAGAAATAAAAATAACTAAACTAAGTACTTGTACTAATAAACACCATCGTCATTCTCTCGCCCTCATTCTAATTTATTTTCTCCCATACTTCTCTATTAGTCGTTAGCGTCTTCATCTCGGTAGTAATTCCCTAATGTATCACATAATTATGTCATGAAATTAAAAAATCATTTAATTTTGTGTTCCACTGCCAAAATTTTACTTTTGCTTTTACTAATATAACACCATTATACTAAAGATACAGACAGCAATATTACATAGAAACAGGTAGTAAAATAATAAAAAGCCGTTTTTTTTAGAACTTTATTGTTTTTCATTAACTTTGTTGTTGAGAAAAGTACTTAACACAAAATGGTAAGCTCGAAAGAAGGCTAATTCACATTAATTTGTATACCAGGGTCACACATACATAATTTATTGATATCTCCAGCATGCTGAATCTAGAGATATCAGAAACTTCAGAATGCCACATTCAAAATATCTTCCATTGTGTTTTGTAGTTACTGCCTACATTCAAATCTAGATAACTACTACTATTTACGTATTTATCACCAGTTGATACATCCCTCACATTTTTATGTAAGTATGCTAAAATGAATGAAGGCATCTATGCTGTGCCTTACAGAAATGAATTAACGGATCAACAGCTTTTATATTTATGTAAGTAAACCACTTTTATAACCAAAGTTCACGATATAATGTATGCGACTGAGCAGAAACTGCAGTGCCATTCTAAAATAAGCTATGATGTGTTTTCTGGCTTGAGAGAAAGTCGCCTCTGATTTACTAATATTATTTATTATATATTTATGTTTCTTTTTTTATGGATCACGTAGTTTTCAATAAAGATTTTTATTATTATTTATTATAAGAACTGTTGGCTACTAGTTCTGAACTAGTTTATTGTCCCTATGGGATTGTTTTTGTGCACACTAAGTATGTAAATAAATGCACATACGTTTATTAGTTTTATAGAGTAAAACGTTGGTATAAAACTCACTTGTTATAAAGTGTGCTTGAACAGTGTATGGGTACCTTATATATTATATAAGTACTTAGATACTATTAATAATATACTTACTACATAATACGCTATAATAATCCGTAAAGGCGGATACTGGTCGGGAAGATAATTTGTGTAACGGATTCGAGCATCTGCATTCACCAGTGAGTACCTATCTACTTATGTAGGTATATCAAGCCGATTCGATGAACTCTGTAGCAGAGGGTTTTTATGACTTTGAATAGTTAACTTTATCACTGAGGATATAACGTGCAGTTTTAATAAACATTGACAAAGACATTAACCTGATTAAATGACTCTTCGTGGCCAAGTGCGGTCGCTTAGGATCGTTTGCACTTTATAACATTGAGTAAAGAGTTTACTGTTCAATATCATATCTATAAAACCTCTGCTATACCTACACTCTTTTGAGTCCGGCTGAAGTAGGTAGTGTGCTGTAATTACAAGTACCTATAGGTACTGTGACGCCCAGGGATGATCTATTATTGGACTGGATCTAGTCTAGAATGCAGCGTCACATCCAAAAATATTCCGCCATGTAGGAGTAGAGTAGGTAATGCTCGATTTAAATAGAATTCAAAACTTGTGAGTATTAAGTTATATTTCCTATAACTACCTGCATAAGTTAATTGCTCGGTAGTAGGGCGATGTCACTTGATGTGTACAGTAGAAATATTTTCATATGTCCCTCGGCAAACATCGTGTTTAGTCAGTTATCAGTTGCCCTTTGCACTTTGTGCAGACCGGACGCTCTCAATCGATTTGGAAGTACCTATATAGAGTTGTTAATACTCTTATAACTAAATGTGATTAATTTTAAAAATGGGAGGAAAGCTGTTTGTATTCGGAAATGCGATGATTCCCGAGAAACATTAAGAAAATATGTAAGTAGTTGTATATCTGCTTAGAAGGGAAATGCTCTTTTTTGACCGACTTCCAAAAGGAAGAGGTTATTACAAAATATAATGTGATCGATTAGTATTCATATATTCTCGTACATCGCCCTACAAAGCAATCTGCATTATGATCTTCGTACACCATATCAACTCGACACTACTCCAACACTGTTTCAAAGTCAACGTTCTCTCGGTGAGCGTTCCCTAGTCAACCATGCATCGTGAACGAGTAGGTAGGTATACAACGCGTCGTCAACTATCATCGAATCTATACTTACATGTTCATTGTGCGGGCAAACGAATGGCATGCGGGCCGTAGTTGGTTTCACAGCCTACAATTATATATGTATGTCGCCGCGAAAGCGTCTACCTGTAAAGATTATAACATAATCTTATGCGTAACAACCTACCTAATATAATTGTTATTCACCTGGTGAATAACAATGTCACAGTGTGTGATTGAAAGCCAACTACCTATATCTACCATCAACGAAGAATTACACCGGAGAATGGTCAGAAACGGCACAGCGTAGATACCCTGTCCTGTTATATACAATATGTAAAAAAAAACCTGTCCGATCCGAAAAGTGCACATAGGTAGGTACTATTGCAATAACATTACCAAAACAAAAAGTAATAAAAAATCTTGTTACCTATAACTGAAAATAAAAGATGTTATTGCTATTTAAAATTTTCGTTTTTAGTAAGTACCGGAGTTATCCCAATTCTATAAAAAAATGCAAATATTCAACAGGGGTCATAAGTTATGAATGACTTGAAGACTTGATATAGGTATTATCCCAGTAAAATACCCCTTTGAAAAAAAAGCGGGGTATATATTTTTTCTTTTTTTCTAAAAATTAAGTACACATAGGTAAATAGACTGTCAGAACAGGAAAGGGTTTTTTTTTACACGTTGTACAGGGTAGTTGGTTTGAGGTGATGGTTTACGGCAAACGCGTATGTTAATGGTCGAATATACTTTTACTTGTTTTGGAAAATTCTACTGTACGAGACACGATATTAACACGTTCAGTGCTGGGAGCCCTCCTGGAGGGTTCACCTAGTCGCAATGGGATGCCGGGAGCCCTCACGGAGGGCTCATTTTAAATGTAGGTTTTTCTTGGGGAATACAGCATTCTAAACCGTGAAAATAAAATTTATGTATGTTTTAACAAGATTTAATAGTATTGCTTTGGTTTTAAAATCCAAGCAATTTTATTTCATAAATATTTTTTGTTCACTGTTACAAATATTTACAAAAACTTTACAAGTTTGGATACTACTTATAGCGACAAGATGTCCTGAAAACACTATTTTACTTCGTTTTACAGTGTAATATAACACGGTTTTAGACCTAAATACCTAATGCCGTTGACCGTCCAAGGATTAACTTTAGCGCAAACGTAATGCCGGTAACCCTCCCGGAGGGTTCGTTCTGTGAAAAGTGGGTGGATTCGAAAGTGTTAAAGCTCACATTCCAATACTTTACCTTTGAGTAGAGCTAATGTCGAGTCGTTAAGGTGTGCGATGGCCTTTATAGTGCATTGTTTAGGTACCTACGATCTAAATTTATTACAATTAGGAGTGAATTATAGGTAAAAATTTATAAAATTCATCACTGGGTAATTTCACAGCCGTGTATAATATTTGCACTATGGAATCGGGATTTTAAGATAATTTGAAACCTTATGTTTACGTAGGGTAGTTACGAAGTTTAAAATGTCGGTACATACTTAAGTAGATACTAAAATCTATAAGCTGGACAACAATGGGTATTTTAGGTACTATTACGTACGTATTGAACTTTGTCTTAGAGCAGCCATACACGGGCAAGCTGCGACTGCATAGTGAACTACAGTCTTCTATTTACATACATAAACGGAACCACTCGCGCGGTCGCACAGTTGCCACACACGGACTTGCTGGACGCATGTGCTCGGACGAGCTGTCGACTGATCTCGCGGTTATCCCCTTCGCCCGCTACTGATTAAATTGTGACTGATCTAGCAGTTGAATCCGACTGCTGCAGCAGTTATCAATGGCAGCTTCAAGCTGATGACTATGACTGCATGAGCGGTCCGTGTATTTTGATAACTGCTCGAGCAGCCAGTGTATGCCCGCCCTTATGAACGACGATAGACACAAGCATTGACCTATCACGGCCGTTACCTATTACTTAGTTACTATTTATAATACTTAAAAAATGCATGTTCCTACTTTAAAGGCTGCCGCAGACAGGCGCGACGCGACTGGTAGAACAATTTCTATGAAAAATTCGCGGAAATAGTTCCATCGGTGTCGCGTCGCTCCTATTTGCAAGAGCCTTAACGCAAAACGCTAACATAACGATTGCAGTGAAAATATGATTTGGTAACTGTATGGTATGGACCTACATACCTATTAAAAATCCTAACGCCCGGTTTTTAAAACGAAAACCAACGACGTTTAAAAAATAAACTCATGTCAAGTGATCTGATTGGCTGTTGATAATTCAGTCATCCAATCACAGTAGTCGACATGCGTTTGACATTTTGTTAGCAAATTATGTTGATTTTCGTTCCAGAGTAAAGGCTTGTGCAGAACAGCGCGACGCGACGCAATTCGAAAATATAATTTCTTAGAATGCTTCACGGTATAACAATAACCGGTGTCGCGTCGCGCTAGTCTGAACGAAGTTTAAAGCTTCGTTCAGACTAGCGCGACGCGACACCGGCTATAAAAAAACTTTTCTTGGAAATTGTATTGTTCGAGTCGCGTCGCGCTGGTCTGCACGAGCCTTAATCCGGTTGTAGGTCTCCGGTTCATTAGCATAACCAACATAATTCTCAATAATCAAAATAATAAGATAACTACTGGTGTCCTCTGTCTGTTATCCCATCAAGGTTGACCTTTGTCAAGCTGCTCTACGATGGGAGGTTCTAGTTTCGTAATGTAAACACCGCTAAATACAACGAAAGGTTATTATAATATAATATAATACATAATAATGATAGTATGCAAGCTCAAAGGAAGTAAATAAAACACAAAATAAATGGACCGATTCAGTGTAATTGTGATCATTTTCAATAAGTTTAAACGTAATTTTATACAAAAGAACAATAATTATTATAATAGTAGGTACAATTTATATGTAGATTTGACTTTACATTAGATACAACAATGAGACGTTACTGAGGCGAAACAAAAGTAAAAAAAAGTGATATAATCAAAAAATATAAAAGCAAATGAAACTTCATGATAAGCTAAACTGATAGTAGGTACCTACCTAGTTAGATCGTAAAAATAATTCACGCCGACTAGCAAAACACATTAACATTTAAGTGCAATACTCGAAGCATTACACCAGTATTATAAAAATTTCCATCGTTTAGATATTTAATTTAATTATATTAACGTATTATTTGCACCAAATGACGTATTTTAAGATACTGAGATATGATAATAATAACAAATGATATGAAAACGATCGATCATACACTCGCGGTCAAATAATACGGGTCGATGACGAAAATCCCGGTAACCAGCAAATTCATATTGGTACATGCATGAAACTAACTTTATATTACGGAGAATTTTAATATTGCATGAAAGAAAACCTTAAAAAACACATTTTAAAAGCCTCGCCTATTTGGAAATAAATTCAATTCGCGGTTGTTTTACTTTTGCTTGTTTTCACTATGTTAAAAGAAGGCAGAAATCAGCGAAGTACAGCAAGTACAATATAGGCGTGTCACTTTCTATAGTGCAGCGAGTCGTCCAACGTTTCCGAGAAACTGGGCAGAACATAAGAAGATCAGGAACCGGCAGACCGATGTACTAAGGCTCGACAGCATCGATTTATTGTTACGACACCGAAATTAAATCGGCAACTCACGACAGTTGAATTAACAAATCAACTTCGGGAAACCCGTAGAGACGACGTAAGCGAGTGGACTGTAAGGCGGCAGCTCCTTGAAGCTAATTTGACCTCATATAGACCCGCAAATGGTCCAAAACTTTAAAGGGAACATCGGATAGCAAGATTACGTTACGCCCGCGAACACGCACAATGGGGAGACGAAGTTGAGCAAGAGTAACGTTTTCTGACGAATCCAGATTTATGATGTATGCACATGATGGGCGGCGAAGAGTCTACTGACGGCCAGGGGAACGTTTTATGCCAGCTTGTTTTGAGGAAAAAGTGCCGTTCGGCGGTGGATCTGTTATGGTTTGGGCTGGAACTCTTCAGAGAGTCGGAGTTAGTGCTGATAGAAAATGGTATAACGCTAATTAGTGCAAGATATGTGGAAGAAATTCTTAATGAGCATGTTGACCCATTCAATCGCATGGACTGACCCGCGAGAAGCCCGGACCTGAATCCAATTGAACACGCTTGGGACGAACGAGCTTGGGAGGTGTGTAAGAAACCGAAACCCCGCCCCAGCTTCACTTCAAGACCTGAAACACGCGTTAGTGTAATAATGGACCAATATTCCGCAACATCGCTTAAGAAACTTAAAAAATAGCATTCCCAATCGCCTGGCAGCTGTGAGAAGAGCCCCTGGAGGCAATACAAAGCATTAATTTTGTTTTAAAGTTCGTTTTTGTGTTGTATGTGAAGTGCCAACCATTATTTTTTCAACATAAAAGTTATTGTTTGTTTTTTTAAATGTAATTTTGACAATTAAACCAATAATGTTTCCAACATGTGGTGTAGGTATTTTATTACCTGGTAGATTATCTACAATATATCTATTATATACAGTTTCATTCATGCCGCTAGCTCTATTATTTTAATAGTAATCTCAGTTTTTCGTACCGACCCGTATTCTTTGTCTGCGAGTGTAGAATAGACACGTAGCTTACCAGTTACCACTGACAAAAAGACAGTTAATTAATCATAGGTCCCTATGAGGGGGAAAACAGGGTCTGTCATGGGGAATTGAGACGTAAACACGAATGAACACCGAAAGCTCAACTAACGTCAAATAAATAACTATAGTTAAAAAATAAACGTAGATTATATACAGAAATGATACGATACCAGTCACAGCTACTTAACAACGTCCTACGCCACTATATATAGCTTTGGATAATCGTAACGACAACACGTTTGGGCTAAAACTAATTTACAATAAAGCCTTTTTAGAACAACATTTACATACATTGAAAAATATTAACAAGTGGGGTTCCGGGGAGTTTGCTACTGGTGCTGGAAAACAACTTTAATATCTACACCTTTACCAATATTTTAACCGAATATGATTACGAAGAAGACTATCTGAGGCACTTGATCTAAAAATTTACCAGATTTAGTGACGATCAGGTCTTCTACACATACCCATATTTCAAGCTAACTGGGTGACTGACCGGAGTCTTGAGATGACAAGAAAAAACGAGCACTAGATTGATTTCTGCAAAACTCTGTGTAGACTCCGCCCAACAAAGTTGTTTTGAAACAATAGGCTGAGTAGTCTACTACCGGTAGTGTCGTGTGCGGCGCGTGCGCAGGCCGCGGCGGCTCAGTGCTCGTGCAGGCGCTCGTGCGAGCGCGACGACGAGCGCGACGTCTTGCGCTGGTCCAGGTACGCTGCCGGCGCCCAGCCCTCGCCCTGACCCCCTGGGGAAACAAACTACTTGTCAATCAATAGCATTGGATTATACTAAACATAAGCAATGATTTAGGCCTGCTAGCACCACAAATCATTAAATCGAAGATCGCTTTATTTCTGTCAAACGTTTGACGTCCACAGATATAGAGTGATGTTATGCGATATGTGATGTTTAGCGCAAGACACATTTGGTGATTGGTGCTGCAAGCGGACTTTAGAATATTAGGTTAAAGCACTTTTGCGCATTTGTTTATCTAGACAAAGCCCTATGACTACGACGGTCAAAGTTGGCGGCAGACCGCCAATCCGCTCCGATCCGATCCGATCTTACTGGGGTCGTTCAGCCTCGGTAAAGTGCAGCAGCACTGCCAAGTTTGCAATGTGTTGGTGACTATCATAACTTTCACTTTTGAGAGCGAAAACATCTAAATTGGAATGTGTTACAAATCGTCGCCATGCACTGAAAACCCCCTTTTTTTCTTCTATTTTATTTGCTGTCTAGAAAACCTCGTACCTAATGCTTAGACACGTTATCAGCTCTAAGACCGTCCTCGGAGAACGTCAATGACGGCCATATTTCAAATAGTTTTTATTTTCTCCTGTAAAATAACGTTTATTGCAATCACGAGGTTTTCACTGCACGGCGACGATTATGGTCGTATGGTATGGTAGGAGTAAGTGCGCTCTCAGCGCGTGGGCGCGCTACGTACCCGCCAGGCGCACGTACCACCAGCCGGCGCAGCCCACCTTGAGCAGCTCGGCGGGCTGCCCCTCGCGCAGCGCCACCTCGCTGGGCCCCACGGCCGCGTAGTCCGACAGCGCCACCAGCGCACACCCCACCGCCTGACACATGACACACCTGTTACTACACTTGTGCATACAACTCTACTCTCTAGCTTGCTATGTATTACTGAGATGTTTCACTGTAGCTAAGGATCCTTTCAATTCCAATGGTTGTTGCAACTACTGAGCAGCGAAACTTGTTCGCGATGATAAAACTGTTTATTGTAAGTGAATGGCATGAATGCATAAAGGAGAATGGCCAACCATTTTGCGCGCCCTCGTGACCTTTATGACCTCAATGACCTCGAAAGTTCTTTTTATGACTGTTTTTTGATTACTTTGTTACTTCGATTTGACACATAACCTGGCTTTGCAGGATTTGATCCTTACCAGTAACACTATCGCTAAGGACTATGATATAGAATTATCAAAATAAAATCATGGTACCCAGCGATATTGTTGCTGGTAAGGATCAAATCCTGCAAAGGAATGTCATTGTGGTAAATAAAAAGAAATGTTCCTTTACTTATTTTTTTTTTTTACGAACCGCTTCTCGTTACAACAAGGTTTTATTTTTGCGCTTAAGTTTTATCCTTCATCAAATTACTGTCTTATCGAGATCTACAAAATGGCAAAATATGACGTGTGGTCGTTATTTAGTGGTGGAGGATTGAGTCTACCATCCTGTTCTTGCATCAACTTTAGGAATTTATTAAAGTATGGAATGATGATAATAATAATTTATGTTTCTGTCTAGATGCAACAAACGCTGAATTAAAAGCACCCTTCAAGATTTTATGGAATCCAGTTTATGTTTCTCTACTACATGTTTTAGTGTTGCCTCGACTTTTGGTTCCAATGTAGGTCCAGAAAAAATGTGTTGTGTACTGTCGTGATTCTAGCGTTATAATGACTGTAGCAATCATAATGTAGTAAATAAATACACCATTCATCCTGTACATCGATCAACATGCATTCCTTCACCACTGGTCAAACAAAGAGCGTAGAGCCACATTGAAGTCAAATATCACAAAAAATGTCATAACGGCTATGACGCGTATCTTTAAAAATGTTGCCACGCTCATACAGACTACCCTCGATTTAGGAATTTAAAAGCTAGAGACCATTTCAGTCATCTTTTGATGGTATATTGTTCATAAATGAGCTAGATATTTGACAGTAATTTGACTCTGACCCAGAACACAAACATGCATTTAAATTCTGTAAAGTAAGTAGGTACTTAGTAAGTACAAAAAGTTTCCTTGTTGTATTTCCATCTACTAGTAGTTTGGTGTTTGACCAGACCATGCATGTTAGTAAAGCGATTAGTAGAACATTATATAACACACTCATAATTAATAGATTAATCAAATAATTGTTAGGTAAACAGTTATTGTAGTCTTAAACGACAGATATCACAGTTATATAAAATATTTTTAGAAGATATATATAGCACATTATGTTGACATCAAACGTAGGCGGATATTACATAATAATATATAAATATAGACAGTTTCTCAGTAAGGTATAGTCGCACTAAACACTCCAGTAATATGTAGTTATAATATATTCATAGAAATACGTCCTTAAGTCCAGTTGATTCGGGTGCTAATAAACTAAAAACTGACTCTCATATTATGAGCTTATAGAATTGTAAGTACCTACCGATAACTATAAATTGTAAGTATGTACATATAACTATAATTTGAAGGTACGTTGCTGTGGTAGATCATTAAAGATTTAACTATCGTGTCGGTAATTTGTCAGTAATAAAAAATAAGTAAGCAGATTAATTTTCATAATAACACTACGAATAAGAAGATAATACAATTATCCAGCATTCCATTTTTTTAACATAACCCATTGACTCATGATCAATGTACATGAGTCAATGGGTGGGGCACACAATAATATATAGGCCACGTAGGTTTTATGTAGGTACCCAGTTTTCTCTGGATTTATTTAAAGTTTGACTAGATTTTAAAAAGGTTTGTAAGCTCATAATACGTTAGAAATCAATATTCAGATAAAATAAATATACAGGGTGGAAGGGACATCGACGCGAAAACTGATACCATGGATTCAGTACATGACTCTGAAAGACCCTCCGTTAAAATTTTCCGTCGGTTATTTACAAAAAAACAGCTGTTTCATAGAAAAGTTCAATACCTATGCGGTCAAAATGTATGGAACAGCAGATTTTTTTTACTATATAAATACTATATAAAATATAAATAACCGACGAAAAATGTCAACGCAGGGGGGTTCAGAATCATGTACTGAATCCACGGTATCAGTTTTCGCGTCGATGTCCCTTCCACCCTGTATAGTAGATATAAGTAGTATCAGAAAACGTGTCACACTGAAGAAAACGAAACATTACAGTAAAGCTATTGATTGCACGTCCAAAGCGGTGGTCAGTGAATGATGCAAGCTGTGATGCCGTGCTCAGCTGTGTCCGATCTCGCTACTTATGTCTCTTAACCTCCTCGGTCATTAATATGACATCAATTTTGAATAATATACGAAGATACGCTTTGATATAAATACGGGACATGTTTGCACTAAATATTTGTGTTCATTGGTTCTAGATAGTGCACACATTATTGCGCTATTTTAAACAAGCGAGATATCTATGCACCTAAATATATTTACGTAACATATAATAAGGAAGATATATGTATGTATTACATAATATACAGTGTGTTTCCGCTAAATGTTTCATGGTATTGTAATATAAAGATAAAAATAATCATATTTATCGACACTGATGTATAAACATTTAATCGAAGCAAGCGCATAATTTAACATAAAAACCAATAAGCACACTGACAATGAGTGACATAACAAACAAAACATGACTTACACGATATTTAATGTTCAGCGAAACAACCGAAATATCCACGTTCTCTTTGGTTAGATAGTATAAGCTTTGGATATAAACTCAGTCTTTTCATTATGTACAAAGCCTCTACAGGCTGTATGCTCGAAACTTTTATATTATTCAGTACTGTGACACGTAAAACGTGGATGTGGCTTGTGCGGAGCCGGCCACTGAAAAGAACTGAACCATTCTGTGGATGGTTCCGTTGAGACCGACTGCGACGGCCTCCGTCACCTGTAGAACAATACAACTTGAGCATGGCTTCGTTACACGTCGCCTGGTTACAGTAGGTACACCTCTCTCGGTAAGTGGTGGATGTGAGGTGCCTCGTGGACCGTGCACTTACAAAATTCATAAGTTTTCAGTGCTAGTGTCGCTAAATTATTTAAAAGGAACTAAAAGCGATGATGGCTAACTTAACTTTTATGCTGTGAGGGCGTGAAACCTATTGGACTAGGGCAGGACGTTATGTTTTTAATCGTATGTCGAGAATTTGTAGCATTTACATAATTTACACGACTAGATCTAAGTAAGCAGATACTGCAAATTCTCTGACGATGCGCATGTTCTACCACCGTTTGACCAATATTTGAATCCCGTATCCATAATTTAGACAGTAATGTTGTCGGGAAGCATCATGTGCGTGGGGTTGCCAGCGTTGTCATGCGCTACCCGTGACTATTCAGCCCGCATTCCTTTAAAAATACACTTTACACTTACATAAGAGTGGGTTTCACTTCACTCAACACTGCAAACCCAAAATTAGTTGGCATTAATTTAAGAGACCCACGTTTTAGTAAAGCTACCCCGACAGTAAGCACTAGTCCTATGTTAGTACTCGTTACCGGAGAGGACATTACTGACATTTACTGTGAACATAAGTTATTATTTTATTGACAGGTAAATATGTTTTCTTTCAGTCCCAAATACCGACATAAACTCCCCAAACAAGTCACATTTAACAAAACAACACAAATTAATTCCTGCTCTAATTTTATCAGATCCACATTTGAATGCATTAACAATTTCATTATTTACTTCTTTAATCGGGAATATTGATTGACTAAGTAATTTTTCAGTATTAATTACTCTTACTCCTGAAAAAGGTCACTGACCGTCCGCCGCATTAGGCGGACGTCCGCGACGGACGGTCCGCGTACGGTTCTGTCGCCGCCCGTCGAAGAAGTTATATGAAGCCGGAATTTCACCAATGAAACTGAACGCGATCAGCACATCTAAACGGCGTTCAACAGCTGTCAGTGTCGCGGAATATTGACACTGACAGCTCTCGAACTCGGTCTTAGTCAATCAATCGTCCGTGTCCACCCCCTACCCAGGTACATACACTCATACAGTGGTAAGTTAGTGTCGCGTACATACCGGCGGGTGCTCGGTGTCGTCGTCGTCGTCGTCGGAGGGGTCGGTGGACCAGCACGGCTCGTCGTGCGCGTCGCAGGACGCGGCGCGCGCCGGGCTGGGCAGCACGGCCGGCTTCTGCGGCAGCGCGGCGGGCGGCCCGAGGTCCCAGGAGCTGGCTTGGATTAGTGTTCTGTGGGAATAGAATGATGGTAAGTTTGGCTGTGTGACTCTGTTCAATGACAAAGAAATAGTGTTCTATTAAAATCTTCTTTTGACGGTTGAGATTACTTTCTACAAAATATTAGAATTAGCAGATCGTGGAGATTGTGAAGCATTAATAGTATTATTTTCAATTTCCGTTTAAGCATTTTAAACTATCATTATCATAATATTTTATCTTTGTTAGTTCAAACTCAAAGCATTTATTTCAATTAAACAATTTACAGGCACTTTTGAATTGTCAATAAGTGGGTCAGTCAGAAATATGAACCTAGTTGCCCATTCCAAAGCGTAGTAGAATGGAGAATAACAGGCAAGAAACTCCACGGACACTCTTTTAAATAAAAACGATTGATAAAAAATATTGGTTATATCATTCATGTTGGAATTGTGCATGTGCGCACAATGTGGAAAGACGTGCAGGTTCGTAAAAGCGTCCGTAATAAAAAGGAAAAACAGAACCATTCAAAAATTTAAAATAAGCCATGGCAGCTAAGAGATGACCAGTCCCCACTGACGGCGCCCGTTCACGAACATGACGCATGGACCAGCACCATTCAGCTCAACCATTTAGAAGGGAGCTAAATGATCCAACACACGCGCCACCATCAGCGAGACATTTGAGTGAGCATGACATACTCACAGCCGCCAGGGCACATTCAAGTCAATGAAATACTAGATACATATTACCCGGTAAATGGTAGCTCTTTAGTACACAGTCCTCACACCTGTGCTATGCAATTATATATAATTGCAAATACAAAGGAGATTGAGTTGTTAACTTTATTGCGCATGTTGTGGTCTCCTTTATGTGAAGGAGTACACCTATTTATTTATTAGCTGATGTTGCCCATTATTTATGTGTGATACTTATCTTTTGTTGCAGATCCTAAATACATGAAGTAACCATGGCCATAGATAAATACAGATCACTCCGCATTTTAGGTATGAAGCTACAAGTACCTACTCTAACGGATTCAGAAGATATAAGAATTATGCGATAGAGAGAGAGGCAACTTGTAGGTGAATATAACTGTAGGCGATTATAATATAATAATAATAATATCAATTGTATTGTTTAACTCAGACTAGATTACATGGTAAGGTAATATACTTAGTCTTGCCATAAATATTGTCACGAAGATTTTTATTTTTTTTATTGCAAATAATATTTATTACTTTTACAGTGTGTTAGTTTAATACATAAATATAAAACAATTTAAAATATAAAAAGCTTATTGGAAGTGGTCTCCATTGGCTGCAATACAGTCCTTTAAACGTTGAGGCCTGTTATCAATACAAGCACGCACTCTTTCTGGGAAAATTCTTCACTGCCAATCGTATGGATTGTTTTAGTGACTCTAAATTATCATGGCGTTTAGAGCAAGCCGTACTCTCTAAAACTGACCATAAATCATAATCCAGCGGATTAAGATCGGGACTAGACGACGACGGCCAGTCTTCAGCTCTGATGAACTCCGAAACGTTCACTTCCAACCAAGACTGCGTGGACCGAGCTCTAACCATATCCCTTTGCATACCGCTTCAGTAGTTGTTTCGATTTTACCACCCTATTCTTTTTTTAATTATCAGTTAAAAAATGACCCGTGCGTCTCTTATAGGCTGCATGTCCTAAGTCATCTTTTAAAATACGCGACATGGTTCTGGGTGCTATCTTCATCTCCCGAGATAAAATCTTTTGCTTTCAAAAATAAAATAAATAAATAGATTGCCAAAATTAGAAAACTCAATGAACAATCGTATAAAAATGACAGATTCCAAATTCAAATGTATTATTTATCTTTCTTATTTTTTATTGTAAGCAGTGATAGCCTAGTGGTGTGACCGTCAGACTGACAAGTCGTAGGTCTCGAGTTCGAACCCAAGGCACGCACCTCTGACTTTTCGGATTCATGTGCGTATTATATAATTATCACTTGCTCAAAAAACGGTGAAGGAAAACATCGTGAGGAAACCGGCATGCTTGAGAGATATTTCTCGACGGCATGTGAAGCCAAGTCAGAGGCTCGTGGGCGGCTTTAGAACTCTGACACCAGGTTAGTTTACTAACCACACGAAAAGAAGAAGATTGTAACAGTATTTATGGCCAGACTAAGTGTATAAAGCACAAGCATAAAGTTTCTTAAATCTAGTTAGTGGGTGCCGTTCTCCTAAATAGGTTACAACCTATTTAGGAGAAGGACCTGTGTTTAGGAGATAACCTGTGTTTAGGAGAAACAGTTCCGATCCCCATCGCGTCGTAAGGGTTGATTTATAATAGCACGTGTTAAATATGTATATTATATATAAATCGTAATCATTACAGCAAGCTACAAAATAAGAATGAGAAATTAAGATAATGTAAAATTATTAAACAACAGAAAAATCTAAAATACCAATTTCGGAAGACTTTTAAACATAAAAAAAATTAAAAAAATGTTCAGTATGTTAGTGTGGTGCGTATTTTGTTAGTGTGGTGAGTGTTTCATAAATGTATGTGTCATGTGATGCATGTACTATCGAAGAACTTCATATCTAAGCAGCTTGAAAACAAAATCCTGTGCACACGATGACCACGTCTGTTACCGCCTCGGTTCTATAGCGGCCGAGCGCTGCAAGCAGAAATAGTCCTTACGGTGTATAGTGTATGTGTCCTTACGCTATTTCTGCTTGCAGCTTGGGCACTCAAGCACATAGGTACAATCGAAGAAGTTCATACTTCTTCGAAGGTACCTATGTGTTTGAGTGATCACTTCTTTAGGAATTCTTCGGTTTCATCGTAGTTTAGGTTTAGAAAGAAGGAGCGTTATTGATGTTATTGTAGATTGATGGGCCAAGGTAGGGCAAACTTTTTTATAAAAGCTGTACGTGTAGGTGGTATTGTACAGATAAGGTTTTTGCGGCGTTTGGAGATTTTTTTAAAAGGTGTTCGTTGGTGTTGCAGAAGGACTATTTGTAAAATATATTGTTGCCTTACATTAAGTACGCTACATGATTTGTAGAGTTCGATAGTTGGAACGAGTATCGTTCTGAACGTGGCCACTTTAAGAATAGCTCTGTGTGCGACCGCCAGAGGCTTAAGTGTAGTCTTTGCAGCACCACCCCAGTATGAGATACAATATATTATATTAGGATGGAGTGACAAAGAGCAAAGTACACGTTACGGATGGTTAAAGGGTTGGCTGAGTGCTGAGTGTGCGGTGAATGTGATAGCAGTATCACCTGCAAATGAAACTATTGTGGCATTTGGAATTTGGAGATTGCAGAGGTCGTTAATGAACACAAGAAAGAGTGCGGGCCCCAAAATGCTACCTTGGGGTACGCCATCCTGAATTGGTAGTTCATCACTCTTGTAATAGTCTATAGTGACTAATTGTAAGCGATCAGTAAGGTAACTCTTGAAGAGATCTAGTGAAGACCCTCTGACAAATAAACTTTCAAGCTTGATTGGAAGAGTGGAGACGGGAAGGGTATCAAATGCTTTGGCAAGATCTAAATATGTGGTTAGAACCTTCTTGTTAGTATTTAAGTTATGTACTATATTGTTAAATAACATATGGACAACTTCTCAAGTGGATTTGTTCCTGCGAAAGCCAAACTGCTGGTGTGATAACAGTTTGAAGTGTAATTAGCGCTGTATGACCTGAATTGCATTTTATGTTGTCGTAGCAAGAGTCGATGATATTGCTAAGTGACCCATCTGTACTAAGCTGTGCCTTGGCCTTGTTAAAATCGCCACTAGAATGTGTGGATTGTTTTCAGCACTTAGCTCATAGTGTCATGGCGACATTACTGATATAAATATATTGGCTTCAATTCAGCATTGAAACCAATATATTTGGAGCAGCTTCGTTAGCTTCGCAGTACCTGTGCTGCGCGCTGTACTGGCGCACGCGCTCGCCCTTGAGCTCGTTGAGCTGCTCCAGCAGCACGCGCTTGACGCGCTCCACCCAGGCGCGCTTGACGTCGGCGCTGGCGGCCGTGAGCGTGTGCACCTCCAGGCGGCCCTGGCGCCACACCTCGAACTTGCGCACGTCGCCCTTCACCGACTCCGTCAGACCGATTTGGGACATCTGTGGGGGGAAATAACGGTGATGTTGAGTTTTTCATGGATTTTCTAATGAAACGATGTATCCTATTTTGTTCTTTACTCTTTTCTACAGTTATAACAAATAAGAATAAATAAAATTAGAATTTTAGAATATGTGCGCACATCGCAGCAGTCATTCAATGTCTACTTCTGCTTATTTCATTGCTGTGACAAAAGCATATGTATGTCCAAGGACATGTATAGGCTTGCGGCGTCAGCAAATGGAATTTCTGTGATATTGACGATATATACCAAACGCCGAATAACTACTTACAGAATACCCCACGGTACCCTCAAAGTAGTCTCTTGCCAAAATCAACTTTCGACTTCTGATGGCAGCCAGCTACGGAACCTACTATATGTATGTATGTATGTTACGTGTTGGAAAAACAAGAATTCAAACCAATCACATAGCGCAGAATAGCAATATAATTTAAACATTCAACAAGTTTCACAAGCGATGACGGATTCGAGCCAACCATCAACTAAAAACAACTAATGCAAATGCAATTCAAACACAACAACATTATGAATGACAGACTCGGTAATCGAATTTAACCCAAGATTTGCACTAGCCCCTGGAGCTTCATGCGGCATGGGTCTACAGAAGCCATTGCGTATCAAGGCGTAGACCGGGTGGCACAGTAATGGAAATTAACACTATGCGAATTAGCTTACTGTCTATCTCACCTGCAAGTCATGTTTGAAGTGATAGGTGGCCTTATTATGACTATTCTTGGTGCCAGGCTTGCAGAACAGCATGGCCTTCTCGTAGAGGAAGATGTGTCGCCGCCGCGGACGTATCCTGAGTCGTATGTCGCGCTTGTTCTCCGATACCACTAGGAAGGAGCCCTGCATCAGTAGCTCGCCTTGCTGACTAAGGTCCAGCTGGGAATAAAGAAATTATGATTAAATTTAGTAATTGTGGTATTCAGCTGCTAGTTAGACTGGAAGTCGACCGGCAAGGAAAGGCTATGAAGATTAGTTTAAAGTATTTTGGTAATACTAAAAACCTTCGTTATGAATATCTGGGAGTCTGCCATTGGTGCATTAACCCAAGAACAGACAAATTGGGGGAACTGAGTCCAAGAATTAATCTACATAGATAACCTCTTTCAGTGTCCCAGGCACTGTCGATCAAATAGATCTATAAATGAAACAGACTATGTAGGTATGCAATTATCTGCTTGAATAACAGGCCTTGATTGTGATCTGAGAAGCCTCTGGTTAGACTGAAAGTCAACCAAAACCTAGTTTGGAGCGGCTAGGCAAATAATTATCAAATTATGATGAAAAACGTGTATTAGGTAGGTAGCGTCGTCAATTTATTACTATAAATAAACTAAAAGTCAAAACATTTATTTCAATTAAACCATTTACAGGTACTTTTGAACTGTCAAAGAGAAGATTTTATGTGTGATATGTTAGTTTAAATTGAAATAAACAGATACTAGTTTTAAAAAGTAATATTCATAAAATGAACCCATCAATCTTATGAAAGTGGCAGCAAAATCAGCAGGTAATTGAGTTTATAACTGTTTCGCATGCCGTAGTGCAAACATGCATACGTTAATGAGCTAATCTTCTGGTCTATAATGACATGCTTGACTAACTGTACCTTGATTTCATTATTACTTTGCACGCCAATTTGAGCCTTATAATATGAGGGTATTATTAAGTTATTAACTAAAGATTTATTACAAAAATGAAAATTCCAACAAGGTTATAAGGCAAACCAACAATAACTTTGTCATGGCGTGCGAAAAGATAATGGTAAGGCGAGATCATGGTATCTTTAGTATTCTTTAGCAACATTTCACGGTTTACCTCAGTTTCTCGAAATTCCTTAATAATGTAATCGAGATAAGTTCTTTATAATCAAAGCAGGTTCTAAAAAAAATGCTATTGACACGGAACTGCACAATTTTCTAATTCGTTCCGTCCTCGAGGATAGGCAGAAAGAGATGATGGTTGATGGCTATTTTAAAGCAGAAGTTTGGCCCGTCTCATCTGGTATAATAATTCAGTTAGTTTTTAAGCATCTACTTGCTAAATGTTTGCAAGATGAATAAAGGCTTTTATATTACAGTTATGGAATTTTTACATGGGCCTAATAATATTTTTACTGACAAATTTTACTTAGTCGAACCCCGCCAAACTGATGAACTGAACCCAAATCAATCTGTTAGCAGACAATTTCTACAATGAGATAGATACTCACAGGGACGCCAGTGATGGCAATCTGATGCATGGAGTCATTGACGCACTTGAGAACAACTAGCATGCAGTCCAGCGCTGATTGTAGCCCCGTCGTCATCGACCCGCACTCGCCGTACCGAAGCAGATCCTGCAAACAAAACATCATGGTAAGCATTCAAACGAACCGGTAAAATGTTTTGATCAATCCTTCCCCTATGGAAAACAAAGCGGTAAAATGTGAGTAATATTGTGGGTGGAGTTTATCGCAACCATATTGGAATTATTTGGAATATAAAAATAGCAAATAGGAAAGGTTATAATGATAGTAGATATTGACAGTAAACTGCATAAGGGTAGCGTCTGAACAATGTTATAATCGGTGCGAGGTGCGTAGGATTAGTCATGCTTAGTTCATTAGTTATTCACTGAGCATTGGGCGAAAATCTAATCTTATCGATGATCGATAAAATTTGTTAGGCTTGTCCAGAATGTAAGTTAAATTCTGCTTGACATAGCTAGACGGAGTCACGGCAGACCGCGTTAACAACGAGGTGACCTAAGATAAGGCATCTTTCTTGGGAATTGACGGAAAGAACGAACATCAGGAATTTGAGAGAAGTGGTGGGATTTGAGGAGGCCTTTTTCCAGGTGTGAGCCAATAAATGCATTAAAAGTTTGCCTCCATCACACACCATCTCATCATTGCCGCGAGACAATAAAGTGCAATTCAGGTCACGCAGCGCTAATTACTACAGTTATATTCACCTAGAAGTTGCCTCACTTTCTATCGTGTAACTCTTATATCTTCTGACGACGTTACCCCCACTGAATTCGACAAAAAATGCGGTGTGTCCTGCGCATTAAATTCTAAATAATGGGAAAAACTTTTCCATACTTTATCGTTGCTGTAAGGAGCAGGCAAAGATCATTGACAGACAAGAGCTTTGCTATTGGTTGAGGACTCTTATGCCAAATGGAATACTATTATAATGTTAGCCAGTAGTACTAACCTTCAGCAGCAGTTGGTACTTGGTGATCCGCTGCACCGGTTTTAGCAGGTATGCTGCGAGAGGAAGCTTGTGTCCCAGTCGTAGTTGACATGCTTGTAGGAATAGATGTGTGTCCACTAGTGTCTCGCGCAGCCGCTCTGACCGAGGGATGTTCTGGCAGTAGTAGCTGTACAACCGGAAGAATGTGTCCCTCTGGTGAAGAAAAAAAACACTGAATACCGAGGGTACCTTGCATCTCACATCAACATATAGTCCGTATTTAAAAAATATTTAATAATAGTTTAAGTTATCGTTTAAACATAAAACTAAGTAAACTTGTGAAAAGACACGTTGATAAAGCAGAGACATTGTTAGCAGGTGAAAATATAAACAATCAGCTGTGATATCAAAATAAACAAATTGTGTGTATGATCAGTGTTAAACCTTTTTCGAAACAACTAAAAACGTATTATAAAGTGCATGTTTTGTGAAGATAACTAAATTAGTGATATACTGCATATTTTGTAACAAACAGAAAAAAACTGTGACAGCAAACAAAAGTCAATTCAAATTTAAACAGTCTCGTAAGTACACCACAATAAAATAAAGAAATTGGACTTTGAACTCCGAAGTCTACGTTATTTGACGCAACAAGCATCTAGAAGCTAATGCTTCCTTATTTCGTCAAAGTTAATTAAGTTCGCTTGGCGTAGCGGCTGCGGCTTACGCTTTTTGTTTCTTGCGCATGTTGGCACTGCGTTCAAACCCCGCTTCTAAAATTGACTTTTAAAAGGTTTGCTTAGTTAAAATATTACAACAAAATGAGTTTCTTCGAGAATGTTACTCTGCGACAAACCCGTACGAAATCACTGACGGACAACGACGATGATGTCAGTACTAACGACATTAGTTGTAACAACACGACACTAGATGGCACCACCAACAGCATGCCAAACATATCGGATGACGAGGAGATTGATAAAGTACGAGACTTACAGCGGGAAATCGGAGAACTAAAGTCACAACTTTTGGCAGCCCATGACGAGATTAACAATTTGTCAATAGAAAATAGCGAGTTAAAACAGACCATTAATACTATAAATAACAAATATCAACTAGTGAAACACGCAACAAAAAAGTTAACTAGCGAAACTGGAACTCCTAAAAAGAATGTGAGATTGTCTACTCCCTACAAAGAACAACACTCTACATTTCACTTGGACCTAACGCAAAATACCGTACAAGAGGGCTACAAACAAGGATCTGCGTCTAATAGAGTAAAAACTACATTGACGTTAGATACAGAAACTATTGGAAATCGTCAGAAAAATGATAACAACTCATCTCAAATCCAAGCCAAGAAGAACAAACTGTGTTTATTAAGTAGTAATAAGACTAACAACGTATTATCCATAGCACAAAATGCCTTTCCGAACCATCAGATATGTCACTATATTACAACTAACTGTGGAATAAGTACGCTTGTTAGTAATCTAGACTCAAAACTAACTAATTATACTATGCAAGACTATTGTGTAATTCTTATAGGTAATGAAGATTTTAATAGAACTAACAACTATTCAGATCTAATTTGTAACATTAGGGAAAACCTTTTAATGTTTACTCACACAAATATAATTTTATGTCTGCCTACTTATAAGTGCAACGGCTACTCTAGTATGTTCAACTGGAGAATTGAAATGTTCAGTAGCTTACTATATCATGATATACAAATTTATGACTATGCTGCAATATTTGACTCTAATTTTAACTTGTTATATGATTGTACCATGTTTTCTAGTAACAGTGGTAGGTTAAACAATTGTGGAATGAGAAACATTTTTGACAATTTAAAATATAATATTATGGACTATGGCAATTCAAATAATATAATTCCCGAAACTGAAATGGATCGTGAAGTTCAGAATTCCTCAAGGAAATCTGATTTTTTTCGTGTATAAAAGTATAAATATCCTTCACCAAAACATAAATGGACTTGCTAAGAAAATGGATTTACTATCTTTATCTCTGTCGTCACTAGAAGATGAGAAAAATCCAGTAGATGTCGTATGTCTCACAGAGCATAATATGTTGAATACTGATACCGATTTAATCAATATTCCTAATTTTATTCAAGGGTCCTTCTTCTCAAGGAATAATCGCCGAGGGGGCTCATGTATCTTAGTACGCAATAATCATATGTTTAAACCAATTACTACACTAAAACAATATTGTGTCGAAGGCGTCCTGGAGTGCTCGGGCATCGAACTTCTTAATCATAATATCTTAATTTTTTGTATATACCGACCACCAAGGTCAAGAACAGGTGACATAAGCACATTTTTTGACACTTTAAACCAACTACTTGGGAAGTACTGCTACAGTAAAAAGAAAATACTAGTTTGTGGCGACTTTAACATAAATGTATTAAACAAAAACAAAATGACTACAATGTTTATGGAAACACTAGCATGTCACAACCTACAGTTAGGATTATTTGAGCCAACAAGGACTATTAGTGGAGCATGCATTGATAATTTCATGTATAATATTCGTGGATGTAAATGTAAAACAATGGAGTTTGCCTTATCTGATCACAAGGCACAATTACTAACCTGTCCCGTGAAACTTAGCTGCTCCCTAAAACATTGGTATGTAAACAGACGAGATTACAGTAAAGATAATATAAAAAAATTTAATGATTGTGTAAGTTCGACTTCGTTTAGTGACGTATTTGAAAATAATGACCCACAGGAAGCTTTTGACATTTTTTATGATTTATTTACTTTATATTACAATTTATGTTTTCCATACATTCGAATTCGAAGATATTCTCAAATAAGACCCCGGTGGATGACTAAAGGAATAAAAAAATGCTGCAAGCGTAAACAGCAATTATTATGGAAGTATCGTAAAAATCGAAATATCATACACAAAACCAATTTTAAAAAATTTGCGAGTAGATTACAACGTGTTATAAAACTGACAAAAAAATCTCAAAATAATTACTTTATCCATACAGCTCAAAACAAATGTAGGGCTACTTGGAACGTTATCAGTAAGACAATGTGTGATGTGCCAAAAACCGAAATCAATCAAATTAATATAGACGGTAAACATTGTACTGATGCTCCTCAGACCATTGCGGATTGTTTTAATAATTTTTTTATAGACCAAATACAAGATAACTCAAGATGTACTAATAAAGCAGAGACCATTCCTAATCACTCGGAAACATTATTCATGTATCCAACTGCGCCCCAGGAAATTCATAAAATAATATTAAACTTAAAAAATACCAACAGTACTGGATATGACAGTATATCGACTAAAATTATAAAACAATTGCCAATTAAAATATCCTGCATTTTAAGTCATGTCATTAATCTGTCGATTCTAAATGGACACTTTCCGGATAAACTTAAATTAACAATCATTAAACCTCTATTCAAGAAAGATGATCCCTACAATATGAATTGTTATAGGCCTATAGCACTAGTACCGGTGCTCTCTAAGGTCTATGAAAGAGTTATTTATGACAGGATAAATGACTACTTTGAAAATTTCAATTTATTTGCTAAAGAACAGATAGGTTTTAGGAAAAATAAAACCATTAATATGGCCGTCTATGATTTTCTGACTACAGTTATGACTAGCATAGACAATAAAATTCCGGCGTGCGCATTGTATATGGATCTTAGTAAAGCCTTTGATTACGTGGATCACCAAATTCTGTTAAATAAATTGTACAGGTATGGCATTCGAGGCACTTCATTGGAACTGATAGCTTCTTATCTTACCAACAGAAAACAGTCCACATTAGTTACACGAGTATGCACCAAAACAAGTACAGAAATTAACTACACTTCAGAATATAGAGAAATCAAACAAGGCGTCCCACAAGGAAGTGTTTTGGGCCCTCTGCTATTCATCATTTATATAAATGACCTTCCCAAAGTAACTAATCATCCCACTATACTTTTTGCTGATGATAGTACTGTTGTTTTCACAAGTGATGATAAATTGTCCCTAGAACAAGACATAAACAGGACCCTAAGTGATATTATAAAATGGCTTACTAATAACAATTTAAAAATGAACTTTGACAAAACTAAAATTATGATATTTCGCAATCGTAAAGCCCAATTTACTGACATTAATATAGATTATACAGGCAACAAAATAGATGAAATAGCAACTACTAAATTCTTAGGCATGTCAATTGACTATAATTTGAATTGGAAAACACATGTTGATTCTTTAATTCAAAAACTAAATAAGCAATCATACGCTCTTCATATGCTGGCAAAAACGGTAGACACTTCTGCTGTACTTGTAGCATACCATGGCTACGTGGGGTCCTTGATAAAGTATGGTATTATATTCTGGGGTAATTCCACCAATAAGGACATTGCATTCAAGGCGCAAAAGCGGTGTATTAGGGGCATGTTTAATATCAACCAGACTGATAGCTGCAGACCATATTTTGTCAAATATAATATATTGACATTGCCATGTGTTTACATTTATGAGATTGCTAGCTTCGCAAGAACTAACAAACATCTTTTTGACAAATATAGAAGTAAGCGGCATGGTGATAAAATTTGTAGCAAATCTAGCAGGACGGCCTTGTATACCAGAAGCATTTTCAGTATGGCACCGCGTATATACAACCACTTACCAAAGTCTATACTAGATACTCCATCCATCGATGAATTTAAAAAGAAATTAAAAAGATTCTTGCTGTTCAAATGTTATTATAGTATTCAGGATTATTTAGTAGAGGATGTAAGAACAAATTGTACTCAAAAATAATTTTGTTGATGTGACATGTGATTAATGCACTGATTAATTATTTATCTATTATTATTATTTTTAACATTAATTTACAAATCTATCTTGACATTCTTATTATTTTAATTTTCAATTATTCTAGTGACATTGTTATTTGCTAATATTTCATTATTATTTGCCACGGTGAAATTGCCAAAATTATGCTATTAATTATAAATGATTGTTGCAATGAATTGTATAATAAATAACAATGTTGTGCTTGTGACATAGTCAAAGCTTGAGATTTGCATGCCTCAAGGCGTAATATGGTTGAACTATTTTTTAATTTTTTTTAACACCTTTATGTAATTACCCATATTAGCAAATAAATGATTTTGAATTTGAATTTGAATTTGAATAAGATGAAGATCAAATAAATAAATAATAAATAAGATCTCTTCGATAAAGAAGAAGCTTAAAAGTACTTACCGGCTCTTTAACTATTATTAAAATATTTTGAATGAGTTAAAATAATCAAGTAATTGGTAATATTTACTAAACGCCTCTTAGCAGAGGTCACTCATAAATGGTATAAAAAATGCAATGGTTACTAGTGCATAACACACATAAACAGAACAAGTGAGAATTTTTAGGTAAGTTAAAACATTATTGTAACTGCAAGATTGGATAATGAACTGAATTAATAAGTGTTGAAAGGGTAATTTTAAGTGGAAACGGAAAGATTGTAGGAAGCGATCGGTAGGTTCCTTGAAATAGGCTGCTATTTAGCAACACAGGAAACCGGAATTATGAAGGTCTTAAAATTGTATTTAAGGACAAAAAAAAACAAATTATATATCTTTAGCAAGAAGTACACGTGATTGTAAACAAAGATAAATAAAGTAGGTACCTTTTCAACAAAACATAAGGCCACTAGTTCTGTCGCAGATATAGATTTCTCTAAATCTTTTAGGAACACGTCTTGGTGGAATGTGAACAATTCGTGTAAGTTGCCGAACAACACGTCGGCCTGGCCAACCAGTGCTGCAGGCAACAGGTGCTGGTTCTCTGCCTTTTCGATCTCTTCTTTGTAACCCTGAAAGGAGAAAGAATAAAAGAATTATAATGTCAGCAAAATATAAGGACTCTATTTTGAAAGATCAGCATTCTATTATAAATCGTAAAACTGGTGTACCGGGTTGAGAAGTGATGTACAATGGCTAATAGTATCACACCAGTCCTGCAAGCGTCTATCATACTCTTCATACATGGTCTCCAAGCATTTACATTCTGATGGCGTCAAACTGTGATTCATCTTCCAAAACATTGTCTTCTTCTTTAAAACCTGTAGTGTCGACGTCCAGTTACTAAATGTTTGGTTGCGATTTAAGCTTTGTGTTTTTCTTTTATCATTAACATTGCTTTGCTTTTCATTGCAAATTCGAGAAGCGTATGCATAACTGTAATGATTATTGTTTGTAGATTTGAGACATTTGTTTGGTTTCCGATATGACAAGGTAGAATGTAAGCTTCGTACGTAACTTTTGGTGTTACTTCTGTTACACATAGTTGAATCTCTTTTACGGCTATGCGTGCAGTGAGAGACTGATGAACAATGATCTTTTATAGTATGGTTCCACTCTTTCATTATTCTTTTGTAATCTTTGAGGATACTTGTTAGGATGTCCCCTGAGTCTTTACTGCTTCCCATTGTATTTCTTAGCTCAGTACAGCTGGATGACTTTAACTGCGAATCTTTTGAAACTACTGAGCTAGACAAATATTCAGGTGTTGATAGATCCACATCTAGGCACCCATAGAGAGGATTCTTTACTAATTCCGGAATATCTAGTACTGTAGGGGCTGAGGTCGTGAGAGATTCTCCGGTTGTGTCTTCGGAGGCAGTGACCGCGTCGGAATCCGGCAAGTAAGTTATTTTTTCCTCACTTTTTTGTATGTATTCGTAACCGGGTAGTGTTTTACCGTAAAAGAAATTTCCAGTGAACGGTTCCATACGCACCGGTTTAATATTACGCGGGTTATATTTAACACGACTACTTTTTCCCACATCACTCACAGATTTCTTGCACTTTTTGTCACGAAGCTTCCCTCTTTCGAACAGAGGTATTTGGTTGGCGTAGTCACTGAAGAGTGTGGAGTCGGATGCGGCTCTGGCGAGTCGTTTCGTCTTTCGCGGGGTGGGGTTATCGTTTTTTCTGTAGTACCACGAGTAGGAAGTGCCGACGCTGAGATTCGCGGAAGATTTATGCAGGTCGTATTTTCCATATTTCATGGTGCAGAGGGAGGCGAAGTGTAACAAGCTACCGAGAGCCTGCACTGGCGTGCAGCTGGCGAATGAGTAGCATGCATTGCGTTCCGCTCGAGGGGCTGACGCAGTTGGTTGCGTGCGGTGCATCCAGTGCACTAGATAGACGTACTGAGCCGCTTCGCAGCGAGCTGTGCGGCGGGAGGGACACAAACATTTAGCGCACGCACTACATACATGGTAGTGGCATATCTGTTTTTCAGAGCGCGGCGATGGCATGGAGATATGCATGTGTTTTATTGGAACTAATCTTGCGTGACAGAACGTTGATTTGATCTAAATAACATCCATATCATTTGCTGCAACTTGCCAGGCCCTTTTATTGTGCTACTTATATTATAGCTACAACAGGAAGTTATCTATTATTGTATTACATGTGTATCTAGTTTGGATAGTTTTATAGTAGTTTTTTGGATAGTATTTAGTATTTAGGACTTTCTTTACTAATTGATGACATGCACCTCACGTGCCTACAGTGCGATTAATTTTGCCGGTTAGGACAGTTTTGGTTTTTAAGGATCGTTGATATGGTGTGTCATATAATAACGAAACCATATTGGGCAGAGCACCACTGTTGAGTTACGTTGTCCTGGCACCAGAGAAAGGCGTGTTTGCTTTCGCTTCGTGTTTCAATTCTGACACTATGTATGAATATTTAAGAGAGTTCGTTTGAACGGTCTTGTTTTTATATATAGACATTTCGGCGCATGACGTCACGCGACAAAAAGTGTGAGCATCCGTTTCAATGAGTTACATTCTTTTGGTATCCTGGCATCTGGCCCGCAAAAAATGCAACGATGGAAGTGATTTGTCAGCTGTTGTGTAATTCCATATCCGATTTGTTATTAGATTGATTAATTAATGCTTGTTTATTTGTTTTTGAGTTCTGCATGATTAGGATAGATTTATAATTGTCATGTCTTCTAAGGCTATTGTTGAGCTATTCTGCTCAAAAATACGGTATGCTGTTCTTACGGTTATTTGTGTTAGTGTAAGTTGTATGGGCACTTACAGAGAGTATGGAGCCGAGTTCCTGCACGTAGAGGCGCTCGGTCTGCATAAGCTCGGCCAGCACATGCCCGCGCCGCGCCCGCCGCGCCTCTGCGTCTTCTCCACCCGAACTCTCCGAACCACCCGAAGTCTCCATCTGTTCATCACAATAAAACGTTAATTAGTACTGCATCATCATCATATAAATAAATGTCATTATTTTTACAATACATGTAGATTAGAAGTAGATTTACAGTAAGTGAACTAGCATTACATAAAATGAAATATATTGTGGTTAAGTAGGTACTGCATAGGTATACTAGGTACATTAAATAAAGTTTGGCAAGGAACATAAATCTACTCTACGAATACCTATTACAGACATAATTTAGTACCTACATAAAGTTATTTGGCTACAAAACTACATTAAGTCAAGATAGAAGCAACTATTGCAGAAGGCCTATTAATCCGATTTTCTTTTCCTGTGGTAGAAAATTACCAACTTTGAACTAAACACTATAAGCACAAATAGCTTCTCTATTTAGGTTGATGATTATGAATTGTCGTTTTTCGTACATAAAGTGTATATAAAACCACAGAATAGATTTAATCACCGTTTTCAGCAAACACTAGGGTAGCCTTTTCAACAGTTTAGCTACATAACTACTTGTTAAAATCAATTAGTTCATATAGGTATAATTTTATTATGTAACTGCGCAAATAATTATGTGAAGTACCTTTAAAAGCCTCATGAAACGCACAAAATTAAATAAACCTTTAATTTAACAAGAATTCAGAATTCAGTCTTGTTGCGAGCTTATGTCATAGAGTATAAGTAATAGATTGGTTTAAGTGATATGCTTTACATTTAATGGGTAATTTTTGTGAAAACGCTCTGTGAGACCAAGTTAGGTTTTGACATTTTTGTTGTTGATAGCCAAGATGTCAGCGACCGAAATTCGGCTTGACATTCTTAAAATTTAAAAGATTTGGGCAAACGGAAAAGATTTTAAGGAAGGGCTAATCTCTGGTAGGTTAGTAAGACTAAATAATTAGGTACCTAAGTAATTTGTGCTGATATTAGCAAATCCTGTGAGCTTTTCTCAACAAAAATATGTAATAGGTACCCAGGTAACAATAGACGCATAGAACTTGTAAACCGTTGTCTGTTGTGTGAAATCTACTGACAATAATAATAAGCTTGTTACTCAAGATTGGAATTCAGTTGAGCAACAGTTAAGTGAAGAACTTAAGGTGAACAGCTAACTTGTTGAGTGCAAAACTAACTTTATAGGACGACATTATAACGCTTAGTTAAGCGTGCAGTTAATTTACTTACAGGTTTATGTTGTTCTGAAAAATCTTTAACAATTTTATATCCAGTTTTGAGCACAACGTTTAACTTATCCATAGCTAACAAACAACTTGACTGTTATCACAAAAATAGACACACGTTTCACAAAAATCACTTAAGTCGTCCACTGTAAAGTGTTTTCTAGAATATTTTTAGGCGTAATCAGTTTGTTGAAAATTGAACCCGAGCACATGGTGTTTGTGTCTGTTAAACGTGTGTAAGAATAAGGAACTGATGCACTGGGCTGGGATGAGAAGGGGCCGCGGGAATACGTTGGGACCATAAAAAAAGTTGTAGCCTCCACTTTTGTTAACTGGCACGGAAGATGCTCTACTTTATTTATACGGCGATAAAAGGGACATCGACGCGACGCGCGACGGTTAGCCGTATAAACAAGTAGTAGACTCGTTCTCAGTTTGGTTTATTTTATTAATACATTAATGTTTCACAGGAAAAGATGCAACGTTGTAAATTCAGTCGGATGAACCAACGTCAAATTAAATAGCACGTGCTATTTATAAAGATTAAGAGATGCTGTAGGTATAAGGACATGTCTCTAAGCTGCGTTTAAACTGTATACGAAATGTAATAAAAGTGTTGCGTCAGTTTTGAAATATTCTATGGGCTATTGACGAAATCACATTTTACGAAAGCAACAATATATACGTATATTGTAGGTCTAGGTTAACATTAGTTGGGTTAGCTTATAAAATAACTCAGACTTGCGGTTTCGCTCGTTTCGATTGCGAAAACAAAATTATAGCATTCGTTTAAATTCTGAAAGCTTTGCTGCTTACATAAAAGCTGAAGATGCTTGTTTTTGTGTTACTTGCAGATAAACCAGATGAATCATTTGTGTAATAGGCAGTTGTGATGTATGAAAGACGGACATGCATACAGACAGAATGCTAATTATGGATTGGAAATGTTACGGATTGATAACTATTAAGATTTTCGTGTACAGAACTCTATTAGCTCAAGTAGAATGTTACATAATGAGATAAAAGGGTCTTAAAAGATATCGTATTAGAACTTAGTAGTATTATTTTTCAGAAAATCATAATTTTTCGAAGTAGAGCAGTACTCCTGCTTGTGGCAGTACAACGGTAATAAAGGGCGGCGCGGCGTGCAGCTACGTGCGCCATCACTACACCAAGCACGTTGTATGGCCACCCGTCTGTGTGTGTCTACACCTCTGTGCTCGTGTTTGTAGGTACCACCACCTGCCAAAATCTTCGTAGTTCCAAGGGTCTCTCTCTACACGTTTTGTACTGAACTCTATTGATCTCAAATATTCAAGTCGAGTTTTATTATATCGTTTTTATCTCGCTTCTCCGAAACATCTGTGGATTTCTTTTGTTTTGTGTTCGGTCCGGACATGAGTTTGAGCACGTGCTGGTGGGAATATTTTTAGTTTGTATTTGAGAGCAAAGCGGTCAGATGGACGTGACAATAGGTTTTGTTGGTCATGTTAGGTACCTATCCCTATATTATATTCGAGTAGGTAATCATGACGATGTAGAGCGTATAAATGATTCATAATAATTAAGTATAAGCTATTATTATTTGCACTAACATGTAATTTAAAAATATTCATCTGTTTGGCGATTTATCATTACCCTGCCTGATAAATTGAGGAATATTATTATTTTAAGTGTATTATGAGTTTCAATAATATGCATGATTGTATTAATTATCATCTGAAGTGAAATATAAATTTTATGCGTTTTTTCTCCGACAGTTTAAAATAAATAAAAATGCATAATAAGGTTTTTTATTATCATACTTCATTTCCTGATTCACACTTTCATTGCAAGCAACTATGCAATAACAAATAGTCAAATACTAAATTACAGAAATTAATTCTGAACACTCATCCCTACTTCTAATTATATGTAGGTATCGATAACTATGTCTACTTAGATCTAAAATCATTTTCATTTTCCAAAAAAAATTAATTTTGAAGAAATTTCTGAACCAAAGCAATCATTATCGATCGAGTAAAAGAAAGCCTAAGCCTGTATTTATTTGATTAGTGCCCAGCTAGATGGACCGACGACCTTAAAAAGGTGGCTAGGACAGACTGGGCGCTGAAGGCCGAGGACAGGGTGCTGTGGCGCAGCCTGGCAGAGGCCTATGTCCAGCAGTGGACAGCCTTAAGCCGAGTTGATAGTACCTGAGTAAGTAGGTACTAACAGTAACACATTATCTACCTACTGTCTAGGTTAGGTGGCAATAAACGATTAACAAAGTTACTCCGCAGTAACAGTTAGTCGTTGTTTAATGTCAGAGTCGTTAAATTTTACTTTCGCGTGAAAAGTCAAGGCATTTATAAAGCCATTATTTTTTAAACGTTTTGTACACGACGTTCAAATGAACGCTTGCATCTAGCAAGCGTTCATTTGAAAAGTTGGCAACGTCGCAAAAAGCTGTCAAATATTTACCTGTTTTGATTAATTTGTCAATATTACTTTAGGGAAATATGAATGTACCTATCGCTAACTAGTGAACTAGAATTGCAATTTGATCACTGAATTTGATGTTGTAACCATTTTAGGTGAAAAAAGGCACTTGGAAAAGTTTCCAAATACCTTTTTAGGGTTCCGTAGCCAAATAGCAAAAAACGGAACACTTATAGATTCGTCATGTCTGTCTGTCCGTCCGTATGTCACAGCCACTTTCTTTCGAAACTATAAGAACTATACTGTTGAAACTTGGTATGAAGATGTATTCTGTGAACCGCATTAAGATTTTCACACAAAAATAGAAAAAAAAAACAATAATAATAATATTATTTTTTTTCTGAGAAATTATACTGAGAAATTAAACTAAAATTTTTTTTCATCAAAACCATACTTGTGGGGTATCTATGGATAGGTCTTCAAAAATGATATTAAGGTTTCTAATTTCATTTTTTTCTAAACCGAATAGTTTGCGCGACAGACCCTTCCAAAGTGGTAAAATGTGTAGCCCCCCCCTGTAACTTCTAAAATTTAAATAAGAAAATGATAAAACTAAAAAAAACTATTTACATTACCAGGTAAACTTCCACCGAAAATGTAGTTTTTTTTTTAATACGTCATAAATCGTAAACTATTATTAAAACATCGATCAAAGTTACAACGAACTACAAGAAATTTTATAGTAGGTTACTGCTGCTACGGAACCCTTCATGGGCGAGTCCGACTCGCACTTGGCCGGTTTTTTACATCTAAAACTAAATATTCGATGCTACGATACTAATTATTGCCTTTCATAATCAATATTTCAGTTCACTAGTTAGCCATATTTAAAATTTTCATACAGTAATATTGAAAAATTAATCAAAACTTTGAAATATTTGACCTGTATATTTGCGACATTGCTCACTTTCAGAATACACAGTCTATAGGAGTCTATGGAATACACGCTCGTAAGCTTAGATATATTTGTTTAACTGGTTTGATTTAATCATAGACGTATAAAAAAGGTTTACGTTTTGACGTACAAAAACCTTTTTTATACGTCTATGGATTTAATAGATGAGTATAAAATAAAGTGTAGAACACTTATGTGTGTGTAGTGTGATAAAGGGCAGAACATGGGCAGAACATTGTAAGTGAAGGGTAACCTTGATTCACAGTTAACATCTTACTACAAGCTGAATTGGCATAGATTTTCATTAGGTATAAAAATAATGTCATTTATAATTCACATTCCAGATTGTTCTCGGTTTTGTTTGTTATCATACCGCAAACGAGATTTGATGCGGTGTATATGAAAATATGGCGGCTTTATTAATCCATGACCCTCGACGGTAAATGCACTTGAACTGATTGACCATATAATGCGTTCAATTGCAGCGCGGCGGGTGCGCGCGCGTCGTAAGCTGTGATTCACTCACTATGGACTCGATGAACTCAGTGTGTGATGCACTCATTTAATTAACAATGAGTGTCTACAATGTACGTACATATACATAGTAATATGAAGCCAACGTTTAGTGAGAAGAGGCGATACTTTTTTGGGTGTTTGGACAGTATAGATATTATAAGTTGTTGACATCACTTCGTTTACACGCCGCCTGTTACCCTAGTTTTCTTACAAACACCATAGTAATTTCAGTCACTTGAACAAAACTACAATGAATTTTCCTAGTTTTTTATTTATCTTCTTTCGATTTCGCTATGATTTTATTATCTAGTAATAAAGCCAATTAATCATTTATATAGTATTTTCTCGTATACTCGTAACAGTCGTAAATAAATAGCGTCTTCTACGCAGCGCCAGCGCAATATCTACGCGGCCCTACGCAGCGAATTCGCAGCACCTACGCGTTCCTACGAGCGCTACACAGTACGCATGCCTACGAGCGCTACGCGCGCCTACGCCTGGCTACGCACGCCCACGTTGCGTCTACGCTGAGTCTAGGCTGGAATATCGTCCAGTTCAAAGGCACTAAAAGCTGTATTATCATTATCCTTTTATGTGGAAAGTTTCCACATTTCTTAACAAAAAATAGGCAATATTTTGATTGAATTAACGTGATTTCATCCATTCTCTGTATACGAAGAAGCCTTTGCCGCCATCTTTCGCTTAATATTCAAATGAGTTTAGTACATAAGTGCGAACGCGACGCCTGAATAGCTTTAGCAATAATATATATAAAACCCAAGTTAAAACTGTTCCAAATGTGTAGCTATGCAAATTATTATTTAAATATTCTAATTCTTTGGCACTGTCTTTCACTTCCGCGATATGTAACAACTGAAGCTGTTAGCGACTGAAGAAATAAGCTTAATAGATTGTAGTCTCTGATTATTAAAGATTGTCTGTAAATATTTAAATTAATCTCGTTACAACATAAGTTCTCAGGCGTTACATTAGTGTGTTGGAAACAATAAAAAAAAACAAAGAGTACCAGTAGTCGTCGGAGATAAGTTTGTCTGTTTCTCTTAACACATAGAACAGTAACTAGGACCACATGAAGCCCATAACGCATGTTTCTCAATAAATTCCCAGGAACAACAGTTCTGCAAGTGCTTGGTGTAACTGGAGCGCTCTCCCGTTACGCCGACCGTTACTGTGATCACGGCTATATGGAACTCGTGTTACTTTTCAAGGAATTAATTTATATAAAAATCAGTTTTTTTTATTATTGCCTTTCGTAGAAGTGATATTTTGCATTAACTCGAAGATATTTGTGGTTTACTGGACCACGCATGACGCAGATCATGTCTAAACGCTAAGTAGACGTTAAACGTTTGAGATAGCTAATTGATTTATCGATTTACTATTTATAAAACTGTATGTTGACCCCGATGTACCTAGTTTATCTACTAACTGTGTCCCTTAGCAAAGACATCTGGGGGCCTATTACGAACTTTTAAAAAACCAGGCAAGTTCCAGGCAATTCATTTCACTGGCTGGATATATTTCGTATTATGACATCGGTAATTCTGACCGACTTCACGCTGGCTAGTTTGTCTGTGGCCGGCTTGAAATTCTCTGCCGTAACGTTCAGAAACACAAATAAATATTTATCGGTAAGTTACGGTTTTATTTAGATCACGTATTTTATGATAAAAATAATAAATATATCTTAATATAGTTACTAAAAGTAGGTGAAAATATGAACGCAATGTTTAGTGTGATAGACAATTAATTTTTATTTAATTTTTCCGTGTTTGTAAATTGTAACGCGAGATTCTCCTAACAATAACTTTTCCGAACGTATTCCACTTGATGTTCAACGGGGAATTTGACAACTTCATTCTTGGACAATGTTTATTGTTGCAATTAAATAATACTATCGTATTGTTTGTATAATATTCTCTGTAAAAAGTACCACGAAAGTTATGCTGATAGTTTTCTTAGATTACCGCGGTGTAGTGCACAACGATTTTTTTCTAGAGGGATAAACAGTGATTATAGAGTATTATTTAGGCATTATGAGGCGTTTGCGAGAGAATATCCGCTGAAAACGGCCCAGATTTGTGGAACGACAATTCATAGATTTTGCACCATGATGATGCACCATCACACAAAGCCATCATTGTGCAAGAGTTCTTAGCCAAAAATTCAGCAAATGTCATCGACCAAGCGCCGTATTCACATGATATGGCTCCGTCTGACCTTTTATTGTTCCCGAGGCTAATATTACCTCTTCGAGGAAGACGTTTCGAGTCGATTGAAGCTATAAAAGAAAATTCGCTGAAGGAGTTTTAGACCATACCTCAATCAGCTTACCAAAAATGTATGGAGGACTGGGTCAAGCGCTGGCGTAGCTGTATTGCAAGGGAAAGGGCCTACTTTGGAGCCGACAAAATAAATTTTGACGAATAAATTACTTAATGGTTTTATTGAACAATTCCCAGTACTTTTTACACAGAATGTATTATGTCCCTTCGCAAGAAGTACCTACTAGTTTCAGAGTATAAACAAAAATATGGATAATGAATGGTTATGGTGGTGTGGTGTTTTTGAGTGTTTTTACTAAATATCCAGTTTTCAACATGTTATATTTACCTATAACCGTAGCCGCGAGGCACACATTCCTGCTGGTATCATGCAACGCAGTTTTACACTTTGTATTTTGTATTCTTTCCTTTTATCTTTTTTTTTTTTCTCTTTCTACTTGTGTGCCTTTTAGTCTGTGCCAAATAAATGTATTTTCTTTCTTTCTTTCTATCATGGTAATATTTTGTAATTATCATGGTGCACCATTTATTAGGCTGTTGAAATTATTAATGGATGAGAGTTATCGCCCTCGGCTGAGCCTAACTTATGTTTAGTTTGAAAAATTGTAGGAGTTTTTCAATTTTACCGTTATTTTGGTATTTTGATCAGAAGTGCCACTTTCCGGAGTTTCCAGAAACTCGAACGGTACATATTCTTCACACGTGATATTTTCTCTGAATAATTTCGCCAAAAATATCCAAAACCATTCAATAAAAACTCCTATGAAGTAGCGGAAATTGACTGGATTGTGAGGTTACTTACTAACAGTTTTAATATGTCAAGAAATGTCAAACGAACGTTCATAATACGGTATTTCCAGCCAATAGTCGGGCAGAAGCCGGCCAGGGTGTCACGTGACCACTGACTGGCTTGTTTGACGAGTTCATAATACGAAATTGCAAGGCAGTTCTGTTTACGCCGTAAACTGCCTGGAAATAAGAGTTCATAATAGGGCCCCTGCAAAGTTTAAATTAATGCCTTTTATTTTGACCGTATTTTATAACTGTTATAGTATTTTTGAAGATGTTAAGGTATCATTCCGTACTCGATCGCAGGCGGCAACCGCAGGCAACGTGTCGCCGCGTCATGTCGCTGCAGTCATGATTCCGAACCCGACCGCAGGCGGCAGAAGCCCGTATTCCAGTCGGTAGACAAGATAGAAAAACGAGTTATCGCTCGAGCGTTGGCGTTGGCGGCACTACTGGGTCTGCGGTCGGGCTAACGTGTCGTCTGTCACTCGCCTGTAGCTGCAAACGATGTGTCGCTAGCTACGGAATGTATTTCATAGAAATTCATAGAAACCAGTCGTGTCGCGGTGACACGTCGCCTGCAGTTGCCGCCTGCGCCCGTGTACGGAATGGTACCTTAACACGTGGATACCTTATTTGGAAATAGTTTTATTTGATTTATTTTATCATACCTATGTCCCGTATTTTTAAAGTTACATAAATAGTGACATAATATATTATTAGGTAACTGGGTATGCGAGCAATCGATACTTAATGCTCGAGAGATTTTTTTGTGATCGTATCAGTTATAAATGCGATAGTTCACATAATTGAATTCGAATTTATACAATTTCTGACAACGCAATCAATATTATGCTGTGATTTAAAAATTCAATATGAGACGGTAAATAATATATTCTACCTTTAGTAATATCTTCTTACTTTTGACTACTTACCTACTGCACATTTAAATTAATCAAGTAACAGAAGGTAATCATAGGAATTATACTTATTATAATGAGGAGCTTATGTGATAATTGATCATCCAAAAACTGAAACAACAAAGTATGTATGATTCAAGGAACTCGTCTACTTAGCTTGTGATGAGTGCATCTAGACTTCATATAAAATAATCACAAACAGGGATCGTGAATGTCCGTATTATGTTAGTTTTTCATATAATTTAGACAGTGTATAGAGTACCGGTAGCGGCACTCTGTCCCTATCGGATAAAGTGCTTAAATAGACTGATCGTATTTGTAAATATAATATATATTTATTATATTATATATATTAAACAAATACGATCAGTCAATACAAAGGGCGGCGAGCTAACGTCAACAATCAAACAAATGACAATGACAATGCAATGCTTACGGCACTTTAGCCGGGCCGAGGCAGTGCTACTAGTATGCCGCAACATGCGGCACTCTATACACTTCCTATAATTTTGCAGGTAATGAGGTAGATAACAATTTTAGCGTCACACGATGTTTCAGTGATATGTAGTTATTAGTATACCTACCTAGTTATTATTCAAAACAGGAAGGAACTTCGTATTCTTGCGGATGAGATTTTTGATAAAAGCTTAAACACATGCTAGTGTTGTACTCAGTACTTGCATGGGCCACAATAATGAACCTTTTATTAGTTACACCCATGCTATAAATCCTTTAAAAAGTTTCTGAAACAGCTTATTGCCAACATTAAAACACCAGTGTCATAGTAACCATAATATCATCCAAACGAGTGTTATAATGTTGTACTAAATTTCATTATGCAACTCCTTTGCTTTTTCGATCCCTTCCTTACTCATCAACAGCAAAATTCTTAAATACTCAGCAATTAAACTTGCCATTAATTTACATAGAGTTCTTACAACACCTTATGGTTTTAGAGCGAAATTAATTAGGTATTCATAAAACACTCATGTGATATAATATTATAAACCCACATTCCTGTTTTAATACCCGGTTATTATACAACAGTTGCATAAATAACTATTATTTCTTTCTACGGAGAGTCGAGATGAAAGAGATGTGTCAGATGGAAAAACAGCAGCCTGTAAACATTTGGCATTTTTTGTAGGTGTGTAGGTGGCAGTGCTAACGTTTTCATTATCTAGTTTTCTTCTATTTTACAATCAAATCCATTAATGAAGAGGCGTACATTAATCAAGATTAGGCATACAGGTGAATGAAGAAGAACTAATTACAGATAAAATACTTATAGGGATCATTAACATGGACCATTGGACAGTAGAGATCTATATTTCAACGATACAGTTGCGCCAGGTTAGTGACTTACCTATATATTTAGTAACATCGAACAAACACTCACTGAGTTAAGTTTCCATGAGAGCTCTTCTACAACTTGAGCCCATCCCATTTGAAAACTCTTCACCCTGGGCGAATTAAAATGAGGCCTGGATCTGATCTCCACCGTCGGCGTTGTAGGCGTGGAGTCGTTACTCGAGACACTAATTTCGGCTGCCGATGCCGCCTTAGGTTTTAGCGAGGCAGGTATCGAGTTACCCGAGACTTCTATTTCGAACTTTAATTCCACTCTTGGCTTCGGCTTATCACGTATCGAGTTATTACTAGAGACCACCGTTTCGAGCTTCAATGCCGCCTTTGACTTCGGTAATACAGGTATCGAGTTATTATCCGAGACCCCCGTTTCGAACTTCAATGCCGTCTTCGGCCTCGGTAAGTCAGGTGTCGAATTCTTATCCGAGGCCTCCGCTTTGAACTTCGATGCCGCCTTCGGCCTCGGTAAGTCAGGTGTCGAATTTTTATCCGAGACCTCCGCTTCGAACTTCGATGCCACCTTCGGCTTCGGTAAGTCAGGTATCGAGTACTTATCAGAGACCCTCGTTTTGAATTTCCATGTCGCCTTTGGCTTCGGTAAGTCAGGTATTGAATTCTTATCCCAAACCTCCGTTTCGAACTTTGATGCCGCCTTCGGCTTCGATAAGTCAGGTATCAAGTCCTTATCCGAGACCCCCGTTTCGAATTTGGATGCCATCTTCGGCCTCGGTAACTCAGATATCGAATTCTTATCCGAGAATCCCGTTTTGAACTTCGATGCCGCCTTCGGTTTCGGTAAGTCAGGTGTCGAGCTATTATCACAGACCCCCATTTCACCCGTCAATGCCACACTCGATCTCGATGGAGCAGGAATTGAGTTCTTACTCGAGACCCCCATTTCGAATGTCAATGACACTATATTGTTCGTCACAACACTGTCACTTTCCGATAGTTCTGTTGGTCTTGATGACGTCATTGTAACATTGCTAGTTCTTTAAAACTTCGCGTGGCACAGTTGCCGCGTTCACCAACATACGTAACTGAGTTTGTGCATGAAGGATGATGCATTTTAATTATAACAAACCAATGTTATGAGCTCACATAGATAATTTAGTAATCTCATTATTGCAGATAAGTAAATTGTGTTAGATATAATGGGGTCGAAGTGTATTCTTCCAGTAACAATTTGTGATAATTGTAACCAGTGGTAAGTAATTGTATACTTGGTATTAATAGTGAAATTGGATTCTGGTTATTTATAATCCCTGATATTGGTATTCGTCAAGCGACTTTGATTAAATATCCTAGCGGGCATCTAAAAATGTGAAAGCGTTTAGATCTCTGTTTTAGACGTGTCTGTGACCTTAAATGAATTTAATGTTATCAAGCATTTTATGGCTTTATACATTATTGTTGTTTAGCTAGCATAACTCAACTGGCTTTAAGGCAGATTCACGACAACAATGCTACTAACATACCTAACAGTCCTATCTATCATCTCTTGGAGTCAATGAAAGTAGGTACCATAAATAAAGGTTTATACATTATTATAATATATTACCCAAAATCAGTACTCAGTCAGTACTTCATTCTTTGAAGTTATGAAAATGATATGGTCAGTACCTAATCAACATACGGATGACGAGAATATCGAAACTATCGGAAATGAATTCGTTTGACCTGGATGATGGCTCGTGGGCTCGTTCATACCGTTCGGCGACTATGTTTTTGTTAGTCTCGATCACGGAGTAATCAAAACAACCGGTCTCGCGGAAACGAGCCAGGAAGTGGGACAGCGTTGTAGAAACTCGAAACTTAACATGAGACAGACGCCATAATATAGACGCCATGCGCAGACGACATGCGCACCGACATGACGACCTTCAGATTTGAATAAAGTGAAAAGCTAACGACCGAATTCCCAAACATTGTTGGTTGAGACAAAAGGTCGTGATAGTTTAGTAGATCGAATGCAACACATTTTGTAAGGAACGCTTTATTTATTGAAGGATAAACTATGTTACTTAATTACTAATTAATAAATAATTAATTTTAAACTAAATCATCATAAACTATAGCCTAGCCTAGCCTAGTGGTGTGACCGTCAGACTGACAAGTCATAGGTCTCGAGTTCGAACCCAAGGCACGCACCTCTGACTTTTCGGATTCATGTGCGTATTATATAATTATCACTTGCTCAAAAACGGTGAAGGAAAACATCGTGAGGAAACCGGCATGCCTGAGAGATATTTCTCGACGGCATGTGAAGCCAAGTCAGAGGCCCGTGGGCGGCTTTAAAACTCTGACACCAGGTTAGTTTACTAACCACACGAAAAGAAGAAGAAGATCATAAACTTAACTCATATTTATCTCATCAGTGATCTGATCATTACACAATAATCATAATTATGAACTTTGATTTCAAAACAGTGTCATAAACGAAAAATTTATTATTGGAGGCATCTGAATACATAAAACATAGGGTAGGATGTACCACGGAAGTTCAGTTACATCATATATATGGAGAAGAGACAGATATAATTGGTTTGAACTGTGACCTAAAACGTGGCACTACGGCAGACTTTCACAGGCCAGCGTTTTGAAGGAACTCAAGTCTCGAATGCAGAGAAATAAATTCGCGTCCGCACAAGTACAGCTATTGTCTACCACGAAGATATCTATATATCAGATATATATGGTCTACCAATCATTCGTAGATATATCGACTACCATTATTAGGGTAAATGATGAAAGTTGGATGATAGGATGGGTTAAACGTGGTTTGAATGGGTAAATGTTGTTGAACAGCATATGGATCCGGACCGAACGAAAACAACCATAGGGCGACACACATTATGGAACATGAGTAAAAGGAAGGTGATCTATAAACGATCCTAGTTAGTGTTTCTAACTGATCCAAGACTTGGTAACGAGACGATAGAGCAGTTTATGAAGAACCCTGCAACTCCACTTTACGTACGTTGTAGGGGATACCTCCCCTATACGTAAAGTGGGGATGTTTTTTTTATCCCTTAAATAATATATTTTTCTTGATTTTATTTTTTCACTTTGTCGGCGTGATTATTATGTATACCCGTGCCAAATTACAGCTTTCTAGTACTAACAGTCTGAGCTAAACCGCGGACAGACGGACAGACGGACATGGCGAAACCATAAGGGTTCCTTGTTTACTAAGGAACTCTAACAAGGGGTTTTGTTACCGGTAACCCTTAGTTTTACAGGCATATAATTCATAAAGATACACGCTTGTTCCATTAAGTCTCTACTAACGTAATCATACACTGTCTCTGGAACTGGTTTCACCCGTTTTGCAAACTCTAGAACGTAATCAATACCTTCATGCATTGCTGTCATGATAGTTCTGTTAAACCAGACTGCAAGAAAGCAATTGCATTATTTTACTCGTTTCAAATACAACCATACTAAAAGATTGGCATTTAAAATATTCTTAAACGAGTAAATAGAAAGGAAGCGTAAATTTGTCAAAACATGTTTCATTACTTGAACTTGCTAGGACATTATCAGATGAAATAAGAGTACCTAATACGAGTATTTCCGGGTGACATTTCGCTAGGCGAAAAAGTTCTACAACCACTTTCTACGGTCAATTGAAAATTACTAATGGACATGCTTTTGTCATTTATCCAGTTACTTTCAGTCGTTAATGCTAAACGTGAACATGGTGCGTGCATTAGTGGTGAGTAGTAGTGACGCTTTGCGTCGCGGAGTGCGACGATCACATCCGTTAAACCTGCGACATAAACAGCGAGGGAAATAGCGTCATAAAGTATACGTGTAAAAAGTTGCGGTGCACCAACGCATGGTTACAATCCCGTTACCTCGGTGACAACAATAGAATTGATTCTGCGAAGATCAGCACAACACTAATAAGCTCATGCAACGCTATCAACAGTTAGGCTGGGAAGTGGGAACTCATTACAGATGCATGTACAGATTTATGTCACTTACAGCAGACATATCAAAAGATTCACGAAAGCCTTCATGCACGATCGCAATAAGCTCACAAACGGTATATTGATCGCACAAGTACTGAACGAGTATTTAAATTGTTTGAATGTGGGCCGTGAATTTTCGTTTAGTGAAAATCTGCTTCTTTGCCTGTAAGAAGCTGGATTAAAGGATAGGAACATTACCGTTAAACGGTAAGATGAAACTTGCAGGAAGACTGCCTAGTAAAAAGGAAATTCGATTTAAGGGATTATACATACAGGGATTGTTGATAAAAAATTGAATCGCTTCACTCTATTAGCAGTAAAAAATTTATACGACCTCTTTGAGGCCGTGATATATGATTAAAATTGATAAATTTGTAAGTCGAAGCCCAGAAGTCGAATAAGTTTACTTTCACTTGAACCAACGTATTCCGTTACTAGTGAGAAATCGGTGTTCGCAATTAAACCACGACGGACTGAACAAGTTATTTGTGTGATTGTCCAGTTTTAAACACAGGAAACGATTGTAGAATTACTACTAGACACGAAAGCACGTGCAAAGAAGAATAAATCTGATAGAAAGATAATTGTCTTCATTTTTTAGATGAAATAATAAAAAAAAACTAGTATGTACCTATACGTTGATGAAAGTTATAATTTTTTTCTTTGTGATTATCGTAGTTTGCCTATATATTAAATAATAGAGAATTTTCAAAATATTATTGAAGCTATTGAATGCAGACGTAGCTAAATATTACAAAGATGTCAGCCAAAGAGAGAGAAGCCAAAGCTCTGATAATAAAAAAAAAACAAAATGATGAAACCCGTCGACAAGCTCATAAAAATGGGTAAGATGCTAATAAAGATTTTTTAACCACAGACCGCATCCTTGACGGCCTAGTTGAAACAAGTTGAACCACCGCACCCCGGCGGACGAGAGCTGGTATGGGAGTATGGGAGGGAGGCTGAGCAAGCCTGGCTATCTCATACAGAGCGCCTGAAAGGGCAACGACCGACCACATGTAAACAAAAACAATATTAAATCCAGAAATAGAGCTGCCATTAATCGGGAATGTGTAGATCATAATTTAAAACGGATTTCAACTATGCACTCAAGTTTGTATTTAAAAATAAACATTGAATATATAACAGGATAAAATCACGCATTGCCTGCGTGTTTGTGTTTTCAAGTTGGTACTCGATAATATCTAACACGCTATTTGATAAATAGTCTATTAAGAAATTTAATAACATAATTACCAAGAACGAAATGTTTATAAGTTGATATAATATCTTGAGTTGAAATACAAAGCCGTCAAACTTTTAGTAGTGAAATGAGCAAATCTGGGCAAATCATATCTGACGAGGCAAATAATGTCAAGGCACATCGGCTATCATCATTTGTCGCAGCGGAAACAATGCAAAATATTGTCCTGTTTAGTTAAACACTGCAGTGTTTGGATTAATTAATAAGTTTTACTGCAATACTTGGAGTATGCATTCTTAAATAAAATCATTGAAACGTTATCGAGGTCGTATCCATTTTGTACACTTTGTCTACACGTTTAATTGCTTTATGTTTACTTCATAGTTCGGCACTTATTATATGAATATTATGCGTACATTGAGAACACCGGTAGTGAGCGCGTTATCTGCAAAGCTATGTGTTAATGGCGATGCGTGTTTGTTTCTCAAACATATAGTTAGCACCTCCACGGACGCTAAACGCTAGACGCTTTGTGTGCTGTGCTTGCGCACAAGCTATAACCAAGGTCATTTTTTTTTTAAACTTGGATCGAAACACATTTTTTTGCCACCATGTTTAGCATCGTTTATAACAAGCGTCTTATTTGTTAAGCATACAGCCATTTGTATATAATTTAAAGTAAAGAAAGTTTAAAATTGTCGTATGCAGATCAGTTTAAGAATTAATTATGATTTTATTGGAACGATCTAGAAACGTAGACAACACTCCCCGTTCATGATCAATTCACTGAGAATATTTACTTTCACACTGTAACCCCAAAATCGGAAACATGTTCACTAAAACGAAACTTTGTAAATTCTTTATTACAATTACAAGTTTTCCCTTTGCACTTTTTTGTTAGTATTTTATATCTTAAAATAATAATGTTATTAGCACACGGGTGTGGACGGCACGGTGCCCAGGAAAACTAATGAATTAGAGTTAAATAACACTGTATTAACTTTCCTTGTTAGTCATTTTGTCATCTATAAATACTAGTAATATTTTAAACTAATTCCTCCTATGATATTAACTTGTCAATTACGAGTAGGTATATTTAACAAATAAAAACAAAAATCTGTTTTGGAGAGAAATTATAGTGCAGCACATTAAACAATTTGCACAAGTTGATAATCAAAAAAGAATTGTTTTCGACAGAAAGCGGATTTGAAATGTTGTATATATTCATCTCGTTGATACAAAATCGCGTGAGTTATCCAATACATAGAACGTGAAAGGCCAACATATGGTAATGTGGTTATTAGAAATCAGCAAACTGCTAGCTCGTACCGTTTTGACGTACGATGGCACGACACGACGCCGGAACCAGTGGTATACCATCAGAACTATCTTAAAACGAGTTTTTTTTTTCTAAATCAGCTGTTGTGTGTGATGATTTTTGATGCGAATTTTATTTTATTATCATCGCGATTTCTCTTTTGATTTTCGTGTCGCTCTTCTCGGTTTCTTTTTCGCATAATTTGTTTAAAAAATCATAAACACCAAAGTAAGCAAGGTTTTTAAAATTCACCAAAACATTTATTCCAAAAAACCATATTGGGTAACTGCTCCAATAACACTATACAGACAGCCTGTATGGACAAACTATTATTTAGTATGAGCGATTGCCATTTGCTCATTGTTTGAACATTTTACGTTTGCATTTTGACCAAGTAAGGTAAAGAGATGAACAATTTCGATCGTGACGTGTGTGACATAGAAAGTTTCAAGATTTGTGACCTGTGTCAGTACCTACCATGTAAATACATACTTAGTGAGTATATCAATCATCTTTATGAAAATATTTTTAGTACAAGTTAAATTAACTAAGGAATTCGCATTCATCAAATATCAAAATGATGTCATAAAAGAAATAGCTTTAGTGTTCCTTTTGAATCATAAATGATTGTTCTGGAAATTCTACATCCTTAATGCTTGAAGTGAACTATAAAACAATTGACATCAATAAATACCTTAATATTTCATAACAATATGACACCAATAGTTAAACAGTAGATTGTCCCTATTGATAATATGTTATGAATTATGGGTGAGTGCTGTGAAGATGCACTTGACGACCTAATTCAGGTAATGGGGCACATTGCAGCACTACATATAGTCAGTAGCTCGTTCAAGGTTCTAAACAACAAATTACTGGCGAATTGATGAGTTTCAACGTAACCTAAGCTTGGAAGTAATGCTTGGATGCCGTTATATTTTGTATGAGAAGTAAGTACTTCTCATACAAAACATAGGACAAAATTCTAGTCTCATAGGTAATAATAAATAAATCATAATAATAAATAATAAATGTAACAGAAAAACAGGTTAACATGATGATAATTATCATAGAATACCAGCGCTATTAAATAACAAAGTTAAATTGAATGGAATGAGAATACGCAATATTTTAATGAGTAACTTAGTGGAATTTACAAACAGTCTTGGAAAGCAATAAACCTAAATCAACAATGATAAGATCGTGGTCTAATAAACTGATATTTACTCAATAACTTGAAATCATTTAATGCGGTAACAACAGTTGCAGTACATAATAGTATTGTAGAAACAAATATATGATGAAGAAAATGTGGAGTAAAGGTTTCGCCTAATAATTTCGTTAATCGGAAGTGTAACGTTTTCAATAACATGATATGAAAACATTTTATGAAACTCACTTGCAGAGTATCATAGGTAAGCGAAAATTTTATGAAACTAGCAATTATCATTTGAATTACATGAGACGATACCAACTTTGTTAAAATATATGCATCGCAAACAAAAGTTGGTAAGATTTTTCTAAAATATCATTGGAAGATGTCATTTACGAACCTCTATAGAGATAAGATGAAGCAAGTTTGAGCAAGAAATGATCCATATCGTTGTTGAGAACACAGCAATCAAAATTGTACGCAATACAAATGAACACCTTGTCTTACAGCACTATCATCATCGTAAATCACGAGAAAGATTGAAGCGAGCAGGTTCCCAGCAACACTATCGCACAATCGATAAACAATATCGTAAAAGCTTTTCCCAGGCGTCATACGGGTAAAACAGCTCGTTTCACGCGTGCGGTGTGCGCTTTAGACAAAGCAAGATGAAGGCAAGAAAAAACCCCTCTCGAGTTTCACTTTCCTCATGTATTGTAAAGCGGCATTGTATATGACACTACATAAAGCAGCATAAGAGACTAGACGTCTTTTTGTCAAGGGTTTCATTCACCACCTTGAAAGACATCTTCAAGGAGAAACGAAACGAACCAATTTTCTGAAATATACAGGATTCATACGATTCGCGCATATCTGTGTATTTATGAGACATAAAGACCATTTTCGGCATTATCGTTAAACAGATTTGGTAGGCGTGACTTATATGGTTATACAATAATGATGAAGTAACTCAGCATTAATTCCAAGGTGGGACGATGAACTTAATAACATTTATTAAGTGCTACATAGCATAATTTCACAAGAACTTAGAAATCTATAACGTGCTTAGTAGAAGTCGTTGCTAAAGAAGCCAGAAATTCTGATGAACGCTGTACTTTAAACCCAGTTTAGCTAATGTATCCTCGGACGTAAGGTTTCCTGAAACCCGATTCAATTTCGTCTGTTGTGAAAAGTCATGTCAAGTTTAAGATTGGTTGTTATTATACTGCTCGACCAATCACAACAGCTGACATGGCATTTGACAGCAGATTTACTGAGAAGTTTTCAGAATCCGCGATTTAATCGCTGAATGCCCCTTTTTTGTACCAATTCCATTCCTGTATCTTGGTCGTCACCAATGTGTGGTGTGGATAGCATTCAAGTTTCTTCATTTATTTATTTGGAACCTAGAGAGTGGACACAAGATTTTTGAAGTGCATGAAGTGAAATCCTACTTAGGATTAGATATTTTAATTCTAGTAGAACAATAAGCTTAGTGCTTTTAGTGGATATAGAAGACATCGAACGGGTAGAATTTGATCTGCATTTACATCATGTGCACTGATAACATCCGTTTGTGACAATGTGGTTTCATAAGGTACAATTCCGTAGCCGACTCCAGGCAGCAGCAGGCCACGTGTCGCCGTGACACTACTGGTTTCTATGTATTTCTATGAAATCGACGTGTCGTCTACGGAAGGTATTTCATAGAAATACATATAAACCAGTAATGTCGCGGCGACACGTCTCATGTCTGCCTACAGGCGGCTACGGACTTGTACCTTTAATGGGAAATATGTCGAAAGCATTTCAGTCTTAAATACAAATGAGACTGCCACCTGCATGGTAGAACATTTGGAAAGAACACAAGATAGCAATGCAAATAATTTCTAGACAAGAATGCTGGCGTAGCTTGCGGTTGTGGCATCATATCGACCACAAAAGTTTACCATATAAGCATATTATATCCACATGTCAGAGACAAGTTGCGCGGCCATCAATGCCTCATCATAATTCAAGTTAGAGGTGATTTGCCTCAATAGTTTTTCTCAACGTTAAGTACATTAACTTGTACTACCATACGTACGAAAGTAGGTTATATAAGTAAGCTTTATGATTTATAGACAGGTTTCTATGGCAAATGTTTAAGTTTAGTTTGCCCATAATACTTGCAACGTTTCAAAATGGGAACTGTGAATGTTATAATTACTTTGTATAAAAATTCGCACGACTTGAAAGGTCGACGGACCTTGAAGACTGAGTTAGCAAATATTTGTCCATTACGAAAAAAGATAACGATGCTCAAACTTTGTTTTATCAGTGAGTTACCTTTCTTTCTACTGTGTTTATGAACTACAGACTAACTGCAATGCAGCATTCGGGAATAAGCGAGTAGGTATTTGTTGTGTATAAAAATGTTTATTATCCATTGTTTGCTATTGAGAAATACATATTTCTGATACAAAAGCAACAACATAAACTGTACACTGTTGATGTATGTACAGTAGGTGTCAGGATATCCACAGTAGGTAAGTCATAATACCTTGTCACTACACACGCAAACGTAGTTTGGGTTGCAGTAAGAGCAATCGCAGTCAGCGCATTCGCTCCAGAAGATCTCGCCGTTGCAGCCGAGGCGGCCGCCCGTTTCCACGTCCACCCACGTCGAACGCTTCATCAGGATGATATCCCGATTCACAACACTCTTAATAACTAATAAAACGTTCTAAAACACTCGCTCCCTTTGGAAAGAAGTCAACATCACCAAATGATGTAATTCGCGTAGGCGTCCCAATTCATCACTTAACACTGGATAAAATGTCACTGACACTTGGAAATCTTGGAATATATTCAATGTATGCACAGTTTGAGTCCTGAACGTCACAGATTTTAATTCCACTGAAAATTTTCACCAAACTTTCCGAGTTCACTAAAAATGTTAAAAAGTTGTCGATATGTATGCGATACACAGTGACAGTGCTATGGTTACGCGAGCATGGCGGCAAGACCGCCGCGCTACGGCTCATCGGGCAGACTGGTACGCGCGCAAACCCGCCGCGGCTGGCACTCTCCTCCGGCAAGGAAGTCCTCCATCAACGCAAAAACCAAAACAAATTTTGACTTTGGAAAAAACTCTATGAAATAAGTACTTAACAATAAAAACGATTAAGCCCTAAAATATAAAAATATATTAAATCAAGTGTCTAAAAGACATGATGCTGCTGTAGTTATGGACAATACAGCACTCTGGGCCACATTGGAAATAGTAATCAATCATATTTGGTAGCAAACCTGGAAGAACCTTGGGAATTTTCATTATAAATAAAAACAATTTTATTATCTTATGCACAGCACAAAACACACGCACTGCAGCCAAGAATTGCACGAAATTCCATAACCATAAATCGATAAACCTCTTGTCACGTCCATAAAGAAACTGAATCACTGAATGGTTGAGGCAACCCGCTGATCACGTAGAAAATATTTTTCATTCAATGCGATAGGAAGCTTTGTTGACAAATATCTAACGCAAACATGCATTCTTTGGTTCAGTTTCATACATCCATGTCACCGGCTTGGAGTTCCATTTCAGTTTATTTTAGATTTATTCGATAGTTTACGAACAATTCGCATGTCCTAACTGACGTTCGCACGACTTGCGAACATAATGGTTTTCCCACGAATTAAAATGCTTAGAACTATATATAAATGAGGTAATACGATTAATTAACAGAAACAGTTGAGTAATTTAATGCATTATTGCATCGTAGATACCTTACGTTGTATATAATTAAAGATAATAACTGTGTTAGATATTAAAATGAGTAACAACAGTTATAGACCCTAATCATTATTAAGTTAGCGGAGTCTGTCGACTCCTGTTAAAATTTTTCATGTCTTTATACGTTCTGCAAATCTCAAAATCAGCCTTAGGGTAAATTATATATAACGAAATTGAATTATTTTATACAACATTTATAACTAAAAGTCATGGTCATAATAACGTTCAATGCATAAAAAAGGCCGGCTTTATGTTACTGAGTGACCTTCGATTTGCAATCATGAAATTAAAGCGTTGAACATAGGTGATATGAAACCATAATTTTGTCGTTTAACATTTGAGCTACATACTAAGGTACAGAGAGCCGATTTAATCCTAATAAATGTTTCAGTTGTATCTACGTAGTTAGAATTATAGATAGGCAAGTTTCATCACAGCTAAACGGCTAAGAAACACTTTCGATTCCAAACAAAGCATTTTAGTGAAATCTTAGACTAAAGCAGTTCCACAATTCAGGGTTAACTTATTCATTATTTTAAATCGACCACAAAGCTGGACGAGTGCGTATTCTGTCTGCGGTCTCTTTTCGTGTCAACAGCTGTACGTGCTTTGGATTTTTTCGGAAACTAGAGCACAAACGTATTGCTATTTATATGTATTTGAAAGTAAGTGGCAAAGACTTTCCTTCGGTTTCTTAACATAGTCCTCAGCTTATAAAAATGCAAAGCGGAATGCGGCAATGAAAGCTTGCTAATTGATAAAGCCAGTACTGCTTCTAAATATAGCGGTGTGATCAGAAAACCCTTGTAAATTACTGGTTGCGCTAGCGCATAATTCGCTCTACCGTTGCGCCAGCGCGGCAGCGGCTGTGCTTGCTATGCCCATATTTGCACTAACCAAATGCGATTGTTAAGTAAACAACAATTTGCCATGTGGCAAATATAATATACGCTTTGAAAAGTTCGTATACAAAACCGCCTACAAAAAACTGAATTAAATATTAACAAAAACATCACGCCTAGGGACAATAGTTGTGGGTTAGTAGCACTCAGGCATACGCACGCTTGTATTGTATCAATACGATGCGATGATAATGCAGAAACAAGATTCAATTTTTTTGTAAAGAGATGCCTAGTCATCGTTTTCGTTGGTGCTGCTGTCTGCGGCATTGAACTTCAAATCGTGGCCGTCGATTGATAGACACGCGTAGATAGTAACTTGATCGAATTAATTTGGTAATTAGAAATCGTGATCTCGCATCGATACAACATTGATAAAATATTAATTTTTCGAGGACTATCATCATGTCGATTTCACCGATGCATTCATTGTCTTCGAGCCACTGTGTCTAGTTTTTTTTAGTGCCGCATTATTGATATGTTAATTATATCATTACTGCTAGTTTATAAGCGCAGCACGTTCAAATACTTAGATGTTAAATATGAAAGTAAGGGACAACTTAAGAGGTATAAATGGGTACCTCTTAGAAAGTTTTCTCATTTTCGATAGTCAAATTAGGACATTGCAAATGAGTTCCTGCAAAGACAGCGACTGTGAATGTCCGATGTGGGTGGAACGAAGGAGAACGTGGTTTGTCGACTGACTAATATAGATATACATACATACTCGTAATAACGGACGTTATAGTTTTTATATCTTGCTGACATTGTGCTTATCACATATAAAACTCATGTGATGGCTTTTGATCCATTCTCAATGCATTTTCCGGGCTTCTTATAATGTTATCGGATTAATAGCTTTGATTTGGCAAACAAAGGAGAGCGAAACGAAAATTCTTGGCTGTTTATTGCTAAACAATGATTTAAATATCTTTTTTACCAAGGTTAATTTACTTAGTGGGATTGTCACGTTATAGGCAAGTTAATTAGTCAGATAGATTTAGGTTGCCAAGCCTTATGTTTACGAAATTAGACTTGCTATACGCAAACACACTTTACAAAAGTGCATCCTAACGATAATACCTAATTTCCACTACAATACGCAAATCAAATGTTCCGCTCAAAAATCTTCCTAAGCCTAATCTAACAAAGAAGATGACACATTACGTCCCGATTCTTTGTCCAATGACGAGGTACCCAATATGAATGAATATCAGGTATAAATAAAGTATTAAATAGCTGCTACTAAAGTGGTATTTTAAACTAACCAAAACCCATGTACACGCTAAATACGGTCGTAAGTGGGCGAACGGCATTTAGGCTACACGTCATCATACTTGGAGATTTTGCGGATGACTTGAAGCATTTTATATTACAAACTTGGAAATACGAGATTGTTAAAATACAGACACGGTTTGGAAACGCGTAGTCGTGATTCTTTAGCTACGCCTAGGTAGCTTTGATGGAAAAACGATAGAATAAACCGTAACTTTTTATAGCAATTTAATTTTCGAAAACAATTGGGCACTTCAAATGGGCCATGTGTTACATAACAGCTGATAACATAGCAGAAATCAATCTTCTAGTTCTAAATGAAGCAGTGGAAACCTTTATCTTCACAAGTAAAGTTTCTATAGGATTGTGTAATTTCACATTGACAGTAAAGAAACTGTACAATATAACGGATCGGGGCAATGATTGTTTTACTATAAATTCTGGGAAGTTATATGTTTCCCACGTAAAATTCAAGCTCATGTTCAGAGTGCACTTACACGAGGGAACATAATAGATCACTCATAAATCGACCACAGTTTAATAAAGCAACGGAAAAGGGACAAAAACGAAGACAATGCGACATGCATCAGCTACTGGCAGGAAACAGGTGCGGCCGAAAGAAACATGTTCATTCTACATTGTGTCACTGGTATTGTAGTAACGGAAAAGCTTGAATAAAAAGTTGTATTGTAAATGTGAAAATCTCGCATTATGTTTTATAATCGGTTAGTAAACTGAGAAATAATTTGCGGTCAATGAAGATATTATTACATATTCATTGTATTCTGCAATTATGGACACTGAATAAGACAAAAGCTCATTTTCACTAACTCTCCGAGGAGTGTCATGTGCTGTAAAAATTATGTGTTAAACTTTGCATTTGCAAACAACAATTTATAATAATTACTTGTGGTTGACATTTGAAATGAAGCACTAATCAGTCTTAATTTTTTGCCAAGACCTCAGAGGAGTAACCAGTCACGGCATATATACATAATGACCGACGAGTTTGTAGAGTGAATTAGGTATCTATTGTCGGACATGACATAAGATATTTTTATGAATTGTAAATGTACTAAACACTAACTAAACCATAATCTGCTCACCTTGGGAATGGAATGTTACCATTTACTATGTAACCAGGCCGTCCGAGGCTATAGAACATAATAACAAAAGCTACATTATTCCCAAGACCGCTCTGTCAGTTTCACGTAGATGGAATCTCAAATCCAATTAAGCGGAGTCCTGTACAATCCGGAATGTAATTTTCTATGACAGGAAAAGCCATATAAGGGGCTGGTCTGTGAAAATAAGCCCTAAATCTATCAGGATTAAGGTTGCATTACAAAAGACTTGTAAACCGAACCACATGAAGTCCATTCACCCCGCAACAGCTGGCCACGTTTTATATGGAATCTTGAAGCGCCACCTGGCTATGGATTATTATATTTAACCTAAAGAACATCAAATGGATAAAAATATTACAACGAGCTCTTGTAAATATGAGTTTCAAGTGTAGCGATTTCTGAACGCAAGGAAACTGTTGGACCTTGAAATGTTTCTACAATTTAGTAACTTAATATTATGATTATGTGCTTAAGCCCACACATTATAATAATATTACCTACATTATGTTGGGTCAGACCTGTTTTAAAATCAAGAGATACTCCCACGCTTCGAATGCAATACCAATAGTTATCTGGTACAGTATATGCAAGTGATCGATCATCGAAGGCGTCGGATCGGTCCTGTCACCAACTTGCCTTGATGCCAACATTCCTTGAAGCGGGAAGTAGAGCTAGTATTGGAAAGGCTGTTACGTAATACTTGGGCATGATAAAAATATTTAGAACAGTTCGCCTATACAGCAAAAATAAACATAGAATGTTAATTAAGTAAGTTAAGTAAGAGCTTTACTTTCAGAATGGAAACAAGCAGGATGTATTCTGAAATCGCTGTTTACCTAATGAGTAATTAGAAAAGGAATTAATTTATTTTCCTTATTCAATTCATTTGGGTCAACGATTTTGCGACTCCTTGAAGGCGTTAACAATGTTACTATGTAAGTACAAGTACAGTATATTAATTGCAGAGTCGAGGCTGCACCGTTATGAAATCTCATTAAAACTCAAGTCAACATTTAATCGTCTCTAATATTTGATGGAGCGAGCAATATAAGTTTGGATGTAACATGTTTATGTTTTGCAACGCGCAAATTGATAGATCAAAAATGTCAAGCCTGTGTTGTCATTTGGTAAGCATCGGTAAAGGATAAAAGTTAGTGTTTTGGCGCCAGCAAGAAGTGAGGACGGCTAATGCATGGGTCGTGAACTTTCCAAATAGGTGCAGTGGCCCGAGGCTCCTTTATTCAATTGGTTTCGATTGCCTCACAGTGCGCAAACGCAGCTGTTGTGAACTATGCATTGAGGACGACGTTCAGATACAACCGGTTCAATTGGTTCACATCTGACGTTTACCTACATACTGCACATTTTATGTTAGTTCATTGGAACGTTACTATGTTCTTACATGGCAGGTTGATTCAGTCAGTAGCTTTACTTTTTGTAAGTTTTTTTTTTTCGGTGTGCCACTACTTTACGGAAAATGTAGCATTCCTCTCCTGAAACTAGATTAGAATTAAATATATAGTTTAACTTTTCATTTATAGTAGGTTCATATACCTATTACTTATATATGTGAGTACTGTGATAATCATGGTAACTTGTAGTAGGTAAACGTGAACATTCGGTCAATGGAACGCGGAAAGATAAAGTGTGTTAATAGATACAGACAACGTTCTGTTGCAAATTTGTCGATTTACAACGCAAATAACTATGATTGAATATTCATTTACAAATTACCTATACTCGAACAATTACTAGTCACTGTGTGCGAAAGGAAATCACTTTGATTATCTTAACAGCCTCTTGAGAGTTTGCACACATGAGTAAAGAAGTACGACAAAAGATTTCCCACAAACTCTCAAGGGCACTTGAAAACTTCCGAAGATGTTGTCAAGTCCCATATTTTTGACGATAAGGGAAAACACCGCACTTGTACTCATCATAGTGACATCACACGAGTTTGGACACTACATTCTTGATGACCGATCTTTTTCTACCTCAGAAGAAGCAGTGGTGACCGAGTAGAAACGGCCGTGACTTACAAGTTGTAGGTTCGAACCCAGGCTGGCAAATTATTTCATCACCACTGCTCTCAAAACGGTGAAGAAAAACATCGTCAGGAAACCGGTACGTCCAAAAACTAAAAACATCGAAGACATTCTACATCCACCACACTAGGTCCGCGTGGTGGATTACGGCCCACTCGCTCTCACCTAGAGTAGGCCCGTGTCTTAGCAGTGGGGACATTATAGGTTGATTATGCATATCTACCTCAATTTAAATAGTTATTTATGCAACTGTTGCATAATAAGGGCCGTATTAAAACACGAATGTGGGTTTATCACACGAGCCGAAGCCGAGTGTGATAATAGTATCACATGAGTGTTTTAATACCTAATTATGTACAGTTGCATACAAGACTTTATCTACTCCCATGTTATGAATCCTCTATTAAACGTTCTGAAATCATAGGGTGTTGTACAGTGTTGTAAGAACTCCATGTAAATTCATGGAAAATTGAATTGCTGAGTATCTAATACCTACAAACAAACTATGTATAGGACAAACAAACAAAACAAACGAAAAAAAAAAAACGAAACAAAGTAGGTACTTAAAAAAAAAACATTAATATTGAACACAAATGGCGGGATACGACGTTAATTCGAATAAACAATAAGTTTTTTTTTTAAATTATGGCGCTGTGGTAGTGAAACGCGCTGGCGACAATGTTCTTTTTTTGAAAAGGAGATGCATAATGAAATTCAGTACAACATTATAACTCCCGTTTGGATGCTATTATGGTTACTATGACACTGGGTGTTTTAATGATGCCAATAAGCTAACTGTTTCAGAAACTTATATAGAGGATTTATAGCATGGGCGTAGATAAAAGTTTATGTCGCCTGCCTTAGCTACTTTTGGGGCTACTGAGCAATCCGATAATGCAAGCGAGACTGTTGTATTAGCAGTATCTTCGAATGAAACTATAGTCCTATCTACGATAGTGTATCAAGGATATTGCGCCACCTCATGGTCGCCATGACTATTATTATAATGCAGCACTTTCACTTACCTACACCATAAATATTATCACGCGACTTATTTGTCAATGGTACACCATGGTATACAATCCAACGCCATATATGTTATGTACTCTTGTGACATTTGATATATACATACTGATGGATCGTAAGCGTGATTCGTGACGAGGTTAATGTGAGGCTATGGGTCATCTTTATTTTAGAGAAGTTTTATGAAAATAGTTATAGATACACTCGCAGCGAAGTGGTAAGTTCAAAGACAATGGTGGTTAGGGATCCAGATTGAGGAACCTCTCCAGAATGCGTGCCCTAAATGCTTCTCCACCCCGCCTCTTCTACAATGTACTGGGTGCTATATAAGTTTTTGGGAAGACAAATGATAATAATAATATGTACGAGCGTATGATACGTATGTTTCTACTTTATTTGCTCAGACCAAGACAAGGCCTTCTAAATATTACGTTATTCCGTTTATAATAAGTCAACAACCAATATTATTGCTGTAATTATCTGTTTATCAGTCAGTTTGAGATTGTAGGTTAAAGGCTCGTGCAGACCAGCGCGACGCGACTCGAACAATACAATTTCTAAGAAAGCTTCACGGTATAACAATAACCGGTGTCGCGTCGCTCTGTCGCGTCGCGACGAAGCTTAAAGCTGTTTAGCTGCTGACCTGCAAATGTCGAGTGGTATCTTTAACTAGTTAGTTCAGTAGCTTTACTGTTATGTGTGCTGTTCTGAATACGCTAAATAACTATTACAGCTTTATGTAAGTCTATGTCAGGGAAAAGATTGCTTGGTAAATTTACAATCAATTTAAATCGTCCGTATATTTAAATCACATTTGTCTTTCTGTGGCAGTCGTATGAAATGGGTATAACTCGTCCTAACTCGTCACATTGTAAGTATAGTTTGTCAGTAAATCCGCTAAATAAATATCTAGGTAATTTAATTTCTCTGACTGCACCCAGCTACCGCTTAGTCGTATAGAAAACACAAAACAGCAATCTGTCAGTTTTACGCAATTCGAGTTATGAATATGGTAACACTGTCTTTTTAAAATATTTTTTACTTATTTAGTCACATCGTATCAAAAATATTCTACCAAAAACCTGAATGTAAAACCCATGCTTTGTAAAAATGAAACTACTTTTCCTAATAAGACAAAACCGTTAATAAGACAAAAGCCAGATTGTCGTTTTTGATTCTTTATGACTCTTGTCTCTTAAATTAACTTCTGGGCGCTTCTATTCATATTTTGTACAGTTGTTTAATACATAAAGAATAAAATGTCAGCAATATACATTATGTATATCCAACAACGTATTTTAATGGATCTACGCAATGTTATTACTAGTCATAAAGAGAAAACGTTATGTTTGATTGTTATGACGCTCGTGTACATGAATACCACACCGTACTTTGTCTTCAAGCTCCTAAAATTCTTCAAAAAGAAAACGTTCTAAAGTATTAGGTACAAAGTAATAAACATACAAGAAAAACATAGAACTATAATACTCATATTCTCGAATAAGATTCTAAAGACTGGAATTCTAGTCACTTAATTGCTGAATATTTGCATTTTAGAATGCTATCATTTTAACTATTGACAAAACAAAAATACCGGATATTTTTGCTTTACAAAATATGTGAAATGAAAAGTATACCGAAGTAGGTATCTAATCCAACTGGTTCGTGTGATATTTTATCTAAGTAGGTTACACATTGCGTGGCTATTACAGAAATGTGGGTGTTAGTATAGCTACACCTCTGGCCTACCCTATGGGGGTTACAGTCTTGATGTTATATTATGTGCTCAAAGTAAGTTCATGTTAAAAACATGAACAAACATGTCTTGTTGTTCATCAATTCCGAGGTTTTATATCTGTATTTCTTATAAAAAAGTAAATAAGGGGCAAGCAGTCCGCACCAAAGCAAACATAGCTTATCTTTGTTCGATGAACGATTAGCCGTTTTCATCGAGGGCACAAGATTCAATATGGCGTGAAATTGCTTTCTGTTACGTGTATCGGTCAATAGGTTGATGTTACCAAGACATCAAACGAAAGAAATATTTTTAAAATAGTCGCGGAAGCAATGTTTATTTTCAGATGGAAGAGTTGAAAAAACCAATCGTTAGGAGTGTTTAAACCAGAATATGGGTGAACGACTAGGGCCGTAAGATCAATCGTAGTTTAAACCACAGAAGAGAGTTTAATCTCTGGGCATCGATTATTTCATAAGATCAATGGTAGTTGATCGATTATTGGAAGTTTAAACCATCGATTAGTTTAAACTCTCCCAAAGGGACGGTTAAACTCCGTTGTATAGATTAAACTGACCGTAAAGTGTCCAGATGGCATAATTTGACGTTGAAACTTTATGGACCCCTCATTTCACAAAAAACATAGAGATATTACGTATCCTCATTTCTACCTGCTGTGCGTGCGTGCCTGCTTTAAACATTTCTACGTACTTATTTAATCATTGAAGCTTTGTTTTGTGGTTAATAAAATGGATCGTCTGTTTTTTTTATTTTCTAAGACATTGGCGTATCTTTTCACTAATGTTGTTAGTAGTTCTGTCTCGGATGACGCAAAGTTAATTCAATGTTTTATTGCATTCATAATTATGTACATTTAGTTGTTACAATATAAGTAAGTTCCAACATGAAACCCGGTTAGGGCACGGCAACATTATAATAATAATAATTTTAAGATAATAATAATATTTTTTTCATAATAATAATACTTTTAACATAATAATATTTTTTACATCATATCAATTATTTTATTTTAGAGTATGTGTGCGTTTTATATGTATGTAGTTATTTATCTAGCTATCATACTAAATATTATGTTCTAGGAATTCTGCGACCGAGTAAAAGCATTTTTGTGTTAGATATTATTTTACTTTCCTGTTAAATTAGGCACCCTTTTGTGCACAGTATCACTCATTGTAATTACAATTAATAAAACAACAAAATTAAAAAAAAAATAACAAACAACACACAAAAAACAATACTTTTCGAAGAAGACATGAATAATATATTTTAATAATAACGTCACAAACTCACATCAGAGACGTCAAATGTGAGTGTCAATGTCAAATGGATCTATTTGTTGCCATTATTTTGGTGAATGGATGAACGAACTTCGAAAAAACTAGAGAATATTGCCATGTGTAAAAGACTAATCGAAGTTTAACTAATCCATTCATTTTTTCCTTTTGATCTTATGACAGTAGATTAAACCATCGATTAAATTTAAACGTAGATTCCGATATCCATAGTTTAAACTGCTTTTGATCTTACGGCCCTAAGGGCCGTAAGATCAATCGTAGTTTAAACCACAGAAGAGAGTTTAATCTCTGGGCATCGATTATTTCATAAGATCAATGGTAGTTGATCGATTATTGGAAGTTTAAACCATCGATTAGTTTAAACTCTCCCAAAGGGACGGTTAAACTCCTTTGTATAGATTAAACTGACCGTAAAGTGACCAGATGGCATAATTTGACGTTGAAACTTTATGGACCCCTCATTTCACAAAAAACATAGAGATATTACGTATCCTCATTTCTACCTGCCTGTGCGTGCGTGCCTGCTTTAAACATGTCTACGTACTTATTTAATCATTGAAGCTTTGTTTTGTGGTTAATAAAATGGATGGTGTGTTTTTTTTTTTTTTCTAAGACATTGGCGTATCTTTTCACTAATGTTGTTAGTAGTTCTGTCTCGGATGACGCAAAGTTAATTCAATTTTTTATTGCATTCATCACATTTAGTTGTTACAATATAAGTAAGTTCCAACATGAAACCCGGTTAGGGCACGGCAACATTATAATAATAATAATTTTTAGATAATAATAATATTTTTTTCATAATAATAATAATTTTAACATAATAATATTTTTTACATCATAACAATTATTTTATTTTAGAGTATGTGTGCGTTTTATATGTATGTAGTTATTTATCTAGCTATCATACTAAATATTATGTTCTAGGAATTCTGCGACCGAGTGAAAGCATTTTTGTGTTAGATATTATTTTACTTTCATGTTAAATTAGGCACCCTTTTGTGCACAGTATCACTCATTGTAATTACAATTATCAAAACAAAAAAAAAAACAAACAACACACAAAAAACAATACTTTTCGAAGAAATTACCACGACCCACATGAAGACATGAATAATATTTAATAATAACGTCACAAACTCACATCAGAGACGTCAAATGTGAGTGTCAATGTCAAATGTATCTATTTGTTGCCATTATTTTGGTGAATGGATGAACGAACTTCGAAAAAACTAGAGAATATTGCCATGTGTAAAAGACTAATCGAAGTTTAACTAATCCATTCATTTTTTCCTTTTAATCTACTGTAGATTAAACCATCGATTAAATTTAAACGTAGATTCCGATATCCATAGTTTAAACTGCTTTTGATCTTACGGCCCTAAATGATGAATAAGACAATTTGCGCCAAAATAAGTTATGTTCGTTTTACGTTGCATTTTATGGCAATAAAGTAGGCAGGTAGTCTTTTTCTAGTTATATGGGTATACTTACTTAGTAAAAACTGCTGTGGGTGCTGTACTATAGTTACACCTCTACCCAAGCAAGCAAGCAAGACTTGTCAAACTGACAATTCGTAGGTCTCGAGTTCGAACCCAAGCCACGTACTGTTGACTTTTCGGATTCATGTGCGTATTATACAATTATCACTTGCTCAAAAAACGGTGAAGGAAAACATCGTGAGGAAACCGGCATGCCTGAGAGATATTTCTCGACGGCATGTGAAGCCAAGTCAGAGGCCCGTGGGCGGCTTTAAAACTCTGACACCAGTTTAGTTTACTAACCACTCGAAAAGAAGAAGACCTCTACCCAACCCTTCGGGGAATACATGCGTGATGTTATGTTAATACATGTTAAAAACTGCTGTAAATCTAAGTTTATTCTTAGCTAATGTCTCTTGACTATGCCTAGTTGGAAAACAAATTCAATGCGTAATGATTAATTTTATAAAATATCGATTTTTTTCCTGACCGTAATAAATCCCCGTAATCGGGAGTAAAATATCTGGTATTATTATTTGGGTTGTGTTAACTCGGGCCTGTCACTGACCCGTTTAATAACGATAGTTAATTATGTGTTATTGTGTGAAGCATTATTGACATAAGTATTATCTTCATTTTAGTTTGTTAATAGTTATTATATTTTAATTTTATTTATTAATTAGGTGTAAGTTGTTATTTATGTACCCATCCATAGATAAATATCACCCGTCTCTCCACTAGTCCATTGCCTACTCGTACTCAAGGATGCATATCCGGTACGGCTTGCAAAACCTTCCATTACCTAAGGGCACGTCTTCCCTACCATTACCGCGCCCCCCGGTCTACTCCTTGATATGCAATAGCCTCTGTAACACCATGAAACATGAGGCACCAGGGGCAAATCTTTGGGTTCATTCGATTAATCGAGTCTGGTCAAACCACGCTGCACGTCGATTCTGTAAAATTCAAACAAAAACTCGCATCTCACATCGCTATTCACTCTCACTTCGCATAAGGTTCAAAATGACCTTGATTTTGCATTCTGTAAGCATCTCCTAGTCACTTGCGAAGTGAAGTGAGCTCCGAAGTGACCAATGGCAATACTAGTGACTACCATACTCAACAAAATGTTAGTCAAGTTTTATCGATTCCAGTTTTTTGACATGAGTGAGTGCATTTTATTATATAAGTTGTTATTTACGTACATTTCATTTTAATTCTGAATTTAAATTATATAGACTGCTAGATAACTCTAAAAAATGTACCTAGTAGCTTACCCAGAGCCTTTTTGACAAGAACCTAACATCGAAAGCAAAAGTTCTATCCGTTGAAACTTCAATTTCCTTGGGGAAATAAAACTTTGTAAAGAAACGGGTATCTTTGCGGACGCACGCGATCCTTTTACTAGTTTAACAGGTTATTTTGTCGTTTTCCCCTTTTAGATTATATCTGCTATGGAACGTAGGTTATCGACATTTTGTGGAATTTGTCGTGATTCGTAAAGTTATGATAGTTCTTTTAACATTTCTGAATTCCATGCGTGAATAGCTTTAGATACATTTTTAAAACCAGAGAAAGTACGAAATCGTTTGTATTTTCCATAATATTTAGTGGTTACCATAGTTTTATTTAGATGTTGGTAACTAAATAGGTAACATTATAAATTTTAAGTTAGAATAGACGATTTCATCGACTTGACCTACTATCAAAACTGTTGACTCAATCTTCTTAAATAATTTTGGCATAAAATAAAAATAAAAAAACCGGCCAAGAGCGTGTCGGACCACGCACAATGAAGGGTTCCGTAGTTAGGATGAATTTATCCCAAAAAAATAATTAAAACTATATTTAAAAATATTTGTAAGCCTCACAACAAACCCTTTCATTTGATATGTCACACGGTACAGTTTGCAAAACTTTTCTATCCTATAAGGTAAGGTCCTATAAGGGTTCCGGTTTTCTTTTTGAGGGTAAACCCTAAAAATAGAAAACAAACATACTTATTAATGACGTCACATCACTACACCCATCATGAAAGCTGCGCTTTGACATGCGCACTGCGCAGTGCGCGACCTCTGTGGTTTTCGCGCACTTTCTAAGCGATAGCGCAGATTATTCGCGTTTTTGCGACCGATTTGCGATTCACGTGTCTTCATTAGCAATAACGAGACTATGTTTTATAGCCGGAAGCGTATCTGGCGGCTTTCCTGAGTTATTGTTAGTGAGTCAATTATCGTTATTTAAGAAAGTATTTATGGGTAAACTAACGTGGTAGCGCTAATTGGGGTCGCGCGCCATTATGCATTTCTTGCGATATTAGAATTAAGAGGCTAGATTTTATGACAAATTCTTATAAATAGTAAAATGAAGTGCTAAAATAACTATAGAATAAAATAACTCTTTAAGCTTATGCCTGCCCAGCGTCAGAAGTCAACTTTGTTTGCGAAACCTGTCATAAGATAATTAAAATCCTTTATCAGGCCCCCTCAAGTTTGTCGCAACCCAGTGCTGGGCACGCCACTATTGCGGCGATAAGTCCCCTCTTTGAGGAGTGGCTGGAGAGGCGCCACGGCGTCCTCACCTTCCGCCTGACGCAGGTCCTCACCGGACACGGCTGTTTCGGGAGGTACCTGTTTCGGATAAGGCGGGAGGAAACGCCCGGGTGTCATCACTGCGTGGATCGCCCGGAGGACACGGTGGAGCATACGGTGGAGGTATGCCCGGCTTGGGCAGAGCACCGCCGTGTCCTCGTGGAGGCGATCGGTGGCGGGGATCTCTCGCGTCCGGCCTTGGTCCAGGCCATGGTACGGAGCGAGAGGGCATGGGAGGCCGTCACCTCCTTCTGCGAAGCAGTAATGCTCGCGAAGGAGGAGGCGGAGCGCGTGAGGGAGAGGCAAATTTCGCGCCCTCACGCCCCTAGCCGCCGCAGGAGGAGACGCCCTGGGCGTCGGGAATCGATTGCCGATTCCCGGCCACCGTAGGCGCGGGCTTGCGGGCGGTGAGCAATGGGTAGCTCGCCGTCCGGTAAGGACCAAGCCCGGATCGACGGCGCGTTGTGTTCCACGCGCGCCTCAAAGAGATGTCAGCGAATGAAGGGGTCCGATGAGACCATTGCCTGCCGGGGTTGCGGGAAAGTCCGAAAGGGATACCGCAAAAAAGTGGTCGTGCAGGTGTCGTATGCGTTCACAATGCACTTGATTGTTGAAGTAGTTACATCATGTTTTTATGACGAAAGATAAGCGTTTTACGCATGCTTGCTTTTATTAGTCGTTCGTTTAGCAGACAGACGGGCGTCTAATTAATTAAATGGTTTTTTTTTAATTAGGCACCGGCTCGGCTAGCCAAATTGTTTTCGTAACATATTACGGAGGAAGTGAAACCTTGACGTTGAAAATTATACTGTAAGGATAATAATTATTGCGACACGGTTGGCGCAGTGGTTAAGCGATTGACTGCTGCGCTGCGTGTCGCGGGTTAGATTCCCGCACGGAACTAATATTTGTATGACCTACAGGTAGTTGTTCTGGCTCTGGCTGTTTGCGTATGTGGGTTTAATTACGCAATATTTTCTATGGTCCGAGGCCTTGACATCAACCAATGAACAACGTTTCCAAACGTTTTTTGTTGGTTGAATGCGAGGCTTTTGACTAGTTTTGTAGTTTAGTATGTTTTTTTGCTACTTTTGTATTTTTGTGTGTTTTGTTTGTGCAAAATAAACATATTTTCTTTATTTTCTTTCTTTTTTAAATGTTTGTAAACGCACCCAAGATACAGGAGAAATTCCTAACGAGGGGCAAAGTTAAAAAAAAAAATGTTTTCTAATTAAGTAGTGCCTTATTTAGTAAGCTAATTAATATAGTTATTTAAGATTGTATCAAAGTGCGACTCTGAGTCTTAAGGTGAATTCACAGTTGTAATAGCCCGCGAAATTTAAGTTGTTTGCAATATGCAGATTTTGATCAAGATACAACCTGACGACCTGCAAATTGCAAAAAAATGTAAGAAAATTTGAATTTCGCGATCTATAACGGATTCACTTATCAGCTAGGGCAATGTTATTAAGTATTGGATGTGTTTCCAATTACCTGACTTCTGTTATCTAGAGTTAGACGCTAAACAGTTCTTAACCTTGTACTTGAGTCTGATAAATTGGTACTTCAGTTACCAACCTGTAGCGGTTACACCGCCACATACGAACTACGCATCAAAAGACATGACGTCACACAAATCCTGCATCGCGCAATTAGAGTTTACCGCGCGAACGATATATATAAGACTATCCGGCCCGCCAGACACAACACCCGTCTGGTCGGAGGATCCTCCCATTTCTATGGTTGATGAGTGAACTTTACACCCTGTTGCTCATGCCACCTAAAAACCTATTTATATTGTGACAAAACAATGTATTGGGAGGGAGGAAAAATTGCATAAAAAGAATGGCTATAACAGTTAGTAACCGCTCGGTTTTATTTACTTGAATAAGTATTATAATAATGATGTTCACCCAGATTTTATTGCAAATCACTATTGAGACACAACGGGATACCAATGGGTCGCACTGGGGCTAGTAACAGTTAACATGGACTAGTGGCAGTAAGCCGAAGCCTTAAAAGGGTAGGTAGACCAGGTACAGACGCCAGCACCTCAACCTACTGAAATCTGTCTAATTTCAATTTATATGTTCAACTTTATCACTAAAGCATAAGGTTCCAAGTTGATTGGGAAAATTTGACAGTTTCGGGTAAGTTGATTGTACAACGGCTACATATCAAGCTATACATTTCCAGTGTAAGCTGACCTCGCATTGTATAGGATTTCCGTAAAATGAGAGGTCAGCTTTTACTGGATATGTATAGCCTAATATGAAGCCGTGTTCACAATCTTTCACTTATCTGGCAGTTGGTACTGACTTTTGTGCTGACTGAACCATCGTCAGCTGGTGCATAGCAGGGTTTTAAGGCACTTTTCTTCTGGTAGCCCGTAAGTGATAACAAAACTAGTTTAAGCTGGCCTCGTATTCTATAGAAAATCCATAGTATGCTAGGCCATATTAAGGTCATTGTTACCACCGACTTGCGATCGGCTGTAACTACACACGAGTAAAGGGCATGCCGGAAAACATTTTGTTCAAAATAAAACATTAGAACAGCAATGACAACAACGCAACTTTCTTCATTGCAGAAGTAGGCAGTTTTACATTGCAGATTTTGTTAATTAACTGACGCTTTTCCCTTTTTACTATATTCACGGACATCGAGTCTGTTCGAAAAATATCTGATGAAAATGTAAACAATTGGATCAGAAAACGTATCTGTGGATGCCAATTTGTAGTGCCAGTTACAAATTCAGTGCTTTGATTTGATTAATAATTTAGTTTAATTTTATAACTTAAATTTTCGTCACTGATTTTTCAATTACAACTTTTTTATTTTTATTAATAATAAATTTGCTTTTTTTTTTTTAAATTGCTGATATATAATGTTGAAACGTTCTAACTACAGATGAATGTGTTAGGTACTTCTTTCCTGTAGTTGGTGATTACGTCGGGTGTGTTTGTTTTACACTATCATTAGATACTTTTCGAATAGACCATACCTATATGACACTGATGTACGTGTATTTCATTCTACACGTAGTAACTTTTAAGCAACACTTCACACTGACCTGGTGGTTGGTAGGAGCTATGGCAGCGCTCTGCGGTGGAACTGACTGCACCGGGCGCGCTGGCTTCGCAGCTGCTCGTTGAAGAGATGCGCGCTTCACAGACACCATCAGCCATACGTCTTCTACTCTTTGTGCCACCTGTAGAACATTTAGTTTTTATAGATCGGTAGTTAAACAGAAGGTGGTCAAAATATTACGGGGATTATGGGTTTTTGAGGGGAGGGGAGGAAGGCTTCTTGAGATTCTTATCCCGTACGTCGACTGAGATATGAGATGGAAATTTACTGAAAAAATAAAGGTCTAGAAAGGAGGTGACAGTACATTTTTCGTGAAGAGAAACCATAGGCCTAGATTTTATGCTAGATAAGCTTTTATTCTAGACTTTAGAATAAAGGCTTAGTGAAACCTTTTCAGCGTGAGAGCAATGGTAGCCACTACTTTCGAATGGTCGTAGGTTCGAACCCACAGACGATTTACTTTTTGTAAATTATTTCATCACCACTGCTCTCGAAACGGTGAAGGAAACCGGCATGAACCCAAAATTTTAAGACATGTGACACCTACCAACCCGCACTAGGCAAACGTGGTGGATTACAGCATCTCCATCTCGAAGAGAGGCGGCCAGTGTCACATACATACATAAAGTCACGCCTTCTTCCCATGGGGGTAGGCAGAAACTACAGAATGCCACTGCTACGATCCTTACATACTCCTTTTGCCTCGTTTACGTTTATAAATCTGGTCATACGCGCACGCCGGTTGCGAGTACTACGCACCTGTCCTTTCTGAAGAACATCATCAATAAGGTCAGCAGTATATGTCCTCCTAGGGCGTCCTCTCCCGGCGTTTCCATTCACATCTGCCTTGTAAATACATTTTGTAAGTCGCCTTTCATTCATCCTCTCAACATGACAAAACCATCTCAGCATACCCTTTTCAATTTTTGTCACTACATCTTCTTTTAACTCACACCATTTCTTATCACATCATTTCTCAGCCTATCATTCATAGTTAGACCACACATGCCAGGCCAGTGACGCCAGTGTCCTAGGAGTTATAACATTATACACTGATTATAATGAAAGCTTTTCTATTAACAATTGGCCTCCAGCTATAGGCCATTTTTGCCCGTAACAATAGCCACTATCAGCCATCTCTACCGCCAGCACAATAAAATTATGGCGTGCTGCTATCTTACCTGAGTGACGAGTGCCCTGGTCTCTTGTGTAGCAGACTGCATCAGCATATCCCGGAACTGGTCAGGAGCCGTCAGCCCGAAGCTCGTAGCATCTTCTAACAACTTGTCCACTGCTATTAACCCGCCTTCTCCTGCTAAGATTTCCACACCCGTTGCGCACCATTCGTTCGCCTATCATGGAGAAAATATTAAATAAATAAAAATCTGCTGACAGGTTCAATTGGTGAAACTTCGAGTCTTGTTGACATTTATAAACATTAACATAAGGTTCAGATTAATATTGAAAAAAGAAAATGGTGTTTACCTTTGCTATGATAATACAAGGACTTTCCCAGCGACAATAATAAATTGCGATGGTATAATAGGTATTATGGTGAGTGTGATAATCATAATAAATCTTAAATAGACAAACGACCTGTAATAACAAAATAACTACTTATCTACAACTAAGAAAAATTTCATTTCGCAGGTCTGCTGGAAGAAATTTCTTAAAGGTATGATTCTGAAGCTCGCTACACGCAGCAGTGCAGCGGGGCAGGGCTGCATGCCCCGCTGAATCCGAGCACCTGCTGTTGGTGGTGTCTACTGGTCTTTTGTGGCGGCAGGGCGACACTGCCGCATAGCAGTGCCGCCGCGCCGCGACATTGCTGCCGTGCTCGGAATGTTATCTCATATAAACCTATAGAAAATGTATGGGGAGTTAGTGACGCGCCAGAACTGCTGCGGCAGCACTGTCGCGTGCATCGGGGTAAGGAATCATACCTAACTTAAGAAATAACCAGTAGAACTTTTGTATTCAAAATTAGTTATAAGTCGTATCTTCGTAATACAGTTTATAACTAGTACGGGGGTCAGGGTGAATCGGTTTCGTAGCAACCTGAATTTATTATTGTACAATGAGTAACTAATTTGGGTATCTAATCTTCTAGATTCATAGAAAATAAGCACTAGTGTCAAATTTGTTGTAAGGTTGTTATTCTTTTGGCAAATATATTTATGAAGATTTATATTATTATTCCGTTTATTATTCTCTTTAACATATAAAATACCTACATTTTTAAATATTTTTTTAAAACGGTATTAAAAACATTTAAAATATAAAAAATAGTGTTCCGCCGGTGTCGGGAGCAGGGTCCAAGCTACCGGTGGTTAGGGCTGCAGAGACAGGAACCTCCTCACAATACGAGCCGTATCGAGAAGTACTGCCTTCTGAATCAGGCCCTTGATCCAACCGCCTAACGAGAGCCTCGAGAGATGTTGGTCGAGGCTTTCGGCCATCAGGCCATTGGCCGTTACGACAATCGGCACAATGATAGCCGAGCTCACATTCCACATGTCGACAACCTCGTGTGCTAAGTCGAGATATTTTATTTGTTTCTCTTTCTCAGCTTTCACGAGGTTCTCGTCATGTGGAATGGTAACATCAACTATCATTGCGCGGCGCGCTAATCGGTCTATCACCACTATATCAGGCTTATTGGCAACAATAGTCCTGTCAGTAATGATAGACCGATCCCAGTACAACGTGACATGGTCATTTTCGAGAACTGGGTCGGGCACATACTTGTAGTACGGTACCTCAGAATCCACAAGTTTATATTTCAAAGCAAGTTGCTGGTGAATAATCCTGGCCACTTGGTTATGCCTGTGCAAGTACTCGCCGTTAGCCAGACGAGAACAACCAGAGATAATATGTCTGATGGACTCACCCGGACGGTGGCATGCCCGACACACGTCAACCGTCCCGTCCCTCATATATTATTATTATCATTATCTCTATCTAAGTACGTGTACTAACGCCAGCAGGTCATCCTACCCGAAACTGTCAAATTTTCCCAATCAACTTTGAACCTTATACTTCAGTGATAAAGTTGGAAATCTATTAAAGAAATTTGACAGATTGTAGTAGGCTGATGTGCTGGCGTCTGTACATAAATAATAAAATAAATAAATATAAGTTAGAAATTGCTCCTGAAACGAATCGAATTGGTGTAAAGTATGTACGTAAATTTTATTGAAATTCAACCCTTAATTTTTTTTCAATAGAGTAGCTTTTACCTAGTTACCTACGCTACTTAGCTAGTTTTATATTGAGTTTTAATATTATTTCAACTTACCTTATCTATCCTGTCCATAAGTTCTCTAGCTTTCGTCAGGAGTAGATTTCGTTTTTGTATCTTTTCTAAAAGCAAAGCGCTCGTTCGTCTTAGTTCTTCGCATTTGGATTCTATGTGATCCACTTGACTTAGCGGGTCTTGCATTAATTTTTCTCCTGCAAAAATATATAATTATTTAATGGATAAAACTAATTGTACTTACCCTAATTTAAGAATGATTCCCATTATCTAAATAATTTATCAAAAACAAAATCGCGTAAAAATAATGGGCACAATGTTGAATGCTGCAGATGTTTTCAACTCAAAAATCGAATCCACATTATTTTTTTCTTTCTGTTTTACAGCCAGTATCCAAAACTGAGAAACATGTAACAAGAATTTCATTTTAACTTTGAAAGTAGGTACCGAATGTTATTGTTATTTTATTTGAAGAACTTTGGAATAATTTGAACAAAGAATAAATCTTAATTTTTATTTTATTTTACTACTGTACTGTCTTTATATATTTTTTTTTAAATATGGAATAATTCTTAACACATTACCGTCGTCAATAACTGAGGTTGCTGTATCCAGATCACAGTTACATAGTTTCTCAAAGTCGCCAGCCTCTTGTAGAAGGCTGTCTACCCTGATTGCTGTTTCGCCCACCTCCGTCATGTCGCATGCTGCCTTTAGATGGTTGTCTAAAGTAGCCTAAAACAAAATGTCATCTTATCAAATTTTTTTATAGACATGATTAAATAAATAAATGAAAATCTAAAAAAACACAATTTTAAAACACAGTCTTGTATTTTTTTAGTTTTCAGTGAACTATAAATAATCTTTTTGTACAAGTAAAAATATAAACGAATAAAAGCAACAAGGAGGTCGACCTCGAATGCAACTGCCAACATAAAGGGATTAAAAAGAAAAAATAATGCCTTTATGATTAAAAAAGAACCATTTGACACATACCTAACCTCTAATTTACAAATTAATAATGTAAGCAAGTGTTTATTTATGTACAATAAAAATAATATTGTAATGAAAAACAAAAAGTGAAAAACAATAATAATAATGACTATGGAGATTGTGTGTAACTTTCGCAAATGCAGAAAGTCCCTATCAAATCAAGCTTGGGTAACGACTTGTTCACATGCATTTTGTGTCGAACACGGAAAAAAAGAATTCAAACGAACTCCCGAAAATTCATTGACTTGTCCGGCTTGTGGGACCGAATTACGTGATAAGTTTGATGTGATTCAAGCTGATCTTAGACCCAATGAAACTTTCAAATCAATCGTTTTGGCGGGCATGAGACCTGACACGATCATGGATATTGCTATGCGTGCGATGTCTTTTTGGGCGTATCAGGTCGAACAGGAGACGTTATACCAAGAGAGCGTAGCAAAACACGCGAGAGAGAAACTACAATGTATGGAAGAAATAAACACATTGAATCTTCAAAAACTAAAAGCGGAACTTGAGACTTGCAAACGAAAGGTCAGTAATTTACAATCAGAATGTAATAAGAAGAGCAAACAGGCGGAGGATTACAAAGCGCGTCTAGAAGAAAAGTCAAGAAAGATACAAAAGTTAACATTTCAACTGGACGCTCAGAAAAGGAAAGATATTCGCAATTTCGAAGGTATGGATAGTAAAGAGAAATGTATGGATATATCGGACTTGGTTGCCAACAGAGCGGTTTCAGAATTAGTCTCAAACAGGGCTTCAGACTTTGTTTTTCGACCAGCAAAAGACCCTGGCGAATCCCACAGAGTGTGTTCACCGCGAACACCAATGTTTGACTTTCGAAACAGAAATAAACAGGCGTCGCATTTTCAGTTCCGACCCGTAAAATCTTAATAAAAGTGTAATGAAAAAAACTATCTGTGAATTAATGATTTGTAACTAGATTAAGCGTAACTTACTTGCATCTGTTTAAAGTTTAATAAAAATGTCCTGAACTTCAGCCAATGGTTTAGCTTTGTGGAATGTTTTTGCCAGAAATTGTCGAATTGTTTTTCAGTCTCGTCCAATTGCACCAGTAATCTGAAACAAATACGTAAACATGTAAATACATATTTTATTTATTTTTGTTCATAAGCTTTCTTCCATCGTTATAACCAAAGATCAACGTCTAGGTAAGCTGTTAACCTTCTATTTTTAGTGTGGTTAGTAATTAACCTGGTGTCAGACATTTTATGCCACCCATGGGCCTCGGACTAGGCTTATCACATGCCGTCGAGAAATATCTCTCAGGCATGCCAGCTGCAAGTGATAATTATACAATAAGCACATGAATCCGAAAAGTCAGAGGTGCGGCGTGCCTTCGGTTCGAACTCGAGACCTATGACCTGGCAGTCCGACGGTCACACCAATAGGCTACCACCGCTGTTATTTGACCTGTGTAGGTTGACATTTAAGATGTCAAAACGTGTGAAACGTCAGAATCCCAAAAGTCTGTCAACCAGTCTTACCAAGGGGTCAGGTATTACCCAGTTACTGGGTTATGGAGTAGGCAATCGCTCCATGTAAAATACTGGTATTCAGCTGCATCCGGTTAGACTGGAAACTGACCCCAACAAAGTTGGAAAAAGGCCAGGCAGATTGATATCTGTAATTTGTATGGTGTAGAAACGTAATAAAGAGTATTCTATAGTATTCTATTACTCTTAAAATACATAATTACCTCTCAACCGCAGCGACGTGGCTGATAATATTATAAGTTAGGTTTGGTTTCCGTACTTGCGTCAGTAACTCTTCGCCTTGCGACGTTGCCGACGATAGTTCAGTTTTTAAAGCTTTATACCTAAAACAGAAACATAATTAACAAAAAACATCGCTTTACGACAAGGAAAATTGCCAATATTTACTTATAAAGCTTGAACAGAATTTATTTAGGTTACCTATTTTCCTGACAGTCTAATAATTCTTTGGTTTGTGTCGGGTCGTTTCCCATATCGCAATCTACAATCTCATGCATAAACTCGTCCAATTTACTTGAGATTTCCTTCATTAACGTAGAAAATTTCTCTAGTGCCTGAAATACAAATATATTTAGGCTAACTGGTAATAACTACATAGTGAATTGTTAATTAGGTATTAGATAAACATTTTAATCAAATATTAATTTAAAATCAAATCACTGTTCAAATTGCAAAATTACACTTGAATAGTTAATTCTGGTAATTGTTCTCAGTATTTCACACAGGCGATCGGCGCTGTATGAAATTTCCCATATTTCCACACAATTAATTCGGTGCGCAAGGATAGACATCATTGAACATTACTAAACTAAACACAACTCTCCGCCTATATTAAAATTGCGCGGAGAACTTTGATAGCGCGATTTAGGATTGTTGGTTTACTTTTAAAGAACTAGATGGCGCCACTGTCAAGATCTCTCATTAGGACTGTAACTAATCATTTAAAGTAGGTAATAAAAAAGTTAACTTACTATCCGCTGCTGTATCCACTCAGCATGTGAATACTGTAGTTCCCCGCCAAGGTCTGGCGTCAGCTGTGACCTGTCGAAGTGTTCATACAACTCCTCCACTGACGAACAGACTAGCACCCTGAACCTGAACTCCTCCTTAAATAATTTACTACTGACTTCCGACAGCGCCTTCTGTAGGAAACTTGCTGGTCGAAGGACGTACACAGCGTGAATTATTCCAGGGAAGAATTCCTGGAAAATAGAAATTAATACTTTGTAGATACCTTAATAATTATTGATTAACTCACAGTTAAATAATACATGTTCATATAAATAAACTTAATAAACTTTAAAATCGTGTCCCAATGTTAACTATTTATTGATTTCTATATTTTCAGACTAAAATTTGTTAGAGTAGGTAACAAAATGCTTGCGTAAAGTTAGGAATTATCGTAAGTTAATTAGTACTTACTGAGATCCTTAATAATACTGTTTTGACGGAGTTCCATCGATCTTTTCTTCTGTCTATTATAATGTGGAAGCCCATATCTGCTTCCAATAACCTGTAACGAGAAAGAAATTATCCATGAATAATGTAACTGGGATATTGATTAGTGACGCCGGAGCTATCATTTACTTAGTCATCAATCAGTTATGAGTTCTTTCTTGTATTGATTCTCATGTGGCCGTGATACTAAATAATCTATCAAATTGTGGAACGCTACTACATTTCATTTAGTACCTACTACTTACAGGGTTTAAATATTAATATCCACTTTATAAGTTTCAATCATGAATTCAACACTTCAGAAGAAAATGTTAAAAGCATCTTCTGAAGTTAATTTACAGTTATGACGAACTGCCTTCAACGAACTTGTGTTAGTTAATAAAATGGTCTCTTACGAACTTAAACGACCCATTAATATTTCATTTTAGTGGTAAACTGTCAGGCGATAAACGATATTTTTGACGTCGAACTTTCCTGCCTATGACGACCGACAATTTTATATTTTATTCTTAGGGATAACCTATTACTTAACATAAAATAAAATACCTATTAAACAATAAAAGGCTATAAATACAAAATATTATTACATTACTCAAAGCGTTGTCATGTAGAGTTCAATGAAGCGTAAGATTCTCTGCGGGTGGTCTACGCTTTACGCAGCGAAATGTCACAAAAATCAACCGGAGATAAAATGAAAGTGATACATGATAAAATAATATTATGACCTTCATGAAAGAAGAAGATATAAATGAAGTAAAACACAGGAAAATGTTGGCAGCGACTGCACCGTGATACGATGTCGTGCAGTTAAAAGTCTATAGATTTCGAGTGGGTAAGCTGTACGATTATTCAGCTAGAAAATATGTGTTAACTTGAACTATAACCTAAATCCAATCAAATATTTAAAAAATGCAAGTAACGTAAAGTCGCAACGCAGTTCCTCTACCGCAGAAAGATGTTAGATCCAATGAAAAACCTATTCTGTTAATTTATTCAGTACCTATCTATTTGTCATCTTTATTTCTTAAATATGACTTGGCTATCGCACGTGTTTGTTTTGCTCGACTTGGCGGGGGCGCTGGCGTGCCCCCCGATACTTACTACTTAAATGTAGGTAATAATATTTGCCGAGCCCTAACAGGGTCATGTACTCTTAAGTTTTAGCCTGGTCATAGTCGTATAACTGTGTATACATTGTGCAAATAAAACGAAATAAATGCAGTTCGTGTGCATCAAATACAAATTGCAAGTGTGCAATGTCGAAGTAAAGTCAAAGTTCAGAAGATTGTCGTTCAGTCCATTATTTTAAAACTACCTACGGTTTACAACACACACTGTAGTACACAACTTTAAATAACGCTGTTCGTACTAGCAATGTCAGATCACGACACCGTTTACTGTGGAGTCTCAATCCCCTAATTCAGAGTCATATTTTAAGTACTTAAATATTAAAATCTGTTGGCGTCTCCCCGATGATTGACTAATCCATTGAGCTAAAAAAAAAAACTAGGCAATCCTCGTCATTAAATCTTGACTTTTATTAACTTTTAAAGACCACGCACAATGGTCCACCTGACGGGACTGAGTAGGGAAACCAAACCCCATGACATAGAACTTTTAAATGTTAATAAACATCAAGATTTATGACGGAACAGTGCCTACATCCAGCCTTTGCCACCGTTTTTTGTTTGTTTTTGCTACCGTTGCTGGGACTCAGGTGGTCTCAGACCTAGTACGCTCTGCTGAGAGATCATTCTGTCCATTAGGCCATGATTCACCTCGCTGGCCCAATCCCAAGGTCGAAGCGTGGTGGACCATAGTCAACTTCCTTGGACAAGCATCAATGATTTAGGGGATAAAATAATTGCATCATTACTTACGAGGGCACAGAGGTGAGGTAAAGCAGCAGCCTACGATACTCCGATGGTGTGATGATGTGGAAGTTGTTGTTGTCGGGGAAGGTGATGAGAGGCCGGTGGTCCCTGGCCAGGCCCCCGGTCGCCAGCGCATACTGCGGCAGCAACAACTCGCTGACGTTGCGGCCTTCGTCGCCATCTCCACCGCAGCCGTCACACTCCGCTTCTGAAAAATTAAGACGAATTTACATCACTTTTTTTATGAAGAATTATTTTCTCCAAGAAAGTAAATAACTACAACAATTTTATTGGTAGGTGGTAAATGTTTTGTATTAGTTTAAAACAAAGGTATTGTGTGGTAAAGGTAAAGTGGGTAGTTGTTTGTTTACCTACATTTGCTTCCGAATAGTTAACATTGTGAGTTTTATCTAGTTATTTATCAAGCCAATAATTCATTTACCTACTAGTACACATGCAATTGATAAGGTCAGTAACATTTCCACCGAGAATTACATAAGTACTTTCCTAATTTTATTCAAACTACACTGGTGTTAACTTTTCAGTAACATTACAAAAAATCATAACTCCATGAGTTCTAAGGATTCGCTTACCTAATGAAATAAAGTTATCTAGAAGTTAATATTAATAACGCGGGTACACTAATTACCTTTTCTTTTATCTTAATTAATAATTTATATATTAAATGTTGAATATCCGGTTGACTAACGAGTTCAAGTTGAAAGAGTTAGCCACACTAACGAGTTAACTTCGGATTCATTTAGTTCCCAGTCAAGTAGACTTTAATCAGCAGGTACCGGGGAAGTTCGCTTCATTACAGTTTTCAAATAATTGACGATATTTCCGGACGGAAATGTGGATTCATCAAATATTTTTAAGTACAGACGCCAGCACATCAACCTACTGTCTGTCAAATTTCTTTAATAGATTTTCAACTTTATCACTAAAGTATAAGGTTCAAAGATGATTGGGAAAATTTGACAGTTTCGGGTAGGTTGACGTGCTGGCGTCTGTACAATGAAAGATTATAGAAAATCCCGCTTTCGTTTTAGGAAAACAGTGTTGTATTATATTTAAGTACCTAGATAACAATAAAAATAATAATTAATTATATTTTTTTTATTCTAATATTTAAAAATATAATTTATATGTATTAATGTAAAATAAAGGAAAAAATAATAATGTTGCCCCCTTGTCGCTACGACACTTTGTGCTAGCGACCACTTTCGGGGGCCCATTATTGAGTGTGCAAGTCACCCTCTGCCATTTTACCAGATGTATTTTATATAAAATATTGGTCAGGCAGTCTTTACATAGTTCTAACACGTCTAACGAGCCTCTGCGAGTTGGCTTCGGCCCCTCGTACGCCTTCCAAAGGTCCGGGACCCTAGGGTCCCGAGAAATGTCAAAGACGTAAAAAAAAAAAAAAACAGCCTGTTACTGTCCCACTGCAAGGCAAAGGCCTCTTCTCATACAGAGAAGGAGCGGGCATTGATCACCACGCTTGCTCAAGACGGGTTGGTGATTTCAGATTTATATTAACTAGGTATAGTCCAGGTTTCGTCACGATGTTTTCCTTCACCGATCCATCAGTAATGTTCAAGATAAACTCAGAAAGTACCTACATACGAATTGAAGAAGTCACATAGGTACTTGACCGGATTTGAACCCGATTCGAGGCCTTAACCACTGGGCGATCACGACAGTCCATGTTTAAGTATTCTGCAATCATTTTGATGTTCTTCTAAATTTATACTGTGACTCTACGTGTGTACTCATGAGAAAAACAAAGAAAAGTCTAACTGCGCATTACACTAACTTGAACAAAGCATTTTACTTAAACGAAGATGAATCCAGTCAGACCCTTTGTGTAGTCAGTAGAATAGATATTTTAATTTTCCACGTTTCACTCCGCAAAGAATAATGGAAAAATAATGAACAAATATTGTTAGAAACCTTCAATTTCGTAGTAGACTTTGGGAAGGTATTTAAATAAATTATACCAATTTATCCTTGTAGCAAATTGCTGTGTAAGCAAACTGTATAAAGTTAGCTACAAAAAGCGCGATCGCGTGATGCCTAATAATTAATTATATAGAACAGGGTAGAAAGAACTTAAGGTACCGTAGCTACAGCATGGGGGATTTATCAAGATGGATTTTCAGGAATTTATTTAATGTGAATGTGCTTACGTTTCTCGGTCACCTAATAGCGTCGTTAAGTATGTTGGTGTAAGGAGGAACAGTGATTTGCGTTTTTAGTCGCATGCCTCACTGTAATAATACTCTGATAATATCGCGGAAATTACTTATATTAAGTACTTTGACCGAGAAGGTTTAATGTCAAGGACTGCAGAAAATTGATGGGCATTATTAGGTGCTTACTATTCAAAAGTTGATAATTTTTGAAAGTCTAGCGCATTTGAGGTGAAAATCAGATCATTCCGGAAGAATTTAATAATAATAATTATAAGTCGTTTATTTATAAAAAGGGGAACATTTACAATAATTAACTTAATAATAAAAATAGAGCACATTTCCTTAATTGCCTGAACTAGGTTGAACCTGTGCTTCAGGCTAGGAAGTGCATAAATACTTTATGTAATAAATTAACAAATGTTTACAAAGCGGTCTACACTGTACCTAAAAATAGTTCAACCATACAACAGTATCGCTATCCATTGAAACGGTTTTATTAATCTAGCAACACAGCCGGCAGGTCAGGGATGGTCCAACCTCAATAGGCTGAGTTCAGCTTCACAATGTGACAAACAAATGCCGGACGAACGAGGACCATTTACCTAAACGTATTGGGCACAAAGACCTCTTTACTACAGGTATACTGCTAATAGCTTAACTTCCAGATTTGCTTCTTCTATGTACCTAGTACTTAATGATCTACTTCTAGATAGTAGGAGTTATAACTACGGGATACTTTATTGTCATTTGAAGCTGGTTTACTTAACTGAAATACTTTCTTGAATCGCCTCCTGTTGTTTTTATGCCTTTCTGGACTCTAGAAAACTTTCGGATCACTTTGTTATTTGAGATTGGTATTCCTACCATAAGAGCTTTACTTAGTTAATAGCGTGTATTGATGTCAAACATTTCGCTGTTTTGATTAATTTGGCAATATTACTGTATGGAAATATGAAATGTGGCTAACTAGCGAACTAGAATATTAATAAAGAATTGCAATTATAACATTGAATTTGATGTTGTAACCGTTTTAGGTGTAAAAAAGTCATTTAGAAAGTTTCCAAATAATTTTTTTACACATAAAAGTAAATATTCAGTGTTACGGTATTAATTATTATATTACATTAACAATATTTTAGTTCGCTAGTTAGCCACATTTCATACTTCCATTTCCATACAGTATTATTGCCAAATTAATCAAAACAGGTAGGTAATTATTTGACAGCTATTTGCGACGTTGCCAACTTTTAGGATAAGCCCTCTGATGTTGTATAAATTTACCAAGCCTACTGTCAAATGGCTCAAGTCTAGACATCTGCAGCAGAGCGCGACGCGTAGGTACTTACGTAGACGATGAAATAAGGTCGACCCAATTTTACAAGAATGCTCCAAATAGGCTCGGTAGCGGTAGGTACTCGGGAAGCATTGAATGGAGAGCAAGGAGAGACCCAAAGCCTTTATCTTAACAGAAAGTCGCTATGGGATGGGTAGGTGTGCACTTTATCATCTTGGTAGTTATGTATTACAGAACAAGACTCAAGCATTGCTTAATGCCTAGAATCCTAGATCTCTTCATAACCATGTGATAGCATGGGTGTCGCTGAAATGTGGGGGTATTGCATCTCAAAGCAATACAAATCGGATATCCTTAGCGTTGCCAGCTACAAGCCTACACGCAAATAGTTACTCAATATCACCGCGGTAGGCATTATCAACAATCTAATGGTTCAATAACTAGACTAGAATACCTAACATTGTACCAGGGCACTATAAGTTACCAAGGTATCATTACGTACCTAGGTGTTACATAGGTACTTAACGGCATACCCGAACCCGACACCTCATTCACTTCGCTGCTTCGTTCAAGAAAACCTGTATGTTAATTTTGTGTGCAAAATTACACCTCAAAGGCATTATTTAAACTTGAATGAATAACCGCAGAGGAAAATTTATTCGCCCGGAGATTTTGTACAAAGTAGATACCTAGATACCTACCTACATTTTTTATTTAGACTTGGTTCAAAGAATATTTGTAAGTAGGTACCTATATTATAAATTTGTATGGCTCTTAATAAAACGAAATATTTAAAGAACTAAAATGGGACTATGAAAACTGAAAAGCATGTAACAACAAAATATTCCTATCTGGAATCCACGAGTCTGGTCTGAATGCTGTTGTGAGCGTCAAGTGCCAAACATTATGCTTAAAAAGTTCTTGTGACTTTCTTATTATTTACCAAAACATCTTCAAAAAGCGGAACTAATCAATTTATTTATGCTACTTAACTGAAATTATAATACCTACTCGTTAATTTCACACGTGACACGCAACAATAAACTGCTGCAAGGCTGCAAGACATGGTGCAAACTGCCAACGGTCATTATTCAAATCGAGTTCGGCGACCGAGCGACTCTCGCGCAAAGGTCAAGATAATTGATGCCGAGCCGAGGCGAAGAATCGCAAATTCACACCCAAACAAAAGATTCTACACTGATGATATTATGTGTATTAAACGAGATAAATGCGGAAGTGTGTAAAAATGTAGGTACTTTGTTTTTCGAGACAATTTTATTTAATTGTGTGCAATTTTCGCACTATAGGAAGTCCATCAACTCCACTCAGTTGTCCTTACAGTTTAGGTACACGTTAGATTCGACTTTGTAATGGATGACCTGAAGTCACTGCAGTGCAGTCTGATTAAATTAACCTCTGCAAGTACCTACCTACTTATTTAAAGAGGTCAAATTAAGATTTTGCACAGACTTAAGTACCTTCGCCATTGTTTTAAGTCTCTTATAGACAAACACTCAAAAACTACAGTATCAAAGCATGTTTATCATATGTAAACTACAGAACAACAATACCACGGGCTGTAGGGTAGGTAGTTCCTAAAGTTTCAGCCTGAATACTGCGAAGCTGGAAACTTGTATCAACTCGAACGTAAATACAGAGAAGATAACTATCCCGTTGTTTCAGGCTTCATGCGCTGTTTCATTGCAGGAGACAAAAGGTAAATACGTTTTTGACCCCTAGATAAATAAATAAATTATTATGCATTCATATCACGTCTCAAATACTCTCAATACATAAAAAGTAAAACATTATAGGGGTATAGCATCTGTCTAAGGAAGTCATGAGTGAAAACTGAAAACATTATTTACTCGCTTAGCAGATGCTGCGTAATGTTTGTATAGGTTGTGGTATACACAAATAGCTACGTAAGACTACCGTTTGCGATCAACCAGAACGAAGTTAGATAACATTTGTTTGCATAAAGTTTTACTATTCTAACGTAGTCTTGTAAAATACATGTAAACATTACCGGAATGCCACACTTTACGACGAGTTTCACACCTTTTGTAAAGGCGACTTAAAAGTCATGTAAAGTGTAGAATATGAGTCTGTTTATATTTTGGAACAGCAATACGTGTTTATGCAATAAATATGCTTCTTTTATTTTACGTTATTATTACGTATAGTTACGTAGGCTATACAATTTTAAGGTTGATAACTTGATAAGACAACATACTTTCAGTATGTGAATTGTTTATTGCAATCAAATAATGAGCATTATCATCATCATCTGCCTAGACTTTTCCCAGCTATGTTGGGGTCAGCTTCCAGTCTAACCGGTAACTGGATGCAGCTGAAAACCAATATTTTACATGGAGCGACTGCCTATCTGACATCCACAAACCAGTTACTGGGTAACACGATACGCCTTGGTAAAACTGGATGTCAGAGTTTTGGGCTTCTGACTCTCCGTGACGAATATCAAAGATCAACGAATGACAGCCGGGATCAACGACTTGACGTTCATTCCAAGGCACGGGGAGGTCTCGATATGTATTGGATTTCACCCATCTACGAACTGCGGCAAACGTAGCTTAATCTTCTGTCGACCCATGCGGCTGTTATTACTTGAGCATACCTAAGATACTGAAATTTATTACGTGGTCTAAGACCACATGAACAAAAAGTCTAGAAAATGTCTAGTACGTTATTAATTCTCGTAGAAAACAATAACAAAATAAAATGCAGACGGTGTACCTATTATTAGCAATGTCATGCTGTCATGCTTTGTGAAACGAACAATGCTGAAGTAGACACAACACACAACGGCTCATTCGTTACATAACAGTTCAAGAGATCTTCCACAAGGTCAGTCATAACAATTGTTAGCTACAAGGAACATAAGTAGTTTATGTAAATTTACTGGAAAACGCTATTTTTATGTCCGTAAAAGTTATTACTATTGCTACTTTATACGATTTTCTTATCACTTATATTTTACGGCTCTACCGAGTCGAGTCAAACACGTTTTCACGGAGTAAAATGCTTTATACACTTCAGGAGAAATGTAATAAACGGTAGGAAGAGACCAATAGCTGACGAGAGCTCACGATATTGTACGAAACGACGGACGACACCCGACAATTTAATACTATGTAAATATCGGTACAAGAAAAATTATTCCTGCGGTATTTCTGCTCGGTACCTGATATTATGGCCATCAGAAGGGAATTACTTCCGCAATATACGGCACCTAGGCATCGATGTACGCTACTCTAATGATCCGAACGTGGTATTCAAATCATCGTCTTTGTTGCGAGTCACATACGAGTTGATACGAGGCCCAGTTATAATGATGGCGGTGGAATCCCAATCGTAATCGGTTTCTCGGTGATACAAATGACAGAGTTGATGAATGTATCGTCTGATACATCATTCTGATGGAAAATTTAACACGAACAACAGATTATTCTTGAAGTTATCTATGCAGCGAGCGACATACTCGTACTGCATCATCGTTAAATCCTCAACATCTCCAGTTCTTTAAGCAAAAGATCCAAAACCTCTTTCTATATTCCGTGTCCCGAATCAAATAGGTACTCTGCTTATTAACTTGAGTTGGGTTTTTTAAGCTTGAACAGTTTAAGGTAGACCATTCGTGTATTTAATATTTCTTTGTTACTTTATTACTTCGCCTAACTTTCTTGCCACAAACAATATTCCTACCGTACACAATCTTTGTCTTTGTAGCCAAACCCAAGTTCCTCGCGACAACAATGTTTTCAGTTATAGCGCAAATTCCCACGGCCTCGCAAACTATAATAAGGAGTATTAGATCCCCTTTGTTCTCAATGCTAATAACATCTCCAAAGGATATGAACATCCTTCGGGTAATTAAACTCGATCGTCTACGGCTTAGATCGTTGATCTTAAATGATGAGATAATGAGAGCTCTCAAGTCATGAGCATTTTGTTGGAAGTTTTTTCGAATCATCAATTACCTTTGTCCTCGTTACTCGGACAGTGCCGTCATTAGAGGCCCTTAATGATAATAAACATTAGCCTGCTTCAAAGGTAATCAAAGATACATAACAGACTGAGCGAAAACCTTCCGCAAACACGAACGAACGTCCAATTTTATCTGTAAAAAAAAAAGTTTTGGTCATTTTCCGCCGTTCCGAACGACACTTGGCAGAAAATAAATTACATCTGAAAGAGTATTTTCTAGAGCCTCTCTTGAATTTAGATTTCGTTATTGAAGTTTACTATTTAAATGAGCACTTGTTCTCAATAATCAATATTCAAGAACAGCTTTTGAGAGCCTCAGCTTATTCAGTTAAGCAGATAACCCAGAGACAGCGTTGTCAGCATCGTATCAATGGCCGGTATTGTGGCTGGGCCCAAGAGCTCTTAAACTGCCATCCCGACCTCATTGTTATGCGGCGTGCAACCTAATCCCGGGATCCCTTATGTAGTCCTGATGTTTCTATAAGTATGTTAGTAGTTTTGGCTTTCTCTTTGAGTCTAAGATTACTTAATGTTATTATACTGAATCAGATTAACACTTTGGGAATCTTGTGGCTATGCGAAATAATGTCAAGCCTTTTATTCGACTCGCCTGTTCAGAATCTTAACCTGTGTGTTATTTTGAACGCTGTAATTTGAGAAAGAAAACCTTGTTATTATTATATCCCTTGGAATAAAAAAGTTTCCATCCTGATAGCTCATATTACGTAGCAACAGAACTATCTCAACTCCCTGGGGAGATAAAGTTAATTCATCTTCCGCGTGCTATCAATACAGTGCTAACGGACTGACTGACGTAATGTGCGTGTCTATAAAATATAGATCCAGGCAATCTATGTCAGAGCATGTTTTTATACTCCACCATCTAGTTAACGAACTGAGGAAGATTTGTGGTTTAAACACTGAAAGAAATTTAGAACAACGTTATGTTTATTTTAGATCTCAGATCTCGGATAGGATTTTAGGAGTACCGTTAATTTTATTTAGAAGTCTAGTTCTTTGACTTATAAATCTAGTTCTTTCAGGTGGAAACCGTGTTTTAATGCAGTAGTTATCAATCAAAGGGAATGCACTGCATTGCTGGATGCGGATTTCTGAATACCAGGCAGGTGCCCGTGCCAACCACAAACCACGGAAAATAGTGGATGGGGAAAACTCGTCAAAAGGGATGAGCCCGTGAGCATAATGTTGGGAAATAAATGAAAGGTAGATAAACCAGATATGAAAATTAACTACATGGTATCCATAGCAAAGCTGATAGGCAAAGGACATTACAATGGGTCAGCAACAATGGCTATTTTGTGACAATAACGATTGATCTGGCTTTCGTGTCAGCGATCATTTTGCAAAAGACTTCGATTACATATTGGCATCATAACTTAACGTATCGTAATTCGTTTATCTCACTTACTGAGAGATTGAAAGTCTCCTGGAATCGTTAAATGAAACATGTCTGACAATTGTCTATTTCCGGTGAAATTTTTATGTCGATATAAATCTCTCTTTAAAGGATCTACCCATGCAAAATTAACTAATTATGTATAGAGAGTGAAGATAACTAAAGTACCTATAGCTAGCTACTTACTTGGTTCTGCTAATAAATTACGTTGACTTTGATTGAAATCTCAATTAAACATGCAGGTAGGTCTAAATACTTATGTTTAATTAAGGTGACGATAATTTCACTTTCTCTTAAATTGTAATAGTTACAGTAGAACAGACGGACAACCAACAACTTCTTAAACCAGTTATAAAATTATCTAAATTATAAATTAGCTACATTATACGATGAGGCACATTTAAAATGCTAATTATGTAAATAAACACATACGGAAAAAGAAAACATCCAAAGTGTTACGGTGTGTCCAGAGATTTGGAAAACTTCCGAAATTGCATGTAGAATATATTGCAGAGCTTCGCAAGATGGCGGCAACATGCAATTCCGGAAGTTTTCTAAATACTACATTAGCTGTCTCAGGAAAACCGACCACAGAGTATTAAATGCTGGACACACCGTAACACAAAGGTTATCGATAGGACCGGCCATTGTGTCACCTAAAATAAAATTTCTAAAATGTCTGAAATGTTTATGGTGTACAATAAAAAGGCTCGTGTAGACCAGCGCGATGCGACCGCTCGACGCGACTCGAACAATACAATTTCTAAGAAAACTTCATGGTGTAACAATAACCGCTGCCGCATCGCGCCAGTCGGTACGAAGCTTTAGGAAGTTACATACCTACTTCATTTAGGTATTAAAAATACAATGATTATGAAATTATGATTCATTCATCATAGATATTGCAATGAAATTCAATAAAATTAGGTACAGGTATATTCTTTCATGCCTGCTTTAACCGTTCAACTGTCGTTTTGCCTTTAGAAGGCGATATGAATAAAAATTCTATTGTGTCTCGTTAGTGACGGTAAACAGTTGAACATGAGGCACAATTGTTCTTCTTCTTCTTTTCGTGTGGTTAGTAAACCAACCTGGTGTCAGAGTTTTAAAGCCGCCCACGGGCCTCTGACTTGGCTTCACATGCCGTGGAGAAATATCTCTCAGGCATGCCGGTTTCCTCACGATGTTTTCCTTCACCGTTTTTTGAGCAAGTGATAATTATATAATACGCAATTGAATCCGAAAAGTCATAGGTGCGTGCCTTGGGTTCGAACTCGAGACCTCGAGATTGTTCTATGTACCTACTAATTAAATATTAATTCAATCAAAGCGTAATTTAAAGCTAAACAGGATATTTTGATTGTGTTTCACGTAGATTAGCACGTTATCGAAATACCTATTTACTTATAGTTATTATTGTCATCAACGTCACTATTTTCCTGCCCTCCTCCCAATTTATTTGGGGTCGGCATTATGTACTTACATTAAATTCAAATATTCGTGTTATGTCCACGTGTTTATCACGCCTTTAATACACAATAGTGGTTTACTGTTTATCAGTTATTTTCCTTTGTATAACTTAAATAAAGTATTTGCATTGATGAAGTCCTAAATAAATCCTAAATTCAAACTCAAACCGATCAAAACATAAACCATTTACAGGCACTTTTGAATTGTCAAAGAGTCAGTCAGTTAGTCAGAAAGTTGAAGCTAGTTGCCCATTCCAAAACGTAGGTCTCTATGGAGAAGAACGGGCAAGAAACTCCAAGGACACTCATTTAAATATAGAAATGTCAAAATCCTGTATACATTACTCTTGTTGATTCTATATGTGAGAACAATGTAAAAAAAAAACAAAACCGATTAAAAATATAAGATTAAAAATAAGCCCTGGCACTACACGTCAAACGTTGCTTTGATCTTAACCCATGGATAAATACGTTTCATATAAGTACAACTACTACTTCTGTATAAAATTCCTAAAATTCTTCAGCTAACCAAAGTTTTCACGTTTTCAAGTTAATTCACAATAATAACTCAATACGCTATAAACCTAGTTGGAAAGTATTTCTATTAACACTTTTAAATAATTCAATTTCTTCAAGCGTAACACGATTCACGAGCAACACTTAATACACTTTAATCTTCACATATAAACCTCACACGCGCGTATTTCATGACGCATACTTCGCACACAATAAAAACATTAACAAAAACTTCAAGTAATACATAATCACTTGCCTATTTTCTCGGTCTTGATGAAAAAGAAACTCAGTCGCATCTGTGCAACCCACACGCGAAACACAATGCGACACATCCGTCTGCGCGCGCGCAGGCTTCTGCGCTTCCCGCCTTCTGACTATCAACGTTCATCTGAAGATGTCTTCAATCACTAGCGAGTTGAATACAGTATCTAACGTCATCGAGTCGAAAAACTAAGCGGAAAATCGATTTTACGCATCGGCAATCTTCAATCGTCAATGTTTGAAAACAAATCGACTGCGCAGTTGCGTTTCTTCAGTCACGAAAATTTGTTGAACGTTTTGATAACAATCGTCATCGAGGCATGGTAACGTGTGTTTGTCGCGCGTGCCTGTTCGTTAATAATTGAAGGCATTACCTTGGAATCCGAAGCACTGCATTCTGCGACGCACGCGGCAGCACGCGCCCCTCGCGGCCACACTGACACTACAGTTGTCACACTCTGACATAGCATCACTCTTTGACATACGACCTTTGTTACCTACATTTGCCTTACACGCACTCGTGGCTTTATCACGAAGCAATAAGGTACACGAAACGCTAAACACGGTATAATGCGCGCGCTGAACCGTAACTGACAGTCCGATATTGTACAGCATTCGCTATCATCAATTCTCTATCAATAAGATTATTGATAAGCCCTTGATCAGAACAAGATGATTTCTGTATCTCATCTTCGATTGGGTGACCCTTTCTACGGACCATGGTGTAAGTAAAGCCTCTATCAACTTTTCAACTTTATCATGAAATTTTCCGTTTCATCGTGATTGTATGAATCTTATCAGGAAGGATTTTTATCACATTTTAGATCGGTAGCAATGAGATTTTCACAGCGTCTCTTTTTCTTATTTTCAAGACTCACGAAATAATTGTGGGTGAAATAACTGTATAATTAAAATAGAAGGAAATCGATGCCTTATGATTATGATACGTGTTCAATCATTCGACGTCCGTTACAAAATATTTATGTTAAGCCCATGAACGTATGTATGATGAACGAGAGGAAGCATTAAGCTTTGTTTTGAAAAATGAAAAATATGGTTAAATTACGCTCGAGTCAAAGCATTTTTTATTAAATACCGTGGAAGAATGCCTGCAAAAAATCGAAGTTCAGATTAAACGCGGTCGGAATGTAGACAGATATCCGAGTGATTCGGTTCCGATGGCGAGGCAAACGGGGCCACCGCGCTACAGAATGCAGACAAACAGACTGGAACACCGATCTTTAACTAAACTGGACTTTCTGACAGACGAGATAATGAACAGCAACTACGAGCACCGACTATTAAAACGATGAATGAAAAAGGAAATGTATTCAAGCTCGATCATAAGTTTATAGTTCCCGCGTTTACGTTGTTTATGTCTTGGATACCCCACTCACATGAATCATTATTCATTGCGCTTCATTAACTACTCATTAATATTTTTTATGTTGCATTAATTACAGTGGAAAAGCCCACAGACCATATAAATGTTTTCCGAAAATTCCCATGTACACAGAACTGTATTCAATCGAGCAGTACAAAAACACCTTTGCAACCAAAACAATCAGGTTGCCATGAGAAAGAAAACATTGGTTTAGTGTTTATGTCACCGGGGGAACAATTCATCGATTGTTGATCGTACGAGTAGCTTGGAAATCATTAGAAACAATCGGTGCAGAAATCAAAAGCAAGAATGTGAATGGTTCACGGGAAGTAGAATATTACTTATATTCATACAAATCATGACAATCTTATAGAAAAGACAAACATGTAGTTTTGAGATAAAAAACTGTTTGAAAAACATTCAAGTAAGGCTTACTATACTATACTCAATTGCCATTCAAGCGTTCCTTTCTGTCTACATGTCGCTACAACTTTTAATAGACTTTTATCCGAATATTTTATTACATTTATATCCCTTGATGAAGTCACAATGGATCACGAATCAGTTATTCTGAACTATCACACAAATAATCAGGTCCAGTAGTTGTGCTATCTTATGCCTAGCAGTGGAAATCGTTCGGCTGATATGATGATGATACGAATAGCCAGTGGGTAGATATAACCTCTAAGTGTAAACTTGCACATAATGTATTGATTTTTTTACTCTTATCTGTGCAGAACCTTATCTGCCATAATCCCAGCTCAATACTGCGAAACAGTGTTTTGTTCTCAACGATTGAGCCATATTCAGCAGTAACACTTTGTTTGAAACACTGCTAACGACCGACAGGTTGTTAACTCATCGGCTGGGAGCCCCATTACTTAACCTATTTCCTTTACTGCCTCTTCAAAAGTTGCGCAAGAAGTCAAGACAGATAACTAGGTACTTTAACACATTGGGACATATCTTTGATTTCTTAATATTTTTTGACGATGAGAAAGTAGAACAAAGCTAAAATGTTTTTCAACAAAAATGTCGATATGATATTTTGTGAACTTAATATTTGTACAAATGACAGATCATGGCCTTGGTCGAAGCCAGTGTCTACACAGAGGTGCTGCCGGCGCCCGCGCATCCGCGCATTGTCACTCCGTCGACCTTGCCATTGCGCACTTGTAACAGACCGGAAGTTCTTCACTAATTTAACATTTATTTTGTAATTATAGATTTATAATTTGAACAAGAAAGGCTTTAGGGAATTTGGAGTTCGCCAAAACTCATGACTCACAAATCCCTCTTTGTGGTTATATTTCATGTTAAATTATAAAAAGAGAAATATAATTAAAGCCAAATGAGAAATTCCTTCTTTGCTGTTGGTACAAAAGGTTCGCTACACTGCGGCTACACGGGTCTATTGAGGGTTGAACATTATGGCCGTTCATTTAATACCGCTGAACATCAATTATTCAAAAGATTCTAATGGATTAAAAACTCCAGCCAAGTTTTCTGAAGATTCAGTTACGATAAGAGCGTCTCTTTTGATTGGAACCGAGTTGGATAAATAACGAGAGGCAGGTCGGTGAATTAATTAAGTAAACGTCACCAAAGACCGCTAGATTTAATTTAGTTTGGAGCAATAAGATTTGTTATCTAAATTCGTTAACGCTGAATGCAAGAAGAAACAGCTCCTTAGACAGTAAGTATTCCGACTGGTATGATTGCGTTTCGATCTCACAAATAAAATGAATACAAAGGTAAAGAAGGCCCATTGTAAGTGGACACAGGACGAGAATGTTTTAAGTTTCCAGCTTTGGTTCTTAAATATTTATATAGGTACTTCTTCAATGGTAACAATTGCCTCTTCGACAGTTTCTGCAACTGAACGGAAGACTTACCTGTTAGAAATTAAGCCTAATCTATTCATGTTACTATTCCCGCGTTATATGTTGTTATTTAGATTTAGATAGTCGTGTGTGATCGATACGATGCATTGTGAACTACGAGTAGACAGCTAGTTATCTAAGTCAGGGTCGCATCAGTGCACAATGCCCAGATAACGTCTGTATACTTCTGTACCTAGCTCTGTGTCCACTGTGTCATACATATAGTTTTTTGTACCTATACAACCTGACGTATTCCTGGCCTTACTCGGAGTACGATCGATGTTTTTTATTTCGTTTTAATTACACGTTTGGGAATGGAATTCCAGGCCAGATTTTTTGTGCTGAGCTTCGAACTTTCGACTCGAGCCCAAATGGAACTGTCTTCTGTCAGTTTAGTTAGATGATTAATATTAAAAGGTTTCTTGTAAAGTATTACTGCGTATGGTTAACGCGAAAATATAGTTATCGCTATTTGGCATGTTGTTGGAAATACAGATTAGTAAGCAGATTAGGGTAATATGATAAACAGTTGATTATCAGACCCAATTGTCATGATAGGGTCGAATATATCGTTTGCTGGTGATTCATCATGATGCACCACAGTGACTGACTTTCAATTAAGTGTCTCGTTTACACACAGGGGACAGCCCACCGTTACTTTCTATAGCAACATCCAATGGAAATCCAACTTCATGGAATTACTAAAGAGTTAAAAACTCGATCTCCATCCGTAAAACTTAAGAAACTTTTAGTAGAAGCCAAGAGAAAGTTGGCGGTACACGAAATAAGGTATAGAACCAGCCAGTGGTTAATTTGAAGCTGTGAACGATAGTGACGATGGAAAAAGTTCACCTTCAAGTTTATTTCGCAGAAGTCATGGCGAACAACATCCTTTTACCATTCTTACATGACACGACTCCAAAACCCGACACAGCTATCCAAAATCCACAGACAAGGCCTCAAGCAGAATAGTCGGTGTTTCAATTATTCAACAATGAGCTCAAATGCGGATGGCCGCAATGTATGACAGTTCGGTCTAACTACAAAAGGTAACGGATAGCCATAGTTCTGAAATGTTGATAAGCTTCTACGACACAGTAGCAATGGTCATTACAGAACCATGAACATGCGACTGGGCAATCAGGTATTAAAGTACGAACAAACTTAATAGGAAACCCTTTGTTAAAAAGTTTTTTTCATCATATTTTTTTTCGGCATGTCTGTAATATTATTGCTCATGCTGTATTAAGGCGTGCCAACAGTGCAGCTTACTACTAATCACCTTTAAAACGTCAGGCCATCCTCTATACCTAATTGCAGTATTCGGTCGGCAGCATTCAAAGCAATTCTATATTATCTCTTCAGTGAATAATAGACCGTTGTCAACTACCCACGTTTCAATGGTTGTCCAGAGGGTCGATCAAAGAAAATGGTTGACGGGGTAACAGTCATTCACGTTGCAATATTCGATAGGTACTAAGTAATATTAACCAACTGTAAACTTTGTCGCTGAATTGACAGGCTTTCAAACTAAATTGTGAAGTACCTTTTCAGTTCGAAGTAGTTAAGTACTTATACATAACATAGGTACTTAAAAATTGCCTTTTAAGTAAGTACCTCTCCGTACGTTTGTCGTTTTAACGTTCGTTCTGAACCGTTAATGGATCGGTTATCGAGTGGCAGTCACACACATTTACCTGATCGTACCTACTGGTCTTGTTGGAGAGTCAACATCCCGTGGCAGCTGCTACTTGAGCTCGAATGTTTGCCCGACATCAATCTTACATTCACATCAAAGGCTCAACTGGTCATTCAAAACGCTTTGCTGTAGTCTATACTAACGTTCCATGACTTACGGCCACTGAAAATTTTCATGCAAATAATTTAGTTGAAGCCCTACATGTGACGGGTAGTAAATCGAACATTATAAAGGGAAGCATTACATCGCGTAGTAGGCGCATAGAGTCGGCGGCGCCGGTTACAAAGCCTTTACATAGATTCTATTAAACGAATTACGTTGCTTACATACTTATAATATTTATTTATTTATTTATTTATTTATTTATTGATAGGAAACTCAACAGCTATTTTTACAACTTTCAAGATATGGTTACAACGTCATATGGGGTCTGAAGCCAATTATAGAGTTCCACAGCATGCATTATATAAAACTAGAAAGCAGAGGAAAATATAGCTTAAATATTGTATCTAGAAAAAATATAAGAAAATATACAATTTTAACTAAAAGAAAAGGAAAATATAACAACAATAATAATACACGAATATTATTCACTTACTGGTGAGTATTTTTACAAGAGATTTACGAAAAGATACCTTGGATAACTGGAAAATATCCAGGCTTTCAAATTTGTCTATGTATAAGCGAGGCAGCCGAGTCATAACAGCATTTTGCCCATAATTGGAACGGTGTAAAGGTACACTAAATAGGTGGGTGTGTCTTGTGCGACACCTTTGCGTGCAAAATTCTATGCATGACAAAAGGTCACTGCTGTCAATCTCCCCACGAAGAATATCAAAAAGGAGCAGCATATCCAACATTTTACGTCTATCGTTGAGTGGAAGCAAGCAATAGTGACTAGAGTCAGCAAGATAAGAAACATGACGCTTGTTGCCTTTAAAGTTTAAAAATTTTACAAATCGTTTTTGGAGACTTTCTATTCTAGAAATATAAACATTATATTGAGGTGACCAGATTGGACTGCAATACTCTAGAATGCTTCGAACATAGGCACAGTATACAATCTTAAGACAGTGGATGTTTCTGAATGGTTTACAGGTGCGCATTACAAAGCCAAGATTACGGGAGGCTTTACTGACTATGCTATCTATATGTTGAGAGAACAGTAATTTGGAGTCAAGCATTATACCAAGATCTCTGACTACATTGACTCTTTCAATAATTTTATCATCAAAACTATACATAAAATTGATTGGTTTTTTGCAACGAGTAAAACTAATGCACTGACATTTCGAGATATTAACAGTGATGTTATTTAATGAGTAGTATTGGTATAATGAATTAAGATCACGTTGTATGAGTTCACAATCTAGTTTCGATCGGACACGCAGATATATCTTCATATCATCTGCGTATAGAAGGTGCTTAGCATATTTAAAACATGTATGGATATCGTACAAGTATGCACAGTAAAAAAGAGGTCCAAGTAAGGATCCCTGAGGCACACCTGACGGTATGTTCACGAAATCTGATCTATAACCTCCCACAACAACGGCCTGCGAACGCTTGGATAAATAAGAACTGATCCATCTGAGTAGGTCACCATGGATGCCAAGGTTTTGCAGTTTTGAAAGCAGGATAACATGATCCACACGATCAAATGCTTTTTCGAAGTCCGTGTAGATCACGTCAACCTGCCCACAAGTTTCCATATTACAGGTAACATAGTTAATAAAGGTAGCTAAGTTAGATGTTGTTGAGCGTCGCTTGATGAAACCATGTTGATAAGGGCCTATGCCATTGGCTATCGTCGAGTAAATGTTGCCATGAACGATTTTCTCAAACACCTTGCTAAGAGTATTGAGAATAGATATCGGGCGATAGTTTTTAATATCAGATTTTGAACCTTTCTTATGTACAGGGACAATAAGCGCAGCCTTCCACAAAGAAGGGAAGACACCCTCGGCGAGAGACCTTCTAAACAATAGCGTTATAGGGCGTGCTAGACTATCAGCACAACCACGCAGAAATACTGCTGGTAAACCGTCCGTTCCGGGACCCTTAGCTTTGTCCAGCGTTCGCAAGATGCCAAGTACTGAGTCCTGAGTGATATTTAGTGTAGATATTACATTACTCGAAATTTCCACTTGTTCACTTGTGGTACATGTAGGCCCCACATTTGTGGGTAGGTGCATAGATGGTTTAGCAAAAACACTGTGGAAATATTTACTGAATGCATTACATACACCATTACCATCATCATAAGTCTCGTTATCCACTGTAAAAACATTTGGGTATTGACTACCGCCTCTTTTACTTTTGACGTAGGTCCAGAAAGTTTTGGGAGAATGACTTATCATTTTTTCTGTATGCGTCACATAGTTACGAAAACAAGAGTTTTGAATATTATGCTGTCTAGCACGTAGAATTGAAAATTCATGGTAGTCACGGGGGTTCCCATATTTCTTCCACCTACTGTGGATTTTAGTTTTTTCTCGAATAATTCTAGTGAGAGAACGGCTGTACCAGACGGGGTACCGATATTTTGATTTATTACTAAGTGGAATGTATCGCGCAACTCCGGCATTTATTTCTTTATAAATATGCTACAGAATTACTTATAATAAGGGACTAGCCTATTTTGCCAAAACCTTGTTTTCGCTTCATTCAACAAACCCTTATTACGATATGATTTTAGGTGAGGTAGAAAATTTAAACGATACCTGAAAGAGCTTTGAAAATTCTTTCGAAGGATAAAAGGTTAAGATTTTCTGTTTATTTTACAATCGACTCTTTCAAAGTTCATAAAAGTGGTCAAACATGGCGATGAAAGTAGTTGCTGTTGCTGATTGTACTGAAAAAGGTCAGTAACCAGTGCAGTGTTCTCCAACATTCGCGTAAAGTTGAACAAAACTGGTTACGCTAACTAAATATAAATGGTTCATGATATAGAAATACCTACTTTATAAAGAATGAAGATGTTAATTTTACCTGTTCTCGACAGTCTCGACAGCGCCTGCATTACCAACATGGCAATTAACAATTAGTAAAAGCACAAAATATCATAACACTATGTACCTCTTCCGAAAGTTATCTCCAATTTGTTTGGCACCTCGAACCGTATTTTCATATCACTCGTTTTTCTATCACATGTAACACGGAACACTTCTATTTCGGAGCCGTCAGAATTTCGAAATTCAAAATTCGAACGTTCGCGCCGCGTCCGCAATGGAGCGGATCGGATATTCGTCGGTGACAACAGAGCGAGTACTGAGCGCGCGGCCGGCCGTCCTTCCGCAATGGGATGGCTCCCGCCGCGCCGCCCTACATCTAAACTGAATGCGACGCGCGACGCGTGAGATGTGATGTAATCTGCATGTGACGAAATGCAAACACAGATTAGAACCGATCGTAAAGCGTCACAACGATTACTTTATCAGTTCGCAAAACAATCGTCCCCGCCATGCGCCACCGTGTCGCACCCACAAGAGCTTTACTCAGACTAAACTCTCGACTGTCAATTGTTTTGGGATTTACTAATTTAAAATTAGTTTGTTATTAAAACAAAGTGTGAAACAGGGACACAAAATAAAACAAACTGGAACAGGTCATTGGAAGCCGTCCACCCATTGCACAACTATAGCATTTAATTATCATAAACCAACATTTGAATATGAGGGAAATCCATTTTTTCGGGTAGAACATTTAAACAAATCATCAGAATGTATAATGTATGTACTGCACTGACTGCCACTGATGTGTAAAATTTTATTCCATCAAAAAATTTCTGATCGAGTGAACTCGCGCGTTTAAAATGTTTCATATGCAATGTTCAATGAACGATGAACGTATAAACATGACAAAGTGAACACTCGTTCATCAGCCACCACCAGGAAGTATTGAATAAGGCGACTATGACGAATTGGGATTGCAGTTTAATGATAGACATAATTCAAGGAACAAAAACAACTATACATTGTGATAGTCAGTCACTTATTTGCAACGGAAATAACTTAGATTCATAATATGTAATATTATGAAGATTAAAGTTCTTCAAGTTAATGATGATGAACGCTCATCAGTTGTGGACTCCACGCAAGAAAGTACATTCTTACCTCATCATCTCCCCTATTGCTCGTGCCTTCTGAACTCTGTATGAGAAGAGGCCATTGCCCTGCAGCTCTGCCTCGTTGGTCTAGTGGTCGCAAGCGCTACTGCTGAGCTTGAGGTCTTGGTTTCAATTCCCAGGTCGGGCAAAGGGTTATTGGTTGTTTTTATCTGGTATTTCTCAGCAGCAGCCTGGAGTCTAGATTTGTGCCCGTTTGATAGCAATAGGCTCGCCCCCTATTACATGGGATTTAAACATAACTAGCAAAATGTGGGTGTGTTTTAGGTACACCTCTGCCTAACCCTACGGGGAAACAAGGCGTGATGTAATGTTATGGTACATCACAGTAACAGGCTGGTATTATTAGTTATTATTATCATCTTCCTGCCCTTGTATCTGTTACCTGTTGTTGGGCTCGGCGCGACACGTTTTTCTTCCAATGTCCCGTCAGCCGTAATTCTATCATTCACTTCTTTTTCATATCATACCTCATATAAGGCATCCATCTTTTCGTTGATCTTCCTCTTCCTCTCCATCCATCAACATTTATATTCATCAGTATTTTGTAACATGCGTCTCATCCCTCTTCATTTCATGCCCATACCAAGACAAACTATTCCCTTTTAACTTTTCTATAACTGGTGCCACTTTCAAACTTTCTCTAATACATTATAACTCATTTCTTGCCACACCACACATCCAGCTCAACATTCTCATCTCCGCTACAGCCTGGTACATGCAATCTTTTTTCAGTCGTCATCTTCAAGGCCCAGCATTCCAATCCATATAAATACATTTTTACCTAACTTAGATAAAAATCCACGATGGTCAGTATCTTTCACACGTCACTTAACTTTGAAAACATGCTACCGTTGAGTTCTTTATAACTCAGCTTACCATAAATAATTAGACGTTACTGTCTCAATCTCAACATGTCTGATACAAGAGGCGAAAACAGGGACGATCTTTTCTAAGTGATCGGATCATATATAAACAAGACGAACCAATACTATATAAACAAGACGAACTGGATAATAAAAATTATGCATCTTCTGCACAGTCTAGTTAATACCAAAACGTAATTTTCGGCAACATCTTTACACATCTTAAATCTATGAACCGAAAAATTCACATAAACGCAGAAAGGATGCCAAAACTACGCATTAGTTTCCAATGTGGTAAAGTGCGAGCCTATCGCATAACCTATGTGGCACAGTGCCAAAACAATATTGTAATGTAGCCATTTCAGTTTTCCGCAGAGCATAGGAATTAATTGATCTCCAGACTAGCATTAACGGTGTTTAAAACTTTAAAAGAGATTAAGTATACCCGAAAACATATCTGAACGTATTAAGTAGTACCTACTTACGTAGTAGGATGGATTTGGTTTTGAAAATAAAGATGTTTATGCCAGACATGGGACACGAATTAAACTTAAACTTCTACCAAGACCAAATGCCTTGGAATTGAAGTAGAACGTTTTCTACAAAGAGTTCAGTAAAGGACACGATGAATAGCTATTTGTGTATGAAGCGTATAAGAGGTAAATTTATGAAGTACTTTCAATAGAATTATGTACAATTTACATAAATGAGCTATGTGCCCCGCACCTGCACACGTACAGCCTTGAAACTGCTAAGGAATGGGGAGCGAACGTGTTTTTTAATATTCAAATGAGTCTATAGAAGACACATTACAGGCATATGTTACGCGATATAGAAATTCAGTCAATAGGTTCATGAATGTAAATAAAGCTGAAATATATTGAGTTTTAAGATTGCCATGGTATATATAATGTATGAAAGTTATTACTGGTCATAAATTGCTGTTAGCACACCGTTACATTGCCCACAAACGCTGTTATATGCTGAACATTAAGGTTGATTCCTATGCCCAAGCAGATACATGATATGATAAACTTTATGATCATTATATATTTTAATTTATGCAATTATCAAAAGAGGTAATAAAATTCAAAATAAGACATAAAATCCGGCTATTCCGGAATCACATCCTGGAGCCATGGCTCGGAAGATGTTATCATGTTAACTAATAACAAATTAAAATTCATAATCAATTTACAGATAAGCATGTTTGCAATAAGTACAGGATCATTCTTTTCTTAGGCCTTTTAAAGAAAAGAGCTTTAGAAGTTAGATATTCCCGACTTTGGACAATCGAGTACACATTCTTGATACGGTGCAGTGCAGTATAAGCATGACATTGAAGTGTATGCGAAATAACATGGAAACCATAGAATGCATGTAAACATTTAAACAAACAAATGAGAAATAGACTCAGCACTATCCCGGGTTTACTACAGCAAGAAATAAAACATTTTGTAAGCTATTGTCCAGTAAAATGAAACAACATTTTACTTGGACCTTTAATATTACCTACAGTACAATTACAGTCCTCCCTTGTTTATCAGACTACCCTTTTATTTGTTGAAGAAAATTAAAGTATTATGTCATCAATGTATCCGTCTTAATATTGCGAAAGTTGTGTACTCGGTAAATATCCGAGAGCGCAAGTCGGAAAATGGGGAAAACTATGTTTCTGACACTGTATAGTTATTAACTTCGTAAGTTTTTAATATATCGGCATTATTACCGTTAGATTATAAAATGTGAACAGCAACAGCATTTACAATTTAACGCATTATTTTTCGACAGTTTTTAATCTATCCATGGGAAACCGAAAAATTGTGAACTGATATCAAACTTGTACAAATTCTAAACGAACGGTTCCCACAATCTTACGGTGAAATATCCAAGTGACAGAAATTAGATGTTATTAGCTGTCCTGTTTGTCTGTAAGTTGTCGTTCGTACCAAATTCCTTGAATCGGTTCAAGTGATCGGAGATTGAAACTTCTGCAATTCGATTTGCAACTGTCTCAATAATATTTATTTTGTTTTCTTAAGCTGTATAGGTCCATCATCTCCTGTTTATATATAGTGTTTTCAAGTAGAATCGTTAACTGTGTCTCTATGTATAGCCAGTTTGTCGACATGGTGACACCTTCGCATTCGCACCCGTTTGTAGCTCGTCTCGGAAGTGGGCCCTGATTGGATTACCTACTCGTTAGGACGTCTGCACTAAAATACCGCACGAAAGTTTATTAGCCTGAACGCAAGCGGTTTGAGCACATTCATTAATACTTTACATATGGCTGCCGATTTAAACTATTAATAGGCAGGGCTAGGACTCACTACTACTATACATGGACTAGCTATGCCAACCCAATAAATAACTGTATTAGAATTCAAGAGACTGCCAAGCAGTGAGACAATTAAGGCAGCAGACATTACGAGAATAGTTTTTTTTTACTATACGATTAGGCCTCCAAATTACCACTGCGATTTTTGCGATCTACGATCATACCGGATTAATGCAGGCCTACGCTCAATTACTACACTCTACCCCGTTTTAAAATTTACTGGGGCTCACTTGCAAGACTTTAGAAGCATTGTAAGTATATCCTAATTGTAGTAGTGTGACATAGCCATAAGCCATCAGCCGTGCATTCTGAACTTCTCTAGATTACTTTCAGATGGCTAAATTGCGGCTAGGTAGACCGCTTTTACTCGAACCGATCACGTAAACAATTCCCTGAAGTAGGCGGACCTTAAATCATACTAACATGAGGGGAAAGTTTTGTTTGTTAACTAAGTGCCTAATTATTCGCGTGTAAACAGCTGTTCCGTAACGTACAAAAGTACAAATTCTTTACAAATAATGGCCCTTCTACCAAAATAGGGTTCTTAAGATTAATAAAAAAAAATAAAAAAATTAACTGATTAAATTATTAACTGTAGTAAAATAATTACTGTTTTATAATTCTATTAGGTAGGTATTAAAGTACACTTGATTAATTAATATGCAATTTAAGTCTTACTTCTCGTGTTTGCCAACTACACATTACTGTTTTATCTGTAACTTTTCTTATTAGTTTAGCCCATATCGCCTGAAACACAGGATTACCTAGTTCAGGCACATGTTTTTTTTTTTTATTGACCTAGTTTAAGATTTTGTATTTATAGTTATCATGAAATTGTAAACTTTTGAATAATAAATTGAATTGAATTGAATTATGTAGAATGAAGAATTTTATTACTTAACAGTAAATAGACAGAGATGTGCAATGTTTACGTGCGTTTATCATCATGGTGATTTTCGACCTCGGGTGGGCGAAGGGAGGGACCTTGTTGAATCGGACAGATCTGAGATCTGTCCGATTCAACAAGGTGGTCCTCCAAGTCCGCTACCTCTGGCTGAGGTAAGAGCGCGAGTAGCAGCCACCCCTACAGTAAGAGGCGAGTTGCTGGTTGTTGAGGAGTTTGTTGTGCAATTTCGACTTCCTGGATTTTCCACTAGGAAGTTGTGGGCGTTTTTCCATACTTTTATAATATTTACGTTTATTGTGCTGCATCTGCCTTGAATATTATTAAATAATACATTTTCATTTAAAACAAATTATTTAAATATACTTCGTATCAAGAAAATGTATTAATCATGTTACTTTTAAACTAGATACCTACCTGCTTAGTAATATTATCTTTGTTTCCATAGCTGGAATGTAATTATGTCTAATTTTGGCTAAGCTCTTACGTCAGAGCCGGTCGTTGTCGACTAGGACGATGGTCTATTGTATTCATAACGTGGGCATTGTGTCCTGGATCCGAAATTAATAATAATGTCTGTGGCCCTATAAATATTATACGCGAACACTTTAATTGTCTTGTGATATTCACTCAATGTGCCGTTCGAGGTGGACACTGGGTTGAGAAATAACTACGAGTATAAGGTACCCCACCATGTCCTGATATGTATCAATAAAGGCATCTGATATTGGCAGCAGAGTTGCATTATATTTCTAACATTCCCTTTCCGAATGAACTTTGTTTACTAAATTCAGTTTCTACAGAAAAGTCTGTTCTACTGTTTAAAACAAGATAAAAGCAAATTAACGTTTTTACTTCAGTTGTTGCCCTCATTCCGTAGTTCGCACCACTCATCCACGTGGGTTTACGATCTTTCGGATAGTATTACTTAGTCTGTTGTTAACATTACTAAACAATAATGAGGTCTCGTTGGCAAGATTGGGTGAAAAATCGATGGGTATAACAGACTGATAGAAAACGTTCTGTGGTTTCAGCGCGTTAAAATGTTGAGTGGTTACAATAAATGGGTATTGGATAAATGCGAATTTCAGGCTGACTCGTTCATCAATAGACACTGAAGGTCTACTGTAAGTTAGGTACCTACTTGTCATCAGTCTAATATAAAAGCTTCTACTCACAGAAGGAAGGCTCTTGATCTTTGCGCTCACTACTGTTTGCCATTTTTCATTAATCCAATGTTTGTGAACTCAAACTTGCGTTTTCAGTCATATATATATATATATATTAATTAGCAAGTGAATGAGACAAAACGCTCAAATATTAATTTTGAATCCTTAACATGGTGCTTCAAAACAGAAACGGTTTCGTAGATCTGGCTTTTAGGGGGCTTTGTTCTATTTACCTAGTACCTACCTACCTAGATCTGATACACTTATGCACTGGTACCTTTACTTTACATTAGGTACAATTTAAACTCCAAAAAGAATTTTAAATGTTACTTAAACTTAACCAAAAAGGCACCGTTTGGCAATAATTTACCCGATGATGAAACTATCTACACGTACCTACCAAGTATAACGGATCAATTAACTTGATTATCGAAATATTGCTGCCGTCCGCTATAAAATGCAATGAAATTTTAATGAAAATCAAACAATGCTTCGTGTTCAGTAAAAGTTGGAACGGAAAGGAAGGATGGGACAATGTGAAACGCAAACAAAGGCCGATGGTTGGGGGATTGTGGCTCGCATAGCAATCAGCATGGAGCCAGTACCGCTTTGCCAATCTATGTAGTGGGCACCGTTCGTCGCCAGCATGAGCCTGCTTGTATGGATATATCGCAAACGTCACTAGCATTGATATGCCCAAACGGCCAGGCGTACGTGCATCGAATTTTATAAAACCGATGGGCACGTGTCTTATATTCCTTTTAGATTGAAGAACTGAACTGCCTGCTTTTATAAGTCACCAAGTTGACGATTCTTTGAAGGAAGAGTAAAACTTCACAGCACAGAGTAGGTACATTACTTGACAGTCTGTCGAGAACTTTTGGGTAGAAGAGGCGTTCTTTTTGGCGTCGTCGTATCCCAAGTGGCCATTTTTGGTATCAAAAATTAACTCTGGATAGGTTTCCTTGATGTTAACTTGGTGTATTAATATTTTACCTCAAAAAAGTAACTATGAATGAATTGTGTGAAAGATGATAATTATGGCAAGGAACGTAATAGGGTTGTATGATTGTAGAAAACATGCTGCGCCGAGCCCAAATAGCAAAAAATGGGAGAATGATGATTATAATAGACAACCAGTTGGAGTTGACAACTTGATTGAAGCTTTTGTCCAGAAATGGCCTGCGGGTGATGCATCGAGAGACGGTAGACAGACGTTTGCATGTACCTAGGCTACGTAGTTTAATCGTTTATATCTTTGTCACAACACAAAGCTGGGAATTAACCGAACCCTTGTAATATAAACGCCTAATTCCCCCCACACATCTGTCCGCTCTCGGCGAAATAAACGAGCTTAACTGAAACAGCACAAAAAGAAAGGTCCGTTTTGTACACAAAGTAATAAAGATCGGCGGTCACGCTCTGGCCGTCTGTGGACTTCATGCTGACTGCTAAGTAATAAACAAGTTTCCTTTACTGGTGGATGTTCCTCTAAATAGGTAATATAGGCGCCGTTATGCGTGAACAAGTAGGTATTCGATACTACATTGAATTGTGTTAAGTTACTAATAGATACCTACCTAGTTCATTGATGATGGGTAGGTAGTGATTTTAGTATCTTGACCTTAATATCAAACTTTTTTAGATTTTCCTGCTGCCGCATGCCGCAAGGAAGGAAAGATAATAGAAATAATCGACGTGTTACGAGATTTAAACAATGAATAAACATGCTTGCTGGTTACCCGTTTGTTTTTAGTTACCCAACTTCAATCGCTATGTTGAACGTGGTCGAAGTGCAGTAGCCATCATTTTGTTTTGCTTTACACCTGCATGGCAAAGTATCTGTAAACCTTTGTTTGTTAAAGTTTGTTCGTCACTAATGCGATGTTATGTCGCTGGACAAACAGAAATTATGATCAAGTTGAGGGCACTGTTTAAAACCCAGTATCTTGTCTTGGGAAATAGGTACAAGTACATGTAGTTTTCCACCGTGAACTCACTTAGTGGAAAATAATAAGGTCCAACGGCAGGCTCTTAAATAAAGTCCAACTGGCTCTTGGACGATTTTGGTTCCGTTTTCGATGATGATCATTTTCGATTAGGACCTAAGTATCTACGTAGTTAAAAAAATAACGAAATCATCTTTTTTTATCAGTCGCAGTTATAATTTTTCATTATATCTCACCGTGTAGAATTCGTCATATTAGTTTTTAGTGAGGTCAGCATTCGATTATATCATCAGTTTTTTTGACATATCGATAATAGGTAAGTAGTCAGGCAGGAACACGTTTGAATTAGAACTGAGAAAACAGACTGATTTTGCTGTAGCTAAGAAGAATTAGACGTTATTCGCTATTGGTAGATAGGTACTTCTAATTAAGACAGTCTGATGGTTCAGTGACTTCTCGTTTATAATGCGTAGAACTGTATCTTCTCCTCACTCCGTAATCAAGCCAAATTACAGATATCGTTTCAGCAAACCGGTCGGAAACTGAGTTAATTAAATAACATCAAGTAAGTACGCACATATTTGTCTAATCATAGTTAATATTAGATGCAGTTTGTGAGTCAATAATCGACTATTGAATATGAACGAAATATGTAGCGCTCAAGAAGCCGTTTAGCAAAACAAAAGAAAGTGTTTGCACTCACCGATAGCAGCTGCTCGTCGCTCGCTTTTAGTACTACACTTCCAAAACTTCATGTTTTATCGAGTTTCGCAGAGGTCACCAAGTAGAGAGATGACACCGCGCGCGCCCGCTAAGGCAAGTCGCCATCGTCAAACTGTCCGATTGAGGCCGAAACAATGACTTTTGTTTACAAATGACCGACGCGGAGGATTTAATAAATTGTCGAGTGATGTGGCCGGCTGCAGGAGACCAATGAGCCGAGGCAGAACGAGTGCGACGAACGTACACCCCCGGCGGACAATCTCCGGTTGTAACTCAGCACCGGTCTATTGGAGGATGGCGTGGGAGCCTCGACCCCGATCACACCTAACGTCCCTAAACCCTGGTTCAAACGCGTTAATTGAAACACATGTTTTAGCGTAAAAAAGTTTAATTTCTATCACATCATGTCTTCCTACGGTAATAATTTTGGAACATGGATGCCGAATATCATGCTAAGGGCAAATCACTACGATTCGAAGCAAATAGTTTCTGAGCTTGAAAAGTTCAAGATGAAGGTGATATACATCATGATTTGCTGTATTCGGCTTTACTGTGGACTGCTGCTAGTTATAAGAATATTGTGATTTTCATCAATAAAATCTGCTCCGAATCTTACATGTTATTGCACTATAAAAATACACGGATAAGCATAATTTCTAGGCACATTTCTGTACTGTCTATAGTTACGTTGATTATGATTACACACTTCTATCAGTTACAGATAAGTTACGCTATATCTATCTTATTTATTTTAAAATAAAATGAGATTTTCAATTTAGTCTGCAGCTCGAAAACTACTAGTCTTGTCATCGCGAGGACATCAATTTATTCAGCTCGGTGAAAATTTGACAAGGAATTCAATCAGTAAAATAAATTGTATTCGTTAATAATGCAGTTATAACTAAAATATCGTTGGGACAAATAAATATGCCAATGATTGTGTACAGTTCTATAAAATATTATGTAGTCTATAGTGATGACATTAAAACCTTAAGGGGCCTGCGGAGCATGCGTTGTTCATACAAACGTAATACCAAAATAATTTGTAAATCAAACATATTCTTAAGGTAGTGTGTATTTATTCCGATTGGATTACAGAATATCTAGGCTTCCAAATATATATTTTGAATGGACACTGATATAAAGACGAGATATGAGGAATTTAAAATTTCTATAGAAAACTTATTTTTCTCATAACTCGAATTTAAATCAGTGTCCATTAAAAATATATATTTGGAAGCGTAGATATTCTGTAATCCAATCGGAATAAACACACACTACCTTAAGAATATGTTTGATTTACAAATTATTTTGGTATTACATTTGTATGAACTACGCATGCTCCGCCGGCCCGTTAAGCTTGTCTTGACTTTAATACACAGGCACAACGACAAATATGTCTTGAACACTTCAGATACTTTAATTTTCACCATCACCATTATTAAAATTGAATTAAATTATTATCAATAAGATTCTTAATATATTTGAAAAAATTACAACTACATACAAGAACAGTTCTTATATCAATCTTATCATTGAAATATTTGGAGCCTTGTTATAACAATAGGAAACTAAAATAGGTTATTAAGAACCTAGTTTTATTACTTTTATAGTGTATTTGTAGTGTTCAAGAGACATTTGTACATAAGAGCACTAACACACTGTGACGCCAAGACGACGTCGCCGGCTACGTATCCAAACAATTCGTATTGACAGTTAACTCACTTGGCTACGATCTGGCGACGTCGCCAATTTGGGAGCGTAGCCACGACCGACCAGCCCCGTGGAGACTGGATACTCTGGGGACCTGGTGATGCGTAGCCATGTCGCCAGTATTTTGTATACATGTAAGTTACGCCTCCCTCATTTACACCGGTAGCACATCTCCGCGGCGAAACCGCAGTAGTTCAATTCAACCAGCCGGTTTCGCGGCGGAGGAGTTCTACTGGCGTCATTGGCCAACTGATCACGCCAGGACGAACGCCCGCGTGTTACTGGCTACGGTAGGTAGCCAGAGGTAACCATGGCTGCGTAGCCAGCGATGTCGCCATGGCATCCCAGTGTGTTAGCGCTCTTAATTGAAAGAAATAAGAATAATTCAATTTAAATAAAAACTTTATCTAAACATGCGCATAATTACGCGGGCAACTTCTATACAATCTTGAAATTGCCATAAATTGCTTGGTTGCCGAAACGTAATATTGACCACAAATTGCAAAGTATCGTGCAACTAATTGGCCGTTTAAGCGCAACATAACACTACATGGTGATGTTTAATATCAAAAGCAAGTGTTTTCTGTATAAAAATCACAAATTATTAAAAACGATTTTGATGCAATGTTTGGTCACCGTGATATTAAAACTAAGTACACAAAGGCTTCTAGTGTAATAACATTACTACCTAACTTTGTCTGCACTTATTAAATAAATCCTTATTAATGAACGAACTCATAGCCGAGTTCTTGTAACTCAGCCTTCTTGATCGACAATTAAATAGTTTTTAGAAAACTGAGTGCGCTTGTTGATGTCACTGAACAAATGCATCTCTTTGATTTAAATTGTCTTTATAATAAGCGTTCTTTTGTTGTGATACACTAAATATCTAAAATGTGTTAACTTGATAAGTAAATAGACACTAAATCAAAATCACATTATGTTTATTTCTTTAAGTAAGACTCAAGAGTATTGCTATTTGAATTATTGCTGGTCTGCACTAAAGATTGAAAACTGCACTGGAACCGTGATTTAAATTGACTAAAATTATATTATGATACAAGAATAAAACGGTAGGTATAGGTAGTCTTCAGACCGCCTCAGTTTATGTAACATCTAAAATTTAAGAAACAGCGACAATGTTTGCGCGCTCCTATTAACATTATTCTGACGGGAACACTGGCATGGCTGATAATTTGTTGTGTACATACAATAAATGTGAGCAAATGCTTTATATTTTGATATGTATGTAATTTCAATCAGAGAAAAATAAACAACTAGAGATTGACTCTTCCACAGAGTCTCAAAGAAAGTGAATTATTTTATTCTTCCCAAAAATTCCATGTTACTAAAATAACTAATTTGGCTATCTGTTTATTCTATTGAAACCGTACTAAAGCACTGTAATACATCACTTTTTATTAAAATCCTATTATTACTTTATTCTAAACATTTAATTCCGAAATTATAATCCCATATTATAACACACAAGTTATCGCACAAGTTATGTCAAAATCCACGTCATATTATGAAGGCACTGCTTTTTTTGATACATGAAAATAACTTGTCGATCATAATATTGTGATAAATTAATAGATCGCTATTGTAAAACATTCTCCTACGAAACTGCTAGCTGTCATTACCAACCTGTTCATGACTCAAGTAATGAGAGCAACAAGCACTACCCTCAACAATACACTAGATTTAAAGTAATGCCAAACTTAAACCTCGAAAAATTTATGGTTGAACAGAAGTTAGTAGTGATGTAACATTACTCCACGTCTATTAATAAGGGCATAAATATCAGTATTTTGTGTTAATGAATAGTAATCACTGGATGTCTAAATCTTTGCTTGTTACTCTCAGTTAGATACTAGTCTCCCACCTTCAGCATACATCCAACATAACTATTGTAGTTTTGAGTGCAAAAACTGATTGACTCAACACCAATACATAACCAAAAGCTCATAACGGTCGCACAACAGTTTATTTGGATGTACGCGCCCCTCCAAAATAGGGCTCACACGCAGCCCATGAAGCTTCTACACAATGTCTATACTCATAATAAAAATAATTTTAGTTATCTGTGTTGAAAAACCACATTACATATTTCTAAAATAAACTACATAGCTAATTGCTAATATAAATGGTGTAAATATGATTAACTTTTATACTTACAGATAGTTTTATTAAATTAGTTTTTCAACCAATACTGAAAAGGTGTTACCTAACTATCCTTGCTAACTTATTGCCAAAGTTACATGTGGCGTTTCAAATTAAACAGATTTTTTTCAGAAACCGTTCCAATTTACAACAGTTCAGTCGTCGCGAGATCGATGGTTACGTACAAATGTTTGCATCTGCTACATTATGTTTTGCATTACTTGAAACTTATGCTGTAGCTGTACTTGGTACAGGCATTGACGGCCGTCAATGCCTGTACCAAGCTCCCTGAACGCGAGTTTGAAAGTGTGAAACAGGAGTCACAATATAGGCTTGTTGCGGTTGTTGGACTACAGCCAATGGTATGACTTGCTGTGCCATTTCTACGGGCTGTCCGTTCTCCTCAGAGACTCCTAGTGGCTGTACACAATGCTGTTGTGCCACTTGTTGTACACCTTGCTGTGTGAGCACTTGTTGGTGTTGGCTTACTTGCGGCACCAACATTTGTTGTTGCATTTGCTGCTGTTGTTGAGGCTGCTGCTGGTGTATAACAACATGGGCCTGGTTCTGCATCTGTTGATGCTGCTGAACTTGTACTTGTTGCACTTGTTGTTGTTGTTGCTGCTGTTGCTGTTGTTGTTGTTGCTGCTGCTGCTGTTGTTGTTGCTGCTGCACTTGCTGTTGTTGCTGTTGCTGCTGTGCTTGTTGTTGCACTTGCTGTTCTCTATCATGCTCCTCTTTCTTTTTAGCCTCTATAGCTGCCTTTTTAGCATCGGACTTCTCTTTCTCCTGCTGTAGTCTAATAGGATCCTTGTTCTTATCATATGACATACATTTGCCACTGCGGAATGGCACCATGTCTTTTGGAATATCTTGCTTCTTTGTTGCAAATTTAACATGAGGAAACTGATCTTTCATGAATGCACGGAAAGTTGAATAGCCCATAAGTTTTACACCTGGCTCTAAAATCTCTCCATACTCCTTGTAAGCCTCAAATAAATGTTTCCTTGAATCTCCTTGAATAATGACAGTCTTACTGGCCTTTTTACCACTTTCCCCAGAAGGTTGAATATCTTTTGGTGAACTTGCATGTTGTTTCAAATATTCCTTCAAAAAATTAGTTGCATGTTTGTAAATATCTAGAGTGAATGTGTTATATGGCTTTTTACCGACGTTGCCGTGTATCCGAGGGGCGACACCGTGTGTCATTACGTGTTGCCTGATCCGCTTCAGTTGATAGTGAGTAACATTCTCAAGATACAAAAAAGCCTCTAGGCAAACCTTCCTTCCTTGATAAACATAACATGCTCTCAGTCTCCTCCTGACTTTGTGCCGTGAAGTCTCAGCTGGATTAGCCAAGCTTGCCATTGTGATGCCCATCAGGTACATATCATGTTCACTCTTAGTCAATTCTGCAATATTGAGTCTATGTCGATAGACTGCTTCTGGATTAAGTCCTCGATAACAGTTGTCTTTACAATCGCAACCTCTCCTCAGTCTTTCTTTGACCTGAAATAGCATTATTGCAATTTTAATACCAAACTTCAAACTGTGTTTAGTATGTGGGTCAGTTTCTAAAGAAACAGAACTTAGTAATTGAGAGATACATAGATGTAAGTGATAACAAGAAGAGTTAGGTTAGCACCAAGATCAAGAAAATACACAAAGGCTGACCATACTGACTTGGACACAATCTAGTCTGTATAGTATATTATCTTGAGTTTCAATAAATCTGGTACACAAGTCCAACAGGGGTGATTATAAGCTTTAAGAGATGACAATTAAGATTGAGTTTAATTGCATCATATAATTTGCAAGGCAGGATTAAAATAGCATGCTCTTGTTATAAGAACATCGGGAAGATAACCTCAAAAAAGTAAAATGGTATCAACCCGTAACAAAACATTAGAACTTCTCACCTGTGTAGGATTATCTTCCAACTTATTGTCGAGAACATCTTCATCACTATCAGATTCAGCTTTTTTCTTTTTTTTATTGCCAGTCTTCTTTTCAACTTTGGGTTTAGTATCAACTTCCATGTCTGCTGGTTCACCTTCGACATGGGGCTCAAATTCAATACTGTAGGTACCAGGTAGGTTCTGCAAATTGGCAGCACCATTTTCCACCTGTATTGTGTGTCCTTGCCATAGAACCTGTAAATTTATAAAATTGGGATTATACAGCTTTGTTTCATTAGTGGTTGAAGATACTTTGCAACACAATGTAGAGATGTATGCCTAAATTAGTTATGTAGGTGTGGTAATGTTAGTACCTGCTCTTGGTGACCATTGTAGTTATGCTGTTGCATGTTTTGTGCTCCCATCTCAAAGACAGAGTGCTGGCCCATGACGGGAGTGTGCCACTGAGCACTCTCGCCGTACTCGCCGCCGCCGTTCTGGTCCGCTGGTATGGACACGATTATCGCCTCCTTGCTGTCCACGCTTCGCCGCTCCACAGAAAGCAGCGAATGCAGCACCTCGCTCGCCTCTTTCTCAGCAGGATTCACCACTTCCATTTTCTCGAACGACATTTCGCCTGCTCGACGCTACAACCGATCGTTCACATCAAATCACATGTACGTACATACGTGTATGTACAAAGCCTCACGACAAACCCGCCCCGACTGCTGGGAGAATCGACAACCCCAAGACACAATACAAGAAAAACCGCGATAACTTTTCAAATTCATGTAAATAAACATAACAAAAACCGCGCAATTATTAACCTTAATCGCATTTTTTAAGTTTCATTATCGCATAGCGGATCGAACTCCCGTGGAATATTGGGCCATATAGTCATAGCAAAGGAAGAATAAAACTCACCTGTTTCACGCTATTTCAGAGACTGAGATGCAAAAAAACGTATCCCCACAGTTTCTAACAGACTGTGGTTTGTTTTAATTCACTTCATTTTGATATTACAGTCATAATTAAAGAGAAATGCACAAATATTTCACTGAGTTCACGGAAGCAATATGGCGATACACTTTCCGTGAATAAAATCGGAGGACGCCGTAGAACACGTAATTTGTACAGTGCGCCACCACCAGACGGCGCTAAGGACACGTTTCCGTATCGACGCTCATGTCGCAGCCAGCGCGGCAAAATTTAAACAAAAAACGTTTTATTTTGCAAAAGTAATACAGTAATTAAATTTTCTCAAACATGCTATGAGGCTTGGAAATTCGAGCATTTTTTTTTTCTTTGAGATAAATCAAAAATGCTGTACTAGTCAAAAATATTAGTACATGCGAGCAGGCGGCATTGAAGGTACGAAAATCCATGGTTTTATAAAATTGGTCTGAGGATGGATGGTGCCGATTGTAGGTGAAAAACGTCAAGTTCAGAGCAGCAAAATTTTATTGTCATTTGCACTACTAAATTAAAAAACTCAGTGGTGCCGGTTCTCTTGTCCAGACACATCAACCTACCCGAAACTGTCTAATTTTCCCAATCAACTTTGAACCTAATACTTTAGTGATAAAGTTGAAAATCTATTAAAGAAATTTGACAGATTCTAGTAGGTTGATGTGCTGGCGTCTGTACACCGAAGTAAACTAACTAAACTATCACGATCACCAAAATTCCTTAGTTTTGGCCATGAGAATCGCCACGCGAATCTTAATTAAGCCTGCAAAAAAATATCTAAATTTAAAAATAATTTTGATAACTCAAATCACACACAATCTCGACTCCAAGTTTGCCACCCCGTGATATTTTTAGAGCCGGAGGCGCGCATAGCATTGGCAGCCTCGACGTGTTTTATATGGAATTTTTTAATTTTTGTATGGGAAAATATGTGGTGAATATGTGTGTGTTTTGCGATAGGACACACTATTTTCGAGATATAAGCAAAAGAAAAGAAAAAAGGATACAGTACCTACTTACTGTTTTTGCATCTGAAGTCGAGGTGTCTAGTTACTGACAACTAGGTAGATACCACATCATTTTTAATCGCGATAAAAAATAGTCAGATTTATTTATTAACGCAAGAAATAAGTGAACTTAATTGCGCGTGAAAAGGTATCGTTGTTCGTATTGATTCTGATTATTTATTTAATTTACTTAGTTTGAATTTCCGCGCATTATTTGAGAAAAGTGTAACTGTGCGTTTGCACTGGCGAAAGGGCGATATATTCACAACAAAACTTATTGAAATCTTTATTTTCTGTCAAAGTTCCATACAATATTTGACAGGAACTAGCGATTTCAACATGTTTTGTTGTGATGTTTCGCCAGTGCAAACGCACAGATAAACATACAAGCTGTGATACAAGCCTTGGCCGCAAGTCCGCCCGTGACACTACGTTGACAAGAAGTAACCAGTGCGAAGCCAAAACTAAAAAAAAAAAAAAAAAAAAAGAAGTAACCAAAAAGTATTTTTTTATTCAGGTAAATGTACAAGTTGACGAAATTGAGTGGTTTTTTTTTTACGTCGAACTCTAAATAAGAATATAACGTTGAAAGTATGTTTTATGAATGTTTACACACCACCTGCTCCATAGTGTCAAATTATACTATATGTCATGCAAACATAACATAATGTAAGTAAAACCAAATTCGAATTGTTTTTTAATATCTCGCAGAGGATGTGATACTTAGAACATTCGCCTCGGGGACAAAGGTGTCTTCGGATTGGTTGAGCTGGAATCCCTCTCCTCCCTCGCATCGCTCAGGAGTTGAACTCTGGGCATTATAGTCCTTCGTTACGCTCAGGATTCATTATAGCGCCCGTGAAATAAAACACTACCTTATCCCCTTAGTCAATAATCTACTATGATAATTATGGTTCCAAAATCCAAATAATAAAAAGACGTCAATTCGCATAAGGACCACGAAAATAATTCACTTAACGTAGCCGCGAGTCTTTGTTGCATGTGAGATTAAACATTAGAAAGGCATCATGAATGGGTACCTACAATTTTATTAATTATTATAGGTAGGTACATCATCCTCCTCACCATATCATTGGTCTTAGTTACCATACATTAATTTTTTGATCTTCATATTGATACCTCATAGTCATAAATTCATAATACCTACTCATAATACGTTATAATTTATAAGCGAAAAGTATTTCTATTGCCAACAATCAGTAACTTTCCGGAAGCTTTTGCACTTTTATGTATTCCTGAAGGTAAAGTTACCTGCTGTGGCGATTGTGCTGTATATTCGTAAAACAATCGGCGCACAATTAAAGCAGGGTTCGACGTAGGTACATACTTACATGAGGGTCCGCAACGACGTGGAACAAAACCAACTGCCACACAACCCTGGCATTTAATTTAAATGTAGGTACCTATAGGTAGGTAAACACGGCTACACATCAAGCTATACATTTCCAGTATAAGCTGACCTCGCATGGAACAGAAATCTTATAAAAAAATGTAGGTACGTACGTAATTTGAATATTCGTACCTACATCAGAAATTCAGAAGTCGCACATGGACACCGGCACCGGTGCGGTAGTCATTTTCCTTCGACATCCGCGCTTCTATTGCCAACAATGTGCCTAAATTGATTAAAGATTATTAGATAGATCTCATTAATTAAATTGCGCGCTCACCTAATTTTAATGATTGAATAGAATGTATTTAGAACAAGTTCATAGTAAAAATAAATGGCTGTAAAAAAGTAAAGACGAGAACAATACTACGCAAAACAAGGTCACACACCCTAAAAAAGCAAACTGTCATCACATCTGTGAAAATGAAAACAAACCGCCTTTTTGGCATACTCACCTATTTTTTATTTGTAATTTTGTTCGAAAAATTGTTGGTGTCCATTTAGAAAAAGATTAAATGTGAGAATTATGACCACAGAGTACATTTTATTTAAGATTATGACTGTAATCTAATAAGAAATGGTCAAAGAGTAAGTCCACACTTTCTTCTTAACTACTTGCCCACGTAACCTAGTGCTTTTGTTTTGTGATTAACTATGGTAGGTATAAATTAATAATTTTACTTCCTATTTCCTTTCTAAGCGCGTAGGTGCATTTTTAGTGATTTGGTCAGTATTTAGCATTGGCTGATTAATATGACGCATGACGTCATGGTGGGTACCCTACCTAGTGTTCAGCTCTCTATGTCTAGGTCCATTACTCACCAGCTGCTGCGTCGAGGGCGAAGCAGCTACTGCGAGACTTGACGACACCTGGCGATGGACCATCGGGCCACTCCATCCTCTCCTCCATCGCTTTCGACGCACTTCTCTTAAATTGCTCCAAAAAACTGTCTATTTGTGTTTCTATACTAGTCGGGGAGTTGGCCATCGTTTCCACCGAAACACCGAAAACAAACAACGCTAACCTTCCGTTTACGACATTTTTCGTTTAAAACGTCCTTTCTTTGTTTTCCAACACAAATCCGTGGTTACGGACTCTCAAAATAATATCGTATTGCATAATTGACCGTCATTTTTTGCCGAATTCGTTCATCGACCCGACTTCGCGTACAATAATATCAAAGAAGACCGCGGAACGTCCCCGAGTATGAAAGAGACTATTGGATTGCGATGTAGGGATGTAGGTAGTAAGTGTTTAGAAAACATCGATAGAAGTAAGGATCAGCAAAATACCGATGTAAATATTCAAACATATCCCAGAATCATGGACACGTAATTAAAGTCAGTCTTTATTTATGAAACAGGTGGTACAACAAGTACTTACTGATTTCTTTGTCAAAGCGTCGTTCAATTACTGATTATTTGGCTTGTGTTTGGACTAAATGAAGCAACAACTCACTTTGATTACTAGACAAACTTAGCGTATAAAACAAAGTTATATTCGGAATCTGTATCGTAGTTATACAAGTGGAAACAACTATTATCATCGATGTTCCTAAAAACTACTAACATCCCTACAATGAAATGATTTTACTACGGATACCGTTATGCTATATACGGCAACGAAAATAAAGCGACACCCACTGACATCTATCGATCGCCTCGAGCAGCTTTTGAGTTTATCTTGACTTGGAGTTGCCAGTTAATAGGTGGTTAAAAAAAAACAAGCGCTGTGTATTTTTTTATCGCATTTATTATTTTTAATCTTACGCTTCTAATTAGACGTTGCTTTTGTAATACATAGCTGAAATCGTTCGTTATTTTTATTTTTACGCATGCGTCGTTGTGTCCGATAAGTGTGTGTGTTGAGTACGATGACGTTTGTGAGATAGTGTGGGTATCACCGCGGCGAGGGGGTCGCGGTCGCCGGTCGCGCACGCTGCGTGCATTAGCTAGTGCTGCGCGAAGAGCGCGTGTAGTTCGTGATATCAGAGGTGACTGGAACTATCACACACGAGACTACACCCGGCCACAAAATGTCAAGTAAGCTTCAATACGTAATACCGGCATTTTTTATGCATTGTTTCGCAATTTATTCATTATTAACTTTAATAATCGTCATTGGTAATTGAGTAGAATTTGTGATATTTAACTACCTACAATTAAAATACTTAATATGGGTACTTAGTTAAAAATACTATATGAGTGTATCGATGAATATGTTAAAACTCCTCTAATTAATATTTTACTTCGTTAGGACTAACCCGTTCATTTGATTTAACTTTAACTATAGGACAGTATGAATTTTCAAGGAAAATGCTGTACTTAATCATTCGGTATAAAAAAACAGGAGCCTACCTTCTTTTATTCTTTCCGTAGAAAGTATATTTACCAGAACAGCTAGTTTAAAGTCCCAATAATTTGTGAAATGTCGAAGATTGATGCTGTACTAGTCGTATCATTTCACTTTTCTGGCGTACAACGCACTACTTCCCAATAAAATGGACTTTATTGTAGTCCATTACGTCTATCATAAACTTGTTATCATTAATTATACCGACATAATTGTCCGTATTTATTATAATATTTATAATTTTTGCATAAAGTACTTATGTGAGGAAGCTGGATAACCTTGAATTATTCTGGTCTAGCATATTATGTGTGTCCGATATCTTTATTGACCCCACAAACATCTACGTCATTCTATGTTCGCAGCCAAAGATTATGAATTGTACTACCCTATATTTAATTTCTTTCCTAGCAGCAGTCGGAGATCGTAAACAGAGTATCGTTATCTACTACAAATACCTACATTCATAAACACCGGCCTATCAACTATGTGATATGAACTGTTATGCAAACTGCAATATTGTGTAGGTACAGTCACCTTAACTTGATTTAGTCCTACAACATTAATTTTAATTTTTATCATAATCGCAGTTAATATCGTGTCCAGCGTGTTCTGTTGCCTGCACGATGCAGGAGCTGATATCTGGCCTGACTCATAAATTGCCACTGACACGCTAAGAAGATCGCAGTTTTAGGCGTTGAGCTACCGAATATAGGTTAAATTTGAAAAAAGAGGGTACATTTTGAATAAGTATTGTCTTTAATCGGAAGGGCATTGTGCCGATTCGTGCCTCTTTATGATATACCTAGGACATGTAGGGTTGTGGGGCAGTTAATTGCCTTTGAATCCAAACTATATAATCTAGATAATATATTGATCTACTAAGTGACTTAATACGATTACAGTATTGCTGGACTGGCGCCTGAGCCTTGTACTATTGTGTACTCTTAGCGTGATATCCGATATTCAATACTAACCACAAAGGTTCAGTCGACCTGATTGCGGCTAAACTGGCGCCGCCGGCTGCATGGATGTATACCAATCGGCTACAATATCGTTTTCATTTGAATGCAATTTAGCATTCAACTTTCGAGACAATAACAATGTTCCATCATTCGAAAGTCCCTAGTTAATATTTTCAAAGGGGTCGGATGCAGCTATGAAAATAATTTGAGTTATTATTGCATGTTCAGAAGGAATTGGAATTTGCAGAACATGGAGTCGTTCAGTTTTATAGCACAATAGGTACCTAGAAAGATTTACGGGTTTCGTACCTTCGTACTAAACCCAGATCATTCACAAACCAGTCCCACTTTCTCTAACGACAACTCTTAGTCGTCGTCTGTTTTCACTTTACAACACTGAAAATTGAATATTGGCCGAGAGAAATGCATTTCGCTGACGGCGCATAGCGTGTGCATCATATATGCGAACTTAGAAAGTGTGGATCACGAAGGCCACTTTTTCAAACGGTGAAGATTTCCTAATTTTGAATAGGTACCTATCACCTATGTGTGTGACAATATAAAAAGATGAACACGTCATCATTGCATTCCTTTATTCCGTTAAACGGTCGACTGCCCGCGTGGTTCCATCCCGCCGGACCGGCCGCACCTAAATAGAAACCGCAGGGACATTGCTCCCGAGCGCGCCTGATCCTGCATCTCAACTCTCGAGTGCCTTGATGTGGTGCCTTTTGCCAGGAAAATATTTCCATGCGTTTATTAAACTCGAAATTATTTTAGTTTTCCTGTTATATCATCCAGCTAGCTGATCTATCGAACTGATATTTCTGAAAATAAATCGTAGTGGGTTTACGATGTTGATAAACCGTTAATGCTGTAAAAACATGTAATGAGCTGAGCAGATTTCTGGCCACGAAAATTTGGCCTCGAACATTGACGGAATTTCCTGAGATAAAATTAATGCAAGGTTTTCATAGTTTTATGACTTGGAGTATGTTTTTAAGTTACTTTATTAAATCAACGAAGACGCCTGGAGTGGTTGAATTTGAGACCACAAGCGACAAATTAATAAAATACTTCGCTTTGAATCTACCTATTCATATATATTTTCAGGCAATTGGATAATAATACATAGTCGTTTTGTGGACGTGGGGAATGTCCTACTGTCTGGAACGTCACTACATAGAGGCAGCTCGCGCTGATAGAGAAGACTTACGAGTTTAATTGTGGAATACATAGGCGTAGACGGGCTCGACACCAAATATCTCACGCTACACAGTAGTTTTATTTTGAATTTTATTTGTGTCGCGCTATTTCGGAACTGAACGTGCGGCACTTGTCTATTACATGGTGGTATATGTAATGGCCCACGCAGACTGAATGCCGTGCCGGGAGCTATTCTGGTGAATATTTTTGTGGAATCTGAGACGTTTTTCCATATTACAATCGGAAATAATACAACTAAATGCAGTAGGTGTAGGTAATAATGGTGGTTTGGTTCTAACTATTGATCGTCTAAATTTAGTATCGTAAAACAGTCTAATAAATCGCATGTCATGCCAATATCACCTACACAAGGCTTGATAATGAATGACTGATAATAAATGTTTCCCAATTAGACTGAATGTCGAGACTACAGTATAAACACGTGGAGATATTGACAGGTGAAGAAATAATAGTGCGCATACGCATCTGCGGCGCCAACTCTCGTAGCACGTGCCAATATATTATATATGTACTTGCTACATAACATAGCTACGTAGATGCTCTGCGTCTTTCTCAAGAGGAAGAAACTGCGCACTTCCTCATAGCATTTTACGATGACGGCGACGCGACGCGACGGGCGACGCCCCGGCACGAACAGACAGAGAGCGCTGAAATACAGATCTACGTAATCCTCCAAAACAACGTTTCTCCAGTTATTTTAGATATTTACGTCTTTGGCACCAAAGGCGAAACTAGAAATGTGATTAGACTCGTGCATGTGTAAATTATACATAATTATAATGCGGATTTATAAATAAACTGTTTAATTGAGTCAGTGACAGTTTTTTGTTATTTACTTGAGTCTCTCAAGAATATTCGGGAAACAAGAAAGTATATAATTATAGTGATGGTAGTCTTATAATGGCAGCTATTATGAAGCCAACTGCGAATGCTGCGGGGTAAAATGCGTAACACACTTTCAATGGCTTTCATTTTCACAGTTCAACAATACATTAATGGCGTTATTTAGACATATTTTTCGAACATATGAAGCACTGGATTAACAATACTTATCCTTTAAAATCATTCCGATTGTGATTGAAAATATTACACAAACTGCAGTTACGAAGAAAGTGGCCAGCCGTTCTGACTTCAGAATGGCTGGACCAAGTCGACCTTGTTGTAGGCGTTATAACTAGTTCATCTTTTCGCTAATATTTACCGGTATTATTTATTATAGGTACCTCAACAATGTTTTTCTTAGACATTTTCGATAAGGAAAAAAAAGTTATTAGTAAGTACCTAAAATAAGTTTTGCTTAAAACCTGGGCCACATCGGTTTAACCTCTTTTTTATATTTTCTCAATAAACAAAAAACTCCTAACGTTAAGTAAGATGCATCAGTTTATCTTGCATATCATTCAGCTTTTTTTTCATCTGAAATAATACTCAATTTACAATCAGTTTCGCCCGCGTGTATCCTACTTATTTTTCTAAAATAAAAGCCACCTATCCACTATGCATCGTATGTATGTAATATTTAGATTATTTCAGAGAATGTTGAGCTAATTATGCGCTGAACCGATTTGTAAATTAATTATTTATTTCCATAAACTAAGCGCACAAACAGAACTCGAAATGATGTTGGGTGCGAAAGAGCTGTATTTAACACCTGATTTACCTAACATAATCCACCTAGATGAACTTACAAAAAATAACTAGCTATTACTTATATTATGGTTATTTATGTGAAATATTTCATGTTATTTCATTATTTTGTTATAAAAATAAAAATACAAAGTTGCACAAATAATTCGCCGCGAGTGCATTTTGCGAGACTGCAGCCTTAAGTGTCTACCCACAAATTATTTATTGTACAGTCTAGTTTTTGTAAAACACCCAACAGTAATTATTTGACTTTTAAGTTTTTGTATTAATATTCTCATGTAAGAGAAATTATTGTATTTTTATGAGAATAAATTTATCTCAAACCTCATAATATATACAGGGTGTCCAGTAAATAGCACGACATACTGCAGGGGGTGATAGCTTGGGTCACTACCTATCAATACAACACAATATATGTTCAGCAAAATCTTACTTTTTTTTTCACCACTGTAGGTTAAACTTAAGTGATAAGAAAATAGTTCTGTGAAAATTTAAACAAAAAATAGTATTTCTTGAAAACATTCTTGTCTTTGATTGAAAAAAGACTTATCAATGAGTAAAGTAACTATTCACGAATAATTTGATGTAAAAAAAAGTACTAGAAAAGAATTTTTTCATTACGAGATACTTAAAAATCTGTTTCAAGGTAGAGATTTTTCGGTATTTCGGAAAATTTTGTAAAACTGTAAATCCGTAAGATTTTGCTGAACATATATGTGTTGTATTGATAGGTAGTGACCCTAGCTATCACCCCCTGCAGTATGTCGTGCTATTTACTGGACACCCTGTATAAACATGTGTAATGTATCTCTATTGCCTGTTGCGAGTTCTAAACATGTTTTTTAGGGGACACTTTAGTGCCATCATTTTATAAAAGTAAAATGGAAACAAAGACTGAATATAAAGGCTACAAAAAGAACAATTTTAAATCTAGCGAAATGCGGGTAGGTAGTTAGGTACACACAAACACCTCTGCTTACCCGTAATACATAAATCTCGATAAATGTACATTTATATAAATGTAAATTTTTAATTATAAAAGGTTAGGGAATACCGTAGCAATAGCAAAAATGCTACAGGAAAATCAATTTCCAATGATATTCTGTAGTTCCTTCCTGTAGCTATCTACTATCCATAGTGACTTCCTGGTCATGTAGCCAAGCTGCAAAAACACAATTTTGGTTAGCTGTGTGATTAACCGTTAGTAAATCTTACTATGCAATTACACCTACTTACTATACCTACGCATCATTTACATGTGCAAATAGTGGCCATCATCGACAAACATTCTGAAGTACAGGCGTGGTCCACATTGAGCAGCAAAATTCGAAAGTAACGGTATCAGGGGCGAAAATCCAATTTTTTTAATGTATGAAATCAGCCCCTGGTCCCAGTGACGCTGCAATAATGCCACTGTTGACAAAACAAGACTGCTTATGTCAATGTGTTGAACGTCCGTTTGGTTTCTTCTTACCGGATTGTTTTATGTGCAGATCGAGCATGGGTGACGTTAGCCACAAACGACTCTTACGGCCTGGGAGCCCTGGTGCTGGCGAATTCGCTGCGCCGCGTCGACTCCGCGTATCCCGCCGTGATACTCATCACTCCATCCGTCACTGAGCCTATGAGGTACGTACCTATGCAAACTTTTAGTATCTCGCTGCTATTTACACACAATCATGTGTGTGAAAAGAAGCTGATGCTGCCATTACGATGAGGCTCTTTTTTCATCCAAAGCTTGGTAAGTTTTTGTTTTTAAGTGAGGTGGCTTCTGCCTGTGCTTGCTGGCGTTATGACGTGCGCATAATGCGCAGTGTGGACACGTGGATTTCGTTACCTACTCATTCCATTAATATTCTCTGAGTACGGTGACACCCACGAGAGGAGGTGGTGACCTATTCTTAGTTTTGAATGACAAGAAAAAAAATGGGTGTGTTAACATATCGATATTTCTTACACCTATTTTGTTTTGTTACAATGCAGGCACTGAAACTAGAGAGCATGACTAAAATAAGCAGTCAGGGTTCAAATTCGGGAGTGAAGAACTACTATATTAAATTGCATCCTTATTAGTATAGTACCTACCTACATACGAATATCGATGGCTGTTATCGCTATAATAACGTCTCTATCACTAATTACAAATGCATAGATTTCGGAGGGAGTAATTGATCAGAAATCTAGTTCAGTTGTGGTTATATATCACAGACCATTCGCATTCGCGGTTTAAATGAACATTAATAAAATTACATACAATTACAATTAGCAATTACATTATTGAAATTCAATAAAAAGTAGGCAGTGAGCACTGGTGGATCTCACTCAGTGAGTGTACGAAGATAACACCTATTTTTAAATTGCCATTATTGACTGATTGTAGGTATGATTGTCGAAGCACAGTCATACGTCAATATCACTGTACCATTTATATTTATTTCACACTATACAATTCTCAAATTTCAGTTAAGTGAATGATTTATGCATTTATTAGGTACTCAGAAATGACTACTCAAGTATTATTTAATCTTTTTTCACGTAGGTACGCCACACGGCCACTTGTCTCTATGTATTCATGGTGGACGTAAGAACGACAACACAAATACCGAGATACCTACAGTAGATTTGAATGCAAATATTGACAGGGAATCGTAGCGGTAACACCTAAAGCACGAAGGGTATAATTCTTTCTGGAAGTGCAATATACTGATATGCACATAACGTGGGATCAAGATCAATGACAATTGATCTTAAGTGGTTAACAACCTACACACATGTTTTCAGATCAACTGCTCACAGTATTAAGAAGGAGGGTGGGTAGTATAAAAATATTGTTTAAATATTTTCATGTTGGGTGTTCTCAGAGAGCGTCTTCGCGCAGTGTTCGTAGAGGTGATCACAGTGGACGTCCTGGACTCGCAGGACGCGGCACACCTCGCTCTGCTGCAGCGCCCCGAGCTCGGCATCACCTTCACTAAGATCCACTGCTGGAATCTCACTCAGTACGACAAGTGCGTGTTCCTGGATGCCGACACATTGGTGAGCTTTTTTGGCAGCAGTCTCAGACAGATCTGTCTTCTCTCTAAAGTTTAATTAATCACGTCCTATAACGTCGACAGCTCTGATGAATTAAACTAAATTAGACATGTTAAGCTGTTTGCCGGCAACGATTTAGTAAACGATTTCATGTCCTAGCGTCACTATTAATTCCCGTTTTAGCATGAAGGTTTATTCGAGAGGACCGGGATTGGTAAAGCAAATTTTCCAGTGTAAATATGTTTGCAATATCAAAGAGCAGTTTCAGATAAACGTCGTTTGCCCGGCAATTGCTCAATCAATTCTGGTGTAGTAACAGTCGCCTCAAATTGATGACACTATGTCATATCTCTCATAAAGTGTTGAAACTCAACACTCAGACTATTAGTGAGACGTAGGTGTTTTCATTAAGAGTATGCTAAATTAATGGTCAAACATTTAACACTGTAGACTGTAGTTGTCTCAGCCAAATCTGCAAATGTTTATCGAGCGTGTGGTGATGACGCGACCCTCGCCAATAGACTTTGCGTCAAACTGTCTAGAATGTTATAAATCGTTTTTGATTTTTCCTATTACCGACCGTATGTAAAAGTCGTTAATTCTATTTCGATAATGTAACTGTTTATGCCATAAGAAAGTCAATGTTACCGGATGTGCCGTTAGTGCAGTAACACGAGATGACGAGACGGATAACCGTGGCCCAAATATTTTGTTCCCGACAATTTTGGACCAGCTCCAATATTTTACACTTTCATTCTTCAGCTCTTTTGAAGGTACTTAGCACATCTGTTGTGAAAGTTAAACTAACATTACACGATATTTGCATCCCGTTATCATTTATATCATGAAATTACATCATATAAACGTGTAGAAAAATTCAATTTATGGATTTTTAAGTTCCAATAATAAACAATAAGATAGTGTCCCGATAGAATTCATTGACTCGCCGAGTTTTTATTTATCGCGGGTTATTGAGTCAACTCGCGCTTTTATCCATGAGCAGATAAAAAGTTCTTGATAAACATACCAGTTATTCGTTATACATGTTCCTCACGTGGATCACAACGAAATCTTTGTATAATGAGAGCTGTATAAATCGTAATTTTGTTAGATGTATAAAAAAAAATTGAGATGATAAAGGTTAAAAAGTATAGGATCACATCATGCGATAATATACAAATTTGTGCTTAATTATACTTCTAGGTTAAAACAGATGTGTAAAAGAAAAGTGCCAGCCTTGAAACACTGAGATCTCACTTTTTAACTTCAGAATTGCATCCCACTGACTCCCAATGACTTGCAAGTTGAAGTAGAAGATGAGTCCTGAAGAAGTCCATCTTTAGATTACAACTCTCTTTAATATATCTCCATATAACATCATCAGTTTTCAGAAGCAGATTGTACCTATAGCCCAGACCTTTCTTTAAAGTGTCTTCAATACTGTCTTGAAACTGGTTGCTTGAACGCAAGCAGTTGCTTCTATAGGGATCGGTAGTGTGATCATCTTATGCCAGCTGCTTCGGATATAACATGGAAACGTAACGATAATCTCGTTCACTAGGTTATCCAAAACAGCGACGAGTTGTTCGAGCGTGAGCAGCTATCGGCAGCCCCTGACGTCGGCTGGCCCGACTGCTTTAACTCGGGAGTGTTCGTGTACTCCCCGTCAGCTGACACCTTTAGCAAGCTCATCACCTTCGCACAGGAGCGCGGCAGCTTTGATGGTAAGATCCTTTTGTAACTTACGATCAATCTTCATCGTAGGAATTGAATCATTAATCAGTTGGAAGACGCCAATCGTTGATACTAGTACTTAGCCAAATTCTGGATTAGTGACTCAATTTAAATTGCCATCCACACGCCAAGAAGATATCATACAAAAAAAAAAAATAGTTTAAGTATTTTTTATTCTGTTCATAGACATTGCTTGAAGACTGCATTGCTTACATTTTGCAACATTATACCAACGTATTTTATCATTTCCAGCGGATATTCGCAAATAAATCTCTATTTATACAGCTGAAATAAATTCATCATATTATTTTTATGTAAACTGTCAAGAAAACTAATATGAAATGTGTTACTTTTAGCTCGAGTGTTTTCACGTTGTTAGTGATGATAATTTATCAAGTTCTTTTGCGTGTAATATCATTGATATTCGGTAACAGGTGGCGACCAAGGTCTGTTGAACTCTTTCTTCTCGGATTGGGCGCGTGGAAGCATCAACAAGCATCTGCCTTTCCTCTACAACGTTACATCTGCCGCCTTCTACTCCTACCTGCCCGCTTTGAAACAGTGAGTTATATTGCTAGTTGTATTTGTTAGCCTAACATAGTTGGGAAAAGCTAGACAGGTCACCAGCAGTTCTTATCACAGTCACGATCACGTCGGCGTCACCAGTAGAAGCATGAGGAACAGGGTGTGAAGTTCATTCATCCTCTATAGAAAAGGGAGGATCCTCCGACGGGTGTCTTGTCTGGTGGGCAAATGCCCGACGATTGATGTCGGAAAGTTATACATAAATGCTGATCGCGCGGTAAACTCTGCTTGCGAGGTGCAGGATTTGAGTGACGTCAGATCTTTGATGCGTAGTTCTCATGTGGCGTTGTTGATTCCGCCACACCCTCATCAACTGGGCCATCCAGAAAATAATTATGTACCTACTTTGTTTCGTCGTAAAGTATCCTTGCCAAAAGAATGTGTCAAGAATCTGACAAGTCAAGTGCAAAACAAGCTTTCTCCCAACTATGTTGGGTTTGGCTTCCAGTCTAACCGGATGCAACTGAATACCAGTATTTTACATGGAGCGACTGCCTATCTGACCTCCACAACCCAGTTACTGGGTAATACGATACCCTTTGGTAAGACTGGTTATTAGGCTCTCGGGCTTCTGACGACTCGTAACGACTGTCAAAGATCCACGAATGACAGCCGGGACCAACGGCTTATCGTCCTTTCCGAGGCACGGTGGAGTCTCGGCATGTAAAGATGGAACAAGTCAAGTGAAAACTACATAAAAATATGTCTATTGTACAAACTACATACATGACAAATTGACTCGTAGAAACCTCATTAAAACCAAGAAACCGTTTATCTTGCCACTTTGATCCGCACGAGTGAGAATACCTGATGCATTCGATATTGACGTTGGCATTCATGAATATAGTTTCGCAAACAAACTCATTTATGGGCATACGTCACGAAGTACATTTTGTGTGACGCTAGCAGGAATTTAAAATAGAAATACTCCAATCCAGCTTTCTTTTTTATTGTTACGCACGACTGTTATTTTGTGTTATCTAACTCAAATTCGAGGAAACAACACAATAACAGTACAGGGTTGGTTCCTATCTAATCATCCCATATTATCAGCGGAAGATAGAATACTATTGTTGAAATTGTGTTTTAACACACCTAGTCAGTAGTCTACATGACTACAATGAACGGTTGCCAAATGGATTTATGATCGCAGCGCAGCATATCCCTGCATGGATAATGTGGTAGTTTCAGCCCTCCTCAATTGAAAATAGGCGCGACTATATATTATGTGTATATGTCGCAGTAAGATGGTTAAAGCAGTGATATAGTTATATCCCTAAGGATATAGCTATATACCGTAATATAGTTATATGAAATCGGTTCATATCTATCTTACTAGGAATATAACTATAATACGAGTACGATCTAGTAATATAACTATTAGGGCACTCCGACCAAATAGGTTAGGTTAGAACTGTGACCAACTACGCGCGAGCCGAGCGAGCTAAGCGAGGGGTGCTGCGGTAGCGGCTAGCAAGCGCTACGTCGAAATTGGTTGCAGTGACAAAATTAGGGCACTCCGACAGTTATGAACCGCTTTCATATTACTCTTTTTCGGTCTCTATTACGACGATATAACTATATCACGGCTATAATCATCTTACTGAGACATATATACTTATGTTAATGATAGCCATAATTACGCCATAGAAAACAAGAACGTCCAAAAGCGCGTTGGGCCGACGGTATCTCCGAAGTCGCGGGAAACACCAGGCGGTCTATTCTGTAATAATATGACGGTGAAAACCTAGGTGAAGTGAGCTTGAAGTGAGCTGTCATTCCACCTGCTGCTAGGGACTGACAGCTCACTCCGAGCTCAATTCACCTAAGTTTTCACGGTGAGATGGTTACAGAATAGCACTACTGGATGAGTAACGCGCAGAATCGGGAAGTATGACAGAAAGGAAAGGAGGCCTATACCTGACACTCGGTGGCTCCAGGCTGATATGATGATGTGTATTGCTGTTATCTATCCTCAACATTATTCACCAAAACCACCAAGTTCATTGTCTAGCAATATCGGTCTTTCTAACTAATCTCCTCTTCCAGTTTCGGGCAGGACCTGAAGATCATCCACTTCATCGGCGCCGCCAAGCCCTGGCTGCAACAGTTCAACTTCGAGTCAGGTTCCGTCGATGCGCCCGAGCACATCCGTGGCTTCCTGCAGCTATGGTGGGACCTCTTCGTGGAACATGTCCACTCTCAGCTCGATATTGGCATGGTAAGTCATTGAGAATTTTACATTCGATTCTTTATTGAATCAGGCAGGGATAATCTATGATTCTTTAACGGCTTTGGTGATCTTCTAAGAACACAAATACGAAATTGAATGAGGACATAAATAACCCAAGACACGCCAAACAATGTCTAGTCTGACTCTGCCTAGTCATATGAACGCAGACTTGTTTAGATAAATCTGCAACGAATCGAAATAGAACAAATGAAATCGATATTCCTATATCGAATTACCACAAAATTAATATAATCAATTGTATTGTAAATTTTAACCTCAAGAAGTCTTAAGTATTACATATTGCGATTGATCTAGATTAATTTCCATATCGGTTACACATTGTTGAAATCGAACCCATCTGTGTGCGGTTTGTCGTGACCGCGAGTATCTCGGGGTACCTCGTACGGTCCAGTAAATCGATCCATTGTCATTACAACCTCCGATCTGAACACTACAACATGTTTTCCAAGCATTCACGGAAGGAGTCTAATTCTAAAGTTGCAGAGGTGAGACTTACATATTTCAACTCTAGCTTTTCACCTTGCGTTTGTACAGTTTTATCTCTATGTATGTGTAGGTTATTTAAATGTTTTTTCTTTATAATATAGCCCCGTGTTAGGTCTTGTGAATCCCTGAGTGACTAAACAGTAACTACCTATAACAATAGCTTGCACTCTGCGCTTGTGCACTACTACTGCTACTTGACGCACCTTTTGTTTGAAGCATTCTTTTACCCGTGTGACATAGTATTTCTCCAAAATACTAACATTTTCTAACTTTACAAAATATATGTCTGTCTGCTTTTGCACGGTTTTTTTAATATCTGTATGGGACGGAGTAGATGGTGTTGGTATTTTGGTGGAATACTCACCGCGGAATCTTTATAAACATACCGAAAAACATTTGCTTTCAAACTATTTTGAATTATTCTTTTCTGTTTTTTTTAGTTTTATTCGGTTGGCTCTTTTTTAGAAAAACTTCTAATCGTTTGTTTATGTTTAAGCCAGTATGTTTATTTAGTGACGCATTATTATTTTGAAACCAATGGTCGCTTGGACAAAGTTTTTTGCACTGTATAGTTAATAGCTAGTGTGTGAAGCTTAGTTCAAGTGTTTGTGTGCATGCATACTACTGAGTTGTTTCACTTCAACCGATAGGTTGAGGTGGGGCCACATGACGCACATGAAGCGCAACCAGAGTTACTTCCACTAGACGTGCGACACCAATACCACTATCAGCCAACTCCGGACCCGGAATCGGAATTTGCTTGGCATCATCCCGATGTCCAAAATCAAGAAGAAACGCGGGAGACACAGATAGACGTAACAGAGTTCTACGATCCATGGAACAATTATAGAGGAAACATACCGCCAAATAAAGAAGATACACCCAGCCATCATGTGGAATTAGGAAGAGTAGAAGATCACGAAGAAATTAGAAAATACGCCTGGGATTATCAGGCACCAGAACCTCCGTCCAATCATACAGAAAATAATCCGAGGCAACACGAAACACAACATGACCACAGACACGATCAACATCACCATGAAAGTCACTGGTATCAAGAACATGATCACAACTGGGGCAACCACGACCATCACCATCATGATCATCACCAACATACTCACTCACATGAACAACAACAACACTATAGTAACAATCACGCACAACACTTTGAACAAGGAACACCACATTACCACACTGATGAACAAAAACATGAACACACAAAACCGGCAATACGTGAAGAGATAACTGTATACAATGTTAAAGTGGTAAATGAAAAGCAACGCGCTTGCCCTAATCGTATTTGTAAAGAACATGAAACTGTGAATGGGAATGTCTCTGAGACTGAAAGTGACGATTACGATGAAATAGTGCCAAGGCACCCGTACGATGGCTTCTATCTAAGACACAGAGCTACCGTCGACGCTGGGGGTCGAAAAGTTTGCTCGCATGAAGTACCACCCACTCCGTCTCCCTCCCCCCCGCCCGACTCCCCGTCGCCGATAAACAATGGCTTGTACTCACCAGAGGACGAGGCACTGGATAACAACGACACTGAAGTCCAAGTAAGTTACACCCAGAAATATTCACCCTCGACAATCACAGGTAAAACGTTTTTCTTATTAAAAAGCTTAAATGCAAAACTGTTTGCCATTATAATGTAAGCTCAGTTTGTAGATAAGCTTTGCATGCTCACCACTTGATTGTAATCCGCACGTAATTAACTATTTATTAACATTATTCCTTAGAAATGTATTAAAAAAACCCTATTAGAAATGTAGTCATATCATTACTATTACACGAGCTGAAACTACATAAAACTAACCTCTGTTACAGAGTGGTGTTGCTGGCAACCTGGCGCGAGTGCTGCCCGGCGCGGCCGGCCGGCGCGAAGCCCTGGACGAGCTCTCGCGTCGCCAGGGCTGGGAGGCCGGGAACATTGACTACTTGGGTGCCGACTCCTTTGCAAACATTTGGGCGAAGATATCGCAAACATTGAGCCAGCCCCACATCTCACCAGCTGTACAGTCTCCCCCGAGGGAAACCGCCCCGCAGCCTGCTCCCGAACAGGTGTTCGTTCAGTCCGGTGAGGTCGTACAGGAACCAGTGGCTGAACAGGTGGAAGTGGCAAAGGAAGTCGTGCCCGCGGAGAGTGCCGCGCCCGCACCGGTAGCGGCTGCCCCCGCAGGGCCAGCTGAAGTGCCGGTCGCGGTAGAGGCCGCGGCAGCCGGCGAAGCTCCCGTGCCTGTCACAGTAGAGGCCGTCGCGCCCGCGGTAGCAGCTGCACCTGTGCAGAAGCCAACCTCGCCTGTACCAGTGGAAGAATCTCCACTTGCAGTTCCTATATCCGTGGAAGCCATCGTCCCAGACGTGCCCGTGCCTGTAGCGGCACTGCCGCCCGTGGCAGCGGCCGCCCCGGTGGCACCGCCGAAGGTCGAAGCTCCAAAGGCCCCAGTAGCCGCACCCGTCGTAGAGAAACCGGCGCAAAAGACTGAAATTCCCGCCGCGGCTGCTGTAGCGGCGCCGCTCGCTCCGCAAGTGGCGGCGCCCGCGCCTAAAAAGGCGGCCCCCGCACCCGGCAGCCCGGCTACTCCCAAGAAGGCGGCCCCCGCGCCCGGCAGCCCGGCCACTCCTAAGAAGGTGGCCCCCGCGCCGGGCAGCCCGGCCACTCCTACGAAGGTGGCCCCCGCGCCGGGCAGCCCGGCCACTCCTAAGAGTGCGGCCTCGGACAGTCCGCCCCTGGCCACGACGCCGTCCAAGGAGGCCGCGCCCGCGGCGCCGGCTGCCAAAAGTGAGTACCAGCTCGACGGCGAGTGCGCCGCCGACGGTTAACAGCTTTGCACTGTCAATTCTCACAGAGTTCATTTTGCAGTTTTCAGACTTGTACTAATATGTTTATAGTTTAGCTGCATCCTTGTTGCGTGGCTCGGTCCGCCGATGTATGTGAATAGCTTGACGGCCGTCACGTAACTCGATGTGTCCACATGTTTTCTTTTGTGCCGTTTTGTGATGTTTGGTTTTTTATGTTTATTTTATCAGCATACGTTTCAAAATTCGTTGTTATTTCACCCAGCTTCCGAGGAGGCAGCGCAAGAGACGCGGCTTTGATAGATCAGGTAATAATAATTATTATACTTGGACTCAACGCAACTTCATATTTGCGCTGAATTTCGGGTTACGGTGGAGGAACTATATGTTTGTTAGTAAAGCTTCCACACCTTGTGAAGTCTATAATCCTATACACGACTGTTTTCATTTCCAATGAATTCCAATCTGATTAAATTCTCCACTAAGTAATTAAATTGTACATTAGCCTAATTGAAATTCCTCATTATTGTTTATACATTTTTCAACTGAAATATACTGTGGATTTTGGGTTGCGTCCAAGTAGATGCAGATCGTAGGGACATTTGGTCGACCACTCATTCAGCTATTTCTGGAGAAATTATTATGATGGTGATTCTCCTCATGTGATAAATGCCGAGTTAATCATCAGCTGAATAAGTTGTTACTGTGCGGTTGCATCCGATACCATCATTTGATGCAACTTCGCATGTCTGTGTGTTCTATGCACTCCAGGAGATCGTTACAATTTTCTCAATCTTTCCACATGTCGAAATTGTAACAGATCTATTCCGTTGCTTTACATTTTTGTTTCACACATTGCAAGGAACATTATTCAATGCTTATCATAGCGATACACCTTCACGTAGATGGCACACAATTTGTTCACACACGTAGAACCTATCTGTAAATATCTATAATGTACCTAATGATTAAGTATTACTCATACCTATAACTTCGACCTATTTACAAATATAATGGATCGTTATCCTCGCCAGAAAACCGAAACCAAAAATAAAATAATAATCCTTGTAATGGTCATTGAAGCTTTGAGACTCCACTAAATTGACACAGTCCTAACTTTCCGCTTGCATTTTTCTAATTAACCTAGTAGCTATGTTTTCCCTCGACTTTGTTCCAGACCCTAACCGAGCTTGCTCTCTAATGTGATCGCCATACTAACGCCACGTCTAATCGCTCGAGAGAATAAAGGCGAGAATTGGTTGTGTAGCGGAGGAGCGTCGCAAGCCGGCCGGCAAGTTGAAGCTCAGCCCCCCCGCCGCCGCCGACCCGCTCCCCACCCCCGACAGCGAGCTCGAGGACGCCGCCGCGCTCGCCTCGGACATCATCGCGCGCGAGCTGCGGCCCGCCGTCGGCCCGGCCGCCCGCCTGGCCGTGGAGCCGCCCGAGGTGCCCACGCCGCCCGTCGGCGCGGTCTCGCTCGCACAGATCGGCGTCAAGTCCCCCGCCAAGGGCAAGTCCTCCATCGCCGCGCAGATAGAGTCCTCCATCACGGAGACACCGCCCGCGACCCCCGCCGCCGCCGCCACCCCTGCGACCTCTGTAACTCCTACGTCACCCACGTCACCCACGTCACCGACGTCACCGGCGTCGGCGTCGTCGGCGCCGGCCGCGGACGCGCCCAAGAAAAAGGTGGTAAAGAAAGTGGTGAAGAAGGAGGGCGCGGCGGGCGCCGACGCTCCTGTGCCGCCGCCGCGCAAGAAGGAAAAGAAACCCAAAGAGAAGTGAGCGCGTGCGACTCGCTCCCGATAGTTCCTCTGTGCCATAATCATAGCCTTTCTAATCTTAAATGTCTATTTAATTTTCGAATAATTATGCTTTTATGTAACGCGTAATTTTTACTATATGATGTTAGAATTAATTTTATACTCACTATCACACGGCAAATGTATTGTTTAGTTTGATTTTTATATCTTTACGTTTTTTTATTCATTCTATGATTTATTTATGTTTTTAACAAGTGATGATAATCCATTGATATTAGTATATCAATGTGATAATCAGTCTTATTGTTCTGAAAATTTATCTACCAAAGGTATTTATTATGAAAACGAAAGTTTTGATGAATTTTTTTTATTAAAAGTCTATTTTGGAATACCTAATATGCGTTTTTTTCTTCTTTGTCTTGATTTTATTTACGGCTCTCAAATCCTTCCATATCCTGATAACATTACCGCACGCCCCGGTCTACTCCTTGATATGCAATGGCCTCTGTAGAGATAATGCAATCCACGACGACGCGCCCCACTCCGCGATGACTGTACTGCGCGTCGTCGTGGATTGCACTATCTATAGCCCCATGAAGCATGAGGCTCCAGGGGCTAGTGCAAATCTTGGGGTCCATTTGATTTATCGGGTCTGTTTAAACCACGCTAGGTTCGATGCATTTCATTCTATCATGAACTTACTAACATAACATAACATACAGTGCTACCAATAGCACCTCATTCCAAATCACAGTGGTTGCGCATTCTTATTTAGATCAGTCCTAATCCAAATAATAGGTAATTGTGGACAGCTGTAGGTATGATATTAACAAAACTCATGATATTAAAAAACTGGGGCATTATTAGTTTCTTAATGAGATAATTTAGTTATCATTTCGAAAAAGACTACCTATTAGTTTCACGTTAGTGATAATGATACACACGAATTAGGCACACATAAATATACTGTACTGTATGAAAACCTGATAATTTAAAAATAGCGGTCAAATGTTATTGTGAGATAATGAAAGAATTCAGACGCCGCCGCGGGGTTTCAAGGCCACGGTGACAGTCGAGTCGGTGATTAGACTATAAATATCGAGATAAAAGTATTATATAAGATTTACCTAATAGTATATTTTGGGAGGCGACTTAGTGCGACTCACTGACATGCATAGGTAACTGACAAGCCAGATATAAAGTAGGCACTAAGCAGGTAACTATTACATCTTATTAAGTTGTCGGATATAAACTACTTAAACGAAATCTAGATCATGTCGATTCCCGTAACCACTTCACCGTGAAAACGTGAAGTGAGCGTGGAGTGAGCTGTCAGTGTCATCTCACCCTTTTGGAATGACAACTCACTTCACCTAAGTTTTCACGGTGAGATGGTTACAGAATAGCACTGTACCCGGTTGATGCCAATAGACTCGCTCCCTATTACATGGGAAATGTGGTATACATAACTGGCAAAATGTGGGTGTACTATAGGTACACCTCTGGATAACCCTTGGAGGAATTCAGGCGTGATGTTGTGTTTATGCTCTATACTCCTGGATGGAGAATAATCAGCCGTTCTAAAACCCATTGCAACTGCAGTGTCCGGAAGGTCGTCACACTTGAAAAGAGACGTCGCGCGACGTGCAGAAATGCACGTAAGTAAGTACTTACTTAAAATTAAATCAGTAGCAAGTAAGAAGACAAAAACGTGATTTTAATAATGAGTTCTCCATTGTAGAACTAGTAGATTTTGTACGCCATGTGCTATTTTGTAGCACCTGGCCTGACTAAGAGAACAGCAGTACTATTCTGTAACCGTCTCACGGTGAAAACTTAGGTGACGTGAGCTGTCATTCCGCCTGCTGCTAGGGATTGACAGCTCACTCCGAGCTCACTTCACCTAAGTTTTCACGGTGAGATGGTTACAGAATAGCACTGCTGAAGTGCTGACCTCATCGTTATTTAGTCTGCGTTTAGGTTTACAGAACAGTATGAGTAGAGCATGCCCAGTTATAAACCTCTACTTTTTGGGAAATTGCAAAAGACATTTTTTCAAATGCACAGGAATCTAATATTGGTTGGAGATTTACCTCTGTAACTCATGCAAAACCAAATAAAAATGCAAAAAGATTCTCTCCGGCGGGGAATCGAACCCCGGTCTCCCGCGTGACAGGCGGGGATACTTACCACTATACTACCGAAGATGTGATTTCAAATGTTGAAAAAGTATATCACTACAAACATAAAAAATGTTTCATTTTGATTTGTATTGATTTATTTTGATATAAAATGATACTTACAATGCAGCACTATAATATTATGACAAATTATAAAAAAAATAACATCACTCGATTGTGAGGTTTTATTTAAACCAGCGCCATCTAGTGTTAACTTCTTAAACAGTGTGTAACTCGAGTACAACTAATTTGCGTAGTTATTAGACAGATGTCAGTAGTGTTAATGGATACGTATATCATTACGACATCTTGTAAGTTGTGAACTTGTGAGACAGGACCAACTCTTTCCAGATTGTACAACAGTAAACGTATTTATGAGAGGAATTCTTAGTTATGAACTAGGCATCGTTATAAGAGATTATAGTTATTGATCAACTCAACTTACAAGATAGTTTCTAGGTCAATTTTTTTATACATGGGGACGATGATAAAGCTTTACTTTTACAGAACAACCAATAAACAACGTAAAAACAAATTCACGCAAATTAAAATATGTTCCTACCTAACATAATGCTTTATTTATGTATGATTATTTTTTGTGGAGTAGGTAACTATGGAAAACCTAACATATCAGTAGCTACACTTATCGAGTTGTGATTATGGTTGCCGACTTACCACTAACCACCTAGATGATAAACTAAGCCGCCGTGATCAGATGGTCTATGTAGGTAAATATGTCTATCAATTGATTCTAATAATGACGAATGAATGCACAGCTATTTACTAACGACACAAACTAGCTAACAGACAGACAGAGAAGGTTTTGATAGCTGCTGTTCTTTCAGTCAGTCAATCACTGCAGTTAACATGAGTTTGCTACTTATCTGTTAGCTAGTTAATTTGTGTGTAGCCTTTGAGAAATGAGAGCATGGGTTCTAGGTTCCCAACCAGTGGGGCGCGCCCCACTTAGGGGGCGTACAGTGACCCAAGGGGGGAGGCGCGGCGTCTGAAAAATAAACCGTACACTCGATTCGGTTATAATAATTTTATAACCTGTATATTTAACCGAATCAAGTTTACAGTTAATATTGCACTGCAACAAACGGCTGCATCAAAACATTATTTTCTAATACCTACCACAAGAAAAACTTTTTCTATTGCTAAATAGTTTGATACTGGTGTCGATTCTCTTGTAGGTAGGTACACCGAACTAAACTAAACTATCACTAAATTTCCTTACTCTTGTTTGCCCTACCCCGTGATTTTTTTTAGAGCCGGAGGCGCGTTGGTGGGAGCCTCGACGTGTTTTAATTGGATATTTTCACTTTTTGTGTGGAAAATATGAAAAAATATTACCTGCATGTTGAGTTTTAGGGGTTTATGAAATAAAGGGGTCGAACTTTTCATTATTTTTGCGATAGAACACCATTTTCGAGATTGAAGCTTCGCGCAGACTAGCGCGACGCAACAGCGCGACGCGACACCGGCTATTGTTATACCGTGGGTGTGAAGTTTTCTTGGAATTTGTATTGTTCGAGTCGCGTCGCGCCGTCGCGTCGCGCTGGTCTGAACGAGGCTTTAAGCAAAAGAAAAGAAAAAAATAACACTACTTACTGTTTTTGCACCGGTCGAGTGTTAGTGTGAATTTTAGTTCATGACAACTACTTGTATTCCACACCATGTTTAATCACGTTTAAAAATACGAGTAAGTACCTAGTCAGATTTAATTTGATAATCAAAATTTTAGGTAAAAAACGTCAAATTCAGAATAGCAAAATTGTCTTTTTCACTAAATTAAAAACCCAGTGCCATTTTATTGCTGTCAAACTATAGTAGATTTTACAACAAGTGCACAAAACGAACCATTTTTATCCGAGACTTTTAGCAGCCCGAGACGAAGGCGAGGGCTGATAGTAATGTCGAGGATAAAATGGTTTTGTGGACGAGTTAAACTGCTTTTCACTTCGATTGCGAGGAAATAAATTTCCATAAGCGTATTAGGAGAGAGTGTTAAATCCTCTTCTTCACTGAATATTTTTAACAATTTTATCAAATTGAAGAAATTAATAAACGCACGAAAAAACAAGAGCTGTTTCCCGCCGCTTTTTTTTTTTAATCTTACGACATTGATATTAGGCAGGGGTACGTAGATAGAGAATAGTTCATTCTCTATCTACGACTTTCCTCTATGATATTAGGCTTGGGCTGCAGACTTAAACAGCCTACTATTAAATTAATTTTGTAATAATAATTTCCTTAAATTAATTAATAACCTACCGTACTTACTTGAATTTAAATTTTAATATCTTTTATGTCTTAAAAACACATATGGTAAATAAATTAAAGTCTTATTATTATAAAATAACAAATTCTATCTATGAACTTATTATTGTGTAGGTATGGCTCATTTTATTTGCCTTAATATACCTAGATACATTTATGACGTTAATGCACTGGTGCACAAAATTCGATGTCCTGCACACAAATAAGCACTTTCAGAGCATGAGAAGTGAAAAAATATAAGTAGTTAAGTAATTGCGTCACTTTAGTCTATATCAGAATGGGAAATCGTCGTTTGACAGGAATAAACTAAATTTTGGTTATTTTTAGTCTAGTTTAGAGGCATTTGTGAGAAGAGAATCACCACTTAGGTAAATACTTGAAGTTATCATTGCAAGTGGGGGAAGGGGTTGCGCGTATGGAAAAAGCTTGGAAGCCACTGTACTAGGGCATCTGAACTAATTCGCTGCACATCAATAAGTCAGAAGACCTTTGTGAGCCCTAGAGGTGGTTCGTGAGTAATCGTGAGAGGCGTGCCTCAAACTGCGCGGAGCGGCGAGCGTGCTCTATAATTTGGAACAAAATTGCGGAGAGAAACAAACAAGAGCCTTGTTCCACCGATCTTGTTAAAGTTATGTGCCTTAATTACGTTACGATTTATCCGGCGATCATGTAAGTTTATTTACTATTGTTAGCCATTGTTATTATTTTTGTTTTTGTTATAATAAGCAATGCACTAAATATTATTTTATTTTTACAAATAGGTAGTTATTTCTAGTTTTAATATTTCATTTTGTAAAGTTGTAACCATGTGCCCAAGTGACTATTTCCGGTTGGCGCCCACTAGCTGTCAAACTGTAGCCAACGTGGATAACCTCACTTGGGAACATGGCAGTCGAGCTCACAGAGCATGTAATATAGTCGAGCTTGAACACTCTTAAAGTGCAGACCTATTTGGTGTATTTTAGAAAGTGTAATATTAGTATTAAACGAATGATAAAATTATTAAGACTGCTTTATTTGCAACATAATGGATTACACCATGTTGATGAACTAACAATCCGTTTTCTGAGGCACGTGTAATTTCAAAATCAAGGTTACCTATAAATGTAAATAGACAATAAAAAAAAAGACTACCGTTTTTATATTGGAAATAAGTATGAGAATTCCGCATTCGATCAGAAAAAACTAAATTAGAAATCAAGGGGATTAATCTAGGTAGGAAAGGTATGATTGAGAATAAAGCCTCGTTCAGACCAGCGCGACGCGACGGCGCGACGCGACTCAAACAATACAAATTCCAAGAAAACTTTACGGTATAACAATAGCCGGTGTTGCGTCGCGCTGTCGCGTCGCGCTAGTCTGCACGAAGCTTTACGCTGCACGCGGCAGTGCTGCGACACGACAGAACTGCCGCGTGCAGCTGAGTGCTGCCGCGTCACTACCGGTCCCTATTAATTTTCTATCGGTTTTATGAGATTACATTCCGAGCATGGCAGCAAGGCTGCGCGACATTGCTACGACGGCACTGCTGCTGCTGCGCGGCAGCGTCGCCCTGCCGCCACGGCAGACCAGTAGTGCGGTGTTCATCACAGCGATAATATGTGAATGTTTACAACTGTTGAGAAGTTTACCGCTGCGCGTAACTAGCGTTCGTGTTCCTTGGGTAAGCCCAGCGGTGCAACAGTGCTCGGATCGCAGCACTGGCGCGCAGCATCACTGCCAGATGCAGCGTTGTTCGGAATCATCCCTTTATTGTTAGATAATAGTGTTGATTTCTAGCTCTAATCCACACTATCTCTAACAATAACGTCCTTTCAAAATTTTCAATAGCCATTAAAATCAAATAGGTACATGATCAGAAAAACGTTTGGTTTCCAATCGAAACAAACTTGTTTTACAACACTAGATTTACAAACCCACTAAGGGCCGCTTTCCGACGCCTTTGTATTTGATGCGAGATGCAAGTGGCAAGTGCAGCGACTTTCACACCCCATCGATCGTAAGTATCGTAACTCGTTCGTGATTCAATATCGAGTTGTTTACACGCTAGTTAGTCACAATGAGCTTCTCATTATGAGACGGTGGCTGCCTGTGGGTGGTCCCACACCGTTCACAGACATCGTTAGCAATACCAAAGTACCTATCTCACTCGATACTCGTAATTTGTATCGAATTTGTATTGGTAATGGTAGGTACTCGTGACACACTCGAATTTTTTGGAGAATGTATTGAACATAATACTAAAAACTAGATGTTTATTTATTTTTAACGTGTACCTACTTAATAGATTTTTTTTTCATACAGAAATAAATGGTTTTTCATTGAACACCAATACACCATATACCTAAATAATAAAATGAAATAACTTTACGAGCGTTTATTCTGAATTTCACGGCAGCAGTATAGGTACCTATATAACGAAAAAACTATCACAGCTAAGTAGGCTTTACAAGTTAACCAGTAATAATCGATCAACTTACATTTGCGATTGCAAAAACATGTTCTCCCATACATTCCTTACGGGCGAAAAATATGTTTTTCAACTACAAAGTTAAGTTTGTTCTTGCGATAAATTCATCCCAAATACGGAACCCTTCGTTGTACGTGGTCCGACACGCACTTGGCCGGTTTTTACACCTAAAGCGGTTACAACATCACATTCAGTGTTATAATTGAAATTCATTATCAATATTCTAGTTCGCTAGTTAGTCACATTTCCATACTGTGCTAATGCCAAATTAATCAAAACAGGTAGGTAAATATTTGACAGCTATTTGTGACGTTGCCAACTTTTAGGATAAGCACTCATAATACCTAATGAGAAAGTTCGTAGCAGGTGGCGTTCTATGGTTTCTGCCTAACCGCATGGGAAGAAGGCGTGAGTTTATGTAGGTATGTATGAGAAAGTTAGTTCAATTTTTTTACTACTCAACAGGTTGTTGCATAGCATTACTCCAAAATTATTTACTAAATTATCCTAATAATTCATTTACTAAACTAATAAAACCAAATGGTTGAAAAAACTTTAAAAACTTTAACTATAATGTTTATTGTATCGCCATCTAGTGTAAGCCATTAGAAGTTTAAAAAAAGTTCGTGGCAGACCTCTGCTCTGCCGCTCCGTCATCATCTCTTTTCCCACTCATACAAAAATATTCGTTCACAAACGCACACATAGAAGAACTGCTCCCGCTGGCCGCTACTACGCACACGCGACTCGGCGCAACACAAACAACCAGTTTGACAGGCACCGTGGCGCACGGAGGTAGTGTCGCTTTGTTTCGTAAAGTAACATTGATAATATCAATGTTTATAAACAGAATTTGATAAGAAACCGAAGCTAAAACATCTATTCATGAATAAAATTAAAGACTTTCGTAGATTAACGTGTTAATTCGCGAGTTTACTTGGTTTTTCTGTTGGATTTGTACGTTTTATTCGAGTGTGTAATCTTGTATCTGCGAGAACTCAGCATCGTTGATTTTGTTGGGACGGTGGATGAAAATGTGAAACAAATGTGTGTTGGTGAACTTACCGTGGTGTTGGACTTGGAGTTGGTACTTTGAGACGTTTGTGGTGGTCGCAGCCGGCAGGATGAGGTGCTTGGTGTTCGTGTTGTTGTTGCCTGCGTGCCTGGCACACCTCAATGTTTACCTGAGTAGCGCCGAAGTGTGGAGGTTATTAGGTAAGTTCAATTGCATTTTTCCTTATCGATAAAACAGCTGCACGTAGCTGCAAGTGTTATCACTGATATCGATAATCAGTAGTGATAAGCCGGTTTTGTGCGCTAAGCTATCAGTGTTTAAAATAGGAATGATCAAGTCGACGTAATTTGTTTTAGCTAGATTAATGTTTGCGAAAACAACTCGTAAAACTACTTTTTAAACAACTTACAAATCAAAATAACCTGGCAAAAATGATCAAGAGTACCTACCTAAGTACTATCCGTTATCGCGTGAGGGTTATGTACCTCTATCTATCGGTGTTATATTAGCTGCGTATATAAATCACGGTTTACCTAAATTCTAAAGATGTCTTTAAATCCGTGTAACTTACCTGACTAATCTAAACTAAAAACACAGTATGTAAAACATTACCAAATTATCAAACAAGTAACTAAACAACAAATTAATGCATCATTCAGGGTCAAAAAGTGACGTAACAAACTAAGCACAAAATATTGTGCCTCATGCTAAAAATGACAACATTCTTAAGAGTTTACCTGGAACAGATAATTTTTTAGTTTGGTTACAGTGGCGGCCACAAAAACATACCACAGCGTATTATTTATTGAATTGGATAAAAGAAATGAAATTTAGTTTTGTTATTTTTCGGGTATTTTAATAAGAATGGTTAAGCATAAATAATTGTTACCATTTAAATATCAAATTCTTTTTAGCCCTACATATACAAATTTTTACATACCTAATTCACTTAAGGTGATACAATTTAACTTGGCCACTGCACAGGTATAAAATGCATTGTTAGAGTCTATCAGCATCAACCTATTAAGAATCTAGCTAAGACGCAAAGAAAACATCAAACAAAATCGCTTCATAATACTTAATTACAATAGGTACCTACTTGCGGTTATTTTGGATTAACGGAGATTTAAAATTAGAAGTAAATTCTATTTTATTTACTAACGGTAAAATAGTCAGTCTCGGTTAAGTATAAAACACTTCATATCAAGCGGGAACATTGTTTCTATGTCTAAGAACTTAATCCTCACGATTTTAATTAGTCGAACGTCACAACTAATTCCTGTGAGCTTGTCATTTATGTCTTTGAGGTAAGCTGGAGTGACGTTTTTGAAAGGGCCCGTGCGCGCGCGCAGGTAATGAGCTTAGAGATGTGACGCTCCTTACAATAAGCCAGTTTTTTGTCCCCTCCTATTGTACCAATCTGCCTCAGCCATAGAGTGCAATCCATCTTTGTCAACGACAGAACCATCTGCCTTTTGTTCTTGCTTAAAAATTAGAATAATAATAAACAATATTAAGGACTAAACGGGATTCCGTACTTGATAAATAGGATAGTTTACTTGACGGAACTAAAAAAAATGAACAAATAATTATAAATGTATGTAAATTACACATGTAAACCTTACTTAGAACAAACACAATCATGTTGGGAACGGCACTGTTCACCTCCGCAGCTCCGTGCTTTACGAAAGATAATTTATATCCAACGATATTATCATAAAAATTAACAAATCACGTATCTTTATGCGTTATCTGGTAAAGCTTCCATGGTGCGAGCCCGGGCGGTGTATCAGGCGGTTCGATCGGCTCTGCGGGTCCCATGGCTACATGTCATTAATTTCAGATGACATTTATGGAGATTCTATGGAGCAAAGCCAATAAAAACGACTCCTAAAATTTGTAATCCAACACGATGGGTATGGTATGGCACGCATATTTTACCTCGTTTTGATTAGAAACTAAAAGATCGCAAATTCAAATTGTATTTGCCTAGTCGCTTTATGGATATTGAAGTTTTATTCGACGCCCACTTGTTTGATGTTCCGACACAGAATGTTAATTAATTTAACGCTATCATCATTTAGGAATTTTCATTTTAAAAAGCTTTGCATGTCCTACTCTTAACTAAAATGAATAAAGTTACACATTAGCAAAATAGCAATATGTAACCTATATCAACACCAGATCAGATATGATTGCAGTATCCATAGCTACTTGTAAATACGGACGCCCTCGCCCTTGGCGAGCTAAGGCGGTATCAGACGACAGGATAGTTTATGGTCACCTGTTATCGTTCATCTGTATTCTGTAGAACTTACGGACAAACAAACATCCAAGTTTCGCGAGTTTAGCGTTTTAAAACTTTTATCTTCCTAACCATTTGATTTTACGACATCTACTAATTTGTTTCATTTTGACAGTTCAACAACATTCACTGCGTTAGTTACTGTAGGAGCAGATTTTTTTGACGCAATGGATTAAAATTCTGTTTCAAAACGATTCAGATTCTAATAGATCGTGTATTACGCAATTTGGGTAGAGGTTAGTAGTGGACATACTCGACTTAGCACTCAAACCAAAAGACTTGTTAAAACGCACAATCTCTAGAAATTGTACCATTATTTTGCTTCTGAAGAAAGGTGGCCGTGCGCATTGTTCCTCGAGCAGCCCCCAACCAGGAACGTAGGCGCAAACCTATAATATTTCCTTGCTTGATACAGCCAAGATAACTACAACTCGTTACTTATAATGCTTGGTTATTCGAAAGTTTGGTTTGAATCCGAGAACAAAAGCAATTTTGCGGTGATATAAAGCAAAACAAAATAAAATGAGAACAGTGGGACTGATTACGGCAATCATGCTTTCTGTAACCACAGTATTTTTGCCAGATATCATAACGTTGCCAGTCTTTTCTAACGGTACTATAAATTAGTTGTTTGAACATCGATATATTAGAAAAATATCTAAGTAGGTACTTGGTATTGAATTCCTGCATCCAACGAAGGTAAAAATATCTTGTACCATCGTCGTCTTGGGTTACATGGCTAGAGTGTGGTGGGCACATAACAAAAAATCTTGCGTAATTCGATACTGCGGTGCAGTGTAGGATTCCGTCTAGTCACCGTAACCTCCTCACACGGTTACAGATTGTCGACATTGGACTATCTTTTTAAGAAACTCAAAAAGTATTTCAAGAAACATTTACGATTTGTCAAAAAGCCATTTTTTTTGTATTCTTCACATTTCCGGTCATGTTATCTTATTTTGTTATCTAAAGGACGTTCTTTTCTTAGACCTATACCAATATTATTTATCAATGTCCCTAGCATTAAACTGGTCTACGTGTGAATCGTAACAGTCCAAAGCTTAAGCTTCCCATCCGGGACATCATCTTAGAGATAACACTTTCTTTCACCATTCAGGTAAGAACGACAATAGAATAAATAAAAACAGTCAGGAATAGACATTGTTATTTTAATAAATACTATTAATGCTGCATTCAGCCCTCGCCATTCGGATCTCGTCCCCCAAAACGAAGATGTCGTTTAGAAAATTAACAATGAAATATTTCAATAAACAACCAGCGACGGCGCAATATAAATATGGGCTCACGTCCTTCTTGAAACTATTCTCTATGTAAATACAGTTGACACGCGGGATGATATGGAGTGGGCCCTAAATAAATTTAATTTCATGGGCGGTTGGGTAGCAGTTTTTAATCTGTGGGGGTGTGATATGTTTCCCGCGGGCAGGTGCAGCTTAGGCAAAACACGGTACGCTACGCTTACGTGATCAGAATGAGAGTGGTTAATTAAAAAAATATAAATTGTTTCCATGTATCAGCACAATTATATGCTTACGATTACAAGGCGTAGGCAAATCCCAGCCCTGGAATATGAGAACAACAATACAATATGAGATAGATGTGTGTGCTTTAGTTTGTAGCGTAAAAGTAGGAAGGAATGGGCGTGGAATGCTAATAAAGTAATAGGAGCGTACTTCGATCAAGTAATTTCAGTCGAGTAGTTTGTTAGCCATCTACATCAACCAACTATAAAACCATATGATTTAGCTTTGAATGCATAAATGTTGGTTGTTGAATATGAGGTTAATTTAAAAGCAATTATGAAAGCCCTGTCGACGCAGACTGGGTAGCAGAAATAGAATTAGGTGCACATGCAGCAAGCTGCGGGCGACAGACGGATTACTTACTACCTATGTGCACTACATGAATATGCATCTCGTTATTTTCAATTACGCTTGACGTCGGCTTAGCTTTAATCGTTTAAGCTCTGCAATCCATTGTCGTCAACACCTCATGCAATTTTAATGATTAGTCATTGTCATAGCTTTATTAAATGCATGTTGTTTTGCCATTCATTATGCTGTTGGGATCTGAAATTCTAATGTAACAGCCATGTTGATTTTGACTTTTAGATTTTGTCTTCTTAATTAAATAGTGGTTAATTTATTTAGTATTCGTAAATAATATAGCACAAGAAACAGGCCCTAAATAATTGTTCTCTGAATTATCTACATCACATTTTTATGGATTGCAATGTAGGTACCTTACCTTAAAACTATTATTGTTTCATATATACTTACATAGGTATATCTGTCTTTACAAGTGAATCACCTGCGACAAGGATGGTCGATTTAGTGCAGGAGATCCATCAACTTCGCATAATACCTCTCGTAGTTTTTGCACTCCATAGCTCAGAGGGACAAAAAATATGACAATAAAATATTACCACCCTTTGCAATCTTTTCTATTATCTGTTAATTTTGCTGCAGTTGTTGGCTATTGTTACATCAATGTGTTAAATAAAGGCGTTTTATTGAATACTTACTACAGAGTACTCGACAAGGTTACAATAAGAAACTTCGACGAATGCAAAAAGTATGTAACTTTCTATAGAGCGGCCAGATTTTGTATGCTCGCCACTGTAATTTGTTGACAAAAATGTTTCACAAATTACAGTGTTAAAATAGTAGGTAGTTCTTCTTTATGTAATCAATCTTGTACACCAGCACAATAACAGATAAGTAAAAATAATTTTATAGAAAAAGACCTATCAGTTCTGAAGTTAAAGTTTTTTGTTTGCCTCTCTATGATGGGATCTTGTTACGCCATCCCTGGCTTTGTAACCATCAGTCAAGTCAGTGCGGTTTGCGGTGTACGATCATAATACAGATACGGACTTTGGTATGGAATTAATACAACACTACAAAAAGAAAGAAAATACACAAATACATTAATACCAAGATAGTGGTAAGTAAACGTAAAGCCAGACTAGCGCGACGCGACGCGACTCGAACAATACAATTTCTAAGAAAACTTCACGGAATAACAATAACCGGTGTCGCGTCGCGCTAGTCTGCACGAGACTTAAACGAGGCAAAATGAGTATGTAAGGATCGTAACATGCGGGCGTTCTGTAGTTACTAGCTACCCCCATACGAAGGAGGCATGAGTTTATGTAAGTAATGGTAATTTTTCCTATCGAATTTTCACGCCCGTGTATATTTTTGACAAAGTAACAAAATGCGTAAGGTACTCTACGCACTCAACCCTATCTAATAGCGCAATCACAACACAATACTTGATAGTACTATCAGTACACAGAAACCATCTATGAGACTATTACGCAGTGTCCATTAAACTGTGCTAACTAAACAATTCAATGGTTGCACGTGCGGTGCTAAGTCCCACACTCCTGAATTCCCGTCATTATGCCCGGGTTACACGAGGCTAGTTTTTGAAGCTAGGATAGCAGTAATATGTGGCCGTCCAAGCAAAAAGGGTCCAGTTCTCGGCATTTAGTTCGATAAAAAAATATGTGCCAGTTTTTGAATATTTTTTCAATCCTTACTATCAATTGACTATTCTAGATACCGAATCTAGTCTTAACTCAATACCCCACTACTGGACCCTTTTGCTTGGACGCCCACATATACGGGCTGAATTTTTAGTCACCGTCCAAATTTTGATATATTAATCTTTGGCGAAAATCATTGAATACCTACGTGTTTTTTATTTTAGTATCATTCAATACAAATATAGAGGTCCGTGATTAGACCTGTCGTATTGTATGGATCGGAATGCTGGGCTGTGAAGAAGATGGACGAAAAAAGATTGCATGTAGGCGAGATGAGAATGTTGAGGTGGATGTGTGGTGTGACAAGAATGGATAAAATAAGGAAAGAGTATATTAGAGGAAGTCTGAAAGTTGCGCCACTTACAGAAAAGTTGAAAGGCAATCGACAGTCTTGGTATGGGCATGTGATGAGGAGGGAAGAATCGCATGCGACTAAAAGAGTGATGAATATAAATGTTGAAGGATGGAGAGGGAGAGGAAGACCAAAGAAACGATGGATGGATTGTGTGAGGAGTGATATGAAGGAAAAAGGTGTAGTTGATTGCGTGACGGTTGACAGGGGAGAATGGAAGAAGAAAACGTGTTGCGCCGACCCCAAGTAACATGGGATAAGGGCAGGAAGATGATGATGAGATGATGATCATTCAATACAAAAATATTGAGATATCACATCACAAAGTTATTATATACCACGCAGAGCGGATAATTCTTTCGAGAAAATGATTTAATATGAAAATTTAACGTATTGATTTTTTTTCAAAAATGGAGTTAGTGAATCATACCTAAAGCCTAGAAAAAAATTGGACGGTGACTAAAAATTCAGCCTGTATAGTCACTCTAGCTTCTTTATTTTTAAGCTAGTAAAAAGATAGTAAGCTAGTGGGAAATTTAAAATTATGGGGTTCTATGTTCGAGCTAGTACCGCCCGGGGTCCGTCAGCACCGATTTTACTATCCTGGCTTGTTAACTTAGCCTCCCGTGGCCGGTGAAGATAGTACCTACCCAATCGGCTAATTGAGTAACACATTTTCGTAAATGATTAAGACTAATCTGTTTAATTTTGACAGTTGAACAACATTCATTGCGTTATTTACGTTGTTGAGCAGAACCATTTGTCGAACTTATGAAGCAATGGATTAGCAATCTATTTCAAAACGATTCAGATTGTTATTGATCGTGTATTACGTAATTAGGGTACTGATAATTTTACTCTACAGACAGGCTAAGTCACTGCAATGATATTATTGGCTTAATATTTAGTATAACATCGTGCGCCAAGCCAGGATAGTTAGCCAAACTTGCTTAAAAACTATCCTCGTGTAACCCGGGCATTACGGGCCTGTCTATATGGAATGGAAACTTCATATCCATGTACTTACCATAAACTACCATGGCATTCTCGTTCTCACCACCTAAAGTGTTGCAAGTTTTTACTTCACTTACAAGCACGCACTTACAAGGTGCAACTCATCTCGATAGGCACATAATATTCGCGTATCTTTATGTCACACTGGTGAAATAGCTTTTTGTGCAATTTTGCTCGTGCATTGGTAGTGAAATATTCTTAGCTTCGCACGTTAGCAAACTTTAATTGTTTTTCATGTTTATTTATTTAATGAACAGCTGTTTGTTTTTAGTGGTTAACGTGGAATCTACCTGGATGAACTTTTGTAATTTATTTCTATATCCAGATGAAAATTAATTAAAACGTTACGAGTTTAATTAATTAACTCTGTTTTTTTGTGTGTGCAACACTTTATTAACTTGTGTATCATTCTCAAATAAAGGTAGAATTAAAAACTTAAAGTAAGTACAAAAATGTAAATCAAAACATGTGAACCGTGAGACGCCTTGCAGCCAATAGTGACAAGTTGGCAATGAATCCAGGTCAGTCGACGTCTGAATAAATAGATCTTTTTATAAATAACACGAAACGCCGGATAATAAACCGCGAGAAGGCACGGCTAATTTGTTCGCTGCATCTCTGACTGGCGCATAGTCAATTGGGCATAATCTAGTGGGAAATCTGTTGTTTTCAGGCTAAGGTCAAGAACTAAATACGTTTTTGTTACGGGTTTTAATCATGTAAAAAGCTGAAGTCCAACGTGTACTAACAGAACTATTATTTGCTTGTAGTACAAATTACATTGTAAATACTAGTAAAAAATCCTCAAAACTGAATTCAAAACAAAAACATGTTGAAAAAGCTCGTTCATCCGTCGAACTGACAATGAAAAATCTTTATGCTGTACACGGTACATATCACGTGGAAAGATCAACGTTCTAAAATTACTTTTCTCCACGTGATCGATAGTTGAACATATTCAAAATAATGGTTTCGGGCGTCGGCGAGGGTCGACCTCTCAATCACACCTCGGTTTTGTGCTCGCTCGGCAATTTGCCCGAATGGATGGAGATGTCAACGCGACAAAAAGCTTCGATCGATCAAAGATGCTGCGCCAGCGCATGTCGCACGCAGTCACTTTTTGTGTGACCCTCTAACTGTGCTTAGAAATTTGTTCGTTCAGATTTTGTTTGCTTTTGTAAATGTGCGATTGTATTTGATTTGTACAATTATATAAAAATGATCACTTAAATACTTTTAATCAATTAAAAGTTCTAAACGTTTTTATTCGATTTAATATCCAGTTAGTGTCACAATTATGTGAATAGTAGAATCTGTAGAATACCCATTACTGCAAAACTCCCTCGGGAGGATGGGGGAGGCTACCAGACTGGGACAAAGAGCATGCGCCTGAAAAACGTGTCACTAGCGAAACGAGGTGCAACGGCCGCCCAACGAGATGCTTCCGCCACTCGATGATGATAACATTAGACTAAAACTAGCACAATTACCACGAGTAATGCACTAACCAGTAGCGCATGTAGCATTGTGCCATAGATAGAGAGAGGTCAGATGTAGTGCGCGTCCCTTCGGCTGGTGAGTGAACGTCGGCGAGCCGTCACGACGCGTCCATCAACTGCCAGCGCCGACGAGCCAGCACCGAACACAGTTTAAAGCTCAGTTTAAAACCTGACAGTTCTCCGACCATGATAGATGATATACGAGCGCGTGGAATGTGCCCAAACCAAAATAGCAGCCGCCTCGACATGGACACTCGTTAACGTTTTAGCTAATGACATTACGGTTCATTTTTGTTTTTGTTCCGCTATTAAAGATGAGATGTGTGTTTGTTTTGGGGCCGAGGATTACCGGCGTTGACCCATAATCCCACGTCCATAGTTAATGACTGCTTTAATAGCTCACGAAGGAAGTATCTCGCAGCGCGACTATGATGCGACGAGCACAATATTAGAACTCCCGTAGTGATGGCACACGATCACACCACTAGTATTTTATATTTCCTTTGTGTTTGTGGGAGCTCAAAAATGTGCCATTAGGGATAATGCTGTGACAATTTTGTGGGCTACGTAGCGTAATTGAATAGGCGGCCGGGTGGCGCACGCGACCAAAGTCTGCTTTAGGAGAAAATGTGCACATAAATGTGTCTAATGTGTGTTTACGCACATTATTAAACGAATCAAAGCTGTTATTCTCTTTCTACGAGCACTATGTTACTAAAAGCTTCGTAATGTTTTGAATATTCGCGAAGCTTCTGCGTCTCATAGACATTATCTAAATTGTTTAATGCACTTAGAGACTGTGAAGGAAGGACACATTAACATGTTAAATTTCACACATCGTAAAATAAGTATGACTGTTTGCTACCTCATGGGTGAAGGGTTTTATGTTCGACCAGATCGGGAAAGCATTACTTATATGTAAATAAATAAAAATACTACTGTTTTTAGTTGTTGGTTATTTTATAATATAAAATAGGGACCACACACACGGGCCGGTGGGCGCGCGGGAGCAAACATGGCTGGCGACAGCACCGTGGCACCGAGCGTACCTGCCTCTCCCAGCTTCTGTCTGTGTGTACTCTCCCGCTTAGCTTGTGCGTGGTGCTAATCACTTCTAAACACGATACCACATACTATCATTATGGAACGCCATTCTTTTCCTAGTTAACAACTCGATAACTCTAAGTACTTTCACGGATCACTAGTTTAAACTACTCATTTTGTTTGACCATCCAATCTCTCCTAACTAGTTTTTCTCCAGTATCCAATGTTTCACCTAGAGTGTAGAATTAAAAAAAGACTTGACGTGACAAAAGTTTCTAAATGTGCTTTGTTGGCAAAACATTTTCTCAATTCACATTGTCGTAATTAAGGACCGTGAAATATGGTCCCACTCAATTGTGTCGTAGTTTTGTGACAATACATGTATTTACGAAGAAGGACCGAAAATAAACAAACATCGCGCACAATCGGACGAATGCTGGCACAATGCACGGCCAGCACGTCATAATAAGGCAGTGGCTTTTGTACGGCCGGCTGTAAATCATACAGTTCTTTGAAGAGAATGGCACACCATAAATAATGCCCCAAAATTCGGCTGCGGTGCTCTCCACCGGGACATTTTTGTAGCCCATGAAGAGAATTCTAATGGTGAAACAAATTAATCAATGGGGTCGCGACTGTATTTAACTTTTTTGCCACAAGGCCTATTGTGATTAAGTTTATGGGTGTCGATAAAGCCCTAAACGTTTTGACGTTAAAAAGAGCTTTAATTTATAGTGCCGATATTCACATTACTATAACTTGCACTAGTTAGAGAACTGAACAATGGAAATTCTCTTCCCTAATGTGGTAATTGTTTCGATTTAATAACGTTACGCTTAAAATTTAAACCGGAGTCGTAAATATTGAACTGCAGCCACTTTAGATTTTTATGGGTTCGTAAGAAAGCAATTAAAGTTGAGCATTATGATAGTATTGAAGAATTTAACGCGGTCGACGTTGTTACGACTCAACTGAGCTTTAATGGTTCAGTGCACCCCTGAATAAACAAGGCTATTCGGAGTTAAATTTGCTTGCGCCGGATATGGCTGCCACTCGAACATATCCATCATGCGTCTCTAAATGAAGACTTGGTCAACGGCCCAAGGCGCACAACCAGTGTGCCACTTGAGATTCCTCTAGGATCAACAATGAATAAAGGAATTCTTATTCGTGTGGGGATGTGGTCACCTCACCTTATTTTATGACCAGTAAATCTTTCCAGTTATGAGCTCCTAAATAATAACATTTTATAGGCCTCCGTCGTAGAATTGACGAATGCACACTTACGTTTTATCGTCGATGGGTAACCAAAGTGTCCCTGGATTTATGTTTTCCAATGAAAATTCAAGTTTATTGCTAATGCAATAGGTGTTTCGCTGAATTTGTGGACAGGGTAGACATTCCCTTAAGTTATTATTGTTAAAAGATCAGGAGAGGTTGTCAAAATGTATTTGGCTAACCCATAAAATGTGCGTTATCAAAGGGACGGACACCCAAAAGTTGTCCTAAAACACAGCTTGAAATGGCATCTAAAGTTATCTTTGCATCACAATAAACTGCATTATGTGACGTTTGTTTGGACCCCCAGTTTGTTTAGACAGGGCTCTAAGAAACCAAAAGTATGACATAGATTGATTTGGACAGTAAATCTTAACATGTCTCAAAGTGAATTCGTATGTTTCGCAGCGTGGCGTAGAGATGGGTCGAGTCATGGTGTTTCTGTTCGTCTGACCTCCCGCGGCGTTGGGCCCGCTGCGAGGACCCGCATGCCCCAAAATTTACATTCTTACTTCTTACCGAATAAGGGTTATTGTAATGCACTGTGTGTTCCTAGCAAACGACTAGATGACGTCTGGTAACTTTTGAATCAATAAAATACACACAAATTTATCAATGCTATCCCTGAGGACCGACCCTGGCGTATTGTCCTCTACTTTTGTTTACATTAGGCTCCCAAACTGGTTATTGTGTCCGATGTTTATTTTATTAAGAAAATAAATAAACATTTTACAGTCGTCCCGATCACTCGACGTGACCGGATATTTTATTTTCATCTAGAATTTTTTATACTGACCGTACATTTCTGGGGGACAAGGGGCACAATGTCAATAAATTATTTTATTGCCAGTTGGAAAAGAAAAAACTAATTCTGATTAATTAAATAAACGAATGCTGTCTTCATGAGAAGTTAATGTTTGCTTTGTGGAGGAAGGTTAGTCAAACATCGCGACACCCTCGCGGGCGTTGAACGGTAGAAGTTGTTGAATAAGAAAATACACTTTTGGGAAGCAGTTGTAGAGAACAAATATTGGTTGAATCCGTTCGGAGGTGCGCGTGAACTAATATTTGGTTACTAGAGGTCGTTATTACATACTAAAGGTGGTCATACTCATACCCACAGTACGATTGAATTCTAATTTCAACTATATTGTGGGAATGTAACGAAGAAATTCAGAATATTATGTCGCTGATTTGCGTCGAAATGTATATCTGCTCTTTTGTATGTTCCCACAGTTGAGTCATAATATTCTTCAATTGATATTCAAGAAAGTCTCAATAGAAAACCAAATTCACGTTTGGATTTATTTATTGTATCTTATTTTACAGCGGAACGTTCGTAAAACTCATTTCCTTAATTCGTAATGTCGCTCAAAACGATTACGTTCACGTTCGGGTTAAACTTTATTTCTGGCTCAGTTGGTTCGAGGCAATCGTACGTATTAATGGCAGTAATGGGAGACTGCGTTTATTTAACCGTTCGTAACTCGACTCGTTATGGCCGCGTGTGGATTTTTAAAACATGGCTGCAGTACCACCGTACGTCATTTCCTCGCCTCGTCCATCAATTTTGTCGGATTAAGTTTAGACTGAGATGTGTTAATAAGCTTAATGAGGTTTCTGGTAAATGATTTACGTTTATTGGGTAATGAATGAGTGAAAGAACAAGTATCTTTATGAATTATCGAATGATGAATTTTGATACATTATCTCTTCTCATCATTCAAGGCGTTATGTTTCATTTAAACTAAGCGATTGTTTCTAAAACAAGTTTCGAAATTTAGCTAGCATACCTTGAATAATGGAAGTCCTCCAAGTCCAAGATCTAGTCATACAAGCTATAATGCTAATCTCAAGTCAATCAGCAGTCCTCAAATACCAGTTAGATTTGAAGAACGTTAAAGCTAACGAGGTATTCCGGGTTGCTAGGTTAATTGTGTCCGTGGAGTCTATCGTCGATCTCGTGCGCTGTGCCCACATTACCATGTACGAGTGTCCCACTGTATTTCGTCTGATTGCATCGCCGCACCGTCGTGATCGGGGAAATGCTCGCCTCCGCTCTACGGTCACGTTTTTACCTGGAAGAAAAAAAGACATAAAACCCATGGATGCAAATAATGTGCTATAAAAGTCAATATGGATTTACCGTCGCAGCTGTATTTTATACCAAGTTTATACCTTATGTATAAGTTATGGGAAGGTTTTCTGTGAAGAAAAAGTCTGTCGTATGGCTAGCTGGTCGTGGGACGTGTCCTGTGGTTATAAAGAGGAATGCAAGTACGCGAGCTAATGTGTGTGAGGTGTGGGCGCACCGAGCCTCGCACACTCTTTTTGCAAATGCAAATTCAATTCCAACTCGGAAATCTTTACGAGAATATTCCGAATGGAAATGTTTACTCTTTCACTGCATGTTTTTATTTGCAAGCTCGCCAGTGTAGAGGAGTCTTGCGAAAGATTAATATTGACTAGTATGCTAATACTTTGTTCACATTCGCTCGTAATCAAAATGTGCGGTTTTGTTTGGGTCGGCGGTTACCATTAGACCCGCTCGCTCGAGTTTAGAGAATCAGATAATTCACGGGAAACCGTTCAGCCTGCTCCATTCTACATGTTCCCTCATTAACGACTCGACTTAATTCCTTTCTTTTGTCCGCTTCGATTGGTAGTAGCTCTACTTTTCCTGATCATTTAAAAATCTACTGCACAACCTTTTTGTTTTTACTCTGGCGACACCGCCGCTTACTGGTCTTTGTTTTGGTTTGTAATTCGCTTTTTTCGCCGTTGTTTTTGGAACGCTACCGTTTTAACTGATCGTAGTTTGCAACCTTGCGTGGTCTGGTACGCAATTTTTTTTTTTTGTCCAACGTTTTCGTGAATCGAGGACTGTGAAAGAGTTAAAAATAAGGTGTCGTGTCGTTTGGCGGTTAGGTTAGAACCGGTAGCAGCTTTAAAAGAGGTCCGTCTAATTGTAATGGGCAGCAACCAGGTGGAATAATACTCGGACTCGCCCGAAGGCTTTGAAAAAAGAAACGAGAGGCGTGGCTGGATCCTGTTTGTTTTCGAGCCGACTTTAATTGACGCCGAAAACTAAATCTCCCTTGGTTACGTCCTTAATTCTGATTTATAGACATCGCATGCTGTTATTATAAAGTTATGGTTGCATCTCCTGCGACGGGTCGGTTCCCCTCGTCGTTCCCAAGTCATAATATCAATTAACTCATTCATAATTCTTAATAAGAACTCTTAATTAAAATACTGACTCCAAAAAGTCTTTTGATGTAGAAGTTAGTTTTAATATTTTTTAAATGAAGCCAAACGTTTCGCAGGAAGTGCAGCTGTGCACGACGGTTCATTGTTGCGGATATCCCAGCAATCTATACCTATGCGGTAAACGTAAATCACTTGCTGCATTATTAAGATACAAGACGGATCTGACGGGGACGTTGTTATTACAGCCATTTATAGGAATAAGCTATCCTAGTTAGTTATTCCTTGACGTAAAATTGTAACGCTGTACAAAGAGGTGACTTGTACAGATTGTCGGCAATTGAAACTCGGTCGGTTATCCGGAGGTGCTTGTTGGGATAATACGGGCAATCCATCTTAGCAGCCGGCACTCGATGATGGATCTGTGATGGAGATCACGACTCGTTTCTTTGTTGTTTTGTTTTGTTGATAAACGCAGCGTCCGCGCCGCTTTTTCCGCCCATGTTAGAACCTTGTTACGTTTGAATAGGCTATTTATGATGTTAATTGGTTCTCCTCTAGTGGCGATAGTTTGAAATGTAGTTTATTTATGGATTCAATCTCTGGTTGCATAGATTGTGCTTATTCCGACATGGAAGAGTGTTAGGTAACTGAAAATAGCGTTCCAGAAGTTCGAGAGCTCGTAGAATCATTTAACTATGACAGAAATCTGATAATCTCTGGGATGGCTGGGACTCGAGTTTCAGGCTAAAGCTAGTTAAAAGGTAGTAGGTAGTACTTTAAAGGTAAACATTGTGGATGTTGACGTTGTTGCCCAACGATTCATGAAGTTGATGACTATCAAAGTGTGTTAATGATTATCGAAATATTGGAATCTGAAGTTGTGTCCGACGAGGAAGGCGATGCGTAGGCTTGAAATGTAAGTGTGAGATAACATCATTTCGTCTTATATCGTAGGGTGTCTCCTTAGCTTTCACCGGTGCGTCAGCGATGCCCAATGGGCGCATGTTGTGACAGCCTCCCACGATAAACTCCATGTTTATATGCGCGCGCGCCGCCCGCCATGTTTGTTTTATCTCGATCCACTGCGCGTCCGTGTTAATAAATGTCTCTTATTGGAAAAAAATCTTATCCTCCTTTTTTATTCAATATTTTTATGTTGCCCGTATGTTTTATTTAGACATCGATTTATTAATAATAATGGATCCTTCAGGGTCGTTAGATCAAAATTTAAGATGTACCCTACGTACCTACGTGTAGGCGTTTTTTATGTATTGTTTTTTGTTATAGTCATTTGTGTGGGTCTCATTTTTATTGGGGTTTGAACAAGGGACAACGGCAACGGTACGTGTTGGTGTATTTTATATTCAAAACAGATGTTATCCTGCGGCGATGGCTGGGAAATTAATTGAATTTGTTTTGTTTGTTATTCGATTCGAATCACACGCATATTTAAACATTCTCACATTTGAATTTAAATAGCTACTAACGTTACACGTCTGGTGTATAATATCCATCAAGTGGTTATTTAGATGGTTAATATTCAAGCGCGTCGCTCGTAATGGTAGGCTTTGGAGTGATATAAAACCGATCATTTGTAGTTAGTGTTGATTGCCCAATCATGTTCTGGTCTGTTGGGCATCGAACATGGCTAGTTAGTGAGGGGCACATCCAATTTGTGATCGGAGCGAGCGCTGAGCATTGTCGCTCTGCCCGGAAACTGTCCCGTGACGGAAGGCGTGGAAAACCGTGTAATTAAATAGCTAAATAAGTTCATCCTATACACTTGCTGGCTGCATACCTTGTTACAGAAATTCTGGGGCTGTATAATCTGACAGATAACGAAGTGGCGTTTTTTATCGAGGTCGTAATGTGGCTTCGCTCAAAAAGTATTAAAGGGGCAAAAAATAATCGTCGTTTGAAGGGCACATAGTTCAGATTCCTATGTGGTTACACTGCACTGGTTAGGAGATTGCAGTCAAAATTCTTCAGGAAAGTTATCTTGTATTAAAATGGTCTCTGCCAGCGCAAGAACTAGAAAAAAAATGTTTCAAACGTCTTCACTTCACAAGCGAGTTCGTGAATTCTCCCTGAAGCCGAGAATTCTGCTACAATTCACGCGGTAACCACACTAACCACCCGCTTGATGCTTTTGATACTTAACATTTTATTTTATAAGAGCTGAGATGAGAAATAACACGAGTGCACGGCAGGGCACCGGAGGGCAGGCGTCGCATACACCCACCATTTATAATTTTGCTCTTTTTTGCCCATTGTTTACTTTACGGGCGATGTTTTAAATTTTATGATTTCCATTGTGACTGACGGCTACGGGCGGCGGCGGATCAAATTATATTCTGAACGATTGCCAACTCGATAATTCCAGATCGTGTGTGCGATTCTTTTCGATTGCCTTTAATTTATTTGATAGTGTCCGGTGTTCAATTACGTGTTTTTAATGGTTTTGGATCCACTTGCTCGACGTCGTTAATGTGAAATATAATTCCGTGCTTCAGGTTTACAAGTGTATATGATACGATACGTAGGTGTTCGCCGGGTGTAAACAGGGCAGGTTAAGCACGCTGGCTGGCGTCGACGCTCGCTTGGAGAGCCCTCGTCGAGAGCACTTCACAAACTGCTCTCTTCAAGCCCTCGTTCAACAGACGATTTTTTAAACTGCCCGTTCGTATTGTTTTCGTTCTTTTCATTTTGTTTCGCTCCTACACAAATAACAGACGCACAGTTCGTGTCAAAATGTCAAAAAGTATTTGCCCGTTCTGTGTAATATTTTCCTCCTGGCGAGCGTTATTATAACCTTTCTAAGTTCCAATGCAAACAGTCGCCTCGTCTCGTGCTTCTGTCCCTTATACTGGTTGTGTTGGTACAAATCCACGACATAATACAGTGTGGCGGTCGGATAATATTTGGTGAGCGTTGTTTGACAAGCGTGTTCGTGTGCTTTGTTATTGGACACCTCCACTCCGCACACAGTTTCTATTTGAATTGCCGTGACACAAACTAATGGGAGTTTTCAGGAACGCGGTGGCCCTCGTCCGGTACAGCTGTTTGTTTGTACATCTGACGATGCGAGTCATTTTCCCAAATAAATGGAAACCAGTAGCCAACGGATATTTGTACACGAATTTCTTATCAAGCGTGATAAGTCGAAAATAAATCATATCGGCCGATAAGGCATCGATTTTAACAGCAGGGCTACCGTGCGATAACCTCTTCGGACAGATTGTGGTAATCTAAGTAATAGATAAGCTCGAGAAATTAGTCGTCGTGTACCTACTAACGAAGAACAAGAATCCCGTGAACAGAGACCATATCTGTTACCGCCCTGGGTTCTATAGCGGCCGAGCGCTGCAAGCAGAAATAGTCCTTACGGTGTATAGATATGAACTTCTTCGATGGTATCTACTGCCTACTGTTGTGCACGTGGACTGACTCTGTAATTGGAATATAAACGATACAAGACACAAATTCATGCGGAGGGGTTGGTTATAATCTGGCAACATTCACAAACATGTCACGACTGTGTTCGGGCTCAGTTTTTTCTAGTTTACGTGGTGCTGTTTGTCACATCGCAATGCCTCGAGCTGCCGAGTGAAATGGGTTACTGTTTTGTATGTGTTTCATGTTTCGTTTGAAGCTGCTGAGACAGGCAATTTAATCTTTCAGCGTTGCTATTAGTGTTCCCGAAGCGATAGCGGTGCTAAGTTCTAGTTGCGGTCTTAGTGGTCCGCGGGCGAACACGAAGCGTGGTCGCGTTATGTGGTCACGACTTCGTGTGGTCTGTGCTTCGCGTAACTAGACTGGGATCAACTTGATCTTAGTAGAAGCAAATATTCTGCCAATTTAGATAGAAATGCGAGCCTACTTGCGTCATATTTTACCGCAAATAAACATATTTTTCTTTCTTTCTTTTTTTCTTTACTTATCGCTCGCCTACTTGTGATTGGATGTAAAGGTAACGTTGCCAATTTTATGTAGATTTCAACCGCTCTTCGAAGTTCAACCAATTTGGAAATTCCTTTTTTAGTTTTTACAAGCTTTAATTTTGTATATGCTTGTTTCGTTCGTATGTGTTTTTATTATTTACATTATATCAGTGAGCTAGTGAACTGAATGGCGGGGTTCAATCCCTAGGTCGGGCAAAGTGTTATAGGGCTTTTCCATCTGGAATTGTCAGTAGCAGCCTGAAGTGTGGATTTGTGCCCGGTTGATGGCAATAGGCTCGCCCCCTATTACACGGGACTTAAACATAACTGGCGAAAAGAGGGTGTACTATAGGTAGTATAGGTACACCTCTGCCTAACCCTTCGGGGATTACAGGCGTGATGTTATGTTATACATGTATCAGTGAGCTATTCTAATTTGTCATAATAAGGAACAGCAAGACGCATATCTTGATTAACAAACCTAAGGATGTCCTGAATTTCGTCTATTATGTATTACATATTTAGCGGAACCAGGCTTCAGCTGAAGTTGTGTAAAGCTATAAATATCACATGAGCATAGGATTCCAGCACATAACTTAGTTGAACTTAATTTCCTCTGAAGTGTAGCGCACGTGATGTCATAAATTTTCACACTTCTGCCGACGTAGCTTTTAGCGAATCTTCTAGGGTTGACTCTTGAAGTCTTGAATATCGCCGTGGTCAAAATTAAAAAAACTTAACTGGAATTCCATCTTTGAAAAGCTTTGCACTTTAGAGGTGATCGGTGGGTCCTATAAAAATATTGACAGAGACGAAGTGGGTTCAATATCTGCCTCATAGGACCTGATATTGAGTTTGGTGAACAGTATCAATAAAACCTTCGTTAAATCCTTGGGAACGACACCTTATCGTACGTATACAAAATCAAAGCATTTATTTCAAATATGTGCCTATTACAAGGCACTTGAAATTCAAAATTTACAAGAAAACTTAATCCGCGCATCCCAGCACGTCAAGAAAACACACCGTTGGATATTCAACTCTCGGAGCTAAGTAGAGCGTCGAAAATCCAATACGCAAAAAAAAATCGCCGCGATAAAAATACGCCCATGCGAACCTGGGCTAAGAGTTTTGGTAGCCCTCGCTCCCCGCCATCTACCTCATCTTTAGACAGCATACACACGACAGGCGAGTTTGTTTTGATGTTACTATATAACGTACTTACGGTAATGTAACGATAATGTTTACGTATTTGCAATACGGCGTCAGGTGCGTTCTACTACCACCACTCGTAGATCTGTCCGCGCAACACTTCGCCTTACTGATCGTAAACACACTGTTTATTTTATTACTAGGTACACTTATTTATTATATCGTTAACGCACGCACGCTTGGTAATTGCTGCTCAAAGTACAACATCCAACATTCTCCTGCCAGCATGTAAATATAAAATAACATATAGTTAATAAGACAAAGCTGTAAATAATCGACACTGTTTCCGTATCGTTGCACATCATTAGGGGCAGAATCTCAATAAACATGTGGTAGAGATATCCATAGACAAAAAATCTGGAAAAGATTCCGACTGTCAAACTAATTCGTCGGGATTACGTCTGAGGGGCACGCGGGCAAAAAGACGCATCAATCAACGCGCCAATGCGCTGCGGGATATTTTTAAAATTCGAGTTCGACTGTTCAATCGTACGATTCGAGTATCGCTGGCAGCTTTCGCCTATTTAAGGCGCTACCCCGAGCTAAGTGGCGCCCTCATTGAATAAGAAATCGTAGCATAGCATAGAAAAAAAAAATGGAATCTAGGAGTTTGTTACAAAGAGGATAATTTTTTTTTTAAATTGTTAAAACAGGACTCAAGGTGTTTCGTATCCAAAGTAGATCTATAGCAAAAGTGTCAAAAGTGGCCGTTTTTGACACTTTTGCTATCTACTTATCCTCTTTGTAACAAACTCCTAGATTCCATATTTTTTTTCTATGCTATGCTACAATTTTTTATTCAATGAGGGCGCCACTTATCTCAGGGTAGCGCCTTAAACCGCGTCCTCAATATTGGCAGCAATGTAAAGTAATGTAAATAAACCCTTCATCTCGATCCAGCCGTCAGAACATGTTTGAGATAAAAGAAAAACGTGGCTAATTTGCTTGATCTGATAAGGACGATATCACACTTATTGGTGATTATACCTCAATTAATTGGTCGTTTTCATTCGAATTAATTCATTACAAATGCCAATGCCTGTTAAACTTTTTTAAGATTTCTGTTTGCGTAATTTTCTGATCGGTAGATAAAGTCTGGTTTAATCGTTGCTATAAAAACTGCAATTTGTTTTAATAAAGTTTGAATACAGGAGTGTTTTATTGTTTGCTTAATTTGTTGCAATTGCTAGTGTCTGTTCTGATTAATTTAATAAATTTATTTAATGAATGCACGTGTTGCTGCATTACTGTGTAATTAAATGGGAAGGGGAGGTCGGGGGTTAATGGCACATGTAACAGCGCGGCGTTGAGGGATGGTGGTGATTATTGCACACATTACCTGCACCAAGATGGTTGTCTACATCTCCGTCCCTCGTAGTCTATACCTCGATTTTATTGAGGAAAACACAGCTTACTTTATTATTTCCCTTATGTATGATAATGTTTTGGCGTAAAAATATGCATATCTCTTGCTAAAAGTACGGTCTACGTAATAAAATTACTTACAAAAATATAACGTTCTTCAAACGCAAGCACATTTTTTTCACTCAATTAGTCAATTCCACTCAGATCCGTTTATATATGGTTTCAGTATTAGGTACTTAGGTACTCCAGTATAAACTTAGCTCGTAAATTGACTCGAGTTCGATTAAAGGAATTGTTTTTCTAGAAAATTGCGCACTGATTGCTTAGCAGCGACGTTATCTATCTAATACTTACTCTTCTATTGACAAGAGCTATCTACCCGTCTTTGAAATCTAAAGCTCTTTGTTTCTATCATCTATCGACCATCAGTCTTTAGTATAACGCGAACGTCCTATAACAAATGAACAAAAAGTGTAAAAACATTTTATTTTCGTATTTATCCCACAGTCAAAAGACTGGCTGAACTTTTTTCGTGGTATCTTTAAAAATAAAGTGAGCTCTTCGCGCCTCAGGTCCGTTCCTACAGACTTTAATTTCACAGGGCTTTTGTGTCGCTGATCAGCTTTGATCGCAAGACGTTCGGCCAAATCTTGTTAGGGACAAAGCCCAGGCAGGCTGACGGACGAACAATGGTGGATCGCATTACCCCACCTCACTTCCGGTACGGTGACTCCGAAAACCTCAAATGCCTCAAAGTTTTACACCTGACTACACTTCTGTCTGACGTTTTTTCGACAAATGCTATTACGCAATTATCTATGGTCCAATTGCCATGTAATGTAACGCGATATATTACCTTTTTAGTGTCTGCTATGCGATGAATCGTGCGGTCCTCAATTGTCGATAATGTAGTCAATTTATTTTTTTAAAGGGTCTTTGTTAGTTTTTGCACATCCAAATTGGTCACGAAACCTCTTCGTTTTATCGCAGTTTTTTCCTCCCACATGTTTTATTATGACAACTTTTTTTATGTGTACCTACGTACCTACATTACACAAGACAAATCGTTATTGTTAAATTCTTTCCTGAATTAAAACCATATCGTTTCTGGGAAAAATAACAATTTATTGTTGCAGAAACATAAAATTCTTCGTAACTTTTACAATCCACGTCAGGATGTGTGTAGAACATCTCTTTTTACGAACATCGATGTAGTATCGATAAATAACTGATTACGAGCGTCTTTTACGAGCAAATCGACTATCCCGAGCGCATTGCGATCCCATATTTTATAGCTGTTTACAATTAAGGCGACAAATTTGGTTCATGTCGTGTGCTTGTGTCGCAGATTTATAATCGTCTAATTCTGTCTAGAGCAGCGCGTCTGTGCTCTGGAAACTTTATATTGGATGCAGGGATAATTAAATGTCAGCTCACAAAAATGTCAATGTTTCTTGGGGACGTTCCGTGCTGAGAATATCTTGTTTCTTAGTTACAGATAGAAACGGTAGCGTTAAAACTAGTTATAAGTTCATACAAGACCATAGAGATAACCATACTCGATACTTCACACCATAAACGTTGGAAACGCCTATGAAATGGCCGCTGTTGCAACCTGTCCTACCTAAAACGTTTTTAATTTTACGTCCACTATCTATTCTTAGCATATTACTGTGTTTTATGGCATCTATTATCACACGTCGTTATGGGATGTGGTAATGCTGTAAAATGTTAAACAGTTATTTATTTAGCGGTTTTCCGGCCGCGCATGTTCTCTCTGTCGTACAAAATGTACCTACTTTCATAATGCAAATGTGTGGGAGAAATAATAAACGACGACATTTTTCCCCGCGTCTGAAACGAACCCTCGCGTGGACCAACTGAAGTGCATTTTATAAACGTGCAACCACAACTCTATGCAAAACTTACCTAGTGATGTGCTGTTTTGCAAAACATATTATCGACTAAATTAATGAGGATTAGGGATTAAGCAGCAAATCATTAATTTATTGAATGTACAATTAATACGTTATCAGAAACGAGTTTGGGTGATTTATGGTTTATGGTTATTTTAGAAAGGCTCGTTTGCTATTAATGTTATTAACACTGAGCTTAATTGAAGGTTATATAGTTTTTAGCTTTTATGTTAAGTAGTAAATTCCGCCAATAAAGATCTGCAGTCGATCAAATAAAAATCGACTGTAATAAAGTTTAAAAAAAGTAAAAAAAGCTTTATTCAGTTCAGAAAAACACGGTACTATATAAAACAACGAGTAACAGATTACATAGGAGTCCTAGTGCTAGATTTTTACAAATTCCCTGGACCCCACACTAGGAGTCCAGTGTCTTCCCAAGTAAGGCAAACAATTATTTATTTAAGAGAACTTATTAATGTGTGTAAAAAAAAAACTAAAGAAATACTTAATAATAAATAGATAAAATAATTTAAAAAAAAATTGTACAAAGTAATAAAAAAAATAAAAATTATGTTTACCTACACGTTTGCACACCCTATTCTCACCTTTATAATACCATCGACACCTTTGCACTTTGTTTTATTTCCTTGCACGCCTCGTCCGCATAATTCCACAATAAAGCTCCTGTTGTGCCCTAAAATCTTTACATCCATTCCTCGAAGGGGAACTTTCTATACGAAATATCAACGCGTCCATTGTGCGTCTTTCTATTTTATTCTTCACAAATGGGTTTTTGTACGACTGTAATGAAGGCTTTATTCGGAGGTGCGAATGTCGAATGCGTCAATAGTGAGGAGCACGCGAATCGCGCGCCATTTTGTTGGCATTCAACTTATTAAATTTTATTATTAGAATTTCGGTGGCGAGGCATGTAGGAATCCGCGATACGAGGCTCAAAGCTCCGTTAGCGTGTCGAGGAATTAGTTTGAATAAGCAGAAAAAAGCGGGCGCCGGTGGAGGCGGGTGCCGGTTATCTCTAGTTATTTGTCGTATCAAGTAGTTCTTTTTGCTCCGCCGCCCGCGACTTCAAAGGCACCGCGCACGGTAGCACTCCTGCTGCTTATTACTATGTGGGAATGTAACAGAACAGCTTTATGTCATACGTATTTATTTTTTATAGCTTCTCGTAAAACTTGGAGATAACTCTTGTTTGTCCTACTCCAAAACTACCTCACCGAACTTCGATTTCGTGGAAACAATCTATTAAAACTGTATTCAGGTATTGGCTTAACTGTGTGAGATATCTCCACTAGATAAGCGAGCAACACCGGTTGTTGAATTTGTTAATAAATTCGATGTTCTATTAGAAAGTTCTTCAACCTCTTTATTGTAACACGATTCGGTATTATAATCATTATGTTAAAATATAAGTAATTTATTACCGTATAAAATTATAAATATTATGCATTATTAATGTACCTATATGTTATTAAGTTCGTTTGGATCATCTGAATAATATGAGATTTATTAATGAATTTAAAAGTCAGATGTTCAATATTTACATAAAATATTGTCACAACGTTTTAATCTTTATCATTTTAATTTTATCTCAGATTTTAAGATTTTTATATCGCAACATACGGAATACTTTGTAAAATATTTAAACCAATAAATTACTTCTTTTGAAATTTAAACAGCCAATTAAATTAAAAAATATTGCATATTAAAGTGTAGATAGGTACAGTCGTAAACAACGGTGCGATAAAACTCGACGCAACGCAGCGCCTGCGCAAGTCGCACCGATTTGTCGCGGCGCGGTGCGTATGCAAATTATATCGTTCTTTATCGTCACTCGTTAGCGGCTAATCGCCTTTATCGCGCCACGAATAAACAAATACCCATTAAAAGCGTTAAAATTATTAATATAATCGCATCAACGCCTGTTTCGGAGCCTCATTTGCATGCATACCTGTGTACTTACCGGTGTGTTTAGATAGGGCGTTATTATTAAACGATAATAGTGTTAATAACGCCGTTGCAAGGACCCTGGTGCTATGATTATAGAACCGGTCACAATATTTAAACTTGTTTAAGATTATGACAGTTCCAACTTAATAGAATTAATGTTTTCGAGGGTTTTGCCTTTTATTTTTCTTACTTAAGATTTTAATCAAGTATTCATAATGATTAGCAGGACGTAGATTTAAATAATTTCTTAGCCATAAAAACACGCTTATTATTTGTTTTATTTGTGTTAATTCGACTGTAGGTGTTAAGCTTCGTGCAGACTAGCGCGACGCGACACCGGATATTGTTATACCGTGAAGTTTTCTTAAAAATTGTGTTGTTACAGTCGCGTCACGCCGTCGCGTCGCGCTGGTCTGCACGAGCCTTTATTGGTAATCAAAATCACATTTTGGCGACGTTGTTTGACTCATTTCAATTATAAATTCAATTATCTTTTTGTAGGATATCTTCACACCATAGAGGACATCCTCAAGGATATTACGACAATATTGACATAAACTTCAGGAGTAATTTGATACCAAAAAATGTACTTCAAAATCATAAAGTTAATGATGTCGGAACATGATAATATCATGTTATGGTCCTTAACGAGGCACGTATAATAACTGCGTGACTTCGGAGAAACGACTTCGGCGCAGGAAGCTCATATTAGGTGGTGGTTATCTACAGTATGACAGATATAAAGACTCCGCAGACAGGCGCGACGCGACTGGTGGAACAATTTCTATGAAAACTTCTCGGAAATTGTTCTAACGGTGTCGCGTCGCGCCGGTTATTTGATTGAACAGAAGTTTTTTTAAAGGACCTTTTGGACAAATTCAGGCATCTGATGAATTAGCTTGACACGCCATCGTTGAAGATCAGTTGGAAAAACACATACCTACTTAAAACTTGCCAAAACCTACAGTTCAACAATTAGATACCTAGGGTATTTCAAATATAAGTAGGTATAATTGTTTTCCTCGTCCCTTGTTGATTTTATTACTTACAAGACCCGCCCCTGCTTCACTCGGTTTTTCCAACTAGGCAAAAATCTAGATTTCTTTATAATATGAAAGTTTAATATTAATGCGTTACACATAAAACTTCCGGAATAAAATATTCTCTAAACTAAATGATAGTGAACATCACATCTAAATCTGTCGCGTAGTTTAGAAGAAAAACTCGGACACAGACAGACACGGAAAGCGACTATAATTTATAATAGTATGGATATGTATGTACAGTCGAGACGCCGCGCCGCCGTCGTCGTCAACGTACCGTCGTCAACCTAGTACCTACTACAATCTGTCAAATTTCTTTAATAGATTTTCAACTTTATCTCTGAAGCATAAGGTTCAAAGTTGATTGGGGAAATTTGTCAGTTTCGGGTAGGTTTATGTGCTGGCGTCTGTTCAGATAAGTAATACCTTCTCCATAAAAGCTGTAATTGGCGTTAGGCTACCCACTTATCACGGAATACGGAATATGTGAAATGCTTACATAGACATGCGAATTTTAATAACTCGAAGCAAATTCATTATAATTATTCGCCACACCACATGCAATCCACGTGTAAGCTTTAAGGCTCGTGCAGACCAGCGCGACGCGACTCGAACAATACAATTTCTAAGAAAACTTCACGGTATAACAATAGCCGGTGTCCCGTCGCGCTGTCGCGTCGCGCTAGTCTGCACGAAGCTTTAAGCTCACATTCGCACGGGCGCTTTTTGAACTCGAAGTTTTCGACCGTTGAGAATCTAATAGAGTGCACATATAGCACGTTTAAAAAGTGTACAGTTGGATTTTCAACTCAAGCTGCTACGCCGAGCGTTGAAAATCCAGTGCGTGGCAAGAAACGTCGCGTTAAAAAGGGCGCCCGTGCTTACGTAGGCTAAAAGATGGATAAAAGTAAACGAATACCCGTCTGCAATGGGTTAACAATATTACGTACAATCAAGAAAGCCCACTTGTTTAATATAAGTGGCTTCAAGAGTTTCCAATTTGGCCTGTGTGCACTTAAAACTGTGCTTACTCCCCGGGGAAGATAATAAGAGGCGATACGAAAGTGTTTCTTACTTTTTATGGAAGATATTAAATATAAAACGACTTGTCTAAAATTTTACTGGTAGTTCTTAGCTTATAACAAGTTAACAGACACAAATCTCTAAGGTTTATCACGAATTCACGATTCACGAACTCAAGATAGGACCCAACTCCAGAAACTTTCCAACAAAGTTTCGCAAGCAAAAAACCTCTCAGTAGTCAGTTTTTGGCCATGAAGGTTTTTTTCTCCTCTAAACCAGGTTCTCATGATTTGTGGACAGGTGGCGCGGGCGTCGTTCGCGGCGTCTTTGAGGTAGCTCTTTGATCTCGCCGCCTCATTGTACGCTCGCGTACAAAACTTTTGCTTCGAATTGTTCGATATTGACGCGTACTGATTTGTTAACTCTCAATAGATTCGGTAGTGCTTAGAAAAGCTTTGAAAGTAGGCAGACTGACTGGCGTCGTATTTCTCGTATTGTGTAATAAGTAGGGAAGTCAATAAAAGGGAATAACAAACCATTTTGATAAGTTTTGTTTGATTTTTGAATGGAAATATAATATCTGTTCGTATTTCATAAAAAAAAAACAAAAAAAAAACCGACTTCAAAAAAAAAAAAAACACTACAAGTGAAAATAACTTTGATTTCGGAAGTCGGTGTCTTGGGTTTTTTATTTTAGTTTTTTTGCCACCGACTTTTATTTTTCACTTTTTAGTTGTGGTACCAAATAAAAAAAGAATTATCAAAATCGGTTCATAAACGATGAAGTCATACGCGAACAAACATAAAAAAAAAAACGGTCGAATTGAGAAACCTCCTCCTTTTTTGAAGTCGGTTAAAAAGCGTATTCATTTTCCTGGTTACCTATACATAACCTAGTAGCAGGTCTTCCAACGTATTCCATGTTAACCTAGATTCTATCTTGATTATAGCAACTTTACAGACTAATAACCTCCTCCTCCTTTGTCTCCAGGTCTAACCGCAGAGCTGTTCTACGTGCGAGATGGTCAGATCAACGAGTACGCGCTGAACTTCGTGGTGCCTGTGCCTGCCACCATCGCAGACCTGCACTTCACCTGGCAGAGTCTAACTAGGAAACCGGTAAATATTACTTACTTTACTCCCTGAAGAAGGAAAAGGTGATGATTATGAGTTTAAAAATTGGTTATGTATGGAGAATATGAACTATCATATCTAAGCAGTTTGAAAACAAAATTCCGTGAACACGATGACCACATCTGTTACCGCCCCGGTTCTAAAGCGGCCGAGCGCTGCAACCAGAAATAGTCCCTAAGGTGTATAGTTATGAACTTCTTAGATGGAACATGGATAGAGTCTATAAACGACGCCTTAAAAATCTAGATATGCTCTAAAGAAATGGACGTTACTGTTGGCCAACGCCAGCTAAAGAAGAAATTGACAAAACAAACAAGAATCATGGGATTTGGCTAGGGTTGCCAAACCTACTTTATAATATAGTACTTTATCCTACTATACTAGAGGTCTAAATACAATATTTCTAAAGAAAAAATATAGTAGGCGAAATAACTACTATATTTTTATTTCAATACAAAATGGCGAGATGATCACAATTGGGCCAGTATTAGTCTCATAAAAGCTGAATTAATGGTATTTTGTAACGTTAATTTAGAGCGTAAAATATTTATGATATAAAAAACCTGTTATTAAAGGCTTGTGCAGACCAGCTATATTTTTTATATTTATGATAAAGATGCTATGAGCGACGATATTTATAATATTATTAGCTAATTTTCCAGTGAACTAAAAAAACGGCCAATTTCATACTAATATGTACCTACTCAAATCTAGTTTTTATTTAAAATCCTTTCTGATGTTTGTGCGTTATAGAATTTCCATGAGAATCTTTTAAATCTAACCTGATCTTCAATTCGCGCTAGTTTTTAAAGCAAACAAAATCGTAAAACGGATAGTAACTCTGTTGGTTTTAAGCTACAATTACATCTGAATGTAAATAACGGTTACAAAAAACACGTAGGTAAAAGCTATCCAGTTTTAAACCAGTCAATAGAAATAGAGCTATGTGTTAGTTAAGACGCAGATATATGGCAGTGACCTTGAGTAGTCAACTTGCGTGTTCTGTACTGAGCTCACGCAACGCGTCGTACGTCCAGCCTGTAAAGGGACTCGTCCATCAAGAAGCGCTACTGTCCCATATTAGACGCATTATTAATTAATTATACATAAAACAAAAGGTATTTTAATAAAACATGTATATATTCTAACAGATCAATAATAAAATTATCTTTAAAATGGTGAAGGTTTCAGAAAAATATGCTTGATAGATTTTGCATCATTCCCATTTTTTCCGCGTTAGACATAACTTTACAAATAAATTTTTCTATGTAATATAGACATGATCATTTATCTATTATATCTATCTATTCATTTATTAAGTTATTAAGAAAATGCTCTAATTGAACATATATTTTTTCCAAATCATAACACTCGTGTAGACGTGAACTTCAGTATAAAATCATTAAGGGCTGATTTCACCAATGAAACTGAACGCGATCACAATTTCTAAAACACGTTCAAGTGCTGTCAGTGTCAAAATTGTTATGGAATATTGTACACTGACAGCTCTTGAACGCATTTAGATGTGCAGAACGCGTTCAATTTCATTGGTGAAATCCGCACTAAAAGTCGGTTATCGTCGCCTTAATGAACAAATTGATTTGATGAAACAATCGCGCTATTAAGGTAATGCGCGACTCGGAACGAATGAGAAATTGACCGCGATCATCGAGTCTCGCACGTCCCAGTCAACAGCTCTTTATTCCCGCAATTAGCGAATTGTTTGCTAAAAACTTTTTAGTTTATTGTTGAAACAGCGTCAACAACCTTAGTCAAAGCAATTAACTTTGAGAGGATAGTTTATTCTTTCAAGCTGCCTGACAGAGGATCGCATGTTTACTCCAAGCCTCGCAAACGAGCCATTGTTATGGTAATGCAGCAGCCCCTACCCGAGTTTAGATAACTTTCTTTTAGTTTCTATGAAATCATCATTATACACCACATCTGCTCCGGCTTTTGATTGATTATACTGTGCTCTCGAATATTCCTTACATTTTCCTCGTTTAGTTCTAATTCAAATTGCATCGCTTTTCATGCTAATGCTGCCGCTGGCTGATCACGACGCAGCACCACATTATGCACTACGTGTACTCGGCTCTGCATCCCTAACCAAATATTATGTGCATGTATTTATTTTATCCGTAGCCGTCAGCACAGCACACACGGCGAAACAGACTAAAAGAAATCAGTCGAGCCTTGAGCGGCATTGCATTTTGATCAGGAGCGACGCGACGACCGATGTCCACTTTACATATTCAATAGTCAGCCAACAAAAGTAGCATCCGAAGTACCCCGTAAACAAGTTCGGTGAACTTGTCAATACGACATCTGCTTGTTTAGGATGTTATTTGCAAGTCATACGAACGCTCGCCAGATTACGGGATGCTTCATCAATTTGAATGTATTCATGGCGCCGTCTGCAGGATTTGATGGCGTAAGCTATACTTATTAGCTCTATGTACAGCGCTTTAACATAAGGAATAACATTCTGATGTTGCCGCCGAACATCTAAGCCAAAACGATTCAGGATTTACATGTATGAATAATGCTTAAACTGTTTTGAAATTGTCGACGCTCTACTTTGCAGCATTTGAAAAATAAACAAAGTGCTGAGTATGGTTCGGATGTGATCACGCGGCCGAGCCCTTAGTTCCTTATCAACATCTCGGCGAGCTTTGTGCGCCGCCACTATCAGATCTGCGATTCCCCCTCAATTCACCGTGCTACTCCCTTATTTATAAGGCGGCGCCTTTGACTAGGCCGAGCAAATATTTGGGAACCGGTTAACTAGCGCCGTTGAGCGTCCCGCCACCATTGTCTGTGAGCACCGACTGCCGACTGATAATATTTAATTAGCGGCCGCGGTGTCGCACCTCCACAGCGCCGCGGTCCGCCACTTACGAGCGGCTGCCTCTGTGATGCATGTCTGATGAGCCGGTCAAAGAGCCCGCGGCGAATGTTGTTTGTTTAAGAATTCATGTAACGCCGCCTGATGATTAGTTAGATAATGAGCGCCCCATGGTCATAATATTTAATAACCGACTTCAAAAACAACTCAACGAGAGATACAACATCTGTGCAGCATGCCTCCCCGCGGCGTGTCGCTATACGTTCACGTCATCCACATAAGGGAAACACATAAACCACATCGAACGACCCGACATACGAAACATATGCAAATATAGTCGATGGCCAACGGTAACAAAGTACCTATGTCGTTTATTCATCCTATAAAGGAGCGATGTTCGTGCTCTCATGGTGGGTTACTCTCGACATTTGATCTCTTCTGACACGGCTGTGGATGCTCAGATGGACCGTTTAGGGTCACCTTGCGTGCCGTGGTCCGTCTATTGCGTAATGATACAGTTACATTGTGATGTGATTGTACCGTTAGGAATGTGTCGGGTCTACTTAGATATAAGCAAAATGGTTGGTGGGCTTGAGTCTCGAATGATTATTTTTGTTGCAGTTGCCCTACACGCTACACGTGGACGTCACGGACCAGCAGAATGCCATGCACCCGCCAACTGTCAATATATCAAACGAGGGTTTCGTGCCGACCGAGCCGCAAACATGGCGAGTGGACCTTCCCTGTACGCACACGGTCGCCGCTGAAGTGGACATCATTATATTTCTGAACGTGTCGACGGGTCCCTCGTCCTCTACGTTGCGATTTAGACGGAAAAAGATATGTCTTAAGGAAGCGCCCAGGCCGGCCGTTAGAGTCGATAGTGTACCACATGCGCCTACATCTGCCGATATATTTTACGCGGGAGCTGGTTGCGCTGGCGGAGCGTTGCTGATAGCTGCAGTGGCTGCTGCAGCTTGTAGAGCACGTGCGCGGAAGCTGCGACGAGCGCGAAGTGACGAACAAGACGCTCATGCATTCTTACCGGACTCGTCTTGCAAGTCTGCCGCCAGCTACACCAGCTACCGCCGACCCACCTCACTGCCTGCTGCGGCGGCTGAAGAGAAGGCAAGGGACCTACAACAAAGAATAGCGGAGCTGACGATACAACGATGCCGAGTGCGGCTCCGGTCTGTGGCCATGGAAGGAACCTTCGGGCGGGTGTACCGAGGCACCTACGCTGATGAAGATAGAGAACAGGAAGTTCTCGTGAAGACTGTTGCTGAACACGCTTCTCAAGTTCAGGTAATTATGGTTCTGTAATTTGTTCATTACTCATCCTTATAATAAAAATCAATATTACTTAATCACATTCAGAATATCATAAAATTGGTCCCAGATAGAAACGAGGACGTACACCTGCATTTAGTAACGACAATATTCTTTCGTAGGTATCACTGCTACTTCAAGAAGGCTGCATGTTATACGGGCTTCACCACGAGCGATTATTATCAGTCCTGGGTGTTAGCATCGAGGATCAGACGGCTCCATTCCTGCTGTACCCCTGGAATTCGACCTGGCGGAACTTGAAGCAGTTCCTCCTGGCTTGTCGAGGAGTTACAGTGGGGGGTGCGGCGGGTGGGGCTCCGCCGCCGCCGCCTCTTACGACGCAGCACGTCGTCAGGATGGCACTCCATGCATTAGATGGGTTGCTATATCTCCACTCACAGCATGTCTTACATAAAGATATCGGTGCTAGAAATTGCATGTAAGTATCCTTTTTAGGGTTCCGTACCTACCCGAAGGGTGCCAAACGGAACCTTATTACTAAGCCTCCGCTGTCCGTCCGTCCGTCTGTCTGTCTGTCAGCGGGCTGTATTTTATAAACCAGAATAGGTAGACAGTTGACAGATTGTGTTTTTCTATTGCCACTATAATAACAATTTCATAAAGTTTAAAATTAAAGGGGGTAGTCACACAATAAACTTTTGATTTTGAAAAAAAAAATCTTAACCGGGCGTGTGGGGTGTCATTGTCTAGAGCTCATCGACTAGAGTACAAATATTTTTTATATCTTCTATTAATGAAATAGGGGTTCGTAAAAGTTTTAGACCATTTTTGTACGAGCTACACAACAAGTTAGGAATTTGAAACTTCTGTATATCATGTACTGATACTCATTATACTGTAGTTATTTAATCAAAAAATATTAAAAACGCCGATTCATAAGGTATTTTTGAATATGGGTGATTTTCTGCAACTGCAAAAAATACTTTGTAACTCACGGTCACATTCATTTCATCATTAGGGAATACAAATTTAACTATACGATTTTTTTTAAGATGAAAAATATTCTTCGTTAGTATTTTCATTTATTTGCTAAATATTGTACGGTGGTACGGAATCCTTCGTGTGCGAATCCGACTGGCACTTGACCGATTTCATTTAAATATTGCTGAAAAGATCCTGGCATAAAATTAGCTTCTCTGTAGAGAATATTCCTGACCAATATTTTTCTCAACAGAGTTGACGAAAATCTCCGAGTGATGATCGCGGACAACGCTCTCTCACGAGACCTGTTCCCCGCTGACTACCACTGTCTCGGCGACAACGAGAACAGGCCGATCAAGTGGTTGGCGCTAGAAGCTCTCACGAAGAGGCAGTTCAGCCCAGCAGCCGATGTGTGGGCCCTAGGAGTGTTGCTATGGGAACTAACGACCCTAGCACATCAACCATACGCAGAGGTGGACCCCTTCGAGGTTGCCGCGTACTTGAGGGACGGGTATCGGTTGCAGCAGCCAGCCAATTGCCCTGATGAACTGTAAGTAGCATCAGCATCTATATTTTTAACACTGGTATGATTTTTTCGGCACGTAAATTTCTTCTGTCTGGGCCGCAGCCAATTGGAATAGTATTTTGGTAGTTGAGTGGTGTTTATGCTGGCTATAATGTAAAGTTCATTCTCCTCAATGACTGAAGTACGCACCAAAGTTAAATTTTCGTTTAAAATACTAAGGTTCGTGTTTGTTTTCCTAGGTTTGCGGTAATGGCGTACTGTTGGGCGATGTCGCCCGACGATCGGCCGACGTTACCACAACTACAGATCTTCTTACGAGACTTCCACACGCAACTCACGAGATTCGTGTAAAGCATTCCTTATTAACTCTTAAAGACATCCCAAAGACGACAATAAAGTGTTATTTTAAATCAACTATTATAGTGAGATTTAGAAGGACGTGAGGCCTTACCGTGGAATGAGTGACAAAGTGACTGTGTACAGTGAAATTGTTAAAGAGACTGATTTTTATGTGTTTATTTGATTTGTAAATTATTTAATTGACATTGTTATCACATATTTGGTTTTCATCTTGTAGTACTTAATCTATTTCTATTGATCTACTGTTCTGACCGCGATTTTTCGACATTATGTTTTTTTCTTCTTTTAATAGTCACTTTCTGGTACACTGCGCTGTATTTGGCAAAATATCGAGAATTACTTGATATTAATTTGTTCAAATTATCACCAATTAGGACAACAATTACGCCATCTTTTATTGCTCCATCTAAGTACAAAATGTAGCAATTATACTCTGTTTAGAATGATCTCATTCAGTACCAGTGTTATTCGTTACAAATATCTACATAATAGCAGACAAATATGGCGTAGTGAACCAAGTAAGTGGTTCATACTTTATTTATTTATCTACAAAGTTATTGTAAGTTACTGAGTAAATCTTAGCCAAAGCAGTATTTCTTTAGTTTCTTCTAAACCAAGATGAAAACTATTGTTTTGATTACCAAACAGACAAACAAATAAGTTTCAGTTCGGCATGGAGCAAGTTTGTCGTACCTTCGATGGTTTGAATTATAAATTCAACAGTTCTATTAAAAAATCATTCTTTTATTCTCAGCAAAAACGGAAATATTTTGTTGCCATGTTTGGATTTAATCAGAAGACGTATGAGCCTATTACCACAGTGTAACTGTCTACTTCAAAAAAAGTTGCAACGCAGTTCTTCAATACCATATTTCAATATTTCACCATTCAACCTTTTGAGTTGGTCTTCTGCGAGGGGTGGTTACACTGTGGTAAATATACCTACCTACTTTATTGTTATTAAATCATGTAATATGTGATAACTATTGATACCATTCGTCAGTTCTCTAATACTACTTCGTAGGAAACCATATTGTTTCAAGTTAGACTATTGACATTATTTGAACCTCGATACTGCCATATTAGAATAGTGAAATTTTGTAAATATTTATAGGTGATAGCAACTGTATTGTATAATACGTAATATTGAATGTGCCTCAGAGTTTATCAAGACGTTTATAAGTGTTTAGAGTATTATAATTATTGATTAAGACTGGACTAGAAACAATTTTACCCATAAACTATTTAATAAAATATTCTGCCTTACAACCTTGTCTATCATTCTTAATTCAAAAGTAGTTTTAATCTGACACTTATACTAAAATTGACATATTTATAATCTGTGCTGTCATTTAGAATTTTTAAATAAAGATTTTTTGTATTCGGCAAAATTAATCAATTGGAATTTTGAATATGTATCTAGATGACGTACCTATAACTTGAATCTTGATTAATAACAAGATAATTAAATTATTTTTGACCCAAATGGGCCCGTAATAATTATAACGATTGAATGAATAATTACTTGTAATAAATTATTAAATAGTGACTAATGATTGAATCATGTAAAAGTAGAAAAGTACTGATTAAATTAGCTTCAGCTAAAACAATGAGGATTTGAAGTTATACGTGTTAATGATTGGAAAGCTGTTAATTTAATTATTAGAATCGACAAAAAAACTAGTTTGTGAGCTTTATCAATTGTGTTGCTAAAATTGAATATTTTATTTTATGTTAAATCAAATCAATTCAATCAAATCATTTATTTTACTGATCATAAAATCCAATTTGTTAGTGCAGACCGGCGCGACGCGACAAACAATACAATTTCTAAGAAAACTTCACGGTAGTACAATTACCGATATCGCGTTGCGAGACAAGTCGCGCTAGTCTGCACGAGCTTTTTGGCCGCGCGCATTTTGAACACGAATTTGAATTTTACTCGTGCGAACACATACGAACACGCACGAACAATCCCGACCTCCTAAGTACTAAGGGAGCACGCAGACTGAATTAGTCCTAAGTATACGTACGTATAAATCTGACGTCCGAAAAAAATCCGAACTTTTCGGGATTTTTCGTGCGTTCAATGCGATATCACCGGAACACTACCTATTTGACGGAGAGAAACTTCGCACTCAATTCGTACGACCACGATCATACGTTTACGTACAATACTAATTCGTGTGCAAAGTGCGTGCGGCCATAGACCTTCCGCCCTATCGCCCACAGTGACCAAAGGGCTGTTGGCGCTGCCCCGCACCCGCCGCATCAGGGAGGCGACACGTATAAGTCGTCTATACGTGCTTGTGCGAAAATCCCAACAGCGCCCTGTATGCGATGTTGTACTGGACACGTACGGCGCTTAAGCCCTTTGTGCGTTCCGATTTGCGTCGACCCATAGACTGTAGGTGTAAAAAGATTGGCAGTATGCCCTAAACATAGTTTTTACCTCGAGCACTTTGCAAACCTACGGATCAACATATTGCTCCAGACTGACAGCGCCCTACGCGCCCTCTCCATAACAACATTATCCGTCTGTGCATAAAGCTTCGTGCAGACTAGCGCGACGCGACAGTGCTACGCGGCACCGGTTATTGTTATCCCGTGAAGTTTTCTTAGAAATTGTATTGTTCGAGTCACGTCGCGCCGTCGCGTCGGGCTGGTTTGCACGAGCCTTAAAAAGTTGAAATACAACATTTATTATCAATGCATTCAAATGACTATGTTATCGATTTCCAAGAAATTGTTACATTCATGTTAAGTGCATAAACAGTAACCGGATCTAGTTCTAGAACTATTCTTGTCAATAATTTTGTTATGAATGTTTCTTAAATAGAGCTGATACCGATATTGTATACTAAGACTAGCATCCTAATTCCGTAACAAACGACCAATCACAATCTGTTTCATTTTGACAGTTCAACAACATTCATTGCGTTATTTACGTTGCTGAGCAAACAATTTTTCGAACATATGAAGCAATGGATTAGCAATATCCGTCATGATTATTCAGATTAAGATTGGTCGTGTGTTACGCAATTGGAGTGCTGTTTGGGTCAGCAATACATTTTGTACATGTGTAAATATTGTAAGACTACACAAATGTGAATATATGAGTGATTAATATTCTAAAATGTGTTTTTTTTCCTTATTAATACTATAGAATATAACCAGACATTAAGAGCTTCCTCAATATTCTTACTTATATCCCTTTAGTCTACCATAATTTGAACAAAATCCCCCGGGCTGGGAGTGAAAGTACGCAATTTTCCGGGGTTCAGAGTAGCTTATATATAGCATCTTGGCCTTGACCTGATTTCCTACATTCAACATCTTTTGATCCAATGGATCGCTCGCAATGATGTTGCTAGCGATCCATTGGATCAAAATATGTTATTATGAACTCGGGGCAAATTGAAGTTGATTTGAAATCAAATACATAAACTTATTAATTTCTGAACTAAGGATTGTTCGCGAAAAAAAAAGAAAAACTGTATTGAGGCATTATAAGTTGATAATCACCTTTTTTACTTCAAATGAATTCAAAGCTATGGCCTACTAAAGCACCCGTGCAAAAAAAGGCTTGAAATTCAAAATTCAAATAAAAGTTCCTCAACCACAGACAACATTAATTTTTGTGACACGCACATAGTGAGTCACTAGCACTACTACCCTCACCCTATATCGTATTCAAGTAACAAATTGTAGCATTTTTCACACAAATGAGCATGTTTTATTGCCTCTACTTCTCCTTACAAATAAAATACACAACGATATTTACGCCACCCCTCCCTGTATAAAGCTCCTCCAACTGACTGGGTAGTGCTACAAATTGACGCTATTTTAAAAGAAAAATTAACTTTTCTCTACAATTTAAGAAAAGTTTATTTTATAGCCAATAGCAAGTCAATCAACAAGCACTGGATCTTCTTAGTAAATAGGTATTAGGTGTACATTGTGTAGGTACCTACACATGCTCATTATTTATCTAGGACAAATAATAATATCTTATCTAATACCTACTGAGTTGAGCATGGACTATGGTCCTGGCCATAATATGAAAAGCCAGCGTAAATATTAAAACAATTAGAATTTAGAAGTCTTCTTAGAATATTTTGCCAAAAAATAAAAAAATATGGTTCACCAACTCTAGGCCCCGACGAGATTCGAACTCGTGATCTCCTGTTTACTAGACAGGCGCTTTAACCAACTAAGCCACGGCGCCTTATGAACGCTGGCTGAAATTTTTGGATACATTGTACTCCTCTCAAGAGAGATTTATGTTGGCTGATAAAGGTGAATTTACAATGGGCGCGTGAATAAACAATTTGTTATTGTGTTTGTATTTAAATGAGGATAACACTATCAGTAGCCGAGTAGGTACACTGCTATTATCGATAAAGTGCGAAGATGAATAATTACCTAACGAATGAATTTATGATAATGGTTGTGGCAGGACTACTAATTGGTCTTGCTTGATTTATGTCGCTTTCGCAACTGTTAGACAAGCGAACGCTACTAGACACCCCTAATTTTTGGTTGTATGATGATCTTGTAGGTATGATGTACCTACGTGATATGGCGCTATACGGCACGTTGCGAGATGATGCGTTTGTCATAATTATCTTACCTAGCTACCTACTTATGTTTTACAATAAGCTTTGGTGTGCTTTCATAATATTCTTATAGCCCGTATGCTGCAGCCACAAGAAGTAGCTAGGTAGGTATCTACTTATGGTAATCATGGGAGTATTATCTTCATAGGTAGGTACCTAAGTACCTACGTTACGTTACATATCACGAATATAATTAGAAAGGTCTCGTCCCCATCGTAGACCGTAGACTCAGTCTAGAGACAATAGGGATAATGCCTGGGTCAAAAAAAAGTAATTATTTAGAACTGCCATTGCCAGTCAGATAATTAAAAAAATATTAGACTTGTATAATTTGCTTTATCATATTAATAAAAAAATACTTATATAAAACGCATTATTTGGGGAGAGGGGGTCGCTACGTCACAAGTAAGTATAAAATCTAGATACTCGTGACGTCATGCCACATTTTAACTCAATGTATCGCCGCAATATTTAGATAACGTAAAAAAAGAAAAAAAATACTTGAATGCAATTTTTTCATAATCTAGGTAGGTACAAGACGGACATTAAAAACAAAAAAAATCGTCATCCATAATGCAGTTTATAGCACTTACTACCTACACCTACAGAAAAATTGCCTTACACTTTCATCACTTTTGAAACGTGATAAAAGTAGAATATTGTTCGGCGGCAATATAATAATAAATATATTAAATGTCAAGGATAATGTTAATGGTGTTAATTATATTTGAAGAATTTTATTGGTGTGTGACCAACTATCACGTGTAACTTTCTACGTAATATTCAATGGAAAACGATCTAGATGCTTAATTTCACTAGTAATCATATAGCAGCCGTGGCCGAGCGGTTAAGGCGTCTGACTAGAAATCAGATTCCCTCTGGGAGCGTAGGTTCGAATCCTACCGGCTGCGGACACTTTTTGTGTTATATTATGACTTTAATTACCACTTTATCATGATTATTAGGGTAATTTATTTTTTATCAGCCATCCTTATTGCGGTTGTAAACGAAACGATCGTTTTATAGCTCGCTTTGGCAATATTTTGTGCGGTATTTCATTATGTGGCTATCTGACGACTGCCGAGTCCCCATAATGCGACCGAAGCAACCCCTTGTGTTCCTGGGGCTTGTCAGTTTTTTTAACGGTTAAATATGTGGCGGTACTTTCTAATGACGTCAAAAATACAAGGAACAGGGCTAACACTCTGGTGCCGATTCTCTTGTCACAAATGCCTCTAAACTAGACTAAAAACCACCAAAATGTTGTTTTAAATCCTGTCAAACGATGATTTCTCATTCTGAAATAGACTAAAGTGACACAACTTTCCTATGTTAGTTTGACAGCACTAAGATGGCACTGAGATTTTAATTGAGTGAAAATGACAATTTTGCTATTCTGAATTTGACGTTTTTCACCTAAAATTTTAATTGTCTAACTAAATCTGACCATTTTTAATCGCGAATAAAAATAGTGTGGATTATTTTTAGTTGTCATGAACTAAAATTCACACGAACACCTTTTTTTTTCTTTTTTTTTTGGGTGGGAAATCATCAAATGACCTCCCGCTCTGGGTGGACACGAACACCTCAGGTGCAAAAACAGTACTGTATAAATTTTTTCTTTTCTTTTGCTTGTAGCTCGAAAATGGTGCCGATTTTTATTATTTTAATTTTATTTTATAGGGTTATAAAATCCGTATACCCTAATACTTAACACGTAGGTAATGATTTTTCATATTTTCCATACAAAAAGTGAAAAATTCCATATAAAACACGTCGACGCTGCCACACCTGCGCGCCTCCGGCTCTAAAAAAATTTACGGGGTATAGCAAAGAAGTATGTACCACGTGGAGTCGCAATTGTCAAATTCGATTTTAGACGTGAAAAAAAAAAAAAAATTGAGATGTTTATTGCAGAATAGCTTTAAGATTCCCATAGCCAAGAGAGTAAGGAATTTTAGTGATTGTTTAGTTCGGTGTATAAGAGAATCGGCACCACTGTTCCCTTTCGATTAATTAGCTATAAGTACCTATTTTGTATCTAGGGTCACCGAAGCCATTAAAATGGCGTTTTATATTTGTTACGAGCATTTCGGACATTCCCATGTAGGCTATAAATTAGCGGATGTTGAGCTCGGTCGTAAAAAAGGGAACATATTCACATGGTAACATACACATGAATATAGAGTTATTGAATGTTGTTTGTTTTTGGGCAATTTGTTGAAATCCATGAATGCGGTAGAATAATATATTAAATACAGGATAATCTCACATACTTATATTCAAATTAAAAAAAATATAATTAGAAAAAAAAATATAATTAGAAAAAAACACGTTTTTAAAAACCAACCAACGAGTATCGTTCGTACAAATAATTTGGAATACCCATGCTGATGCCCTGATTTCTTTCGTCTCCAGAGGCCTTTAAATATCCAATCTTCCTTTAGAAAAACCCGACACTTAAAGCTACTAAGACATAGGCTTAGTTTCTGAGCTCAGCTTAATTGCACCAGCACGTGTTCCCAATCCTACCATATTATGGCAAACTGGCAAAGACCACTACCACACTGCCTAAGGAAGTAAGCCCGGATAAAAGGATTACCACAGCATAAGAAACTACTCGTAACGAGCAGTTTTGCAAGAGATCATAAATATGAATAGGACGCCAGGTTTTTTCTGAATAATTTGCAATTTTAATACTGTCACTGTACTTACCTGCCACTACACTGTACTGTAACTGTCAAATTTTCCCAATCAACTTTGAACCTTAAGTATACTTTAGTGATAAAGTTGAAAATATATTAAAGAAATTTGACAGATTGTAGTTGGTTGATGTGCTAGTCTGTACATATTACATTTACGGAGTGAGAAAAAATCTGTGTGTATTCCTGTTGGCACTATCCGTTCCTTACATGGAAAACAATACTTCAAGTCTGGATAACACGACAGATCCTGCTCCACCACCACAACTAATTGATTGCCATTTTGAAGATACTGTTGGAGCTGCTGAGGATTGTAAGACCATCTTTGTATTGTATAAACTCAATCTCCTTTGTATTATATAATTGCATAGCACAGGTGTGAGTACTATGTACTAAAGAGCTACCATTTACCGGGTAATATGTAGTATTTCATTGACTTGAATGTGCCCTGGCGGCTGTGAGTAGGTCATGCTCACTCAGATGTCTCGCTGATGGTGGCGCGTGTGTTGGATCATTTAGCTCCCTTCAAAATGGTTGAGCTGAATGGTGCTGATCCGTCATGTTCGTGAACGGGCGCCATCAGTTGGGACTGGTCATCTATAGCTGCCATGGCTTATTTTAAATAATTTAAAATTTTTGAATGGTTCTTTGTTTTTTTTTTTATTACGGACGCTTTTATTACGAACGTGCACGTCTTTCTACATTGTTCTCAGATGCATAATTCCAACATGAATGATGTAAGCAATATTTTGTATCAAACGTTTTTATTTAAAAGAGTGTCCATGGAGTTTTTTGCCTGTTATTCTTCATTCTACTACGCTTTGGAATGGGCAACTAGCTTCAAATTTCTGACTGAACCACTTATTGACAGTTCAAAAGTGCCTTTAAATGGTTTAATTGAAATAAATGCTTTGAGTTTGAGTTTGGTTGAAGATTTTTTTAAATAGGATAAAAACTTTCCTGTAATAGATCCAGTGCGCAAATGAGACCTTAATTTGCATAAATTATAAGTACTTGAAGTCCTAGTAGATGCCTTCTTTTAATGCTATGGTTCACGCGACACAATAAACCCAAAAAATCACCATTATAGGCTTCCTAATTTTCTTTATACCGGGTTCACACGGTTCGATTTTAGTTGAACAAGTTTTGTTGTTCAACTAAAATACTCTGTTCAGATGGTTCAAATCGCTTTCGACTTTGGATCAACAAAAATCGAACCGTGTAAGCCCGTACCCTAATTAAGTAATACACGATCAGACAAAGTAGGCTGTATTACTTATTGGACAATCTTCTGTACATCCAGAAACCTATCAGACCTCACATTATAAAACAAAAGGTTCTTCTGTTTTATAATCTGAGCATCAGACAATAGTAACTTCGTCCATTTTGTGCATGACTCACACACAATATTTATAGTCATAGCCAGCACTTTCTCCAGATAATAAGAAATTGCCAATAAAGAGGTCGTATTGCTAAATATTTCACTGCTCCATACAGAATGAGTCCATTACTCGTCTGACGTCGCACATTTCATCGCGATAAGCGCTTACGACTCTCAATAGTCGATTGTTGTTAAGAAAATGGGGAAATATTGAAGCTCTAAAAATGCTGAGACAGGGCGGGAGTTGGGGATTGATTCTAAATTATTTTATGAATGAAATAAATATAAACGCTCTGCGTATTTAAATGAAGAGGTAAAGTAAAGGCCTAACAACAAAATAAGTAATTGATTAGGATTACTAATAAATAAAATAAAATAATTTACCTATAATTGCCACTAGGCCTAGCCTAATAAAAGCGTTTTTTTTTAAAACTAATATGTCATGTATAAACTGCTTTATATTTAATTATAAAAAGCCTTAATTTCAAACAGCGTTTGGCCTAAGTTCTGATGACTAGTATAAAACCTGATAAGTACTTGTACATCTCTTGTTTTTATTATATACATTCTTATTAATTTAACTGAAAAAAAAAGGTAAAAAAAAAGTCTTACGTTCAAATGTCAAAACTGTATGGTTAAACAGTCGCTAATCATTACTTAACTTTAAGCAACGTTTATAAATAAACCCCTAAATGTAAGTAATGTAGGTAGGTATACCGTTGCAAAATCCAACCCTCTACTTTTGGCGTCGTAATAAAGTTCAAGTTATGTGTCCTTAACATGGGGGAGTAATTACTGATGGTTCTCTTTGTGTTCAGATAACAGTGTTGGGGTCTGAACGTAATCCTGGCCAGCTGATAACGCGACGGTCGAAACAACAGCGATTGGAAATTACAAGATAGTGTGGTATGTACGGAACTAAGTTATGTTGGTCTTGTGTTTGAAGATAATGGTTGAGGTAGGTATGTTAAGTGTGTTTTGTGTTAAGTAACAATTAAGTAATTAATTGGTGTATTGGAGAGATAAGTGTAAGGCATTGTAGGTATTAGGCATCACACTAAATGTAATTATGTACAACTATGATTTTTTTGAAGGAATTATAGAAAAAGTCTTCGAAACAGCCAGTGACCAGCCGTAACCATTCTAAAGTCGGAAGAAAACGAGGCATTTGGCGATTTCAAAAGCTTTATAACTTAATTATAATTACGTGATACCCAAAAAAACTAAATTTCTCACAGACAATACAAAAATGCCAGAAACACCACAGTTTTTTTTTTATATTTTCGTTAGCTGCGCTCCGCGGTTTCACCCGTATAAGTCTCGATCCCATGGTAATATAGGAAAAAAAGGTATCCTATGTCCTAACCCAGGTCATGGTCTACCCATGTGCCAAATATCATCCAAATCCGTTCAGCAGTTTTAGCGTGATTGAATTACAAACATCCAAACATTATAAAGAGACATTACTTTCACATGTATAATCTATAGGTACTTACTAATATTATAAAGAGGAAAGATTTGATTGTTTGTTTGTATTGAATAGGCTCCGAAACTACTGGACCGATTTGAAAAATTCTTTTACCTTTAGAAAGCTTAGTTTTCAGAATCATGAGATGAAATTTGGCACACAGATAGTTTATGACCTGGATTAATATATAGAATATATTTTATCGCGGTAGTACGTTCCCGTGGGATCATTTCCGACCTCCACGCGAGCGAAGCAACGGACGAAAGCTAGTAGTAGGATAGTAGTTTCAACTTTCATTCTCAATCATCTCGACATTTAATTCAACAGAAAATACAATCCGGCAAGCGTAAAAAAGTAAATAAAAAACTCTCTGTTAGGGTGTGGAATGTATCCTGCATTCGACACAATATCAGAGAGTGCATCAGTCTGGTGGTGAAAATCAGTGAAACTTCATGTCCCATGGGAGAGGATCTTATAACCACCCCACCGCAGCAGCTGATGGAGAGAGCAATCACAACTAGCGATCTTTAATTAAAATCGGAGACTGTATCAAAATAATGTGATTGCTGTTTGGAAGTCTATGAGACTTTCCTACCACATAGGTAGAACAAGCAGATTTAATATTGCTTTTTAATTTTTATTGTTTTTAGTTTGGTGATGGTAATCACAGTACCTACGTAGTTTTCGAATACCCACTAAATAAATAGTAGTGCAGGATAGGTACCTACAGCACTGTCGGAAATGTAGCTTTAGACATGTCGATGTCGCAGGTTTTTCATAAAATTAGGTTTTTGATCAAAAACCTAGGTTTTTGATGAAAAACCGGAAGATGACACATTTTAAACTCAATTTCATCATAAACCTGTAACAATCCAGACTTTTGATCAAAAACCTGAAATAGTTTGGGTTTATGATAAAGTTCTTGTCAAAATCACGGGTTTGCTTTGTAGAAATGCTGAAAGAAATGCTCGTGCGAAAAACATAAAATGCGCTGCAAGACAAATCGATGTGCATTGAAAAAAAAATGTTTTAAGCAACTCTAGATTTTACAAGTCAACAAAATATAGCATACTAGCAGATTTATAAAAAAACAAGTACGTGGTAAACCTTTCTTTATTTATTTTTATTTTTTTAATTTTGTCTCAGTTTAGTCGTATTTAATAGTTACGAAATTTAATTTGCGCGGCTTATCTAAATCAGATTAATATAGGTACGTGAAATTGAAACATTTCATTTCATAATTGGATTGAAGGAGGAGAATATTGATTGGTACATGATGGAATTTTGATAAATAAATAATTGTTTTCTTTCTACTAAGTTGCAAATGATGATGGATTGTTTTATTTATTTAATTTAAATTGATTTATTTGTCATGAAACAAAGCAAACCCGTGATTTTGACAAGAACTTTATCATAAACCCAAACTAGTTTAGGCTTTTGATCAAAAGTCTGGATTGTTACAGGTTTATGATGAAATTGAGTTTAAAATGTGTCATCTACCGGTTTTTCATCAAAAACCTAATTTTATGAAAAACCTGCGATATCGACATGAAACTGTGAAGAGAAAGTTTGAATTAAATGCTCATGAGTAAGAAGTAATGGGCAAGAGTACCTACCTACCTAAAGGTGACCTATATTTTCTAGGTTGAATCACATTCGCCTACATACGACTAGATATATTTGCATACGTCAATCAGTCTACAAAGAAAACTAATACAAGTGTGTTTGTTATCCATTACTCGAAATAGATAGTAAGTATATCACATTCTTGACAAAAATGAATATGATGTCTATTTCTTTGACAGAATTTTCATATTTGTAGATACGTATTTCTTCAAACTGTCTAGCACATTCTTTACGACTGAAATAACAAAGTAATTAGGCGTTTTACTCCAGTAATATATTCTGAAGCTGCCTAATTTAGTTCAAAAACTCGACAATTATCTACCCCCCTGCCTCCCAAACGCAGGTAGACTGGAATTTTTCATTTAGGACTGTGAAAAAATGTTTGCGTATTTCAGCATTAACACTCGCGTAATTGGGACAGCTCGGCTTAGCATTTTTTCACATTCCTTTTTTTTTTCTGGAGTAATTTTTTTCATGCAGAGGAAAATTAAAACGGCGACTAATAAATAAAGAGTAATCATCTTGTTTATTAAAAATTCTTGATGCATAGACACTAACTTATTTTTTTTAAATACTAACAAACCATGTTAGTAGATATGTAGGTACTTACAATTTCCATATCACCCTAATGTCAGGTCAGGTCGCTTAAAAATATTGCAGGTAAAAAATGATGTCCTTTCTACTTCAAATTATTACACTACTCACACTTTATCAAATTAAGTACGTACTTAATTCATATTTAAATATTTGCCAAGCTAAACGAACTGCGGAAGAAAAACAATAAGGAAAGCGGGGGAGAACGGAACACTGTAATATTTACCTACTTGACATTAAGGTCCGGTACACGCGAGCAGTTTCATAATGTTGTATGTAACATCTGGGACTAATGCTGTCAGCTTTCAGAAGTTTGGTGACGACAACATATTTTAACTTTTCGAATTATGGACAAAAGTTTGTAGACTTACACCGTTGCAGTAATTCAGTGCTGCAACGGTATAAGCCCACGTTTGCACGGACGTAATAAAATCACTGGGTGCACTGGATTTTCAACGCTCTGCTTTGCGCCGAGAGTTGAAAATCCAAGAGTGTGTTTTTTTAACGCGCTGGGACGAGAATGTGTCCAAACACGTTGGATTCTGAACGCTCAGCTCAACGAGTGTTGAAAGTTCCCGCGGCGATATTATACCAGCTACGATAGTGTACTAGCTGACAGTTTGCGCGTGTGACAGAACGACAATAAACAGACCTGTTAATGTGTGTTGCTTGAGTTGTGTCTCAAATATTCAGTTACAGTACCACAAACCTGCTCGTTTGCCCCAAGCCTTAGTAAAGGAATTTTGAAGGAGGGAGAGTAAAAGCGGAATTATTTAATCTGTCCACGGAAACAGTGATTGATGACTATAATCATATTCATTTACATGACGCAAAAAAACGCTTTCGGATGATCATTAGTGCTGTTTGTGGAATCAAGAGTTTGCATCAGTTCCAACAGTTCCCGAGTAACGTTAGTGATTTATTCATGAACTTTTCGCTAGTAGGTTTGAATTTACGTAATAAACGCTTAAATTACAAGTTTTAGTATCAATATTTATTATAATAATTGCCTTTTGACAATAACCTCAATTAAATATTTATTTTTATTAGTTATAAAGTTGGAATAACAAATTCGAACTGGTAAACGTGACTTTTGTCTTGTATTTATTAACACAAATTATAAAACGACATGTTCTTCATTAGTAATGGTTATTAAATGTTCAGTTATGAATATCATTAAGCAGCGGCAACAGTATTAAACGCATACATTCTGTAATATTTATTAAGCGCATTAATAGCCTCGTAAAACAAAAAGGAAACACTTGCAAATGACATTCATAATTCCGACGACATTTGTTCCATAATGTATCGATTTCATTAAAATTCTGACGCGATTATCATCATTATGATACCTGCTGTATTACACATGTCGATATAATTTAACTCATTATACTATCATGACATTAATGCTCGCAGCGTAAGCTCGGTGCTCGGTGAGTGACTGACCTGTCGCGACTGTCAGTCGTGATTGATCGCGTGTAGTGAAATCGCTCCTGTCAGGTGCGAGCGGGACGCGCAATCAATCATTCTCATTTTTAATCAATTTACTTGCTCATCTATGAAATTGTGAGATTTATTAATGAATATTCCCTGGTGTCGATGTGTGGAGGTGAGGTTCGTTAGCGAGATTAAAAGTGTTGTTAATGAGTTTGATGATGGGGACCGATTTTATTAATTGATGTTTCAGTTGTCGTCGTGAGGAATTAATATTAAAATATTTTGGTTTCTACAAGTTTGAACAGTTTATTGTTTTATATTTTAACAGTTTATGTACACACATAATTATAAACAGATAAGAAAAAAGGAACAGAAAAATACGTACAAAGGTGAAGCTTATTTCTCTTTATTTGTCTCACTCAGGTTAAGGCACACAATATTCACAGAAAAAAACAAAAAACCAGAAAATATAAATAAAAAATAACTTAAAATAGTAGGTATTCTGTGCCTGCGCAAAATATGGCCAGTTCAGCATAAATTTCAGACGACTAGTGTCTGACTCTGGTTTTCAACTGGACCTTATGTTACGAGGACATCTTCCTTCGAAGTTGTTTGGTGCCGGATAATTATTTTGGTACAATTTATTTATAGGTTATTAATATTGCTTTAATTTTTCAATAAGTAGGTATATGGTGTTACTTCAAGGGAGGAAGGGTTAACAACATTTTTTCTCACGAATTACAATGATATTTTGTTGAGTCCTTTGCTGGACAAAATATCTGCTTCCATATACCTACATACGTGAAAAAATTATGTTACTTATACACACTTCGTTTACCAAAATCTATCCGACCCGATATTCAAAACAGAACACGATCGCATTACGATTCAAAAAACACTACAACGTCCAATTTTGCGAAAAACATTCCACGCTTGCGGTTTTGTAACTCGACCCCCGCTGTGCGGCGTGCTACCGGTCACATTCCCCCCTGTTTACCCGCGAAGAGGTGACACTTCATTTTCCTTTCATTCACAAGACGCGGATTGTGAAACCCTGCATCCCTTCTACTTTACATAATTAATTCCCAACGGCCCATAAGTCTCCGAAATATCGTTAAGATTATGAATAGGTAGGCTCCGGTTATCCGGCGCCGTCTCCGGAAAATCAATTTAATTGTTTTCAAATCCGGATCTCTTAATTTTCGAGATTTAACGGAGATTATGTTCTTGATTTGTGAGCACTTTTAACTTCGGAATTTGTTTTCAGATGATGGTTTTGTTAGATGCTGAAGTTTGAGATCGCAAAAAGACGTGTCTTTGGATTGACCTTTTTATGTGATGATTGGTAGAGGTACGATAAAATATTGCTTTTCCAAAGAAAAGAGAACTAGGTACCTACTTCAGGTGGATGCGCAGTCAGTGCCAGCCCGCAAAATTCAAATATTCTTAAGTTTTTTTGCTATTTGCAGGTCAGTTTCAGGTTCTATCTTGATCATAATAATAAATATGATTCGCGACCACAAAAAATATGTATTAATAAATCTCTCTAAGTTAGAATTGATCTCAAATATCATAAATTTCATGAAAAAGTCATGCAATTAGCAAAAAAATTAATATCGGGGGTGGTTTGCGCATTTGAAGGCCAGTACCCTATTAGCGTACCTAATACACGATCAATCAGGATCTGAATCGCTTTGAAACAGATTGCTTATCCATTGCTTCTTATAATTCTTTTTTATCGAGCGAATGCTCAAAAAAAAATCTGTTCGGCAACGTAAATAACGCAATGATTGTTGTTGAACTATCAAAGTTAAACTGTCTTACTCATTTACGAAAATGTTTTACGCAATTAGATAGCCGATTTGGTAGGTACTATCTTCACCGGCCACGGCAGGCTAGTACACTAGCCAGGATAGTAAAATCTGTGCTGACGGGCGCCGGGCGCTACTACCTCGAACAAAGAACCCCATATTATTAAACTTTCCCACTCCACTAGCTAACTATATTTTTCACTAGCCTAAAATAGAGAGGTTAGAGTGACTATCGTGATATCCTAGCTTCAAAAACTAGCCTCGTGTAACCCGGGCTCTTCAACGGCTCGGGCTCTCATCTGCTCGCAATTAATGTTTATGAACTGTCAAAATGAAACAGATTAGTCGTAAACGTTTACGAGAATGTGTTGCGTAAATAGATAGCAGACCGGTTAATAAAAATAAATATAGTAGTTTATTGCCAAAGTGCCAATTCATACCACATCCAAAAGTCACATGAACACCATTAAAACTAGCCTTAAAACGAAGCCAATCACAACAAGAACATAGCAACGACATTTCAGAACCGCACATAGACGAAACGCTTCAGTTTTAATATTCCCGAATTGGAGTTCTTACTGAAGAAATTGGAGCTGGTCGGCTGTCGACATGTTCGTTTTGGTTCATCGGGCTGTCATGGCGGCATGAAACTTGGCCAAGATTGGGTGCATCTCTTAGCGGTTCATTAGTCTAAACTGTTGGTGGATGTGTGTTCGGTAATATGTATATGTTTTTGGTGGAGTTGATAGGTTTGGGGAGTCATTTATTTGTGTCATGTGCATTATGAACGACAGAGCTATAGTTCAATACCTAGTGGTTATAAATAACGTCGTATCAAACTATTGAATAAATTTTCACAATGTTTACCTACAGTGATCACGGTGGAGCCTATGTTACTACTCGAAAACTTGTGTACGTAACTTGTAAGCTACATTAACTAACGCTATATTCTTGCTATTGCTGGCAACACGAAGGCACATGAAGATTTTCAAATAAATATCTTAAGAACAACCTTTAGATAACTCCAAGAAGCTCACCCTAAAATTCTCCGAAATCAATCTTCAAATTACAGCTTGAATATGTTGCAGAAATTTCTATAACAATATTTCACGCACGTACAAAGATAACCATAAAATAAAACAAATATTTTCACCTATCCACGCAGACCATCATATCGATTTGTCTACGGTAAAATAAAACCCATGATATGTCTTAAACCTTTACAATTTCCCCTGTATGAGTTCCCGCGATCCTTCAAAGGTTTCTCTAAGCCGACACTTCATTTTCTTCAGCCCTTTTATACGGCATGTGTTGCCATTCTCAAATAATACAAGTACTTACATGTTTCACGTAGGTAGGTACCTGGTACAGTCCGCCAAAAAAGTGTATTTTACTACGTGATAATGAATAACTTCGCTTCTTCATGAAAAAACCAGCTTGTCGGCGAACCACAAAAAAAAAAAAACATGAACCCGTCCACTGCACTTGGCCCGCGTGGTGAACTACGTACCGCTACTCCCTCCATTCACAGAGGAGGCCTGAGTGACACTAGTATGAACAATATAAGCTGCTTATAAGAATTGTTTGTAGGAAGTGTATAGAGTGCCTACATATATACTTTCCTTCCATTTTTTAACCATCAGAAATAGGAGCCCCGTCAAGCGGGGCTCCGTCGACTACGCCGTATTATTGCTTGGAAACAAATTTAGATCCGCTAAGTGATCTTCCCCAACCTTAATACTCCCACTATCCCAAAAATCTCGAAAGACACTGGGGTTTTCATAACACCAAAAAGAAAACGTGGATAGAATAGACCATTCTATCCAAAAAAAATAGCCACTATAAAAAAGCTACAAGCTATAAAGTACAGTGGTTCCGGAGAATGTCGTTTGCGGCACTTTAGCCGCTAGTGATATACACTGCCTTTTTTGTATCATGTATGTGGTAGTGAGTGATGCCATGCGTTCCTTATTTAAAATTGACGAGGTGTACTTCCTCAGTCGACATCAGGGATATTTTCATCCCTACTTTTATGATTTTTTTTCTGAACTGATAGAGCACTTTCTCGGCCGACTGTACATACATGGCTGTGCATATGAAAATGGCGAGAGATAACATTACAGGTAGAGCAAGGGATCAATTCGACGCATGTGTTTAATGTTCGATGATATTGGAACATATTTTCCGTAACGATTTTTGGTAGAGAATGTCGAATTTGAATGTAAGTAGCTAGCTATACCTAGAGAAGCTTTGGAGAAATGTTACCAGTTAAAAGAAATAAAGCTTTATCTAAAGGACGATGTATTTGTAGGTATATGGTGACCTAGGTATAGAAATTAGTTACTTAACTACTTAACCTACGAGTATCATCTAATTGCCTAGTAAATAAATAAATTTCTAGTACTAGTTAGGTGTCTTATCTTCTTTTCGCGTTTAGACAGTACCTATCAACTTACTTTACTAAGTAAGTAAGTAGGTAGGTACATAAATAATTCTTGCCCACTTTTAACAGCAACATGAAAACTCTTGTAAAAGGATTTTTATTACAATTTCATGCCTATCATTTCTCCGAGAGTTGGATCTCTGCCATCTTCGCACGACTTAACTTGCATTTCAAGCTCATTCCTTATTCCTCTTCCCTCAGATTTGGCAACGCAAGACTATCAAGGTGTTCACTCAACCATTTTTATGTAAACAGAGCAAATATAATTAATCAACGTCGACTCTTCAGCCCTTCATCCACGCGCAATTACCTCATTTTCAGTAAAACAAACACCCGCAGAAAATTAAAGGAAAATTCACGAAGTGGGGGTGCGAATTACTGTGAAATAATAATTAAATTCCGCGTTGGTTATCAGCAATACAACTTAAGTGTGCCGGATAACCAAGTTATCTTTGCAAGTGGCGAAATACGGAACTAAGTTTAAATGTACTGATTCTGACATTTCGTTGACAGTTGCCTTAACAAGCAGCGCCTCCGTGAACTGCAAAATTATGTTCGTCGCTCTGTAATAAGTACTGTAATCAGCGCTGAAAACTTTCCTTTTTGCTTAGAAGTTGTGCTTTGTTATTAATTTTGCAGGAATTTTGTTCGCAAATGTAATTATTCGGTTCTAAATGATGATTTGCGGTTTGGTGTAAGTAAATTGTTTGCTGAAGCTGCGGTGAGATTGTTTTTCTTGTTTCGTGTTTTGTTAGCGTTCTCGCTGTACGCTTATTTGTTTTCAAAGGATAGATTAAATCGGGTATGTTTATCTTTCATGTTAACCAGTGAGGGTTTAACTTAAAATTAAATGCATAATGGGTATGAACGTTGAGTTGTCAAGTAGGTATAGGTACTATCCAAGAACTTCACAATTATCTAAGCAGTTTGAAAACAAAATCCCGTGAACACGATGACCACATCTGTTACCGCCCCGTGCCCTAATTACGTAATGCAAAATCAATCCGAATCTGAATCGTTTTGAAACAGATTGCTAATCCATTGCTCCGTAAGTTCGAAAAAAAAAACTGCAGAGCAACGTAAATAATGCAATGAATGTTGTTGAACTGTCAAAATGAAACAGATTTGTCTTTATCGTTTACGAAAATATGTTGCGTAATTAGAAAGCAGGTTCTATAGCCGCCGATCGCTTCAAGCAGAAATAGTCTTTACCATGTATAGATATGAAGTTCTTCGATGGTACCTACCTACGTATATTTTCACGTGTATCGTACGAGTAGTAAACTTTTCTTGCCAACCGGGGGTGGTATGAAAAGGTGCACGAACGTGGAAGAAGCAAAAGGAGCATTGTAAAGGTCGTAGCTTGAATCCCTTTGCAACTTCTGCATAATAACCCTATATTAGAGTTCATTTATGCATGTATTCCGCTGAATAGATAACCTCTCAGTGTTGCAACATAAACCAGGCTTCACGCTTGCACTAATCACGTTGTACAATCTAATGTAACCACCATTATTGTCTCCTAAATCTGAGCTCACCTCCCCTGACGTGTTCGTACGTAATCCTTGCACGTCGGTATCTATGCAGCGTGTCGGCTAGACGTGATAAGAGGTAGCGGAAGACGGGGCTTATCACTCGCTCGATACTCGCAGCGTGACGAGAATTCGTAGTTGCTAATATGACCGTGTTACAATTTGAAGATGTCCGCTACGGTTTCAAGTTTTAAGTACGATTTTAATTTTTGATCTATTAAACTTTCAGTAATGATCTATACAAGTTTTGCCTTTTTAATAAAAAAAATACTGAACACCATAAGCTACGCTCCTCTTACTTCGGCATGTTCCACGCTGGCAGATCTGCTCTAATACATTTTAAAATAAAATGTAGTTACGGTACGGTATGGTAGTTTTCAAAGTAAAAGAAGAAAACTGAAATCTAAAAAAATTAAGAAAGGACCTTAACAAGAACAGTGTCACTAATAACAACAGTGGTAAAACAGTTACCTCTATATACAAACTAGCACAACCAACACTTAACTAGTGCTAGTTAGTTCTAAAACTCAATTGTTTCAAGCTGACTCACCGCTTGCGGATATCAGTTTGAATAGGTACTACTTACCTGCGTTTATGTTAAGCGCACATAAGTACATCCTGTGAACATAGTGCATCCGTAATCAGTGTGGCATAACTGTATTTTAGCTACCTATGTAGGTATTAAAAGAGAAATAAAATACAGTTTAAAGAACTCGTCTATGGCCTGGAAATACTCTTAAGGGGCCTGCGGAGCATGCGTAGTTCATACAAACGTAATACCAAAATAATTTGTAAATCAAACATATTCTTAAGGTAGTGTGTATTTATTGCGATTGGATTAGGCCTAGATATTCTGTAATCCAATCGGAATAAATACACACTACCTTAAAAATATGTTTGATTTACAAATTATTTTGGTATTACGTTTGTATGAACTACGCATGCTCCGGCGCCCGTTAATAATAAAAATAAAAAAAAACATTATATTACAGGTAAGTAGAGATAGAATATACCATTACCATACCAAGTGCCTTTCCTAGGTATTTTTATCGTCAACCACACAGTACTGAAAACATTCCAGTACTGTATACAATCAAAAGCCTACATCTGAACAGATATTAGAGCATTTTTCAGTTGAAACGAGAACATTCGCCGCACAAGAGGGATTGCCTACAGATGTGCGGACAAAGGCAGAATTTTTATTAGAATTTCTTCTATTGTTCTGTCGTAACAAATATCTAAGTAATGAGACCTGATTTTTCTCTTTAATGAGCTGTAGGAAGCTGAGGGAATATAAAGGGTTGATAAAGTAGATCTAATTTGTTATTGAGCTTTGGTTGCTGGAGGTCTTGTAATGGGTTGATGAGTAAAAGAGTTCCGTATTGGATCAGTTTGAGTACTGAATTGGGAAAAAAACAAGTCTTCTTTTTGGCATAAATTATTTCGGATTTAAGTGAAGGTTTATAGATTATAATGAAAAAAAATAATGACAAATAGTCTTCGTTTAAATTATAAATCGAAGAATGATATAATTTACCAATGTAATCACGGATGTCTATGCATGTAATTATGCGTTCTTCCTTCATGTATCGGTGGTTCTAGTAAAATAGATAACCTACTAGCCAAGTAGGAAGCTCATTATGTAATTAAGTTCAACCGTTAATTATTTATTTAGTAACTTACCCGCTATAATGTACGTCATTGTCCTAGTTTGGGTAATGGGAAATTCATTACTGTCGTGTACTAATAGAGTTACTAAGAACTAATCTTGGACCTTACTTAGAGTGATGTGGGTTACCCGTATCCTATCTATTTAGGTACCTACTCGTTCAGATGGAGCCTCAATTTGGGAGTACTCGGGCCAGCCGGCCAGCCCCAACTTACGCGTCGCCGAATTTCGAATCCAGGCACGCACTTTGTTTAATTTATTTCATAAAGGCTCGCAGACCAGCGCGATGCGACTCGAACAATACAATATTACGGCACGGTTGGTGCGGTTGGTTAAGCGATTGACTGCTGCACTGCGTGTCGCGGGTTCGATTCCCGTACGGAACAAATATTTGTATGACCTACAAGTAGTTGTTCCGGGTCTGGCTGTTTGTGTGTGTGAGTTTAAATGTTTGTAAACGCACCCACGATACTGGGGAAATTCTTAGGGTGGGGCAACGTTTTAAAAAAAAAAAAGAAAAAAAAAAAGAAGAATTTCTAAGAAAACCTCACGTTATAACAATAGCCGGTGTCGCACCGCGCTGTCGCGTCGCGCTAGTCTGAACGAAGCTTAACAACTGCTCCCAAAATGGTGAAGGAAAAAATCGTGAGGAAACCCGCCTGTTCTAGAACCAAAAATGTTAAGACTGAGACATCCACCAACCCGCACTGGACCCGCGTAGTGGATTATGGCCCACTCTCTCTCACAGTCTATTTCCCAGCTGTGGGAACGTTACTTATGATCTGATTATACTTATGCTGGCCAGCAATACATTTTTACAATCTAAGAACATGGATTTTCGTAATAGGTCGGTTTCTTAAAAGTATTATAACTTATAATAAGACTAGCTGACCCGCGCAACTTCGTCTGCGTCACAGAGTGGTTTAATGAATTTTCCCAGTTTTTTCGCAACATTTTTCATTGATGTGCCGCTCCTATATCATCATAATAGTCATAGCGTTGCCCACGACTTCGTCCGCGTAAATATCATTATCGTGGTTGGATAAATAATATTACTATGTCCTTCGATCTTCGTCAAAATCGGTTCAGTAGTTTAGCCGTGAAAACGTTACAGAGAGACAGACAGACAGAGTTACTTCAAAAATTGTTATGACATAGCTGTACCAGCGTTTTGATGAAAAACCTAAAAAAAATGGAACTATAGTAAAAAATGGCACGGGAACAGGAATAATAAAGGAACGTTGGGTAAAAAAAAGTCCTGGGGTCTTATAAAAATGTGGGTAAATAAATTAACTATTATATAATTAGTAGTATTTTTTTAAGGTATTTTAAAGTACTTCAGAGTAAATGATATTTTTTAGTTTTATTTTCTTGTGGTAGAAGAACATACTGATTTTCTCCGCAACCTGATCTTGATAACGCGACATATAGTTTGTCCATGTGAAAAGCAGTCTTAACGTAAATCGATTCCTACGTGTTTAAATGTTTGCCCCTGTGCATTATTAATTGTTACGACAAAAGATACCTTAACGGGAAATTAAATTCTTTTAAAAATTAAAAGGTAAATCATTGGGAATCATTGGGATGCGAGGTATTAGCACTGTTTGACCAACTGCTGGACCAGTCAAAACTAATGCAACTCGCAGAACTACCGGGCGGCGGCAGGCCAGCGCCCCTTCCCCTCACCCGCCGGCCAGCGTCCCTCCCCCTCACCCGCCGCGTCTTGCGCGTCACGCGCACGTGAACCCGCACATATCTATTTATTTTGTTGCGGAGTTCTTTTAAAATTATTATATCTCCTAAGATGTTCATTGAAATCAAGTGATGTCAAGGACAATTTTGTTTACATTTAAATACTTGTGATTAATAACATATTTATTTGGCTACGGGTTAATATTATGTTGATAAAACTCCTTCGCAAATAATGCATTAATTTCGAACAAATTTGATTACGATAAAAAAGGTTATAGTCAATCAATCTTAAAAGATAGACATATACCGTCGCGGACTTTTTTTTAGAACTTTTAAAGAGGAACAATTCCGTCATACATGATATTTGCGTAACTTAAACCGTTTACGCAGCGCACGCAACGGAAGCTCTCAAAAAGGAATATTTTTTCCCGTTTTTGTAACATTTTTCATTTATGCTCCGCTCCTATTGGTCGTAGCGTGATGTTATATAGCCTATAGCCTTCCTCGATAAATGGACTATCTAACACAAAAATAATTTTTCAATTGCAACCAGTAGTTCCCGAGATTAGCGCGTTCAAACAAACAAACAAACAAACAAACAAACTCTTCAGCTTTATAATATTAGTATAGATTGTAGTATAGGCTATGTTTAGTTTTTATTTCGTAATGGAATGCAAGGCTGCTTTCAGACTTGCTCAAGCGTCCGTAATTGGCCAGATTAGCCTAATAGGTTTTAAAATATTTAAAACACTCTCAGTAAAATTCCTTCGTGCACGTGTCTTTAATTGTATGAGCTTAAATGAGGTGATTAGTTGCAACATGACAAGTGTTCTATCTAGTATCTCTAATATGGCGTAGCGATACCAATTCCTCAGTGTGCTATACCTCCTACATAATTATGTAGTGTTTGACGGCACGGTTAGCGCAGTGGTTAAGCGATTGACTGCAGCGCTGCATGTCGCAGGTTCGATTCCCGCACGGAACAAATGTTTGTATGACCTATAAGTAGTTGTTTCGGGTCTAGCTGTTTGTGTATGTGAGTATAAATGTTTGTAAACGCACCCACGATACAGGAGAAATCCTAGTGTGAGGCAACGATTTTTTTTTTTAAACAAACAAACAAATATAGCAACTTGTTTATTTCTGAGAACATCATAAATAAACATGCTTAGAAACAAGTTATAGGTAATAAAGCACTCCTTATTTATTTAAGAAGAACTCGCTCTTGGTCTTGTTTCTCGATGTTTGAAGCGCTGAAGATGCTTTGGATTCCACTGACACTTTAGGCTTTAAACCTCTTCAACACAGAGTCCGCGCCACTACTGAAGTTCATTTGTCTACATTGCATTAAAAAATATGATCTTCCACAATTTTCTGCGAGCCTTCTTTCGTGGCGCCCACTCTGAGTAATCTGCATTCGCAATTTATTTGCCAAACATGTAAACAAACACGAGTTTTAGGAAAAACAACTTTAATGCCTACACATAACACATCACAACACAACGCACACACACATGTATGTCACAACATTTTATTTGATTTTGTATGAGTTTATTTTATTTTATATTACCTTTAAAATGTATTTATTATAACGGACAGAGACTTTCCTATAAGTATTTATAATTCTAGCGTATGGCACTCGTGGGTTGCAGCTGAAAATCAGCGTCAGGTGATACACTTTGTGTTGTCATCTGACATTATGCTGAGCTGAGGCCCGTTTGGCATTATAATAATTTGTTTTTCTGTTTTTATAGTTTTAAGGTGTATTTTTTTTTTGTAATGCCAATAAACGCATTTTTCTTTCTTTCTTTTCTTTACATAAAGTTCAGTTTGCGCTACCATTTCATATTTTTTATGACTTATTTAACAGTACTACTCAGTCTAAAATCAACCTTATTTACACTTAGATAAAGTTGATGTTTGTGTAAGTGGAAATAACATCAATTGGAAACAAGGATTTAAATAGACCTTAGCGCCTAAACTATCAAATCAAAGTTCAAACTGAAACAATGGTATAAGGCCAGGTTCATACGGGTAAGTATGGCTTTAATATCTTATGTATGTGCGGAGGGTAGACAAGAGGATTTGCTCGGTACTAATAGTTCTTTCAGAGCTGGGACAATGGTGGACGTGGGTGGGGGCCATATGAAGAGCGAACGAGAGTAAAACGATATTAGGGTTTGAAAAGGCAAAGATTCCTGTTGTTTATATGTGGGTTATGAATGTATTAGGATTGTGGGATGTAAATTAGTACCTTATTTGGACGATGAAAGTTTAAAAAAAAACCACCTCACACCCAGTCCTATGCGTTCGTGAAACGAAATGTAATGAAATTGTTTACACAGTAAATAGCATATTGGATTTACTTTTTCACGTCTACTGGTATTCAGTTGTACACAGTTATACTGTACCTAACCGCAACAAAGTTGGGAAAAGGCTTGACATATTATAATGATACTACCGGGATCGTACTACCGGGTCTACCGGGATTGCATTTCTAATAACCGAGGAAAAGGTCATTGACTCCTACCGCTGCGCCAGCGCGCGTTGCCGTCAACCATAATTATTTTGTTACGCGTTATTTTGAATCTGTGATAACTATCATTTGAATGATTTGATGTCAAGGCATATTTTTAAATCGCTTATTGATAAAATATTGTATAAGCTTCGGAAATAACAATGACATTTTTATCAAATTCTAAAAGATAATAATGGTTACTGTGGGTCATCCTTAGAAGATGGACATATAATGCTATCGCAGACTTTTTTTGTTGAATTTGTTAAGATGAACAATCCTGTAGAACGTAAATTTTATGTATATTTCACGGTTTACGTGGCGCACACCAGTAAAGGTCCAAATCTGCATGAGTTTTTCCGATTTCTTCAACAATAATCGTCATATTTAAGCTAATTTACACAAAAACGTAATGAATTATACACCAAAGCTTTCCTCATGAACCACTCCGTCCATTGGAAAATACTGTTTGAAAATCTGTTCGGTAGTTTTTGAGTTTATGACCTTCAGACAGGCAGATGGCAGACAGACTACTTTGTTTCATAACTGTAATCTAGATGCATTGATAATATTGTGATGTGAACAGGTTGAAAACTACATCTCTTTCACCAAGATATTAAAATACCGATTTAAAACTCAACTCAAATCTCGGCAGTCCTAATACCCCACGGCTCAGTATCATCTAGGCAGCAACAGACGTGCGAGGTGATTAAAGTAATTGCCTGCTCATTGCTCACTTAGCAAGTACTTAGCATAGGTCGGTGACCCCGACACGTGCTTTTGCCACCTTTGGCCTGCCATTGTGGGCTTTTAATGGTTCAGGGTGGGATATGTGGGTTTTTGAAACAGTTTTAGGTACCTAAGTATAATTCGTGTGGTGGTGTATAATGTAAAAGGGTTACAGGGCTTACAGGTTTGTACATCCTTGTTCGTTGTATTATCGCTGTTTGATTTTTTTTATCTTTTTTTAATTTATGAATGGAAATGATGACTAATTAATTATTCTCACCCTATCCTATATTATATCATGACAGTTACTTATTTAAATCGAAAATTATGGACATCTGAAAAACATGTTAAAATTAGTATTTTTTGTTTAAGCGCAATTGGTTTTTAATATTGTGACACTGTAGCACATTAAACTATGTATATTCTGTGCCCTAGCAGGGTTCATGTATGAAACCTATATACTTGTAACAACTTATAAACTACATGAATGCAATAAATGATGATTATGATTATGATTTGTTATGATTCTTGGGGAGACCTAAGAAAAGAAAGTAGTTCGTGGTAATATTTTCAGTTTGAACCTTTTATTTCCTTGAATCCAAATTCCCGTTTTGCTGGATCAAGAGAACGGCAACTGGAGCGAGAGCCTATGTAGAATGATACTGTTTTTGCTGATATTTATAATGGTGGTGATATATTTGTATCTATATCTATTCTCTATTTTGATAAATGCATATACCGTTATTGGTATTAAATGCATCTTCTTCAATTTTATAAAGCGGTGGAAATGCTTACATGTGAGTTAATCGAACATAAATTGAAACCTGTCATCAAAATTGTAGTACGTCATATTTAAATTCCTTTGTTCCATCAAACCATGTTTAGGTATTCCCTTCCTTTACCTACATTAGGGAACACGGAAGGATGTTAATTGTTATTTATATCCCGATAAGGCGATAATTGCGTAAAATATAGGTACATCGTATACAGAGTAATACGCATTAGCAGATAACACACACGTTACTTTACGTACAAGGCTTCGTTAAAGCGCCCTAATTCTACAACTCGCTTCACAAATCCGATTTCGCCGTACGTTAGGCGGTATCGGATGTCGCAATATTAATTAACGTGCACAAACCTTGTTATCCACTCATTTATATTCAAATTGAAACGGGAAGCGCACACAATTTGACTAAATTTTAATCAATATATAGATACGATACGTTGTATCATGGAAACCGCAAAATTTCGTACTGTTTATGTTCAAGGGATGAACTATAGGTATTGTTTCGCAGAAAATAGGCTTATTTCCGTTCATATTTAATCCGATTTTGGCAGAGTTCCCAATACGATATAATTTAACTAATTTTGAACTTACTGGGAGTTTAGTTTAGTAACTTAAGCTTTAACAGGAAATTAGAATTAGTTTAAAAGTCAAACACGAGTTAATGTTTAGCCGTATTGATCGTAAACCTCACCTAACCTGTAACCACAGAAATATTAATTATATCTATGCCTGTAACCTTGATTTCTTCAAAATTAATTCGTAATGGTTATTTAGTTCTGGTACTTATTTTTATTTAATTTTATTGTAGTTTATTCCTGTTGTTGTGTTTATGTTTGGCATTACCCGATTTGACGGTTGGTGCGCTTGTGTTCTTGATATAATTTGTCGTGTATAAGATCTCTTACTGTATTATTATATAGCTAGCCGTGAAAACCTATAATTGGCTTCATGTTTCTTATTCCAGTGTCTTTATTGTATTTATGTAAAGCTGTTGGTTTTCCATGAGATAAATAAATAAATAAAGGTACTGTAGCTTGATTATTTCATAGATGTCTTAGGTGGAGACGTAATAACGACAATAAATAAAACTGCTTATACCTAATGACGTTCTCAGTCTGCATACGAAAATTCATTCAAATATATCCAATAGTTTAGTCACTAAAGCAGTCAAAGATTGGCAAAACCTATAGTCGGCCCATTACTACTATTTAGTTTGTTCAAAAAAATCACGTTTTTAATTTCGATGCTAGGAATACTAATGCCAGTATTTTAGAGCCATCAACTAAGCTCTAAAATACTGTTATGCATTAGTATTGCTAGTGTTTTCGTATTGTTGTCTCCACATTGTATATCTACCTATCTATGAAAATCTTCTAGAAACCTACGACGAAAAAAAAAATACGCTGAAGGATCATTTTCTGTCACGAGGTACGAGTAGTACGTTATTTTATCAACAAATAAAGTAACTTAAACCCGCCACTAACAAACATTTGTTACTGATTTCTCAAGTTAAAAAAAAAAGTCCAACTCCACACTCCATACTGCATACGTACCTACTCATTTCTGCGTAAACCGCCGGGCTCGTCGGACGTGGGCGTGGTACAATAAAATAAACTAAATATTTTCAGTACTCGCTCGCGAGTCGCGGTAACAGCCGGCATTGTTCCTGCTGCTGCTCGCGACCGTAAATCTGGACTAAGGTGCTGTAACGAGCGCTATTGTCGAACAACTGTAGCATATAAGTCCATTGTCACTGCGTTATTTTACCCCAGAATTGTATTTTCAGTTATATTTTTGCTTTTTTCACAATTAATAGTAACTTTGTGGGATAGACCTGTATTTAAGTCATCAAATACATAATATTATCTTGTATATATATGGATATGTTAATCACTTTGAAATAAGATTACTCTTCGCTGCAGCGCTGTTGGTAATCCATTTTAGTCACTGTGAGTGTCGGGAGTATTTATGCCTTGATTTAATTAATGCCTGTATGGAGACGCCGTAGCTTGTAGTCTCATGGCCAAATTAAATTAACTAAATATCTTGTGAATAGGAATCTGAAATATACGACAGGATACACTCGTGGTATAGGTAATAGACATCCGTGGTATAGGCACTTAAAGATACAAAACCCAAGTAGGTATGACATTTATAAATCTTACAGATAAAGTTTACTCAAGAGGCATGTAGCGTCACTTATAAATTTGTTGGTGCCGTAAGTGGAATAGCTTAGGTGACATTGATTCAACTGCTGTTCAAATCGGTGCTGTAAATGGGCTAGATGATCGCTTGACAAAATCCACCACAGATGCTATTTAAACTGCCAACTAAAGTTTGTCGTAAGCCAATGGAGCCGTCCCTACATTCATGGGCGTTGTTTCCGATAACGCGCGTGCTCTTGGCTCGGCTCGTTGCGTTGGCCACGCGGCTTCCAACCACGACGCAACGGGACAGGCTATTTAGACCTGCTATTAAGATCTAGACTAGGCAAACAAATAGAAATTACGGAGAAAAGGAACGGAGGAATGAGGTGGGGCGTGAAAGTTTTTGTTAAAGGCTTAGTTTCTGGCTATAAAACGTTCAGTTAATTTTTTATTTTAGATGCAAAGCACCTTAGCTAAAAGCAAAATACCTTAGTTTATGGGAAAGGGTTTTCTAAAATAATTAAGTTTATAATGTATAATTAAGTATAACAACCTGTAGCATCGCAATAAATTAAAACGCTAGTTATAAGCAGACCTAAAGCGATCCACAGAAATAAATCACAATTTCGTTGCACTTTTAGAGGTATGAGGAGCAGGGTGTAAAGTTCACTCATCCTCTATAGAAAAAGGAGGATCCTCCGACCAGACGGGTGTCGTGTCTGCCGGGCAACTGCCCGACGATTGATGTCGGATAGTCTTATGTCGTTGGCGCGGTAAACTCTAATTGCGCGATACAGGAGTTGTGTGATGTCAGGTTATTGATGCGTAGTTCGCATGGTGATGGTGATGTAGATGCCGCCACACAGGTCCATTCAAATCTGTGTGGTTCTTTCATCAGAAGACAATTTTAGACATTAATCTACATGGTCCTCACATGATCTGACCAATATAAAACTCAGGGTCAAAGTCTCTTGTCAAATCCAGACAAGACTTATCTGGACTTGAAAAGAGACTTTGACCCTCAGTTTTTTCGCCATTTCTTCCCAAGAGTAGTCAGATAGGAAATATCGACTGTATTTGCTTATTTTTTTATGCAAAAGTAATTCCGATATCCTATTTACTGAATAAACAATTTCATTTTAGTACCTACAAATAATATTACCCTCCACGGTTTAAATTACGACAAACTTAATTACATTTTGAAGCAATTCAATAATGTTCATCTTGATACGGCCGGCAGCAGCCAGCACCAATTTGTTTTAGCAACAAGAGGAACATAATTTCGATTTAACTCAATAAACTGTGCTCCTAACTAGAAATAGTCCGTCTTTGTTTGTTATAATGTAATTCGCGCCCATCCAATGGCGATTTGTAATGATTTTAGTGTACGAATGATGCCCTTACAACCATTCACTGTCCGACATAAACTGAGACGCGGAGAAATATGGAACAAAAATTTTATGTGTACTGCGTTTGACATTTCCTTGACCTTTTCCTTGGCAAGCAGCGCCACCACTAAATGTCAAGTTATGCTGGTGACCCGCCACATGCGATGTATTGTTCACGCCCCCTCAGGTCTCGACTATTGTACTCAAGTGTATTATAATTGCTGGTTATTTATTGTGGCGCGGCGGGAGACAATTCTGCTACATAAAATTCGCTTTAACTTAAATAAATTAAGCTCTTGTTAAAATGAGAAATTATTTTCCAGTTTCGTTTCAGAATATTTAAATATTGCTGCCTTTCGAGCTGTTATTTATTATTTTTCACTTATCTAACAGTGCTGCTTTTCTGCGATCTTCATAATTTTCTTTACACACGTCAAGATGCTCTTCCTGTTCAAAGACTCGTAGTGTTCGTATCTTTTTTTATTTTTATCACTCATTTTATCATTATAATGGGTACGCTTTCATTGATTTATGACTTGTAACCGCCAGATAAACACCTTTATTTTCCTTAATATACATGAAAACTATTGGCAACAATCTCATATTTTTTTGAATAGGTACATACGTTGGAAGCCTGCCAGATTTCGGTGTTTATTTCGCGCGCTCCGTCCAATACACACAAGCCGTCCATCAATTAGTTACAAATAGTTTCTGTATTGTACGTACATATGCGAAGCCCCTGTAATCCAGCGTCACATTCAATCTGGTAACAAAGTTTAGTCGACGGTTAATCCGACACGCTTTGTCGCGAGAGTCGCCATATGGCGTCTTACAATTATTAGGGTTCCGTAGTCAACAAGGAACCCTTATAGTTTCGCCATGTCCGTCTGTATGTCCGTCTGTCTGTCCGCGGTTTAGCTCAAAAACTATTGGTACTAGAAAGGTGTAATTTGGCATGAGTATACAAGTTAATGACGCTAATAGCTTGAAAAAAAACAATTATTTAGGGTACCTCCCCTACATGTAAAGTGGCGATGATAATTTTTTTTTTCGTCCTTCCCATAGTTTGGGATATCGTTGGATAGGTCTTTCAAAAATATTGTTTGCGAAGACCGTTTTTTGATTAAGTAAACCGTTCGTGACTTATCAAGCTTTAAAGTACCAATTTTCGTTAGAGTCAAGTGTCCCCCCCCCTCTACCAACTAAACGGTTGTAGTTAGAAATTCAAATGTCACGGCATTAGTACTTATATATAACGAAGTTTAAAGGAAAACTATCACACTTAAGTGGGCTTTACAAGTTTACGAGTAATAATCGACCAACTTAAATTTGCGGTTGCAAAAACATGTTCTCCCATATATTCCGTATGGGAGAACATGTTTTTCAATTACAAAGTTAAGTTTCTCTACGATAAATTCATTCCATCTACGGAACCCTTCATTGTGCGTGGTCCGACACGCACTTGGCTGGTTTTTTTTGTCACCATCCAACACAATAGCAGATTTAGATGTATTTGATGACGTTTGAAATTTCACGGGGGCCGCTAAATATCAATACAATTGGTGTGAAATTACAACAAAAAAGAATGAGCGTTTTAATCGATGAATTGTCAAGCTGTATTGTATAAATTGTATCAATAGAGTTTGTTATTTTTTGCTGAGAATTTGTGGATTTCGGGTGTGAAATTACGGTCGATAAGCGTTTTCTGTATATAATTTGAGATTTTAATAAGGATAGATTTGTGTAGTTCAGTCGCTAAATCATTTATAGTAGACTAAATGTTGTCGAAGATTATCTCAATCTCATTATGCGTGGCACTGTTTTGGTATACTTAACACACTTTTCAATAGACTTTCCACCGTAACCATCTTTTCAATATGATTTAGCTTGTCGTAAGTAAGAGACTTTCCTTAGAAACACGACAGGCATTAAAGGTGATTCAAATTCAGCTATTGTTGTGCAAATCTCCGCCTGGGGGCGCTGCTACGGCTGTTGACTAAGAACTGGATTAAGATTATTTGGAAGAATGGCAGGAAACACGCGAAGGGAGTTCAATTTTAGAATTATATAGACGGTGGTTGAGTGAGGCTCGTTGTTATGGAAAGTGAAAATCGGATTGCAATGAATATTATTTTCATATAGATAGAAGATAGAATACTCTTTATTGTACACCATAAAAATTACAGACATAAATTTAGAAATTTTACATAGGGTGACACAATGGGCGGTCTTATCGCTTAAAGCGATCTTTTACAGACAACCTTTGGATGGATTAAAGGTAATAGGAGAGACAATACTGCAGGTAGTCAGCGGTGTACCATCTACATATACAATAAATATGTACATACATACATAAAGCATAAACTTATTCATATAAATATAATATATACATAGTTATACTTATAATATAAATCTATAAACATGAAACAAGAGCAAGGAACTAAATGTAATGATGATGTCATATAATTATTTTTCTTGTAAGTAATATATTTCAAGAGCTGCATTCGCATAAACACTTTACTTTTCCAATTACACAAGATCTTGGAAGAAGGCGTGAGTTTATGTATTTATGTATCTACTTTATTTTTGTAATTACATTTTTATCTTCACAGGCAGACATTTCGAAGATCCAGTATGAATGATGTGCCTTTCTCAGCTATCTTCAATCTTCTGAGGTTCTTATAAAAGGGGACTGATTTAACATCAATATACTTAATACAAATCTATACATTATAAATTATGCTTAAAGAAGAAATAAGAAATAACAACGATTTCACTTACTTGAGAACATTTTTAGATCTTAAAATATAGTATTAGGCAATGATATTATATGTAAAAAGAGGTAGATAGGTTATAAACGTTCCGCAAGTAGCACGTCAAAAGTTGGCTAATTAGCCACATTTTCTTCGTTTTGTCTCTTTTTCGCTCCCGATAATTACGACATGCCATCCTACTTCCACGTGTCATATAATAGTGTGACATAGTGCCGTTTTTGAAGATAGAATGTTAGGTAGGTAACCTATCTACGTCTTTTTACTTCTAATATCATTGGTATTAGGTATATGAACTTTGACACATAAACTATGCAAAACAAAATTAAAGTAGCTTTTCGTGACTGTCTAGGTCTACATGTGCTTGCGCTTCTAAACCACGCAACGAATTTTTATGCGCTGTTTAGAAGAATTATGAGTACAAACATTAATAATAAACTTTATATAATCAAGAAATCTAGATGTTTTGTCTTATGGTAAAACCGTGCAAAGCAAGTTCGCAAGTCATTTGTAAAAAAGTGAACAAAAGAAAAACAGTAAGTTTTATTTATAAAGCTAAAACACCACCAGCCAGTATTAAAACTAAAACTATTTCCACCGTTGAATGCAGAATAACTCCTCATAGTCATGAGGTGCCAAGTAGGTTTGATGCAAATATCGCGAGACAGCCGGACGGCGTACATCACGGTGTTTTATGGCAACCCTACGTGTTTGTTTACAATCCATAGATTTGCTGGATATATAGCACATTGTGTATGTACTTATTGGAGAATATTGATGCCAATATTGTAGGTTGGTTGTAGGTAATATTTTAGAGGAATGTGATGTAAAATGTGATACCGTTTTAGATGTTGAAATCTGCAGTGCTCAAATAACATGAAAGACAGGATATAAACACAGAAAAGGAATTACTGTTCCAGTTAGACCATAGGAAAATGCTTGATATTTTGAAGACAGGTGGGACGAAAGGAAAGTAATCTAGACTATTTTGGCGTTCCGAAGCTGCAGATATTATTTCTAAAGATCTAAATAGATACTAATGAGTCCCGGTCGCTCCCGGTGGCTCCTGGTCGCAAGCGCGATTGCTAAGTGTCCTCCTGGGTTCGATTCTCGGGTCGGGCAAAGTGTTATTGGGCTTTTCCATTAGAAAGTTCTAACAGCCCGGAACTAACAGCAGGAAGGAAGCTTTGGAAGTTGGCGGTGTGATACCCCCGTGCCTCGGAAAGCACGTTAAGCTATTGGACTATGAGAGTGAGGGAAGAGAGAGTGCACCTGTGTCTGCGTACACACTTGTGCACTATAATATCTCCCGCGCCGAAGGCTAGTCTCCGTTGAGCCTGGCCGCCGTGGCCGAAATACGCTCTGGAGGACTATATAATATGACTCCCGCTATCTATGTAGTTACGGTTAATGAACTTACTAAAATTACTCCCCTATACACTTCCATATTCTGTATAATCAACGTAAAAATCTAATCATCACTGTATAATAAAAATAAATTCTCCAAAATACATTCAAATATTTCAACCACGAACTCCAACAGGCAAAACACCCTAAAATAATAAAATTCACGCCAACCTCATAAGAATAATGTGTCCCGTACCCAAAGGAACCAGGGTTATCACTCATCCGCAGATCTTTTCTAATTTCACGATTTATCCGCTGCAAGTGAAGACACGGAAGCCCTAGTGGTGGATATAAATCACGTTTGTGTAGCACCCCTGGACTCTGAACCTCACGCGATCCTTAGCTAAAGAGGAGAGGATTTTAATTGTGAATTTCGTACTGGAGGGATAGTTAATTGGACTATATAATTTAAGAATAAAGTAAGTAGTAAAATATAGGCCATTTATAATATGTAAGTACCCGCTTATTATAGTTCTTTATAGTTTTTGTGCCGTAAGGCACACAGTACTATTCTAAGTTATTTTTTTCTGTTTTTAGGGTTCCGTAGTCAACAAGGAACCCTTATAGTTTCGCCATGTCCGTCTGTCTGTCTGTCCACGGTTTAGCTGAAAAACTATTGGTACTAGAAAGTTGTAATTTGGCGTGAGTATACACATTAATGACGCCGAAAAAATGGTAAAATAACATTTTGAAAAAAAAAGCAATTATTTACGGTACCTCCCCTACATGTAAAGTAGGGATGATATTTTTTATTCGTCCTTCCCATAGTGCGGGATATCGTTGGATAGGTCTTTCAAAAATATCATCTCCACTCCAGGGTTTGCGATAACCGTTTTGTGATTAAGTAAACCGTTCGTGACTTATTATGAAGCTATAAAGTACCAATTTTCGTTAGAGTCAAGTGTCCCCCCTCTACCAACTAAACGGTTGTAGTTAGAAATTCAAATGTCACGGCAGTAATACTTATATATAACGAAGTTTAAAGGAAAACTGTCACATCTAAGTAGGCTTTACAGATTAACGAGTAATAATCGACCAACTTAAATTTGCAGTTTGAAAAACATGTTCTCCCATACATTCCGCATGGGAGAACATGTTTGTCGACTACAATGTTAAGTTTGTTCTTAGGATAAATTCATCCCAACAACGGAACCCTTCATTGTGCGTGGTCCGACACGAACTTGGCCGCTTTTATTTTTGTTTTTTTGTGAATATTGTGTGCCTTAACCTGAGTCAAATAAATTTATTTTCTTTCTTTCTTTCTTTAATGAATAATTTATGAAAAAGGTCCTTATATTTTTGTCCACAAAATTACTTGATAGGCATCGCACATTTGACATCAATCATGGTTGAAGAGATTTTTATGTGTGCCATGGTCTTCCTAGAAAAGTCACCTATTTAAAGGCCACAAATAAAACAACTCATAAACCAACCACACGAAGTAAATATTATATACACACGATACTATTTGTGTGCATTCATTCATCATATTCCGACCCCTGTTCAGTTTATGATCCTTAAAAATGACTATATTTTGCTCCCTAAAGGATGGCTCTGAAGTTGACTGAATGCACGCTATATCTTGAATATTGCCAGTAATATGTCAGCGACTTTGCGTGGCTATCTCATCTTCCCAGATAGAGATATTCCATTTAAGATCCGAATTTGTATATACCCTTTGAAGTATTTGTATTTGAATATATTTGTAGTCCTAAAACCCACATCATTTGCAATGTTGTCTTGAACTGGATCTACTTTTACTATAAATCTTTGCCTACAGACAATATTATCATAATAATCTACATCTATGAACTAGTAATTTTTAGTCTGATATTTCATCCATTCGGAAACAGCCTAGAGCTTTCACAGTCTTCTACACTTTGCATATTAAAATTCTAGTTAATTGTTCATTTTACAAATCCCAAAGGAAAAACAGAGAAATGCTGGATAATGTAAGAGAAATATTTATGTTCACTTTAGATGTTCATTAATGACTACAATTTGTCTTAAAGAATCTAGGATTAGTGCTATGAGTTTATAATTATGCTTAGAATCGCCATAAGACGATGTTTGAATTAAGTTTACTGGTAGTTTTCCTATCACCAAATTTCATTATCGTAAAACATTCAATTACATATGTCTTATTGAAAATAATGTCTCAATTTAGCTTTCGCTATATTTTTATAAGTGTTTTATAGTTTTGGGACGGAACAAATTCTGATCATATTCATCCATCAGACCCTTTTCTGTTTAGCATACGTAATAGCATCGCTCAGCGCCATTCGCATACTCCCACTCACTTGGCTCCAAATGGGCCATTATAAGAGTACTTATTGCTATTGCTATGGGAAATATTTTATTCATACTTAAGTGGAAGAGCTTCTAATATGGGTTTAGAGTTTCCTTTTCCGTTGTTTGATAAAATGTCTAATTTGTCATGAATAAGCTCCCCTTTTCATATTTTGTTGTTGTTACTACAGTATCAGCCAGTAAACGATTATAGTTCGATTCAAACTTAATGGTCGCTCGGAAGTTAGCTACTCGCTGTGCAGTACTCCACCCCTCACTCCCGATGACCCATGAATTCGTTACTGCACAGTGACTCGCCTCATGTTCCAAGCCGCCATTAAGTTTGAACCTAACTGTACCTACGGCTACACAAGGTCGCCTTATGACCATTACTTTTCACAATGAAGGTCTCACTTTACAGATATGTTGGTGATCGTAGCTGTGTCATTACTCATCAGTACAAAAGCCGTGGAAAAGAAACTAATTTCGAATTAACTGACAAGCTGCGTGACCGAATATAGGTTTAATGTACTTACCGCATTCACGCTAAAGGTCCCGGTTGCATTGCTGGGCCATCACGCAAAGAGCCGGGGCCATTCCTCTCGTACTCACATGATTTACAGCCAGAGCGTGCACCACGCGCCGTCAGCAACTCTCGTCTACACTGAGAGATGTGCTGCATCCCTAATTGTTTTAATATAGCTTGTCTAGAAGAAGGATTGTTGTTAGCTTTGTAATTCTTTGCGCATACTTTTCTCTAGATGTTTCCCGAAGTCTGTATGGACAATTTTGTCGAATACGGCTATGATCTTAGAATTATTTGAAACGGAAAATGTTTGATAAGTAATTATTAAGAATACGTTGATGATGATGTATGCTTGACATATCCACATTATCAACTACTATTTCCTTTACTTTGTTTATAGTGACTTGATGCATCTATTTCCTTTCCGTTGATTGATTCGCGGAAGACGGGAAAGAGGAAATCAGTCAGTCATAACACAATTTTTCGCATTAAACTTCACCTATAGCTAATTTTATTATGCTATTAACAAGGATATGACAACACATCGTACATTTTAAGAATTTTCAAAAGTTCCATAGCATTTTGGACATGTTCTAAAATAGAGAACTATCTTTCGAATAGTAGTCTTTTTCTTTCTTACACTATGTAATGAAATTCTATGAAAAATCATTTAATCGCAAAAAAAAATAGTCCCCCAATATGAACGTGGCAGTGAATCTACGGCTCGGAGCTTCCTAATTTCGTTATTTATCGCTTTACGAGAGACGCAAAAATGCTTGGCGCGTGACCCCTTAAATCATACGCAGTCCTTTTAATTGAGAAAAATAATAATACCTCTCACTAAATTGGTTTGGAATGACTTAAGAATTTTCCCTGGTCCGAATATTAAATGCTTTCTGAAGAAAAATCTTCCATTAATTTAGAACTGGACGTAAATAACTGAAGTGCTGTAAATTCAAACGTCAGCCATTCTATAAAAAAGTTAAGTAAAGTAGGGCAGGCTGATGGAATTTATGCGAATAATCACGGTAATGGTATAATGAAGTGAGTTCAGTTTTATATATGGAGGAAAAGTCCATATAACTCAAACTCTTCATGGAACCAACTTTTTAGAATAACGTTTTTCAGTGAGAATAAGTAGAACATTTTAATAACCATATCAGAGCTAGTAGCTTAGGTAGGTGTAGGTAACTTTTAGTTCACAGATCTTTAAAAAATGTATTCAAGTCTAGGTTATATGTAGGCTGTTAATACTTACAGATGATAACTTTAGTAACTCACGATAAAAGAAACAGTAAGAAAAACTAAAACAAAAACTCCATTAGCCAATACAAACACTTTCAAGCAGCTTCAACTTCAATCATAGGAACATTAATTATTTGTCATTTCTTCTTTACAAACTAAAGATAAGACCTCAAAAACAATAGCCAGTTATCACTTTACAAAATTAATGGAGACAAGATTTACAAGCCGTTACTCATAAAATATATGGTTACTTACCCGACGCTGGCGCATACCATATCTCGGTTAATTTATCATCTACCGCAAGAAATTGATATATGCACCCAGCTCACATGCCGTCAGATCGTCTACATACATTCTGGACTTGTTACACGAACTTAACCTTGAGGAACATGAAACAATACCAGAGGATATGGAACTTTATACGAGTGAAAGTAGAATTCAATTTCGATTGAGCGGTTTTAACCATTGGGACTTGTAAGAAGGCCCCGTGTGGTGCCAAAGCTCAACGGGTGGTAAACTTCTTATTTGCATATGTGTTTGTTTTATAATAACAAATCAAAAATGGTCGTATGCTTATTAGTGAGCGGATGTTTGTCATGTTACTTTTATTTAAACATGCCCTTTTTGACTTCTATGTGGATATTTATGGATAGTTTGATGTTTATTGTGGAACCAAGCGCAACGTGATCAACGTTTCATGTTAATGTATGGTTAAAGAGTTTTTACTTTAGGAAAGTTAAAATTAAAGTTATCGGAATTTTTCTGAATATATTGTAACCAATGAATTCCGTTTTTTCAAATCCACCATCAGAAGAGCCACAGATTAATCAATAATTTCTTGAATTGGTTTCGATAAATTCAGGAAGCCATTTATAAGCTGTCCAAATTCAAACACCCACAACTCGTTTTAAAGCAGTTCGGGAAACTGAAATCAATCTGAAGCATCAGATACAGCTAGAGATCCTAAAACTGGCCTTCCTACAAAAAATCTCTTCAAATTACCAACCAAACGAACAAACATAACTCTTTCAACTAAAGAGGAAAGGATCCCATCCCCATAAAACTGGGGCACGCACCCACTGACGGGCGCGCGCGTGCACGCAGAAACCTGAGCGTTCATAAAGAGAGCGTTTATTACTATGAGTCGGCAACCGGTGTTATTTATGTGGGAGTCGTGAATCCATCCATGCTGTGTTCTCATTGTAACACAAAAGGTTTGTATAGGGAATAGGGATAATAGGGCTTGATAGAAAATTATTAAGGCTGGTGGGTGAAATTGGATGTAACGTATCTTGGCTGGTAGATGAGATGATCATGATAACAAGACGATTATGGCATGTGTGGTTACTAGAAGAAAGTGGAAACAAACGGATTAGAAATTCGACCATTGTATTTTATGGATATGCACTTTTGGATTGACTATTTTTATATATTCACAATTCAAACAATCATAGTTTTAAAAATCCTTAATCCAGCATTGTTATCAAAGCTTAGCACGATGATTCACAACATGATAGTATTGTTATATATTTGTTCAGCAGTGTCATAACGTTATAAAGTTTTTCATGTCTTATTCTATAAAGTAAAGATTTCATATAACTAGAAAACTTGCCTTAACGAGGTAAAAATAGAGCGCTCTTTAAAGAGAAAAGACAAGAAAAAATTGTTGGCTTTAAAAAATAACTGAAGCCTGATCGTATATTATAAATTCAATTAAGTACATGTTATAACATTGTTGTGATCATAAAGTAAGTGTAGCGAAGACCATAATGTTCTCTATTTAACGGTTCGTAAAGACGAGAATAGCGTGTACCTACATTGTAAGCTTGTAGGGTTCAGTTAGTACTGTTCGAAGTTGCGGTTTTCCGTATCCTAGATAATTTATTAGATTATCAACGGCTCGCGTACTGCAGTGCATTCGCCGATGATTAATAGGAGCGGAGAGTTTCCAGAGCGAGCTTTAGTTTCGAAAGTTGGAAGGAATTTTACATTAGATCAAACAAGAAAGTTGGAAAAAATATGCAGTAACTTCTTTAAAATCGTTAGGAGTAACATTCTGGTCGTAGTTCGTATGCTCTTGGGAAAAGTTAAAATGGGAAATTTTTCACATTCCTGTATTTAAAATGAACTAATGCTATACAGGCTGTGGCTTACTCAACATTCAATCGTTTATTACATTCCACAATGTGTACTTAATTGGTAACATATTTTTTTATAAGATCATTGTGGACCCTGTCGGACACAGCAAAATACTAGGAGACAGGAACATTTGAAAACTTATTTGGTAAACAACTTGTCATTGATTACATTTAGATCCTGTAGTTTCAACTTCACTAACCCGGATGAAAATTATCTTAACACATTCAGTGCCGGGAGCCCTCATGGAGGGTTCACCTAGTCGCATATTGGATGCCGGGAGTCCTCGCGGAAGGCTGATTTTAAATGTAGGTTTTTCTTAGCGAATACAGCATTATAAACCGTGAAATTAAAATATGATGCCTATATTTTAACGTTCAATATTTATTAGTATATGCGTTGGTTTTAAAATCCAAGCATTTTAATTTCTTTTTTGTTCACGGTTACAAATATTTACTAAAAATTTAAAAGGTTGGAAACTACGTAGTGACAAGACACCCTGAAAACACAATTTTACTTCGTTTTACAGTGTTTTATAACACGGTTTTAAACCCAATGCCGTCGACCGTCTGCGATGGTTAACTTTAGCGCAAATGTAATGCCGGCAACCCTCCCGGAGGGTTCACATGGCAGCATGGGGTATGAGTTCTATGAAAAGTGGGCGGACGTGTTTATCCAGGACATGGTTGATCAGTGTGAGCACTAAAATTCACTCGAATAGACTAAAAACATTTTACAAACTAATAGATTTACAAAATCAGTAAGGATTTAGCCGAGCACTGGTTCGACTTCTCGTCTCAACAGAGGACACTCATTCTCCAACAAGATACATGAATCAGCATCGTTTAGCTGAACCACATTACTGTTGTCAGCTCAACGACCCCGCACAAGTCGCAACGGTTCCATCAGCTTGTCACTTGAGAGCAATGAGCATGATATGCTCGAACTGCGGCAATCAAGGCTATTTGTACTAATTTATTGGCTTCACAATGCTCAATTTGTGTAACTTGAGATTCCAGAACTTGTAAGCAAAAATACATCATTAATAAATATGGTTGTTTGTGGTGTTCAGATGTGTCTCTGTGCACACGATGTATGTTACCTACCTAAGTGGTATTAATTGTTAGGCAAAATTAAAGAAAAATCACGCTTTTCATGGGTTTGGTTTTATACATTCATTTCCACCAATGAATATTTCCACAATATCTAAATTGATTTTAATCTTAACGTATGGAAAACGATTTAAAACATTTCCAGGTATACATAGCTATGACATGGCAGTGCCTTCCACTTCTTCCATCGCTGAAAACTAGTCTAAAAATGCGCCTAGAATTGAGCACAGCAGGAAGCTTACCTTACAAAACAACAAAGTTGCGTCAGCATCATTTTGCATCTAAGTAAAGTGTTTATAACGCCGTATGAGGTCCTAATTGTCACAGCTTTGGCACTAGCTTACCTCCTTAGAAAGGGATAGGAAAACGCAGAAGGTAAGCGCGAACGCACGTTTGAAAATATGACAAAAATTATGTAGGTACCGAAGACCAAAACAAACCAGTACCCTAATTACGTAATGCAAAATCAATCCGAATCTGAATCGTTTTGAAACAGATTGCTATCCATTGCTCCGTAAGTTCGAAAAAAAAAACTGCAGAGCAACGTAAATAACGCAATGAATGTTGTTGAACTGTCAAAATGAAACAGATTTGTCTTTATCGATTACGAAAAGATGTTGCGTAATTAGAAAGCTGAATCGTTTTGAAACAGATTGCTAATCCATTGCTCCGAAAGTTCGAAAAAACTGTAGAGCAACGTAAATAACGCAATGAATGTTGTTGAAATGTCAAAAAAAACAGATTTGTTGTGTGTTTGTGTTATCGTTTACGAAAATATGTTGCGTAATTAGAAAGCAGGACGTAACATATAATCATTTTGAAGTCACCGCCATTCCAAGCATTACGAGGGCGATGAAATAAACAATAACTTTTCATGCCCTTTGAGGGAATTCACAAAGGTTATTTTAAATGTTAGGTATTTGCTACTTTATATTTATGTGTGGTTCCCTGTCGAAAGCAAATTCCTTTCTACATTTTGGCACGACCACGAAAACTCCAAGTGGGCACATTGATAGAAGGATTAGCTTACCTACTACTTGGCCAATGCATGGCCATTAAATTGCCTCCTTGGCTATTTAGTTCATACACGATTGAGACTACCCTATTTTTACTTACTTAAATCTAAACGGTGGGCTAAATCAGGTACGGTTTTTAGAGGATATTAGGTATATATTATGTATAGGATAGCTTTGTAAGACTGTGTAATGTTATAACTTGGTAAAGATAAGCTACACACACAGCAACACAGATTGATTTATTGCGATTTTTTTATAAATAGATCTTTTTAGGTAGATCCTTTTCGTGTCACAAGAAGCGGTTCTTCTGCATCTTCTTATTTCGCACTCGCAGCCCGTGCGTTGTCGTCAGTCGATCTGTCTGTCAGCGTGCGCACACGCCGGCCGGCGACCACTAAATACGTCTGCGCCAACGTTACTGTTTCCGATACTATTTCCATTTGTTGTTGTTTCCTCGATTTCTTACTACACGTTATAGAGGAAGCTTTATATCTATCGGGATATTTATTTGGCTGTAATTATGTGCGGTAGGTGAAGGGACATCAAAACGTTAGGAAATATGTTGGTAGGAATTGACTTTTGATCCATTTTGGTTAAAGTTTTTTTTTTTTTAATCTCCGGTAATGGTTATGGTTGTTTTAAGTTATTGGTTCACATTAGGAAAGACTAAAACATTAGCAGTCAACTTGTAATTAAATCGATTGACTATGACACCACACGCTTTTCCGTATACCTAAACAAATATTCCGTCATTGTTTTAAATTGTCTATATATTTCGCTAAGCTACATCCATACTGTTTGTATTTATTTTCTAATTAATCTAAAAGCTCAGAGCACTTCAGATTAGATTACACAGAAACACGACATACCTAATTTGATTTCTATTCTTCCAAACATTGTTTCCGCCATTCCCGGCCGGAATTAGGTTACTGAGTCAACGATGCCTCCCTATCTGTTCCTAAAATCAGTCAAACGAGGTTTATGGGACATTTCTGTACAACTTTATGGAATTGTAGTTGTTCAGTATGGGAGAAGAGCGTAGGTAGTAACCATAACTTTAAGTGTCGTTCAAATTTAATTCACTTTTCGGTATACTCGCGAATCTTTAAGATTTATGACATATGTAAACTCGGTACGGTATGTAAATGCGATTTGGCAGTTTAAATGTTACAAAGCAGGTAAAATACAAATAGGAATAAAAACGTTTTGGTTAGTGATGAAATAATAAAAGTAGTCAGACGGTTTCCTGATTTATGTAAGTCGGGAAAACGGAAATAGAAAAATTATTATTAAATCTTGTCTTTATTTCCTGTATGAACGTTAGATTAGTTGATGTCGCTTATGGCTGCTTTTTTCACTATGTAGCTCACACTAATTAATTTCCTAAGTACCTAATCTTATTTTCTATCCTTTACGAGTTGCATGCTCTATGTTTTTATTAAATCAAATGGATATCAGTTTATTGCACTTTAAATCAACTTAAACAAAATAAATCCTGTCTCTGTTATTCTTAACTGCTTCAGAACAAGCTTGAATATTGTTTCAGCTGTGACTTGTGGACTTCCCTTACAATAAACAGTGGTCTAAGGGAGTCCTTATCTGAATGTCACAACACTGAGTAAATTATTGCTATTCTTTGTTTATTTGTTTTTCAGTCGACTGCCAGCATTTGGTTTGTGTATCGTCCTATGTTTTTTTTTATAAACGGTGCAGTAGAAGTCTGTTTGTGTCTTGTTTTTCTTCAGTTTGGCTTTCTCATAACCAGCAACGTTGGGCATATTGGTTGATTTGCACGAATTTACTCGTCCGAAACGGGCGAATCGACGCTTATAAGTTTTTTTTTTCTATACTATTTTCGCACAAAGTTAATTTATTAGTGGGCGAATCGAAAACTCCAGAAATACGTATTCTACAATTGGCAAATTTTGTTTTTTTTCAATAAACTTAGTGTATTATAATCCTTAACTGGCACCCTATTCACCCATTTCAGGCGTGTAAATTTGTGCGGATCAATCAATAAGCTCAAAGTTGTCTTCTGTGCTCGTGTCCATTATGTTTAATGTCTTCATAAAACTATGCATTATCTTCGATAAAAACACACGATAACATCTAATTTACGAGGCTACAGCAACCGTTAGGTGCTAGTTTAGAAGGAATTTATTTACTTTCAGTAATTCAGTACCAAGTAAAAGATTCAACTATCGATAAAGTAACATAATATAGGAAGTACATAAATTTGCCACCTACATTTCGCCTTGCAACTAGTAGTTTGCTACTTCCAAAGCGGAGCAGTAAAATGGGCATTTTACTACCTCCAGACTGAGAATAAGGTGAAATTATCAGGTACTTATCTCGTCTATGGGTAAGTATCCAGGGAGAGAAATAGCACGTATTTTCTCTGCTACCAATATGTTGGCATGTGTTTGTACACTATTTCTATCTTCGAGAACGTTATGTTCCACGGAATGGGTCTAACGAGGAACGAATATCCTCTAATCGATCAGAGAGAACTGTGTGAAATGTTCAATAAATCTGTGTTCATATGTGTTGTAAGTTTGTGTTTGTTTGAACATTAGTTTTACTGGTGATTGATTTTCTTGTACATCGTAGTTTATATTTGGTGCTATAAAATGTGTGTTTGTTGTAATAATACAGAGGTTTCCATGCGAAGAAGGATATCCATTTATTATTTTCTAAATCCAAGTACCGAGACTTTTTCAACTGATTATCTCGTTTCAGCAAATTTTTGCTGAAACTTTGTTTTCCATCTGCCAACGTTGTTAATTTTCGTTTGTTCTTTAGTGCTCGTCTAGAATTTTTATTCTTTGTGCTTCGGAAAAAGGTTGAGTAGAATTCTAAAAATACTAATATCGAGCTGCGGTCGGTTCGTGGATGGGTGACTTGACGTGGAGTTGACTATCCGTTACATATCCAGACCCCTAAGTGGCTCGGTGGTCCCAACTGTCATTCGTAGATCTTTGACAGTCTTTATTGTCAGAAACCAAAAAGTCTGGCAACCAGTCTTACCAAAGGTTATCGTGTTACCCAGTAACTGGGTTGTGGAGGTTAGATAGGCAGTCGGTCCATGTAAAATACTGGTATTCAGCTGCATCCTGTTAGACTATAAAAACTTTTTCACAAAAAATAAAACCGACTTCCAAAAAAAACACTACAAAGTGAAAAATAACTTTGATTTCGGAAGTCGGTGTCTTGGGGGTTTTATTTTCGTTTTTTGCCACCGACTTCCGAATTCAAAGTTATTTTTCACTTTGTAGTGTTTTTTTTGGAAGTCGGTTTTATTTTTTGTGAAAAAGTTTTTATTTTTCACTTTTTAGTTGTGGTACCTACACAAAACCCCCACAAAAATTTGAGTACCCATTACCTGCTATGTAAATTACAGTGACAGGAACTATTAGAAAATCGTCCACATATACTAGATCGGAAAAATACGTATTATTGAAGCTAACTCAAAAACCCCTTATCAGATCTTGACCAAATTTATATGGGACCACTTCTAAAGTATGCCCTACCAAATAAAAAAAGAATCATCAAAATCAATTCATAATTGGCGGAGTAATCGCGTAACAAACATACAAAAAAAACATACAATCGAATTGAGAACCTCCTCCTTTTTGAAGTCGGTTGAAAAGCCGACCTCAACATAATTGGGAAAACGCTAGGCAGATTGATCTGCGAACGATGGAGTAAAGCTTCGTGCAGACCAGCGCGACGTGACGGCGTGGTGCGACTCGAACAATACAATTTCTTAGAAAATTTCATGGTATAGCAATAACCGGTGTCACGTCGCGCTGGTCTGCACGAGCCTTAATATCTAAATTGAACATAATTTCAAATATTTTATAAGGATTTCCGATTATCAAAGGATAAGGATAAGGATTTCCGTTTCCGATTATCAAAGACGACCGTGTTATCCCTTTTATGAATATTACCCCAAAAAATATCTTTCCAATATCTATTATCAGAACAAATAGCCCCCCATCTACGTATCTATACTTGTAACTGTAACCTTGTTTTAGGATTCTGTAACCGTATCGTCGCTGCAGCGCTGTACCTAAGTTTAACATAATCCCGCTATTTGTCGGCACAAGCCCGCGGGCTGACAGACCTGACCCTCATATTTCCCAGATTATCCCACTTCAGCTGAGAGAGGTCAATTCACTTTTCCCTTAAATCTGTGCCTCATTTCAATGTGGGTTTCTGTGATCATAAAGGATTATACTTATTACTTATTTTCTTGCAGACATGGAATTAAGTGTAGTATCTAATGATAACATTAAAATGTTTTTGAATATCTATCTATCATTACATTTCATTTATATCTCAAGCTGAACTAATTCATAAATTTAGTTGAAAATAGTTATTTATCCAACATGTGAGGAGAGTTCGTTTTTCCTATGAGTTTTGATTTTGAGTCTTGAGCGAACGAAGGATTGAAAAATAGAATCAGGAGCGCAGTGAGTGATTTTAAATTTCAATCCTGAGTAAGCGAAAGACTCAACAAAACGAATAGCAAATGAACTTGCTCACATGTTGCATACTAAACTTTTTACCACTCCCAGCAAGAAAGTATTCAGTCATCATAGGTAAATAAATTAAATAGTCACAAAGCAAATCAAAATAATTAACAACAGTTATATTTCTATTCTAAGCATATTTTTTTTTTTTTTTTTTACTATCTTTAAAACTTAACATAAAAAAATCAGGCAAGGTTAGTTTCTGAACGGGATCATTACTTTCCTCACTATTCAAACAGTGAGGAAAAACCAACTTTCCACACACTTCTTTCGTGCGGGAGTGGTGAAAAGGTAATACTGTATACAGGGTGGCAGGGACATCAAAGCGAAAACTACCATGGATTCAGTACATGATTCTGAACCCCCTGCGTTGAAATTTATCGTCAGTTATTTTTAAAAAAATCTGCTGTTTCATAGATAAGTGCAATACCTAAGCGGGAAAAATGTATGGAATAGATGATTTTGATTTTGTATAATTCAGTTTAGTTATATCATAGTTCATAAATATTTAGAAAAACAATACGACAAAAAGGTAACATTCTATGAAACGTTTTAGGATAAGATAATTTTCACCTCAGCAAACAAACAAGCAGGTTTTGAGCAAAATTCGATTTTGCTGCGAGCGTGAGACAAAGTAACTTTTAATTATTATTTTTTATGCCGGGAACTGCTGGGTCTACGCACAAAATTCGAAAGATTTAAATGACACTTTCGCTTCGATACGAAAAAAGCAAACATGATGGTTGTTTTTTTTTAACTTTAGGTATATAAAATATTTTAAAAAACCCTGTCCGATCCGAAAGGGGCATATGGTAGGTACTGCAGTAACATTACCAACAAGTTATTTAAGTTATTTTTTTATTGAAAATAAAAAAGTTATTGCTTTTTCAACAGGGGTCATACATAAGTTATGACTTTTAGACACCCGCTAAACGACGGCCGCCCGCGCCCAATGTAATAACCCGGTAAAATTACTCATTGAAAAAAAAAATGGGTTTTTATTTTCCTGTAAATTTCCACATAAATATACTCTCAGTACGATACTTAACAACACCCTCACGGATCGGACAGGGTTTTTTTACATGTCGTATTTTTTGCTGCTGAAGTGAAAAGTTGTATGTGTTACACGAGACCAAGTTATTCGCATCTCGTGTCTTTGAATACTTCGCTTGCTCGGGATTCAAAATCAACACCCGCATCAAAAAAAAAACTATGCTCTCTTGTTGCACAAATAGCTATTTTTAACAAAGTGAAATTACCCGTTGACACAACAATAAAAAAAATACCAAACACACGGGAAACACCAATGCCCCACCAATTTCATGGCTCAATAAAATAACTACAATAAATAAAGTTGTTTACCCCTGAACTGACATGACCATTGCAACAAACACATAAATCCAGGGTTCCGTCCATTTCCCGTTCCCTATTGGGTTCCGCTTCCGTTTTGACACCGTTGTAATTGTCGTGGGAGACGCCATCTTGATTATTCTGTACTATGAATTATTTGTATCGCTGTCTCACTCTCATTGGGATTTATAAGTGGGAAAAAGAGATGAGAATATGTTTAAATACTGAATTATTGATAGATGATAGAGTAGATCGCTGTTAGATTAAGAATTGTGTATTTTACGTAGTGAGGGCCAAACTATTCAAATAATATAAAATCGTAATTATAATGATGACTACTACCTTTTAAAGCAATTAATATGACTTTAATTCAAATGGCTGGAAATTAAATAAAGGAAAATATTTACGGTTCATACTCTTAGAATAGAATACCTACTCTTTCTTATGTAAGTACACCAAGCGATAATATTTGTTCGATTTTTTATGTTATTTTTAAACTCTTACAAGCTCACGTTACTGTGAACTTGTTTTTTTTTTGTTTTTCCTAATTATTTATTAATTTTAAAGTATAGTGCTTGTGGCACAATTATTACGTTTATGGTGCATGCGGTCATATTATATTCACCTATAAGAAATTATTACAGTAACCATAGATTTAATTAAGAAACTATTTTAAAATTCTAATATTATAAACAATTGTTGGTTGACCTTTAAAAATAAATAACATACAGGGTCACATTAAATATCTTACGTCGGCGAAGTTTCTCTAGATAATTTATTTGTTTTTAATCGATATTTTAAAAAAAACAGTTTTTCTCAACTCTTAGTTCAAGTAACTACACCACTAGCGGTCGTTGGCACCAGAAAAAAAAAACAATTTTTCTCAACTCTTAGTTCAAGTAACTACACCACTAGCGGTCGTTGGCACCAGAAAAAAAAAACATCAAATTTTCCTTTATTTCTTTTATCGTGTTAAGATATATACCCATCAATTCTTCGGAGTTTGGCTAGCTAATTTAATGTGATCCTGTAAATAAATGTAGAAAATTCACATAGGTTACTCTTATTACCGAGTTTGTTTCGGCCTTTTTTCTCATAGTAGTCAGATAGGAAATAAATACCGCACTAATCTAGCTCATTTTTAATATGACGAGTAAAAGTGATTCCAATTTCCTATTTACAGGTTGAACAATTTCATTTCATTTCATTGATCCACAAATACTTTAAACTGCAACCAATGCAATAGAAGGAAATATTTTAAAATGCCACCTCTAAAACGTTTGGCTCTATGTAGGTAACTATTTGATTGACGGACAGATAAAATGACTAACGATAATTTACAACGTCAGTAGCCGTTCCTCATTGGGGCTTTTATAACCGTTTACCGTTTCTAATTACATTATCTATGGTCTATGGTCACGCACGCTGCAACTTTAGACCTAGGTATTGTATGTTTGAGTAAAGATTTAACAAGGTTTTTGTGTTTATTTTTATCATGTTTATAAATGCTTTTTTATTTCAATCAATCAATCTGCCTAGCCTTTTTTCCCAACTATGTTGGGGTCGGTTTCCAATCTAACTGGATGCAGCTGAATAACAGTATTTCACATGGAGCGACGGTCTATCTGACTTACACAACCCGATACCGCTTGGTAAGACTGGTTGTCAGACTTTCCGACTTCTGACAACCCGTAACGACTAACAAAGATCCAAGAATGACAGCCGGGACCAACGGCTATGCTTTCCGACGCATGGAGGCTTAAGATGGTCACCCATCCACGGACTGACTGCGACTAGCGTAGCTTAACCAGATCGATGTACCCGCGCGGCTGTTACTACTAAGCCACGAGCAACTTCCTATTTTTATCATGATTTTAAATGCATTGGTATTTTATAACTGGAAATAAAGGAAATCAAATTATGTATAGTTTTGTAAATATTAGCTATAGAATTTACATGTAAAATACTAATGCCAGCTAAATAGTAGAAGGACGGTATTTCCTTTTGTGAAGATTGGATTTTATTGGACTTATTATTTTATATTTTTTCATCCCACCATCTCGGAAAGAGTATTTTTAATCTTCAGTATCTGAGTGGAAAAGCCGTTTTTATTCTCTAGAGGATAAAGTAAATTGAATTTAGAACATCGTGTGCACTAAGTTTGTGAATTAAAAAAAACATTAAACCTATTTACTGCTACCTCTATGGTGCCGAATATATCATACAACTTTTTTTTAATTTGTTAAAAACTCAGACTCGGAACCTTCTTGGTGTTCTTTTTTCAATTTGCTTTGTACGCGGTTCTTTACGCTACATTTTTTCACTCAATTTAAATAACTGTAGCAACGTTACTTTAAAATTTTCTTAATTATACCTTAGTATTATTTTGTTATAATTTAAAGATTATTCTGTAATACTTACCTGTCATAATGTAGTAATTAATACCTAAACTGAAATAAAAGTGTACCTATCTTGTGATTGTAAACGTTTTTTTTTTTGCATTTAGTCATTTCCTCGCTGAGGTGGAATGAAAAGTTACGTGTTGCACTCGAGTGCAAAGATTTTTCACCTCGTGCTCTTTTGATTCCCTCGCTAACGCTCAGGATTCTAATTTTGAATCACTCGCTGCGCTCGTGATTCAATTTTAGAATCCTTCGCTTGCTCGGTCATCAAAATTGAACACGCGGTTAAAAAGCAACTTTGCACTCTTGTATAACAAATAACTATTTATTGTTTGAAATAATAAAAATAATATACGAGAGAACGTAGTGGGTAGCATAATTTTTTTAAATTTAATATTTAAGATAATATGACTATTTCTTATTGTGCTACTGTTTGTTTTTCCTTAAATAAATAAATAATATTAACAAATAGGTACAAAAGTGCTTGAAACACAACACCACTTGTCTTCACAAGAAACTTTCTTTAATATAATGGCCAGTGATCCGAAGATGTGCGAATGTGCGAGTTTATAAGTAATAGTTTTCTATATTTAGATCTATATTTATTATTTTATTTTATCCTAGTTAAGATAATAATATAAATTAGAAGGTCTAACTAAAGAAATGCTAAAAAGGTTAATTTAATTACTTATTCAAAGATATCGTTATAACTAAGTCAATGACGCCAATGGTCATAAAAAAGTATTATACGAGTACCAATACCTAATAATGTAAGCAACAAGCCCAACAGGTGTGGATTCTTTAAATAAAATTAACTATTTCTTCTATTTATTGATTAACTTTGACACGGGTAATGATAAATGTGTAGTTTGTAATTAATTAAGTTTCTAATTAACATTTAAATAAGGCAGTCAAAGACTAGCGTAACTTCCGGTTGGAGGGAAAAGACCGTTAATCTTATCTGCGAAATATATCTTGCATTGGAAAACAAATTACAAAAAGTATTTAAGAAAATGTAATAAGAAGGGCTGGTTAAGTAACGTAGGTAGTCGGTATTATGTATGCCCTCAACATAATTAGGAAAAAAAAAACATCAAACATGGATACATTCTACTTATATTCTATTATTTTATACACTTTGGTAATTACCATTATCTTTCTCTAGATATATTTTATAACTAACATTGTTCATTATTATACAAAATATCCCGGAATTAAGAAAAAAATATAAGTACTAATAATATACCTATATGTATCAAATTGTTTATTTATTAAATTGGTTATTAATTAATTTTGGAATAAAAAACTACTTTTATTATAAATAACAGAAATCGATTCAGTATAAACGAAAATATCTGAAAAATCTAATGTCGTAATGTGCATTAATTCACATTGTATGTATGTATACAATAATATCTCAATAACTTTAATTCCTACCACCATACCAGTCAACAATTAATGTCACATCAGATCAATATCAACAAATGGCTCCCACACACTATTAAACTCAATTTAAAAATTAAATAGTGTTATGACGTGTCAATAAATACTTAACTGCAATTATACGCACTCCGCAGCAATTATTTAGGGTGTCTTTATTATGTTGTAGTTAGGGTTGCCACAAGAAAATTTAAAAAATCTTCCACGGGCTATTAAATTGTCTGTCATGTACAAATGAACAAGCATGGTGACCTTTGCTCTCATCAAATTCTAAGTAGTTTCTTAATTTTTTCTGACAACTGTCAGAAAAACTCGTTTGGTCTCCCTCTGCGTTGATTGAAGTCCATGAATTATATGAGGAAACGGCTTAGAATTATTAGTATTTAATAATCAATAGATACTTGCAATTACTGATTTTCTCTTAGATTTATTTAAGCAAAATCTGTCAGTGGATCGTCTTAGGGGCGGAGGCTTTGGGGAGGAATAAAAACTATATTTTTAAAAGTTGCAAATAATTTCATGAAAATTGCCACTCAATTTAATTAAATTTAGATTTTAAATTAGAACCTAAAAGATTTCTAGTAACTCCGGAAACCTACCACAAATGTTTTAAACCCAGTTGACCTATCGACTTGAACATGCAACCTTTAAAAAACATGATCTTTGAAAGGTTACATGTTCAAGACGATATAGGTTACTTAAAAAATATTGTTTGGTTTAATAGCAACCCTAGCATCCGAAGGGTTATTTCACACACGGCACGTCATGCGAAACGCTACGTTTTTACCTAGAACAGTGTCGTGCTTTATCATGAGTTATTAATTACTGGTGGTTACAGCTTATGTTTAATTAACACGTGAGCGGTCATCGGGGATGCCAAATTAGTTTAGTAGAAGTGTCTTATTATACAATGTTTGGTTCCAAAGGGGGCTATTTGGCTTATCATTATGGCTTATGAGTAGGCTTTTGTTCAGGTGAAATATAGAGTGAGGTTTCATAGATCGCTCATATGCCATGCCGCCATACATATTGGAAGTGAACCCTCCGGGAGGGTCGCCGGCATTACGTTTGACGGTCACTGGCATTGGGTTTGAAACCGTGTTATAAAACACTGTAAAACGAAGTAAAATAGTGTTTTCAGGGGGCCTTGTCGTTTTTTAGTATCTGTGGAGGTATTTTCATGTACTAGTTGGGTGAGGACGTGAAATAGAAAAAAAAAGAGAAAGTATAATTACTAGCTCTGATCCCGATATGTCCAACCTTTTAAACTTTTATTGAATATTTGTAATCGTAAAAAAGATTTTCCAACCCTAAAATACTGGCCTACTGAATATATATATTTTTTTAAATAAAATTGCTTGGATTTTAAAACCAACGCATATTTATACTAAGTAATAATTGTAATAAATCTTGTTAAAATAAATAATAATAATTATAATATTATTTTTATTCAAGTATAAAGTAAGATAATGATTTAAGTACATTAATTGCAATTGAGGAAAAAAATAATTCTAGATGTAAAGTAGACTTGCCTGATCTAGGTTTATGAAAACCTGTGTTTCAGGCCAGCATTTCACAAATTAGCATTTAAAAATAAGATACAATATTTTCAATGATTGTAAGAGTAATTAATTTGGTAAGTATATTATTTTAAAACTAAATTATACTATAATAAGTTTAAATAAATAAATTAACGAATAATATTAAAGTAAATATGATAGAGAATAATATTAAGTTTATTTTAATATTTCTAGTAGTTTTTCCGTGTCCGTATAATTGAGTTTTGCCAAATATTCTTGTACTAGTAAATTACACCTATTATAACATAAGCTATAAATCTTTAGCAGTCTATTGAACTAGTTATACAAGTAGGGTCCTAAGAATAAATAAAATCGTCTAGTGAAAGCATGTTTAGTCTGAGAGTTAGCACAAACCAAATCTTTTCTTCTCTTGTCTGTAGGTACTGGGTTTAAAAGTACAGTGTGTTGAAATAAAACTAAATTCAAAACAAATAATTGACGTACTGTTAGCACCTGGCATGCCATGTAAAGCTGGTGTGTAGAAAATCTGAATGGACGAAAAGTAGCGACCTTTAATACTGCTCTTTGGGCGCGTTCTAGGTGCAGTAAAATTGATTTAGCGGCACCTCCCCAAGAAGTTATGCAGTAGGTAATAATAGATTGACACAAAGCTAAATAAACCTGTCTAATTAATTTGAAGTCGGCTATGTTACGTAAATTCTTAAAAATATTTATTAGTTTACGCACTCTGGTGCATAATAAATCGATATGTTTGCAAAAATTCAGGTTTGTGTCAATCGTGACGCCCAGATATTTGATATGGTCGGTTTTAGCTAAAGTGGGACAAGTGCATGCAATTTCAGCAGAATGTAAATTACAATTGTTATGCGCTTGGATATTTAGGTTAGTAAGCGTTGAATTAGTGTTTCTCATTGTAAATATTAGGTACTTGGTTTTATCTGTATTTAATGTTAAGAGATTTTTATGGAGCAGTAGAGCTGTGTCATCCGCATATGATATAATTCATTAATATAGATTAAAAACAAGGTAGGGCCCAAAATAAACAACAGATTTAATTTTTACAGTTTAAAATGCTGTATTCGCTAAGAAAAAACTACATTTAAAATTAGCCCTCCGTGAGGGCTCCCGGCATCCCATATGCGACTAGGTAAGCCCTCCAGGAGAGCACTGAAAGTGTTAAATAATGGTATATTAATAACTTAAAATCATCAGTATAGTTTTACAACTGCCTGAAACTGACGGGAAAGTGTTATAATAGGAATTTCTCAGGAGCAGCCCGGAGTCTGGATTTGTGCTCGGTTGATGGCAATAGGATCGCTCCCATTACATGAGACTTAAACATAACTAGTGCTGGCTGAAATTATGTACTAGTGTACACCTCTGCCCAACCTTTCGGCGAATACAAGCGAAATGTTATGATGTTATGTGTAGTTTTAAAATTGAAGACCTTTGGCTTTGCGTCGTCCCTGATAACTTAGATGAGAGACTGGGCATAGCACATTAGAAAATAAATAAACTATGAAGAATAAAACTTTCCCACAAAGAGAGAACTACCTAATTAGGTATTTAAAAAAAAAACCAGCCAAATGCGAGTCAGGGGGTCTACTCCCTAAGCGATTTCCGTAGTTTCGGCCAAAGTTCGCGTTAGACGTACGCTTCGCGTTTCGACTCACTTACGGACATACTTACCGTGAATGAGACGGAGCGCGACGCGTCCTTAACTTCGGACGAAACTACGGACATCTCTTAGGGAGTAGACCCCCTGACTTGCACACGAAGGGTTCCGGACCGTATTAAGATTGAGCAAAAACAGCAGACAAAAACATGTTTCTTGTATGGGGACCGCCTTTAATTATTAATTTTATAATATTTTTATTATGTGTTGTTTTAGCGGTAATAAAAATACACAATCTGTGAAAATTTCAACTGTCTACCTATTAAGATTCTAGCATTATCTCATGAGAATCATGAGATACAGCCCGCAGACAGACAGACGCACGGAACGTTCAGGTACGGAACCATAAAAATGAAGATTGTTGAAATGTTTTCTGGCTCAATTTCAAGTCTTACTTTATCTAGTTTTCACTCAGTATGCTTAGTAAGTATAAGATCTACAGTTAGATCTAAATAGCAACAAAAATTCGTACAAAAGCTGCTACAGTTCCGAGTTCCGTTGATCTTTTAAAAGAAAAGAATGTAAAATATTTAGTACTTCTACGAAGTGTGAATTCGTTTGATATTCGGAATAGATATAACTTTTTACGACGAATCAGCTTAGATTTATTGTTATTACACCGTTAATGCCTCTTGGCTTAGCCACACTAATTTTATACTAAGGTTACGGTACCTACTTAACTTTTCGTCAACAGCTTCAGCCTTGTTATTTGAATCGGTGTCTAAAAATTTAAATTACCTGTATATAATATCGTATTAATAATATGAGATTATAAATTGTATAAATAATTTAATTGAAATAGGATCTATCATCGGAACACATTCTTTTTGGTTTATTCTTAGTCTATGCAGCCCTGTATAAAAATAAGAACCATCAGGTTAAGCTACGCTTGCCGGGGTTGGTCTGTGGATGGGTGACCATCTTTACTCTACTCAAACTCAAACTCACAGGCAATTTTGAATTGTCAAGAAGTCGGTCAGTTAGAAATATGAAGCTAGTTGCCCATTCCAAAGCGTAGTGGGTACCTATGGAGAAGAACGGGCAAGAAACTCCACCACGGACACTCTTTTAAATTAAAAATTTGATAAGAAATTTTGGATACCGAGATTCCTCCGTGCTTCGGAAAGCACGTTAAGCCGTTGCGCGTTGGTCCCGGCTGTCATTCGTGGATCTTTGACAGTCGATACGGGTCGTCAGAAGCCCGAAAGTCTGACAACCAGTCTTACCAAGGGGTATCGTATTACCCAGTTACTGGATTGTAGAGGTCAGATAGGCAGTCGCTCCATGTAAAATACGGTATTCAGCTGCATCTGGTTAGACTGGAAGCCGACCCCAACATAGTTGGGAAAAGACTAGGCAGATTGATTGCAGCCCTGTATAAAAATAACCTGTCTTATTTTGCTTTCTTTCAAGTTATTAGATCAGATTATTTTGCTAACAAATATTTTCACAAGGACTTTGGTATACTATATGTAGATACACCTCTGCCTAACCCTTTGGGGAATACAGGCGTGATGTATATGTTATGTGACTTTGGTAATGTGCTTAGCTTTAATCATCTACACTAATATTATGTATTTACATGTCGGAAATACGTTACTAAGTTGACTAATCGGGACGCCAGCGCCGCCTAACGGCGCTCGACAGAGTCTACAACATAATGCTCGGACCGGCTGGAGCTAAGCAGAGTTGAACTGCAAACGGTTTTTCTATTGCGCAATAACCAACACTACCTATGGGTAGTTAAAATATAGTTGATAATAACGAGAGACACCGTCATGCTTAATACAAAGAGAAAAGGTTTGTATTTTTGTTTGATAAACTTAAAAATTACTGGACCGATTTTAAAAATTACTAGTAGAATGCTATATTATCACTGAGTAAGCCAACGGCCAGACAGAAAAGACGCAAGACGAGGGCGGGACGCGGACACGACTTTTTAACTTATATAGAAAAGACACGGACCCGTCGCAGACAGGGCGCCGTCACGACTTTTTATGGCGCGCACTAGAAGCTTTTCCCTTCAACCGTCCGATTTTGATACGACAACATGTCTTCTTCTGAAGATGAAGATGTATTGGCACTTGGCGGGCGAGCGCTGTGAGAACCTGCCCTCCGCGCCCTTTCCGCTCCCCCGCTTGCGCCCGTGCAGGCCCGCGCCCTGCCCGCGCCCTGTCCTTTCTATATGTTTTGCAATAGGGCGCCGACGAGTTAACGTCGTGACGCCGTCCCGTCTTTTCTGTATGTTTTACGTCGCGACGGCTGTATACATTTTATATGCAAGTAGATTAAACGGGCGCCGCGACTGCGACGGGTCCGTGCCTTGCGTCTGTTCTGTGTGGTCGGTGCCTAACATAGGCTATAATTTACAAAGATATCACGCGGGCGAAGACGCTGTTGGAAGCTAGTAAAGTCATAAATTATGATGAAAGAGGAAAAAAAGATAGGTATCAAAAGAAACCTAGGAGCAAGTGAAAACTAAAACCGTGGAGTTCATTTCAAAGAAGTTTGGTTCATAAATAAAGCTCCGTAAACTTCTCGAGATAAAGCTATAGGATTACTTACTTCGCTGCACCCGCGACCACCGACGCTGAAAAATGCTTGAAGCATAATAGAAAATGTTGAAAGTCAAAGGGAAGACGGAATAGCCTTACAGTAGCTAAGATAAAATAATTATACTTTCAACATATTATGTTCGTATAATGTCCCAAATTAACATACAACTGTATTACGATTACAAAATCCATTTATCATCAGTTACTTATCCCGCGCTATGAACAAATTCGTCGCCTTAAAAAAGCAATAAATTATAAAATTAAAAACATCTGTAACTAACACGGACCTGCTAAATGGCTCGTATGTGGGATTAAAAAGATTTCCCGGCTCACTTCGGGTCATAAAAGCTCTTAAATTTAAGGCGATCTGTCGGGAGCAAACGCTGCGCATTCGCACTCTATAGATGTTTTAATCCTGCTCTTGAAATATGTTCGGGGTCTACCCGCCTCGGGGGATATCGTCCAATTCACTGACAACCATCTAGTCGTAGCGTAGATTAACGGATGTCTTCCCTTTTTTAGGGTAGGTCTCTAAACGATAGTTAATATAGAGCAGTTGGCGAAATTACTATCTTTCGCAGATTTCACCTTTAACAATAGATAAAAAAGCTCCTACATAAAAAATCTGAGGGGCAATACCTACCCGTATTTTTATGAACGGTCGCATTCTTAAAAAAGGCCTAATTAACCAATTTTTATTTTTTTTATTTTCGATTATGTCGATGACATGAGATTCACGATTGCAATCAAGTTGCATTTGAACGGTTTTTCGTCGTTACTTGGTTGGATCTTGGTCTCTCTCCAGACAGCATACTCGTAACTAACCAGAAACCATTTGTTTAACTAATAGTTTGACCTACCTCAATCCAATGGCACACCAAGGTTAAGTCACCTATATTATATATACAGGGTGTTTGGCAGAACGTTGAACATACGAAAATGGTGGATAGATTGGGTCATCTGCTACTTACTCAGCCCTAATTTAATTGGCCCTGGACCCCAGGATATTAAAAAAAATTTTTTTTTTGCTTTCTTCTAGATCACCACTTTCTTAACTTTAGAGTGTATTTTTTATCACAAATGGATAAAACAGGCATTTTTTTTTTATCGTTAATGTTGGTAGATTCTTATAAAACTATTGCTTTATTCAGATGTTAGCTAGAAAAAAAGTTATAAGTCCTCAAACTTACAGAAATATGTAAAAAAATACTTGAAACTAAATTTCAACTTGCATTTAAAAATAAAAAAAATGGGTTGAATAAGTAGCAGATGACCCCACCTATCCACCATTTTCGTATGTTCAACGTTCTGCCAAACACCCTGTATAATATAATGTAAAGATTTTTGTTCAAATAAAAACATTAGGTAACATAAATACCTATGTCTGTAGAACTTTGAATAAACGAGTATTTTCTCAGAAGTAGCATAGGTATCTCAGTATGAAATCGCTCTTGAACAAGATTATTAAATTAAACAAAATACTTGGAACTACTGAATGACTTCAAGTGAACTGAACAAGATCTTTTTAATTACACTTATGCAACACTAATTAGCATTGCTTTAATCTAGTTGGAAAGCTTCATTATTTATTTTGTTTAACTAATTTTCACCGGTAAATAGGTTAGTAAGTGAAGAAAAAAAATAATATTATATGAATATATTTTATTTCATTTTTACTTTTAGTACAATATGCTGTGTTGTGTGCCTTTTAGTATGTGCTTCAAAAATGTATTTTCTGTCTTTCTTTTTTCTTTCAAAATTGTCACACTAAAATGGTAGCCAAACATACCACCTAGTAACTCTATCGCGTGGAAACAATATAGCGACGTGGCAAGTCCCCACAGGGCAGGGTTACGAAAATTAGACCCCGGGGAGCAAACTGCATCCGACCTGCATATGTGCATAGCACGGTTCATGCAATATAAGAGCAAATAAGTCAAACGAAAAATGTCAAGTTTTGAGACAAGACTTCACGAATGTTACTTAACCATATTACTTAGATTTCTAAAAGTCTTGTAGATAGAAATTCAGTGGAAAATGTTGTTAAGCACAAAATTTTGCAGTCACAACGTTGGAATTTCCGGATTCCAAACATTCCATTGACGATTTTATATATGATATTTTATATATACGAAACCTTGTACATCTTGGTTGCGGGAAAGTCTACCGGGGTTGCGGGAAAGTTGAAAAGGGATACCGTGGCCCCTGGCAACGGAAATGCAACTGAAGGAACACGGGTGGGTTTTAGTAAGTAAGAGTCTGACACGCCCTCCCGCTCCACCCAGACCGGGAGAAGTCATTTGATGATTTACCAAACAAAAAAAAAACCTTGTACATATCACATATAATCTTAACACAGAATGTTAAACGCAACTGGCAAACAGGCTGATAAACGTAACTTAGCTACAAAACCATATACTCACGAGTAAAAACCACAGGTGCCAAACTAGTTTAAACCTTAAAACAGACATCAAACAAAAGAAGATTCAATTAAAAACTAGAACATCTCAGAGAACAAACAGCTAACAAAATAAAAACTGCAAATCATGTTCCATTCTTGTTGAACAACGTCCCGGGCTCGCCGTGCGCATTCCCAATGAAGTTATCAAGAAATACAGGGGTCCTCTCAACAGGGGGTTACTAACGTAGTCCGTACAAAAAAGTTAACATGTCGCACAGAAATTGCGTTACTTCTGTCAAGGGGAGCACGCGAAATAGTGAATAATGTAGGCTTCCATTCATATAGTTAAAAGTTTAAACACCCTCTATTGACTGAACAATCGCTGGGTGTGGAATGATAAATGTAAAGTCTGCTAGAGTTTGTTTGCTATTGAACGGTATTATAAATGATTGTATTTCATCGATTTGTGAATGGTGTAGCGGTTCTTTTGCAGTTCTGGAGACGAAAGGGTCTTTGTTGCGTAAAATATCTGCATCTTATAGTGCTTTATCATTAATTGAATATTCATTTATGGACAAATCAGTAACATTATCTTGACTATTTTTTTCTTTACGGTTTATAGTCACATTGACTCCATGTAACCAACCATTATCATATAAAGTTTCTCCAGCATTACCATTACCTATATAAATCAAAAACCAAACATTTCATTTCAGGCCTCCATTAGGCCTACTATCATTCACGTTGTCCCTGTAGCCTCGTTTACGCAAGAAACCTTGGAACAGACATCCATCTACATTCCTTCTTTCCTCTCGTTCCCACATCAGCCATTTTTATTTTATATACTTGTCCGTTTTAATAAAAACTATTCCCAAGAGCCTTCATAAAACTTGAAGAAGGAATGAGAAGAAAACTAATTCCTATTCAAGTTGAGTGCGAACACTTATAACTTTCAACTGTGGGAAATCGTCGCTAGTAGTTATAGGTTTATTTGTTTCACGACTTTACTTTTGTTGTTATACTGGTTATATAGTTATTGGATTACTAGTTTTTTTTGTTTGCGGAAGATGTGATTCCAAGTAATTAACACGTCAGTCATTAATCACTTTACTAACCAGATTCAAATGTTATAATGTCAAAACTAGAAATTACACATAACGTAACGCCTTGTTTCCCCGGAGGGTTGGGCAGAGGTGTACCTGTAGTAGGTACACCCACATTACGCCAGTTATGTTTAAGTCCCATGTAATAGGGGGCGAGCCTATTGCCATCAACCGGGCACAAATCCAGACTCCGGGCTGCTACTGAGAAATTCTAGATAGAAAAACCCAATAACACTTTACCCGACCCGGGAATCGAACCCAGGACCTCATGCTCAGCAGTAGCGCTTGCGACCACTAGACCAACGAGGCAGTCACAAAAATTATATCATTAAATATGACGATAACAGCTACGTTAATGGGCTTCCAAAAGGGGCAGGTAATGGCTGAGCTAATCGTTAAACTTCAACTCATCGATGTACTATCAAAGAACATATTTGAAAACAAAATCCCGTGAACACGATGACCACATCTGTTACCGCCCCGGTTCTATAGCGGGCGAGCGCTGCAAGCAGAAATAGTCCTTACGTACCTTGTGTATAGGTATGTTCTTCTTCTTTTTATTCTTCGATGGTACCTATATTCTCGTAAATAAGATAGACATTAAACTACCAAAAGATAAGCAAAGTTGAAGTGTAAATAATGAAAGAAAATTACATATCAATTCAGAAAGAGTGTAACAAGTGCTTTTCCTGGCACTTCATTCATGAAAATAACTAGTGCACTTTAAAATCGTCTTTGATAAAATCTCAGCCATCTGTGTACCCACTCGGTCATCGAAGAGCGTTCTACAATTTCCAATTGTTCAGTGGGTACAAAGAAAAAGTTCCTTATGAACAAAGGCCTAGCAGTGGCAGGCGATGGACCGTGGCATTTACACTCCGTTTTAATCAATGAAGTTCTGGAGCGATAGGACTCACCACAAAGGAAATTATTGAGTCGGGAAATGGTTGAGACTGGATGAAGATGGTGGCGTAAGTTAGGAACGGTTGATGAGGATGAGATATAATTCGTTTCGTTAGGGAAAACAGAGTACTTAAACCTATCCCTAACCTTAAATCGAAGAAAAGTCTGGATTGCCTTAAGATTCATGTTTTGAATTTATGCTAGTGAAAAATAATCTCTTTATTATCTAACAAAACTAAAGCTAGCTTATTTTTAGCAAGCATAAATTACATCTATAAAGTGGACAGAAATTATTAGTTATAACGTTATAATCATAAAAACAGTTGTAAAATTTGATTTACAACAAAACCCTATTGGTTCTAAAGAGGATCTCAAAGACAGCATTGATAAAGTTTATGGGGTAATAACATTGCAGAAAGAAAAGAATAGAAATGATACAATAGCTATTTGAAATAAAATCTACGAAAAAGTAATCTTGGTATTCATACAAAAAGTTTTTCGACATGAGAGAGAGAATATATCACAGTCGTAAATAGTTTCTGCTCCCTTAAAAAAATTCTGATGGCAGGAACGGCAATCGTAAGTAAACAAAAATTCTCTTATCAAAATGGATGGATGCGTGCCCATGTCATCCTTCATCGTTGACATGAGCAAATAATTCGATATCCGTTTCCCGATTCGTGCCTGCTTATCTATCGGTGCCTTAGAAGACACCGTCTTTGGGTTGCTTTGAAGTGTAAGGAAGATAGGGTGTTGGGGTTGTAGCTGTTACCTGAACACTGTAATTATTTATTTAATGACTATTAAGGACGGTTAAATTCGTGACGGTACATTATTTGTCTTCTATAGCATGAAATTCTTCCTTTGATGTTTGAATATTGAGACATAATAAGACTCTAAGATATCTAGCATAGTATTTGACCTTAATGTATTCATACGGATATGATACAAATTTATCCCTTTCCAAAAACTTTTACTAACATTTCGATTTCAGCTTGGGGCTGATAACAGAAACAGTAGATATAGTCCCAAAATGTCCGCTGTTAGCTTGGACCGGAATGCTGCAGCTGCATTCGGATTGTCAGAGTCGTTATTGAACTGTGGCAGTCGTGAGACAGCATCCTACTTGTATTGATAGCTCTCATTCAATAAGCGAATGGTAGAAAAATTGCTTTTCGCAACAATGAAACATATTGTCTCTTAGAATATTTTGCTGGGAATACAATGTGATATTGCTACTTGTGGGTTCTTACAGTAGAGATGCTGATATTAAATTGAATCGTCTTGGGGAATGTATTGTTCAAGGTGATCCAGCGATTTTCTCTGATTATTTTTATTTATTTGTCATTATAAAAACAGTTCAAATGCTTTTAAATGTGGTAAGTATTTGATAAAGACTTAAGTTTAAAGTCATGGGGTTCTTAAAAACTTTAAATTACTTCTTCTTTAAATGTCTCGTGATTCCAAAAATATCAGTAGCAGTATAACGAAAATGCAAAGTACGTAAGTATGCCAAACAATGTCAAAGAACGATAATAAACGAGACACAATTTGCACGAAATAGCGGAAAACATTTCGAATGTTTCACTCATAAAACTTCGTAAAATAAAAAAAATTGTCGGAGTATCATCAGGGGGAACGATCTTGGTGAGTTGTTCGGCCAAGTTGAATTACTTCCAAGTCTTGGCATTCATAAACGTGATCGTAATATTTCTTCCTCAAACCACTTTGTTTTCGAAAAGTTTTATTTTGAAATTTACTTGAAAGTAAGCCTCGTTCGTAAACGAGATAAAATTGACAAAGCTGTAAATATTGCGGCCGACAAAGATGGCTAATAAAATGAAGGAGTAGAAGTGGGGAATATGAATTAATTTCCATTTGAAAATGAACAAAAGAGAAATATAAAGTGCTGTGACTGTAGTCCTGGGTGCTCTACAAAAGAAGCAATTGAGCGGAATTGTCATTGCGTAACCCTGAACGCATAACTATTGCCCTTTGAGTTGCGTTTTGATCACCCATGTCCTCCCATGGGTGTCGTAAAAAGAGATTATGAGATTGTGTTTGAATAGGCCAAGCATCACTGCACCTACAACGATCACAAATATATCAGTAGGTATCACAGTACTGAATGATTAACGTGTTGAAGCACTTTGAAAGAGACATTTACATAAACTTTCAACAACAATTTCTGTATCCACATTTATCATGTTTCCATTGCACATTATTTGATCATTTGATATTCTTATTTGAGCGATACCTACTCCTTCTCAAATAGTGTCAAAACTGTTTGACTTTACGCTTGCTTTCAGTCAGTTATCTCAATCCTCTAATGTTATTAGTCTCGTGTTTTGAAACTGAATGATTTTATTTGATTAGTCACTTGAGCAGTCACAACGTTAACGATGTGCTCATTAATTCTGTCAATACCACTGAACATGAAAACGGCTAAAATGTCGTCTTGACAACTATTCATATTTTCTTAAATTAACGGGTAATGCATCATGTTCACGACTTGCTTAAGTACGGTTTTAATACGGTCACTGTCTTCTCCATAGGAAACGACCAATTGGAACCGTGCACCTAGCTTCTGACGTTTCATAAGTGCCCTTGTAGGTTTATGTGAAATAAAATATTTTGAATTGAATTGAATTGAATTTTGAATTGAATTGAACTGTCACAATTGACCAAACTGGTCCAAACACAAAATGTGTCAGACATTTTGTTCATGTTTGTCTATTTTGTGAATGTGAGAACACTGTAGGCTTAGTGGACTGTATATTTGCTGAACACAATTATTTTGTTAAGTACCTGGTACTTGTTGAAAGACCTACACTGTCCTCCCATACCTAATAACACTGTTATTTGAAAATATTGTAAAAAAACAATTCTTTTTAAAAGAGTAACCGTGGAGTTTCTTGCCGGCTCTTCTCCATAGGAAACGACCAATTGGAACCGTGCACCTAGCTTCTGACGTTTCATAAGTGCCTATAAGGTGCCTATGTAGGTTTATGTGAAATAAAATATTTTGAATTTTGAATATTTTGAATGTGAGTCGAATCTTATTAATCGATATTAGAATTATGATCTGATTTTCCATGTCCATTGATATAATTTACACTTGCTACTATCTTATCTTTTTTATCTAACTATTTAGTTACCTACCCCTTCCCGGCGATTGAGTTTACTTACAAAATGATGACATATTTTTGAGTCCTAAACTTCACAAACCAAATACTGTATCGAACAAAAGACATCTAGTTTCGGAAGTCCACTCACATAGCCCCCACACTAATGCTGATATAAAACCTCATTATAAATCCCCTTTGGATTTCACTGGCTGACGGGGAATGGCGTAGAATTAGGGATGCGCGGTCACGTCCCGGGTATGAAAATAACAAGGCGTTAGATGAATGGACGTATGGCTAAAATTTATTGGAAAGAATTTATGCTGCTGGGCTGCTGCCGATTTATTTTGACTGAAAGAGTAGGAATTAAATTATTTAAGGTGTTAGTGAATTTAATATAAAGTTAATAGCTGAGAGAAAATATTTCAAGATGAGTCCTAGTTATAGCACAAAATCATAATTAATCATTGTTATGAGAAAACGATGATGAAAAGTATAGATTGCTCTGTATGTTTTTTTGTTAAGTTTTATCAGAAGGCAGTCTAATACCAATGTTTTAAAATATCTATCTATAATATTCCACTATCAGACACTCGACCGTCACCGTTTCTCTTATTTCTTTCTCTACGACAGCTGTTCCCAGCGTCATTTTAGCGGCCTTCACCACCGAGTGGTCGGGGGTAAGCACAGGGGAGGATTAGCGCCCCTGACCCCGTGACTGCGACGTCTCAATCGGACCGTCTCATTACCACGCCCTGTATTGACGCCCGATAAGTATCCTATATTATTATAATTTGTTTCGGAGATTTGTTGCAGGGATTCGGGTAGCTTGTTAGCGAGATTTTGATTTTGTGTATTTAGTTTGCAGATGAAAGTTTTGTAAAATCTTTGGGAATGACTTCAATTCAATCCTTAAGTAAGTTCCTTGTCCAGCCTTGTTTTTGTATGTGACTATATAACTAACAGTCATGAAGAGGACTACCCACCCTTTTTTTTTTTTTTTTTTTTTTTTTGGGTGGGAAATCATCTAATGACTCCTCCCGCTCTGGGTGGAGCGGGAGGGCGTGTCAGACTCTTACTGACTAAAACCCACCCGTGTTCCTTCTGTTGCCTGTGCAATGCCAGGGGGCCACGGTATCCCTTTCGGACTTTCCCGCAACCCCGGCAGGCAATGGTCTCATCGGACCCCTTCATTCGCTGACATCTCTTTGAGGCGCGCGTGGAACACAACGCGCCGTCGACACGGGCTTGGTCCTTACCGGACGTTGAGCTACCCATTGCTCACCGTCCGCAAGCCCGCGCCTACGGTGGCCGGGAATCAGCAATTGATTCCCGACGCCCAGGGCGTCTCCTCCTGCGGTGGCTAGGGGCGTCAGGGCGCGAAATTTGCCTGATCTACTCAATTACCAATACAGCACTGAAACAAAGTGGACCCTGTAAATAATGGGGTTTATTTATAAACGTTGCTAAAAGTAATGATCAGCGACTGTTTAACCATACATTTTTAACGTTTGAACGTCACTTAACTTTAAGCAAAGCTTATAATAATAAATCCCAATAATCGTATGTTTGATTGTATTGTTTATCAATGAAACTGTATGGGTTTTCCCCTAGCTAGAGTTTCAATTCGAAATTTAAATTAAATTGGAGCATGTGTTGCAAAAACATTGACACATTTCTTACTCGCAACAACCCACACAAAACCGAACATAATCCCAAAAATACTCCAAATCGATATTTCAATAAAAGTAATAATGTTCCAGATCACAATAATAAGGGTGACACCCATTAACGGCACGTGATGCAGCATGCGTGATTTGATTCTGAACGACTGACATAAAACAAGTATGATCAGAAGAACCGCTTTGAACTCAAGTCAGCCGCAGCAAAGACAATCTCCACAGATGGGGGTCATGGACGGCTCAGATCTCAAGTGCGTATGCGGCATCACCCGACAGACAATGGCCCACCTTCCATAATGCGCCGCATGCTCTGTCACCTGTGCATTTGATGATCTTGAGTCAGTTAGCGGAGTTCGAGCAGCGGAATTTTGGGCCCAACATTTTTGAAGAAGAAGGACCGCTAGAAATACCACTCAGTAAGGGCCTGTTGTAATCAACTGATGAGGCTGAGGATAAAATGAGACAAGAAAACTTCTTGCCGTGGTGATGGAAGATAAAGCTTAGCCAGGCACCAAGGTTGATAGTGGGCTGGCTGCTAAGGCTGCATCAGAATAAGTCGTAGCAGTGACGTAGCTTCCAATCACCAACATCAGGAAAGTTTTTGTAATGTGTATTTGTCTAGGAACATCAAAGCTTTACAAAAGCTCTCGCTTCAGTGAGTATACCAGGGATGTTACGGAAGTCGTTTTACCGGAACCGGAATCGGAGGTTTTAAGTTTGATTGATCGAATTCGGAACCGGAGTTGGAATCGGTACCGGAGCCGAAGTCAGAGGCGGAAGGCTTAATGAAACAATAGAAATATAATTCAGTCTCTTTTATAACTGCGATAACATCCACAAACAAAACAATAAACGAGCGCGAGGATGTGTAAACAAACACTACCCTGGCGACGAGTTAAAAGTTTTTGGTACGCGCTCTAGTCACGTGGATCGCTGCGTTTCGAACTTCAGTATACTCCTATTCAAAATTATCGGAACCGTAGTCGGAATCGGAGGTGTAAAATCAATCGGAACCGACCTTTCGAAAACGTAAACGTAACTTCCCTGGTATACACGTATATTAATGAATTGGACCTCGATGAACACAATCGACCTTCTGTATCCTTTCTATTGTGCTTCGACTATAAATAAAGTTGGTTCTTGATTGCGTTTGGTGCATTGAATTGCAAATATTTGTTCTACGAGTATAGCCACTTGAACGTGTGGCGTAAGTAATTTACAATTGAATATTGCTTTGTCAAAAGCTGGTCATTTGTGGATACTGATATTATTCTGTATTTTGTTTTCAGTAGCCTCAAATGACAACCGAATATTTAATTATTCGAGAATTGTCTCGTAATTCGATTAATAATACCAGCCTTTTATTGTTACCCGACTACGGCGAAGCAAAAAGGAGGGTTATGATTTTGACCGGTATGTATGTATGTATTTTCATCTGTTACTTAACTTTTAAACTGCTAATTATAGGCTATGTGACGTCACATTAAATTAAATATGGCACGTACGTATGACTTTATAGAAAGGGCTTGACGAGCTCATTACAAATTTGTATATATATAAGTATATATTTGTAATGAGCTCGTCAAGCCCATAAATATTGTCTAAGTAAATAAATATGTTTAAATTGTTAAAAACAAGCATACCTAAGTGAAACTGTGCTACGTATGGCGCGGCTGTAAAATTAGTAGGTACCTATTGTACTATAAAACCAAAACAAAAAATAAATAAAGCGGCTCTGCAAATACTTCTTCACGAAATTATAACCCCAAAATAGTTTAAATAAAAAGTAAGTTCAAAAATCTAAATCCGACTACTGGAAAATCACGCTCTAAAAAGTATGAAATAAGAAAATATTTTTCTAAAAAAATATCTTGATTTCTATCTGAAATATTTTCTTGTCTTATTTTTTTTGTGAGTGTGATCTTTAATAGTCGGGTTTTATTTAATGAACTTACTTTTTTGATAAATAATACCAGCCTTTTATTGTCCCGCTGCAGGGCAAAGGCTTTTTATTGACCCACTGCGGGGCAGACGCCTCTTCTCATACAGAGAAGACACGAGCATTGATCACCGCGCTTGCTCAAGACGGGTAGACCATAAACTGGATAAGGACATAGGCTACTTTTCATTCTGGATCGTAACAGTTTTCAACCGACTTCAAAAAGGAGGAGGTTCTCAATTCGTTTAAAGGTTTCTTTTTGTATGTTTGTTACGCGATTACTCCGCCAATTATGAATTGATTTTGATGATTCTTTTTTTGTTTGATAGGGCTAATAGGGATAAAGTGGTCCCATATAAATTTGGTCAAGATCTGATGAGGGGTTTTTGAGTTAGCTTCAACAATACGTATTTTTCCCACTTAGTATATGTGGACGATATTCTAATAGTTCCTGTCACTGTAATTTACATAGCAGGTAATGGGTATTCAAATTTTTGTGGGGTGTACCTACCACAACTAAAAAGTGAAAAATATTTAATATAATAATATTTTTTGTGAAAAAGTTTTTATTTTTTAACTACAATAAGTCAAGGTTTCCTCAAACGTCCAAGATAAACTCAAAAAGTAGGTGCATACGAATTGAAAAAGTCACATCATTGCCCGGATTTGAACCAAAAACGTCGTGCATGAAAGACCTTTAACAGTTTATTAGAAACTCTGCCAACACGATGTGCAAGAGAAACATAAATAGACACAACGTAATTAGCACCATATAATTACATGCTGACAAACACTACATTATCATTAGACCTTTTTCTAAAAGCTTTCTTTTGTTTCTCTCAACTTCACTTGTCAATAATTAATCTCTATCAAGCAAAGGTATGCGACTTTCAGCCGCGGTCTATGAAATGAGTTCGGAACTATTTTGTTTACAAACTATTCAATTAAGCGGGGCTGTGGAGTGCCATAGACTACCATAAAGTTTTGTTGTTGATTATCCCGCGATTAGGAATAAGCGACACGCGATCAGAAGCGGAAACTATTATTACTTTTGATAGTGTGATTATTAGTGTGGTAACAGGAAAAATGTGAGAGCAGATAAGAAATTCTTGTTCGAAGTTTGGTGACGTTTGGGGAAATAGAAAAAGTTTTTAGGATTATGATAAGGAAAGGGAATAAACACTCTTGTGTGGAATCATGGTCTCTGTAAATATGGAATTGTATTGTTGTATTGGAATTGTATTGTTGTTGTGTTGTTGTTGTATTGTATTGTGTTGTATTGTTGTTGTGTATTGTATTGTAATGTGGAGTTGCAAGTGGGAAGCAGATTTTATTTTAGATTGTTCCCGGCCAAAAAAAAATGTGTTTCACAAAGTTAACTTGTGTCACTTATACAAAGAATTTTCTTCCAGATGGGATCCACCTCTAAATGGATATCGGTAATTTCTAGCAACAAGCCAGGAAGAATGCTTAATTTACCGACTAGGATGAAGAAACAACAATATTAAGGTACGTACTCATCGAAGAACTTCATCTGTACAACCACTCCAAACAGATGTCACGTGAGGTCGCAATACTGTTGAGGGTGCGTTAGTACATGTAGGGATATGATACGTCACGCGCCTACTGAACCTATAAGCCTAACAGTCCCTACGACTATAATCCCTATAAGCCCTACAGCCCTAACCTACCATATACCTAGTAGTGATATATAAATATATAAATAAGTTCAGGATGTCTGCACCATGCGACCTAAGGTTACAGACGGATAGTAGACAGGATGTCCAGGTTCGGGAAGGATAAACTCACTGCCAGCCCGCAGACTCACGAGACTGATCAGAGATGGCTAAAGGTGTCTTGGCCACAGTGAGGGGTAATGAGACAAGAATATAAAATTCAAATCTGGTTTATTTTACAAAATGTACAGCTTATATACTAATTTAACTTAATACACACTATTATACAAAGTTGTATGTGTTTCATGCGTGTAAGATGCAACTCAGTCATTATTTTAACTAGGCCGCTCGTGTAGTCGTCGCCGGGCCAAGTGCTGATTCGATGTTCAAAGGTTAACATTGAACATTCTGGCGACTCCTCAGGGACAGGACCGTAGTTGGTACAGCTCAATGGTTTCGTATGGTCTGGCCTGGCCTTCTCCAGTTTGCTGTGCTTGAGTGGGCACCCTGCGTGGTATGCCGTACGGCTGCTCTGTTAGTTGCGTGTGTGGTATGTTGCTGACGGTCGAGGGCAATCGAGTAGGTGGCGTAGTGTTTCTTCTCGCAGTAATGACGGCTCTAAGTCGATTCAACACCTGTGGACCAAAATAAATTAAAACAAATGCTAAAGTTATGATTATGAGTGAAGTACTGATGCTAGCTATGTATGTATGAGACTGTAACTGTTTCCAAATTGTGTTATCTAGTTGAGTCTGTAAGCTAGTTTCAGATGTGACTAAATGGTCAAAAATTCCTTTTGTCCTGTCTAACACTACTTCTTCTTTCGATATATCTTTAATGTTTGTTTGTAAAATCTGCGTATTAATGGAGAAATTCGTTGTTTTAGAATAAGAAGCTAGCACTGTCACAGTCGTTGTTCTTTTTGCAGCAAGTATGTTTTTAAGTGTTTTAATAACGCAATTCTCGGCGATATGTAGAACTCCAACATCGTGAATCGTTATTTCTTGTCTTTGTCCGTCACACACAATCGATATGGCTACTGGTTTTGTCGTTACGAAGAGCCAAGTGTTTTGCATGAATAATTGCTTCCATACAATATCTGTCGACATTTTGTAGATTTCTGACGTGCATTGAGTTTGTGTGTAGTTCTCAGTTCTAAGAAGTTGATCAACTATGCAATTTTTATTTAATTGCATGTTCTTGACAGCTACAGGATAGCAGACAAATTCTGTATTGCTATGAAGACAATCTTTAAATTCTTCTTGACTCAGTTCAAAGTAACGCTCGTTGTTGTAGTCGAACCCCATGAAAGTCTGCTGAATAGAGAAGCACTCGAACGATCCATCAGTTTTCCTCTCTGGAATAGGCGTGACATGTATGAGTGTATACTTTGTTACGTCGTGTATTGGAAAGTGAGCATATACTCTTATGTGTGTAGTATTTACATTCATCTCAGTCTGTATTATTTGATCCTGAATGATTTTTAAGTTTGATGGTAACTTTTGATTAGCCGTTTTTATTATGTTGCTGACATGTGTTGGTGTTAATATGCTATATACACTTGCTTTTTGTAAATAAATTTCAAGTAAACCTGTATAGTAATCCATTATTTCATTGATGAAATTGTTTGCTAACTCATAGGCTTGCATTACTTGTATTTTAACGTGGTTGTTGTCAATCTTTTTATACCAAACATTGTTCTGATTCATAAATGATATTGCTTCATTTAGTTTTGCTTGGAATTTATCTAACTTTTTTTTGATTTGCTCTTCAGTTTGGTTTACAGCTGTGATTGTAGATATCATTATCTTTGTTTGATGGTTGGCAGCATCAATAAGTTTCTGCTGGTTGTTATTTAATGTATCTATGTCTCTGTATACTTCGTCATTAACTCCAAACACCGATGTTAAGAGTTGACCTAATACACCTCTTTTCTTCCTATTATTTCTTATTTCTGTTAGGTATCCTTTTGTTGTCTTAAACTTTGTTTTTTCTTCGTTTAAATGGTGATAAAATTCATTGCAATGCGTTTCGTACATGATATTTTGCGTATTTATGCAAAATTGTTGGAATTGTGACGTTATTTTTTCAATCTTTCCTTGGTCTAGTTCTAAACTTTCTCTCTCGTAGTCTGTTTCAATTCTAAACATTCCTCGATTGATAGTTGCAGTTCCTATTTTTTCCACATACAATCCTGGATCTATATTTTTTAATGTGTATGTAGGCGTACTTGATACGGTGCCAATTAATAAAACAAGTATTGTTTGTAATAGTAAATCCTTTATCCAATTTTTCGGTGATCGTATACCTCTTCTGTTTGTGGTAGCTGTTGATATGTTACATTGTGTAGCCGTTTGTATGTCTTTACTCGTTGTACCAATTTCTTTGTTTTCGTTTACAGGGAGCGGGATCAATGTATGAATTGATCTCTTTTGTTCAGCTCCTGTTGATTTTTTAATTGTTACCACTCTAACTACACCATCATTTCCCGGGTGGACTTCTGTGATTTTTGCCAACGGCCATTTACTTGGTTTTACATTGTCATCTTTTACTAGTATTACAGTTCCAATTTTAGCATTTTCATGTGCTTGTTTCCACTTGTATCTTTGCTGAAGTTGATGTAGATAGTCTTTTGTCCAACTGTTCCAAAAATCTTTTTTCATCTTTTGTATCTGTTTCCATCTATTCATTAAGTCAGTATTAATGTTTTCCATCGGATCTGGTGTTCCTACTGCTTCTCGGCCAATAAGAAAATGACTTGGAGTTAGTATAGTGTTGTCATTAACATCTTCGGTTTGCGCACACAATGGTCTTGAATTCAAACACGCTTCAATTTGGTGTAGTAAGGTGGTCATTTCCTCGTATGTTAGAGTCGTATCTCCGATTACTCGTCGTAAATGATGTTTCACTGACTTTACGCCAGCTTCCCAAATGCCACCGAAATGTGGAGATGACGGAGGAATAAAATGCCACTCAGTTCCTATGTTTGTTATTGCGCTTTGGAATTGCGGCGATTGCGTGATTTGTAATATTTCTTGATGTAAGAAGTTGGCTGCACCTACGAAATTTGTTGCATTGTCACTATACATGTGTGACACATGACCTCTACGTGCCATGAATCTGCGTAGCGCAGCGATAAATGTTTCTGTTGTCAAATCTCCCACCAATTCTAGGTGTATTGCTTTTGTTGCTAGGCATACAAAAACAGCAATGTATGACTTGTAAGACTTGTGACCTCTTCCTTTCATAGTTCTGGTTTGTATTGGACCTGCATAATCCACTCCAGTATGACTGAATGGATATGATTCCGTCACTCGTACTTTTGGTAGGATTCCCATTTTTTGCGAGTTTGTGTCTGCTTTGTATCGTATGCACTTCACACATTTGTTAATAACGCTCTTCACTTTCCTTTTTCCATTAATGATCCAGTATGTTTGTCGTAAATATGCTAATGTTAATTTGTTGCCTCCATGCAACGTTTTTAAATGTGCGTCTTGTATAATTAGTGACGTTACATGATGGTTGTATGGTAACAGTATTGGATGTTTCTGGTTGTAAGGCAATCCAGAGTTTTGTAACCTGCCTCCAACTCTTAGTAATCCATCCTCGTCTATAAATGGATCTAAAGTGGATAGCTTTTTATTTTTCTTCATAGGCTGTCCTCTTTGTATAGTTTTCAATTCTTCTTCGAATTCCTGTTGTTGTATTTTCAGAATTATTCGTTTTGTTACCTCTTTTAATTCAACGCAAGAAATTGGTTTATTTATTGTTTGCTTGTTTGCAAATCTATAGCAGTAAGATAACACCCTTAACATTTTATTTAAACTGGAAAATCTATTCCAGAGATCGTTCTTTTCTATCTCAGTTGTAACACTTGTAACTGTGTGACACTTTTTGATTTCCTCAGTCGGCTGTGGCATACGTCTCGTGGTGGGTATCTGATCGGTTTTTAACCATAGTGGACCATTCCACCATAAGGAATAGTTAACAAGTTTTTCCGGCTCAAGGCCTCTTGAAATGATATCAGCTGGGTTATCAGCAGATATTACATGGTTCCACTCTGCGTTCGGTACAAGTTGTCTAATTTGTGATACCCGATTAGCTACGAAAGTTTGCCAGCGTCCAGGCTCTCCTCTTATCCAGCCTAAGGTGATCATGGAATCCGTCCAACAAGATATCGTGATATTCTTACAGTTGAGCGCTTCTTTAACTTTTTCGATCAAACTGGCTAGTAGGAGTGCTGCACATAACTCGAGACGAGGTAGAGTAGTCTTTTGTTTCTTCGGTGCCACTTTTGATTTTGCTTGTAATAATGTAATGTAGTAGTTGTTATTGACTTTTACACGGCTATATACGACCGCTCCGTAAGCTTTCTCGGACGCGTCGCTGAAACCACATAGTTCATTCTCTGTGCTATCAGTTATGTGACACCACCGCGGAATTTTTATTTTTTCTATACTTTTAAGGTGTTTTTGTAATTCAATCCATTTTTCCTGGAGTATGTTATCAACAGGTTGATCCCATCCTATGTCGTTAGTCCACAGTTCTTGTATAAGCAGTTTCAATTTAATTATAATTGGTGCTAACCAACCCAGGGGATCGAATATTTTCGCTACTTCTGACATAATCCATCTTTTTGTTGGTTTTTCTTTTTCCATTATAGTTATTTGAAAATAAAAACTGTCTTCCCGTGGTGACCATGAAATGCCTAATGACTTCCTGGACTCGTCTAATGGTAGCTTGAGTAGTTGATCGTCTTTGTCTTCCGCAGGTATATTTTCGAGGAGCTCTGAACTGTTTGACGACCATTTTCTAAGTTTAAAGCCACCCTTGTTTAACATGGATATTAGCTGACTTTGTAGTTCTTTAGCTGTGCTTTCCTGGGAATCTCCAGACAAAATATCATCCACGTAGAAATCTTGTAATGTAGCTTGACTCGCCATTGGGTAATTATCTTTTTCGTCTATGGCAAGTTGTTGTAGTGTTCGTACCGCAAGATAAGGTGCGCTAGTTGTACCGTATGTAACTGTTGTAAGTTCATATTCACTAATTGCTTGTTTGGTAGAAAGTCTCCATAATATTCTTTGATGTGCGAAGTCTAATTCATTAATTTTTATGAACCTGTACATTTTCATAATATCCGCCATGAAGGCAAACTTATGTTTTCGCCATCGTAGCAGTATAGTGGATAAATCTTGTTGTAGTCGTGGACCTTTATACATATTGTCGTTAAGGCTTATTTTTGTGCTGCTTTTGCTGCTCGCATCAAAAACCACGCGTAACTTTGTAGTAAGTGAGTCTTCCTTAATTACTGCCTGATGTGGTATGTAGTATTTTCCTAAGTTGCAGTTTTTTGTATCTACTTTTCTCATATGACCCATACGTAAATATTCGTTCATAAATTCAATGTATTGGTGTCGTAAATTTTCATTTTTTGCGAACTGTCGTTCTAGTTGTAAGAGGCGAGCAGCGGCCTTTTTGCGCGATTCGCCGTTTATGTTTAAGTTTAAGTTTGTATCCTTAAACGGAATTCGTACCGTGTATGTTCCATCTAGGTTTCTTATCGTTGTTTCTTTATAGTAGTTTTCACAGGCCTGGTCGTCCTGTGTAAGTTTGTAGTTTTGTGGAATTTCTTCTAATTCCCAAAATTTCGTAAGTTGTCGTACCTCTTCAGTGCAAGCCACCATACTCAATATTTTGGCTCCACTATTCGTGTCATCGGGATAAAATCCGGATAAAATCCACCCTAACTGTGTGTTCTGAGCGATAATTCCGTCCCGTAGTCTTTCGAAACCCTGTAGTAGTATTTTGCTATGGTCTTGGGCACCTAATATAATATCAATTGGTCCCTTTTTATAATAAGTTGGGTCAGCTATCAGCGCATTATCCAAGATTTTTTCTTGTAATTGTTTTAAGTCATGCCTTGGTAATGAACTTGTTAGTTTTGGTAGTATTATTAGCGTTACTGGCAGTTTATAATCGCTAGAGTACCTTGGTTGTAAAGTAATGTTGATTGTATGGTTTGATGTTTTTGGTTTTTTATCTCCGATTCCTTTTATTTCGGCTCGGATTTTTTGACGTGGGTAAGCCAGCAGTTGTGCCACTTCTTCAGTGCAAAATGAAGCTTCTGATCCTTGATCACATAACACTCTCAACAACTGCGGCATCCCGTCATAAGAGGTAGTTTTTACTATAGCGGTAGCGAGTAAAGTTGTATTTTTAGTGTTGGTATTTGTTGCCGATAAATTCGACGTTGTTATATTTTGAGGCTTCTCTATTCCTACATTTTTTGTTGTGTATTTTTTGGCGTTATTACTATTTTGAAACGGTTTTGATTGGTGTAATAATGTGTTGTGCCCCTTATGTTGACAAATATCGCATTGTTTGTAAACTGCACTCACACACTGTTTCCGATCATCGTGATTTAAGCAACGTTTGCACATTCTTTTTTCCGTGACGGCTTTGTATCGGTCGCTGACGCATAACTCTTTGAAACTAGGGCAAGAATGAATACTATGATCCATACTTTGACAATGCCAACAGCGTTTATATTTTTCCGATGTTTGTTTATTACGTGATTGTTGACTATTAGTATGTGATGACGACCCGTCAAATGACTTAAGACAACTGAAACGGTTTTCCATGAATTTCATCATCTCGTCGAAGGATTGTAATTTATTCCTGTTTTGTAATTGGTCTTCATACTTGGTATTTGTTTCCTCGTCCCATTTTCTACTGACTATTCTTATCAATAGAGGGCCCCAAGATGATGTATTTATGCCTTGATTTTTCAGTGCCTCAAGACATTCATTTATAGTGTCGTGCATGTCTCGTAATTGTACCGCGTTTGCTCGTTTCATTTTAGGTAAATCTAATAATTTGTCAATAAACTTAGTAGCAATCATGCGCTCGTCTTCATATCTCTGCGTAAGCAATTTCCAAGCTGTTTCGTAATTTATTTCGCTAATTGTTAAGTGACGTATTAATCTTGCTGCGTCGCCTTTTACGTGTGTTTTAAGATACTGCATTTTCTCTGTAGAAGAAATTGAGTTATCTTCGTGAATTATTTTTCTAAATAAATCTTGGAATGTGTACCAAGAGTCATAGTTCCCCGCAAATATGGGAATATTTATTCGTGGAAGTTTTACTGACGATTTTGTTGACATAGCTTTTTCACCCGAGTTTTGGAATATTCTTGCTTCTAACAAATCTATGATAATATCATAATCTGTCTGTGTATTCTCGAAGCAATTATCCTTGAAATAGCTATTGTCCAGTGTGCTTTCAGCCATCAGTAATTCGATGTGCGTCTCTTCAATTTCTAGCCATTGTTTTTGTAAGGTTTGTAATAGTGTTTGTAAATGCCATATTGGCTTATCCTGAGTAATGGATTCCTTAGCCTGAGATATTTTCTTGGATATCTGTGACATTCGGAACAGTTGTATAAACAGTTTTGGGCTACTGACAACCCCCTTGTCTTCATCTTCATCTAGAAGTCGTGGTTCATAAATACTTTGTACGTGTTGTAGTCTTTCCTCACATTTTCTGAGGTAGTTGATTCCTTCGTCGTAACATTTCTTAACGTTACCAAAGTAGTTTGTAGTAATGTACTTATGAGTTGACAAGATCTCTTGATCTTGTAGTTTCAAGTGGTTTTCTTGAACTCGCTGGAAAACCTGGTCTAATATTTTCTCCCGTTCGTTGAGGTATTTTTCCGTTTTCCTTGTGGGCGAGTCCTTTTTCAGGTTTGAGACTATCCTTTTGATCTCACTGTAATCCGCTTCCTGGCTCCTGATTAGTTCGTTAACTTCCTGTATCTCCATAGTGCTCTTCTTTCCCACTTCTCTAACGGCCCTATCTACCTAACTCAATAGTCAAGTCTGTCAAAGTCAATTCCTACAGTAATAAGGGGACCGCGTGATTGAAAGAAATTTCAAATGCTCGAAGGACCAAAATGTACAACCACTCCAAACAGATGTCACGTGAGGTCGCAATACTGTTGAGGGTGCGTTAGTACATGTAGGGATATGATACGTCACGCGCCTACTGAACCTATAAGCCTAACAGTCCCTACGACTATAATCCCTATAAGCCCTACAGCCCTAACCTACCATATACCTAGTAGTGATATATAAATATATAAATAAGTTCAGGATGTCTGCACCATGCGACCTAAGGTTACAGACGGATAGTAGACAGGATGTCCAGGTTCGGGAAGGATAAACTCACTGCCAGCCCGCAGACTCACGAGACTGATCAGAGATGGCTAAAGGTGTCTTGGCCACAGTGAGGGGTAATGAGACAAGAATATAAAATTCAAATCTGGTTTATTTTACAAAATGTACAGCTTATATACTAATTTAACTTAATACACACTATTATACAAAGTTGTATGTGTTTCATGCGTGTAAGATGCAACTCAGTCATTATTTTAACTAGGCCGCTCGTGTAGTCGTCGCCGGGCCAAGTGCTGATTCGATGTTCAAAGGTTAACATTGAACATCATCTATACACCAAAAGGACTATTTCTGCTTGCAGCGCTCGGCGGCTATAGAACCAGGGCGGTAACAGATGTGGTCATCATGTTCACGGGATTTTGTTTTCAAACTGCTTAGTTATGAAGATCTTCGATAGTTTTATCTACCTATCTTAATTTACATAGTACAAACATTACGAGTTTTGAACTATATTAAATCAAGATGATTTAGATTCCATTTCGCTTTGCTTTTCTTACCTTTCAGTCTTGCATTGTAACCAATACATTACATACATCTGTTATTTTAATTCACCATCGTTATTTAAATTGCAAAACGTATGAGAATCCATTTAAATCTCACTGCAGTTCGATATTAATTATATTGTTAACGATACAGTAAGTTATGAAAATGAATATTTCATACTCAATTTTGGACCCTATCCCTCTATTTTCAGAGTTTAAATTGCAATGGAATGTTCCCGATTTATTCTCGATCACAATTACTCATTTCATTGCGCCTGAGTCGCGGGCTGCTCGCAGACCCATACGTCTTGCAGGAGACAATATTATTTATCCGAGGTACACTGACAGGGGGTAACAACTGCGTGCGCAGTGTAAACTCGGAGGAGTGGGCGAGTAAATCAACTATTTGCATCGGTTGCGCAGGCGCAGGGCGGTATGCACGCGACTGTGGTGCGCACGCGGATTTTTCAGGGTGTTGGTTTAAATTTTGTGTCATGAATTGAAATTCATTTTAGTTTTAAAGCTTACGAGCAGTAATTTACATGACCAACAAGACGTTATTATTGCTACCTACCTAATGCATTATGTCTGAGGAACGACTTAACTTTATTTTATTTTATTCTTTGTGTAAATGAAAAAACTATACGGACCATAGAAGCAGTTGATAATGCCACACACAAATAATTAAGGTAAAAGTACAAATTACGTAAATCCAGCATTTTCTTACAATACTCGTATAGTTACGCTACAGGGCCAATGAATTAATACCATAAACAGTAGTTTATGTAAAATAACTTCATTAAAGTCTGAACACCCTATTTAGTAGCGGTTGCGCTTGCGCCTAGGGTTACCATACGTCTGGATTTGTCTGGACATGTCCGGCTTTTTGGTCCCCCGTCCGAACTTTGTCCGACCTTGTCTTTTGTCCTTTGTACTTTTCTACTTGCGAGGATTTTATTTATAAAATGTTAGTGAAAAGTTAAATGAATACAATACCAACTGAAAACAGTGAAATGTTCGGACTTTTTTGCCTCTGGCCGGACTTTTTCAGGACTTTTTGAATTTCAAAATGGTAAACCTACTCGCGCCGCCGCCGGCGAGGATCTCGTTAGCGACACGCATGCGCGTCGCGCGGCCGGCGCCGGCGCGACAAATGCGACGTCGTAACTTACACCCGCCACGACGCACAATGAGAGAAACATGAAACAATCACCTTAGGAATGCGAATATACCTACAGACAGTAAAAGTTAAGGAATTATCGTGTCAGTGTCGTTTGTGCTGTTTTGTTGCAGCAATAAAGGTTTAAAATAACACAACTGCCTCACTTGTAGGTTTGTTTAGAAATTAAAGGTTTATAAATATAATAATAACATACTCAACTCCTGACTCTTCAAGGACTGCAAGAAGGACACTTAGGCTTGTGAGGCTTGTGAGGCTTATAGACACACCCATGTTACATAATTAACAAGTTAAATTGGCCGTATATTCAAATCACAAATGTCATTCTTTGACAGTTGTATGAAATGGCTCTACGACGGCAAATTGACGTAGGATGTCAATTTGTTTCCCTGAGTTGACATTGAAGTCGTTCATAAGTTTGGATCAGGTATAATACCTCTGTTTTTATCCACTCATAAAAAATAATCTTAGATCCTGTCAGACTAAAGTAGGTATAACATAATTACTTAGTTGCAACGAAACTAAAATAAATACAAATAAAACCGCACATCATTTCTAATTACGTACATTTACAAGCCAGATGCAGTTCCTACAGAGCTACAGAGTCAAGTGCAGAGACAATTTACAATCCGCTGAACATTTTAATTGTGGACCGTTTAAAACATATTACAATTTGAGCGTATGAGCATTTATCAAAATGTCCTGATGCGGGGCTATAATAGACGTAATGAATGAACTGGGAGACAACTCGGTTTTATTGTTTTATATCCTCGTAAATCAAAGAGCTTTTATTGTTTCTTAACTTTGTTATGTGGTTAGGGTCTTTCTAGAGGTTTTAGTATGGAAAATATAGTACTAGAGGGCTTTATATGGTGATACCATGGCATCGGTTATGGTTCCTGTTCTTAACCAATGGTTGATGGTAATTGCTCACGTAAGGTGACCACCGACTGCATGTGCTGCTAGCACTTTCCGGTGTATGATGCACATTCTAAAGCTGTCACGAATTTTCTATTTGGACTTCACGACAGTTCACGTGGCATTTTCTGTCATGACTGTATCAATTTGATACCTTGGAGCCTATGTGGCTGTCACAGTCACCGACTCTGTTTCTCTTCTCTTCTCTGAAAACCTGTAACCTCGTCAAAAATAAGACACAAAAATTATGATGTTCATCTATATGGGTAATTTTGCCTGGCCAAGCGATAGTAACCCTTGATAATATAATTATTGTCTCCAAAAACAAAACAAGAACAGCCGGATCCGATAAATCCTTCTAAAAGAACACCTTCCGAATTCCCTAACTTATGTAAATCCTGTAAGAATCCCACGTATTCCTGACGGCAGGATTGTTAGTTTCACATTAGTATGCCAGACATAAGCTAGCTCTTGCTGAGGTCCTGGTAACTCTGCACCTATTATCGTCTAAGTTATAGCTGGCTTCGTACCTGGCTTAGCTGTCCCGCCAGCATAATTCCACCAAGTTTTTAAAGAATAAGTTAATGTTAATAAGTTTTATGCCTCAAAGAAGCTTCCTTTCTGAAAGTTCTTAGTAGAAATGGAAAAAAATCATATAAACTTGTATAGACTCTGTGCGACTGACTTATTTTATCTACTGCGAAGTCATGTTCTTATCTTAAGTCGAATGCAGAAAGTAAATGTAAAATCAGCTTTGCAGACGCAAAATTGGCAAAAAAACAACAGATTTCAAGCCAAGCCACTTTACACATTCTGTCATTGCTATTAAAGCACCCGGAAGTTCCAAACAAATTCTTAATCCTTTACATAAATAAATATACACATAAAACTCCTGAATAAAACACATTAGGAAACGACCTATTTCCAAAAGCAGCAAGGGTCACCGAACGCGCGCTTCCCATAAATCATAGCGATACAAAACGAATGCCATCATAATTGTCATGCAAGGAGGAGTGCAGGACTCACTCACGTTTATGATACGCTCGTAATTTTTCAGTATTTGGTTACATAACAACGAGCTGTGGCGTTTTCTCTAGCTGAGCGGAGAACAAAAAGTTTATGAGCGAGATTCCTCATAGTCATTTCTGCCGAATAACATCCGCTGCAGGCTGGACACAGGCCTCCTCCAAGCGTCGCCTCATCGACCAGTCTTGCGCTTCTCATTTCCAGCAGATTCCCACGATGAAGATACTTACATTTAACTGTAAGTAATTTTGTTGTCATAATTATTTATCAGGAATTTAATCAGTAGCGGTTTTGTCTGTATTTAGCACTTTTTATAATTCTATAATTTGCATAAAACTATCCTATCAGCGACATCAATCTTTAGATCTGTCCGGTCTTTAAAATTAACGACGAAATGCATAAAATTAAATAACCAATTCACGTTCAAACATCATCATCAAATTATTTTAAGTATCAATTTTGTGGTAGCAATCAGAATTCGGAACTGATTGGGTCTATTAAAATGGCCGATTAAGTTTCACGCGCTTGTAAAGTGTTAGGTTCACCGCTTTTTGCTGCTCTGTGGTCGTAGCCTGGCCATACATCACGCCAGACCACGTGCGGTTAGATCCACAGATAAGCAATAACTGGAGGCCGAATAATTCACGAGTCCTGTCATAAATTTGTTTCTGTCTATCGGGTATCGGGATCTGGTAACTTGAGAAGTGAAGGGTTAGGGGATGATGGACGATCAGTTATTTTAATGGTAGTCGGATATCTGATGAATGAGGGTTAATTAGTCAACGTTTTGACTTTGGAAGTACCTACTGTGTACGTTTTAATGTGTTGTTTACCCGCTTTGTTTATGTATGTGTGGGAATCCTGATCTAGATCTGTAATAGATATTTTAATCAATGACAATAATGAGTTACAATAATTATAAGTTGTTATAACGAAGGTGGCCTAGAGAAAAGTTGATCTTGTTCATAAAAAGCATGTTAAAATTTGGTTCTCTGTTCAACTTTATGAATGTACTCACTGAATAAAGCAAAAGTCCCGTATGTTGAGTACTCAACATTAACAAAGTTGTTGCCATCCCTACTGTCTGCACTTCAACTTTAACCCTAATGGAAGTGGCGCCTTTCCAATAACATTACTGCCTTGATGCCGTACAAGCAAATTGATCGATCACGTCACCCCAGAACAGGGGTGTCATAGTGAAATATGTAGCTATTTGTTGCAATTAGGAAACATCTCGTGATTTCGGTGCTCTTCGTAAAAAATCTGGGGTGACATGATGGAGAGATCTGAGGGTCTCTCTAAAAATCGTTACTGCATTGGAATAGCCGATGAGAATTACAATTTTGGATGACATTTTACGTAGATTGGTTCGGTTCCTTTATTTTATTCATCCTAAGTAAAAATTATCTTTTATGGCAAGTGGATCCATGCTGTTGTAATGCACATTACCAATCAACGAACTTCTAAAAGTTTATTTGCTTTGGTTTTGTAAAATTTTAAATGACATACAGTAAGGTAAAAGAACCTGTTCATGGGAAGGGCGTATTATTTGTTTTAACATTAACTATCGAAGAAATTGGATAGTTTATTTCAAGATATTGGACAAAGGTTCTACACCATCCAACATGTAATTTATTTCTTCCTCCGGGGTAACACTAGCCTTTACCGAACAAACTTTATTCGATCTCAAATCCATAAATTAGAAGAGCTGATAATAAAATATGAGGAGGTGTCACGAGAGCGCGGGCGGCGGGTGGCCGGTGCGCGGGCGCATTGTATGGAGATGTGCCCAAGATGTGTTGTGTGCAATAAAACAATGATGGTAAACAAACAAGGCTTCGGAGCCGACGCTCCGTCATCGTTATCATGTGTTTCTTTTATAATTATTGGGATGGTTGTGGTTATATGGTCGCTGGTTGGAGTGATGTGGAGCCGCTTTTATATACTTATAAACATTCTGGAAAATTATAATGGGTAATAATATGGAAAATTGTTGTGGAATAACGGAAAACTGTTTTTATTAAATAAAGTTGAAATTTTTTGATTTATATGAAACAACTATTTTGTTCTCTGAAGCTCTATTGAAGCTTGAGGATAACATAATTATGAAACAGTCATTCAAAGAACAACGACTACAGAACAGTTATTTTCATAAAATTTTGACAAATCATTCATTCTATGGAAGCTAGGTATATTATAGTTATGATGTCTTCAAAATAATTGCTGAAAAGAAAAGAAAAAACAGCGAAGGAAATACAGTTCAAAAACATTTTATAACACAGGACACTACTCCATACACGTCTCGTTCTAAGAACAGTTATTTTCATAAAATTTTGACAACTCATTCATTCTATGGAAGCTAGGTTTATTATAGTTATGATATCTTCAAAATAATTGCTGAAAAGAAAAAAAAAACACAGCGAAGGAAATACAGTTCAATTTTTTTTTAATTATAACATAGGATACTACTCCATACACGTCTCGTTCTAAGATTCAATATGTAACATTTACGCGCCGTCATGGTCCGTCCGTCTGTCACATCGTTAATACTTTAACAGTCTAATTGTACCTTAATGTGAAGTAAAAAAAGCAATTAAAGAACAATTTGTGTGATTACAAGCCGCGGACGCGATTTGTTTTGTACTTTCAAATAGAATTTGATGGTGTTACAGATAGGTTAGTTCCATTCCATCTTGAATACAAAATAAATTCTGTTTTTAAACGAGGTTCTGGCGTGTTTAATTAAAGAACTGGGATGCACAAGGGTTTTATTGTTATTAACAGTTATTTAACTACGAAAACTAATGTCTAAGTAATTGTACTTGGTGCTTCACAGTCTGATGGTTTTCATAGCTGTTCTGTTACTATTATTCCCTAAAACTCGTGTTTCGCAACTTCTGCATGCATTGATTTGATTGTCCCAATTTCCCAAATCCGCGTATGTAATTAGTTTAGTAATTATATTAATGATTCGCATCAGTATTTGTTGGTAGTAGATACTAATTCGGTAGAGGGGCTCGTGGCTATCAATCACGTTAAGCTACGCTTGCCGCGTTCAGTCCGTGGATGGGTGACCATCCACTGAGAAGACTGACAATCATAAAAGAGGTGAATTCAGCTTAAAGTATGATGAATTCACTCAAAGGACGGAGCATAGTGATTCACCAAAAAGAACGATGATAATACTGATGTTGATGATAATAGTATTTAAGATGATGTGTCACCATGGATTTAGTTTTAGTTACCTACTATTTTTCGATGCCTTCCTCATATATCCAGTTATATCCTATTAGTTTTCCTACAATTTTTCGGTGACTTCCTCACATATTCAGTTATGTCATACAATTTTTCCAACTATTTTTCGGTGCCTTCCTTATATATCCAGTTATATCCTATTATTTTTCCTACTATTTTTCGGTGACTTCCTCACATATTCAGTTATATCATACAATTTTTCCTACTATTTTTCGGTGCCTTCCTCATATATCCAGTTATATCCTATTATTTTTCCTACTATTTTTCGGTGACTTCCTCACATATTCAGTTATGTCATACAATTTTACCTACTATTTTTCGGTGCCTTCCTCATATATCCAGTTATATCCTATTATTTTTCCTACTATTTTTCGGTAACCTCCTCGTATTTTAGGTTAGGTCCTCTTACTTTTCCTACTATTTCCTCATATCTCTGGTTATAGCCTATTATCTTACGGAGGTCGCCCTCAATAGGAGGATTGTGTTTTTTAATAAACCAATTAATATCTCTATAATACACCAGTGATTAGTTGTAGTTCTACTCATTCTCCATCAGTAGGACTACAACTAAATACTGGTGGATTACACAGAAATTGTTTGGATTATTAGAAATCACAATCCTCCTATAATTGAGGGCGCCACTGGACTTACATGATCCCCTTATTTTTAAGTATCCAATATTGGTTCTTTCCTTTTAAATATTATTATATTATTATTATATTATCTACTGAAGAACCCTAAACTTGAACCTTAAAAAAATGGAGAGTAAGTAAAAAAAATAGAAAAAAGTACCTTGGCAAGAATGGTAAGAAGGTGAAAAGGGATGTATGTATAAATTAAACAGAAAATTGAATGGTATTTTTATTTCCATAGTATGAATGAATAATTATTATATACTCTAAACATTTATATTCAGTATAAAAGAAGACTGTTTTGTTTAGAAACATCCTCGCCTTAATGATTACAGTATCTATTTGTCGGTCATTATAAAGAATCATTATATACATTATGTTCAATAATTCTAGTTTTTACAAATTAAAATAAAGGTTGAGACGAGTAGAAATTTAATTTACAAAAAATAACAAACTTTACATTAATGTACCTATAACTAAAACATTTTTGCCCTTAAGGTGATTGCTTCAGGGTAGCCGTTTTTTGCAATTTGCAGGCCAGTGCTAGGTTGTATGTTAATTAAATGTTGCACGCGGGTGTAAGTACATAAGTTGTACTACATACGTCTTACACCCGCGTCTAACATTTCAATCAAAACCTAGCACTGGCCTGCAAATTGCAAAAAACGTAAGAAAATTTGAATTTCGCGGGCTACCCTGACGCTTTCACCTTAAAGCTGCATACAATAAATTGGTTATATTATTATAGTAAATATCTATTTTCAAGTAAAGTGCTACTATAAACACTCCGATGAGACTAATCTATCCCTCATACAAATACTTTACTTTAAAATCTATTACTAAAGGTGAACGCACACTTTTCAGAGCCGAAGGAGGCGAAAGAATCGAATTTTAGAATTACTTGTATGAAATCCTATGGAACCTCGCACACTTACCGAATCGGACGAATAAGGTCGTACGATTCGGTGCGGATAAGTGTGCGAAGTTACATTGGACTTCATTTAAGTAATTCTAAAATTTGATTCCTTCGCCTCCTTCGGCTCTGATAAGTGTGCGTTCACCTTAAACCAGCTATTGGTGCTGGCTCATACCATTACTTTATGCGGACACCGTTATCGGGCCGTCTTTATAGGATATCCTAAAGGGATATCCGATAAATACCGTAACTAAGGGTAGATTACTAGTTGAGCGCACTCTGCTATAAAAAAATAACTGCCCTTGGACTCTGCAGTGCCTCAAACTAGCAACGCCGCGTACGCTATAAGTACATAATTAATAATTATGTAAACGTTTCCAAAAAAAATTGATATTACTGGATTCAAAATAAAAACACCTTAAAAATGAGCAAACGAGTTAACTCGTTTGCGCATTTTCAAGGTATTATAGCAGCGACCGTAAGCCGTTAGAATACCTACAGAATTTTGAAATTTTTACTCTAGGTACCATCTACTTGTAATATATGACGTGTTACCTCGCATTAGAGTGAGCGTGTTAGGACACGGAGAAACGGCATTTTGGCAAGGAAAGCACAGATAATCATTACCACGTTTAACTTCATAAGAATTGTAATGAGAATTAAATTCAATAGTTTCAAACATACAGCAACGGAAAAAAACCTCTTCAGTATCTGTCACCAAAATTGCATCAATTTGGCCAAAAGTGGGTAAGAATTGTTCATCATCTATATCTACAGTAACAATAGAGTTCCGCTGCCATATATAACACCAGCTATTGTAGCGGAAGTAACCGAATATTTGAGGACAACGCCAGTGCCGAGAGAAAACTTGACAGTGTCTCCTGAATTTAATGCAGATTTTTTTCCTAGTATTTTTGTTGTAGGTATTGTATTTTTCACAAACAATTCATTGAGCATAAGTTGACATTTTATTGCTAGAGTCTTGCAAACATTGACTCGATTAAAAGATGATCTAGCCACTAACTTAGATACCCTGTGCTTGGCTTCAAAACGCATAGCCCACATGTTACGTACGGGGCCGAACTTCATTAGCATGGTAGGATAATGAGTCAGAAAATGAAACTTTGGCTGCAGGGGTGATTTTGTTAGCTCCGTGTACAATTGATTAAATTCTGCTATTATAACCCGGAGTTGAATATTGGTGTCACTGAAGACCCTATGACTTAATAACCTGTCGGTGATTTGCCGCAACATAATGTATAATTTCCATACTTTATTTTCTAAAGGAATGTAAAACCCGGCTATTAGGCTGAAGTATCTAATAAGGGTAAGCATTTCTGATGCTGAAGTTTTTAATTTTACTTTCGAACCTTGGACAACTAAACAATTACTTGGTTTTGAATTCCTATCTGGTCCATAATCAAATGAAATTATTCTTTGTTGCAATACTGAGATCTTTAAAAGACCTTCGGCAAGGAAGTGGTTTATGACAAAGGTCATTACATAACGAGCTACACCTTCTAATATATCATGCATTGGGTCTACTGCTACATTTTGAAATAAATCAAATCCTGTCACCTTAAGCCAACAGCATGATTCTTTAATGCCCGTGTTAGGTGTATCGTTTTCTTGCAATTGAGCGTGGTATGAAGTCATATTTCTAAGCAAGTTACTGTTTTCATATAGAGCAGTTTGCAAACCTTTCTTGTCAATGTTACAGATTCTGCAACACTTGTTAGCTGAAAAACTTTCAGTAAACCCGAGAATTGAATTCAGGCCTAAATTATCGCCAGTTATAGCAACAACCTTCAATTTTACGGTTCCTTTAAAAAACTTATTTTCTATAAAAATTCCTTTGTTTTGCAAGTAATTCAATTCCTCAATAACAGGGTCAAAAATAGTTTTGTTTCCATATTTAGTTTTGTCAGCAGAATGGCAAATAGCTAACAGCAAAATGTTATTCAACAATGAAAATAAATGTGGTGGGAGTGCTGGCAAGGAAACGTATACACCACCAAGCTTATGCATCCCAGCGTGGCTCCCCAAAGGATTTCCAATTTCAAAATCATCATAGTATACTACTAAAGGAAGAATAATGTCCGACGCCTGCGGTGTACACATTGCCAGCCATACAGATCCCTGCATTACATTTTCTAGACACATTGGCCTCATCGGATTTTCTTCACGGATTATTAAATTACCCCTTAGGTGGTTCAAATACCAGAGGGTCATGGCCACCCGGCTGGTCCGGGGATACCGCACGGTCTCCGGTGAGGTGGCAAGCCTCCTTGCCGGATTGCCGCCATGGGATCTGGAGGCAAAAGTCCTCGCGCATATTTGGGAGTGGCGCGAGGAGGCGAAACGCCGGGGCTTGACTCCGATGCCGCGAGAAATCGCGGCACAGCGGACAGAGCTCCGACGGGATCTCATGGCGGCATGGAGAGTGCGATTGTCGCAACCCAGTGCTGGGCACGCCACTATTGCGGCGATAAGTCCCCTCTTTGAGGAGTGGCTGGAGAGGCGCCACGGCGTCCTCACCTTCCGCCTGACGCAGGTCCTCACCGGACATGGCTGTTTCGGGAGGTACCTGTTTCGGATAAGGCGGGAGGAAACGCCCGGGTGTCATCACTGCGTGGATCGCCCGGAGGACACGGTGGAGCATACGGTGGAGGTATGCCCGGCTTGGGCAGAGCACCGCCGTGTCCTCGTGGAGGCGATCGGTGGCGGGGATCTCTCGCGTCCGACCCTGGTCCAGGCCATGGTACGGAGCGAGAGGGCATGGGAGGCCGTCACCTCCTTCTGCGAAGCAGTAATGCTCGCGAAGGAGGAGGCGGAGCGCGTGAGGGAGAGGCAAATTTCGCGCCCTCACGCCCCTAGCCGCCGCAGGAGGAGACGCCCTGGGCGTCGGGAATCGATTGCCGATTCCCGGCCACCGTAGGCGCGGGCTTGCGGATGGTGAGCAATGGGTAGCTCGCCGTCCGGTAAGGACCAGGCCCGGGTCGACGGCGCGTAGTGTTCCACGCGCGCCTCAAAGAGATGTCAGCAAGTGAAGGGGTCCGATGAGACCATTGCCTGCCGGGGTTGCGGGAAAGTCCGAAAGGGATACCGTGGCCCCCTGGCATTGCACAGGCAACAGAAGGAACACGGGTGGGTTTTAGTCAGTAAGAGTCTGACACGCCCTCCCGCTCCACCCAGAGCGGGAGACGTCATTTGATGATTTCCCACCCAAAAAAAAAAAAAAAAAAAAAGGTGGTTCAAATAATCCGTTACATCTTTCCAAATAGTGTCAATGGAAAAAAAATTCTTCAAAACCTGGCGAAGTTGAATTACTTGCATTGTACGTGGCTTGGTGTGTAATGTTAAAGTGTTACTCCTTTGTGAAATGTCAGGACAATAACCAACGATTACTTCATGTGGTGGTATAAAAGAACCTAATAAATTCAATTCTCGGAATCTCAAATATTCTGAACGAAACGGAAAAAAGATGCCCTTCAAAGCTGTGTTGAACTTATGAAGTCGTTTATTAATTTCGCTTCCAGACATGCTTTCCTCATCAGCTAGCACAGGGCCGAATACGGACATTAAAGACGGTGCGATATTGTCAAGAAGGGTTTGCAAATGACTAACCATAGCTTGTACAGACGATCGAGATACAGAGGGATTTACATAGAGCGTTGAAATAAATTTCAAAACTTCTTTATGAATAATACTATCAGCATTATCAAGGACTTCCGGTTCACTATCAGCTTCAATGTATATGTGCTCAGTTGCTACTTTGGTAGTCTCTGTTTCACACATAGGAACTACGCAAGCCTCGTTTGAGGTGGATGGCAAATAACGAGTGTTTACTTTATTCAAATGTTTTAAGTTAACATGTTTTCTAAATTGTCTAACGTCCGTGAAATACCGGTAGCATGCGTCTTCACCACATTTATAAACTCCAGTAATATCAATTTTTTCACATTCTTTCCTTATGTGGGTAATAAGTGAAGAAAACGTGGGAAAAGTCCTTTTACAACTGTGACACTTCATCTTAATTTAAATTGTGACTCCGAGAGTAACTAATATCTCCTTCACAGATTGTGACATACGATCGTACGATGTTTTGACTTTGTAAAAACCAATTTGGATAATAAGCCAAATGTTATAGCTTTCAGTAGGATATTTAGCCGCAGTAGCATGAAATATTTTAAAAGTCACATCAACAGCCTCAGTTAGTGTTGTGAACTTGTAAAACGTATTGTCACATACTGTGAAGGAGACACCTGACTGGCGGCACCAAATTATAAATGGTTGGAGGCTAATACCTAGGTTTTGAAGCTTTTGGCGACGCTCCTCAATTACCACTTGCACGTCTGCGTCATCATCCACGATGGTCACAAATCCATCCAATATCTCCGCTCGTGAAGCTTGCCAGTCTTTTCTAGATCGACGGGCAGGAGGAATATTAAAGAGACAGCCGAGTAGCAATATCGCTGCTATTAATTTTGTCTCCGGTTGTTCATCTGGAAAGAAAATAATAATAGTATATTTGACACAACACATCATCATTAACTGAGCAAATAGGGAAAAGTATCAGAACAAAATAAAATCTATCTATATAAGTAAAAATGAATTGCCGAAATGTGTGTCCGCCCGCCCGTTACTTCTGAACGACTGCACCATGTTAGATAATTTTTAAATTCTTTTTTGTCTATATATTTTATAACGGGTTCACCGACCCAGGGAGGTCGAGCACCTAGAACTATATAACAGAATCATTTCCTTACCGTCACAAATTGCCAATGTATCAGCTATTTTTCGACGAAGAAACGAGTCCTTTGTGGTGTTAAGCTTCTGCTGAGCAGCTTTTAGTATGTTTTCCGATGAAGCATCCAAGGCGTCGAGGCCCCCGGATTTATCAGGGAACAGTGCTTCGTAGTCATACGTCAGGAGTCGCCATCCATCACTTGACTTCAGGATAGGATACTTATTGAAGTACTCCTGTAATGTCCCTTCCTCGTAGTACAAGTACCGGAGGCGAGCTCGCACCGTCTCCCGCCACAGGGCACTGACCTCCTGCCACGGACCAGCTGAAGGACTTGACAGCTGCTCTAATGCTGACGCTACGTCCTCCACTTCACCTGACAACAAAAATTAAAACGATTAATAATTAGTACAATGACAATAACGGTTCTTAGATTCAGATATTTTGTAATTTGTAACGAAAATTTATACTAATTCAGATATTTTTCTCAATAATTTTGTTCTTGATAATTTAATTCAATCTGAAAACATAAAATTTCTTGAAAAGGAGTTACCTTCTTTAAGTCCGGTCAGGTCGATTCCAGCGAGTGGAGGGGTGTCTAGCCTAGGACTGGACTTGGAGCGAGAACGTGACTTGGGCTTTTCAATAAGGCCCAACGAAACTAAATGCTGCCGTCGAGCCCTTCTGGCGGTGACTAACCAGCCAGAGATATTGCGCTTAGCCTGGTAAGCATCAGCCGGCAGGTACGGCGCGTAGTATAGGGGTGGTGACTCCTCTTTAAATAATCTGCCAATGTCGTAGGATAGAGCAAGCAGCTGCGAATCTGTCAGAAGTACCGGGTTTTCGGCCGTAATGAGCTTCTCCATAAGCAGCTTGCATAAACGCCCACGCACGTTTGAGGGTAAGGTGCCCGTTTTCTGCCCAATTGCTATTATTTGTTTTCCCTCGACTGATGAATTCAGTATGGTATTCACCTGAAACACAAATAGTATAAGTATGGCATTACAAACTAAATATGCAAGGTAAAAGTTAAAAAAAAAAGTCACTAAAATGTTGAAAATACAGGTTCAATACCTACCTTCCATTCAGTATAATGATCAGTTGGAGTCGGTGCCAGTCTAGGCATCATGCATTTAGTTGTTAGTTATAGCTGTCACCAACTCCAAATATATTACTGATCTTTGTGACATATAGTATAGCTCCTAAACGGCCGTCCGTACACACATACAGGACAGGACAGGTACAGACGTTAAACTTATCTGTTTACGCCGGGGGTTAACAATATTGAATGTCAATTTAAATTCCTTATCAAAAGTACAGGATAATAGGCAATAACTTACTAAATTGCTCCCGGTGGACTCTTGTCTAACTGCTTCACCCACTGACGACGACGAGTCCAGTGGTATCACCAGTATGTCACCATCCTAAAATAATATTTACTTTGAGACAATGTTATAATAGTACATGTAACAAAAAGGTGTGATAATATGAGTATGTACGGTCAATTAACCTCAATAATCGTTGAAATAATCACTAAATGTGTCCGAGTGCGACCGTTAACTAACAGGCTATAGCTAGCCCTAGCCGGAGATAACTCAAGGGAAGTGTTATATTTTTTTACTAGTAATCGGTTCAGCATTGCAGGTGTGAACGGTCCTGCCCTCGTCCCTTGATCCGGCCCTGATAAAAACTAATCGATCAAGATCAGGACTGATCCTGGTCTCAAAGAATGTCTATACCAAATTTTGCATCGGTTCAGTGTCTTAGGTATGAAAATGTGAAAAGGTCCTGCCCCAGCCGACAGATAGACAGACAAACTTACTTTCGCATTTATAATATTAGTATGGATGTAATTACAAATTAATACATATTGCTCTTGAACCAAAAAACAGTAAGTACGAGTACTTTTCTACAATTTTGCAGAACTTACCAAATTTTCCTGGTTAAGTCCTGCTTCGCAGTCTTGGTTGAGGATTGAGCTTTGCAGTCCTTCACACGGTGGCAGAGGCTCTAAGTTACAAGGTAGACTAGTTAACAAGTCATTCCTCAGGACCTCTTCAAAGAGTGATGAATTGTAGGAGTTATCCTGAAATTTAACAAGAAATTTAAAAAGGTAATAATAATGTACTTAGTTGGTAAACTAACAAGACTGATGAAAAGTTATGATTTTATTCCACTTTTTAAATAAATACTGCACCGGTTAAATTGTTAGGTATCTTAAGAAGACTTTAAAATAATAAAAGTTAATAAGTAGGTACCTACCTACATGCAAGTAGGAGAATGTGCATTTAAGCGACGCAGGGCATGTGTAAGCAAAAAGTATAAAACAAAATTTACTTTTTTGAAATACAATTTAACATGAAAACAAACCATATCTTTTGGTTGGTCGCTTTTTAACATGGCCAGAGCTGCTTCAAACCGGAGTCTGTCCCCTATTTGAGGGAACATACTATGTATGTCTTGTTTACTAAGCATCTGCATTGTTGCGATATCAATTCTTTCAGCTGAAAAAAAAGGTAAATTTAACAGCGCCCTGATTGCAGCTGTGAAATGCACTACGTCGCATCGACTTTATAAAATGTAGGTTGGTAGAGCTCGTCTAAGCTGAAATGACGCGCCCCACTACTTAAATTTGTATACGTACACTACGGTAAATGCGGTAGTGGGGCGCGTCATTTTAGTTTAGACGCACTCTACCTATTTGTTTTTTTTTGGGTTGCAGTTGCACATCGAATCTAGTGTATAATATAAATATGAACGTATATCTAGGTAGGTGGGTAGGTACCATACGACAAGACTATTCTTGGTTGGAGTGTACAGCGGCCAAAAAAGTGTTATTTTCGCAAATCGTTTATTTTCTCGATTCTATAGTATGTAACACCTAGAAAGGCTAAAAGTGTCTGGGTGTTTTTTGTCTCCGACCAACCGTTTGTCGTAAAAACGATGTCGAAGGGATCCATAGGTAAGGTTATGTTAGAACTGTGACCTTGAAATTGGTCGCGAAATTTTTTTAAGTATTTTTTCATAGTGCCTCTAAGACGACACTCTGACCCTATTCTTGCTAGAAATTAGAATGTGTGAATGTAATGTGTGAGCTCATGCTAGCAACTTACTAGGTAGGTTTGTCAACTTACTTTCAAAACGATCGATGTAGCGTTCCAAATTCCACTTCTTCAAAAGATCACGCGTAGCCATATCCATTTTTGCACTGATCAAACACGTTCACTGGCACTAATGGAATTGTTATTGCTATTAATTAAACGAGTCGTGAGTCGTGACTTGCCGGCTGTAGCGGTGAAATACAAATGGCCGACCGAAATGGCGCGGCGGCGGAATGAAGTGAGAGAGGGAGACCTCATTATATAATGCCGTCACCTTAAATTTGTAGGACATCATTCAAATGCTACTCATAAATGGGTCTCTGTAATAATAATTTAGTAGGATACACATAAAATAATATGACTATATTATTGAACTTTGATGCTTACTCTAAAAATATGAGATTATTTAATCGTATTATCATAGGATTCACATAAAATAATATGACTGTAATATTAAAAAATGATGCTTACTTTAAAAATATAAGTTTAAAGCATTATAATTTAATATAGTACATTAGGGGGAGGTCATCGTATTTTTAGAGATACTTCTTCATATTAAACTATGAAATCTATTTATATTACGGTGACTGTCATTGTGTTTTTTAATTAGAATCTTATTTATAATTATCATACTAATTTATGGGACAGTGGACCATTTTCTATTACATTGTGTTATTATTTGAAGAAGACAATGTTATTTCATAATTACAAATTTTTACGATGACAAGTATCATAATATTGCATTATTTACCCAAAAAATTCGATTCCATCTTAACACATTTCAGTTCTAGCGTAATATTTACTTATTATCAACATATTATAAGACAACGCATCTATTTTAAACCAACGTCACGATATTTTAAGATTATGCCAAAATGACATTTTTCTCAGTGTCTTAACATACCTCGGAAAGCACTTTAAGCCGTTGGCCCCAGTTATCATTCTTTAATCTTTGACAGTCGTTACAGGTCGTCAGAAGTCCGAAAGTCTGACAACCTGACTTACCAAGGGGTATCGTGTTACCTAGTAACTAGATTGTGGAGGTCAGATAAGCAGTCGCTCCATGTTACTGTTATTCAGCTGCATCTGGTTAGACTAGAAGTCGACCCCAACATAGTTGGGAAAAGACTAGGTAGATTGACTAATTCGGTAGAGCACAGGAATTGTTTATTCAATGGAATATGTACAACATAATTTCAGGAAAATATTTAAAACAGTCACCAATCCTTATGTAACATAGCATGACGCCTGTATTCCCCGAAGGGTTAGGCAGAGGTGTGCCTATAGTACACCCACATTTCGCAAGTTATGTTTAAGTCCCATGTAATAGGGGACGAGCCTATTGCCATCAACCGGGCACAAATCCAGACTCCGGGCTGCTACTGAGAAATCCGAGATGGAAAATCCCAATAACACTGCCCGACCCAGGAATCGAACCCAGGACCTCATGCTCAGCAGTAGCGCTTGCGACCACTAGACAACGAGTCAGTCCTTCCAGTTCCAGTCGATCCTTATGTTGAAGATACTAATAAGCCATACAACCACAATGAACATGCTAAACAAAATGCCGTCACATCGATCATCGCAATCATACTGATAGAAACACGAAAAGCAAAATATTCTTGTAAAAAAATGCGTAGGCGACATTACGTCACTGATGCAAGGGCTGGAAGGAAGTGATTCATACATAATTCAAGAACCACGTACGATAATGGTCCGATACTTTTTGTTAGTCAAATAAGTCATTGTGAATGTTAACATCTGATATGGGAATTGGATAGACTTTGGGTAGGACGAGATACGTTATTAGTCGGGTATTGGGTTTCTGTGACCGGAATACCTATGCTAAGTCGATTTTTTCATCGTAACGAATTGGAATATATACAAGACTTGGTCTTTTTGACTTGAGTAGTTGATATGGAATCATACCACAAAAAGATGTAACCTTATGTAAAACCAAGTCTGTTAATTTATTCAGTACCTATCTATGGGAGCATCTATTCAACATCTTTGTCATAAATAGTTACCTAACAACATTTTAAAGAGACCGTATCTTATTGGACATATTATTTCTTTAATATATGGAATGACTTGGCCATCGCACGGCAACATAATCACATAAGAATAATCTACTATTTTAAATAGTCCAGGGATCACCACCTGTTTTAGCAGTATTATTTTAATCTTACTTAAGCGTGGGAAAGAGATGGAGCTAGACGTCCTGTATAGCTCCACTTCTTACTCGCACTGAAGTAACATTAAAATAATACTGCTTAAAGAGGTGGTGGTTAGCCCCCTTTTTTTTTTTTTTTTTTTTTGGGACGGAAATCATCAAATGACTTCTCCCGCTCTGGGTGGAGCGGGAGGGCGTGTCAGACTCTTACTGACTAAAACCCACCCGTGTTCCTTCTGTTGCCTGTGCAATGCCAGGGGGCCACGGTATCCCTTTCGGACTTTCCCGCAACCCCGGCAGGCAATGGTCTCATCGGACCACTTCACTCGCTGACACTCTTTGAGGCGCGCGTGGAACACAACGCGCCGTCGACTCGGGCTTGGTCCTTACGGGACGGCGAGCTACCCATTGCTCACCGTCCGCAAGCCCGCGCCTACGGTGGCCGGGAATCGGCAATAGATTCCCAACGCCCAGGGCGTCTCCTCCTGCGGCGGCTAGGGGCGTGAGGGCGCGAAATTTGCCTCTCCCTCACGCGCTCCGCCTCCTCCTTCGCGAGCATTACTGCTTCGCAGAAGGAGGTGACGGCCTCCCATGCCCTCTCGCTCCGTACCATGGCCTGGACCAGGGCCGGACGCGAGAGATCCCTGCCACCGATCGCCTCCACGAGGACACGGCGGTGCTCTGCCCAAGCCGGGCATACCTCCACCGTATGCTCCACCGTGTCCTCCCTGAACCCCTGATTGAATAAAGCGCTCACAGCGCTAATATTCGGTAGATTTTATTATACGTAGATTCTATTGCTGTGTGCGATGGCCGAGTCATTCTATTTATTAAAGAAATAAAGATGTGTAATATTGGGGATCCTGCCGTTTTGCCGAAAAGATTTTGCCAAAAAATCACTACCCAAACAAATTTTTGCAACCTTTTTTTATACCAATGCAATGTTTGGAATTATTTTAGTACGCACATTTTCATTTGGTCAAATTTTTACTTGGCAGAATATTATCAAGGATAATGTCATTTAGGCATTTGGTCTTTAATATAATTATTTATTACAGCAAACAATCTTTAGACAATAAACGTTTCGTCATACGATTTGGTATGACAAAAATATAAAGGTTAGGTTAGGTTAGGTTAAAACTGTCACCTACGCACGAGCCGAGCGAGCGAAGCGAGCGGTGCCGCGGCAGCGGCCGGCGAGTGCCAAAAACGACTAGATTATATAGAAAGAAACTATGGAAAAAAACAGGCTACCCGAAACTGAACTAGTTACACGAAATTAATTATTTAAAAAAAATCTACTAAATATTTGGCAATTTTTTTTTTTTGCGTAAAATTAGTAATTCGAACTGAAATATTTGACTACATAAAAATTGGTAAAAGTTCTAGTTGCTAAACAAGTTATTGTATAAACGTTCACATGCTAACCATTAGGTTTGCGTTACAATTATTTGTAAAGAGATTTTTTGCTAAGTAATAATTTGTCAAATGAAATTATGCGAAAAATTGTTTGGGAAGTGATAATTTGGCAATTTCTTTTCGATGAAACAAGGGAGACCCGTAATATTGATAATTGATAATCTTTAAAATGTTGTTAGTTGAATAGGTAACAATTTATGTCAAAGTTGTTGAATGAATGCTCCTATAGATAGGTACTGGATAAATTAACAGACATGGTTTTACATACGTTTACATCTCTGAAAATTCAGGCTTCTAAGTAGTTTTATCCACAACGAAGTTTCAGGGGTCGAAAATATCCTGAATGGCTTCAAGAAAAGATGGTTTGGCTGTGACTGAGTTTGCGGGTGGCACTACCGTGTCCTCAGATACACTCGGACTATGGTAGTCCACTGCTGAACATGCCGCTCCCAAGTTGCACCATAACAGCCGGTTCTCCGTATTCCGGTCCTCGGGGCGTCCCACGCTGTAACGTGTCTTCGGATTTGCGGTTAAAACCTATAAACACACTATAACACACTAAGCTATTTATGATCTAAATTCTAAACAATAATATGGTATAGATTTGTGCTCGGCTGATGGCCATAGACTCGTCCCCTATTACATGGGACTTAAACATAACTGGCGAAATGTGGGTGTACTATAAGTACACCTCTGCCTAACACTTTGGGGAAAACAGGCGTGATATTACATCATGTTAATATGGAACGGGAAGAATAAACCATAGAATTATAATGAATAACAACAAAAGCCATGTCTGTACTGTGTTAATGTCATCTGAATGTGACTTATATTTCGATGACATAAACACAGCGCATCCGCTAAATCGTTGCTTTAAAATCAATTACAGAAAAATTAATTAAACATGACTGTGTTCTGTTATCTTTATCTTGTATTACATGCATTAACTACTGACTTCCTGTACGAGGTCGATTTACAGCGTTAAAATCTTGTACCAACTATTTTATTGCGTTCACGCAACGTATTCAATCAAACGATAGAGCTGCGCTTTAGGTCTGGTATTTTGTAGCTGGGATTTCTGTTACTGGTATTCAGAATAAAAATATTTGAATTTGGAACAGATTTTTGAGAACAGTGTTCCGCTAGGACAGTTCCGGCGAAAACATAGTGCTAGAACTGCGTATAGTTAGTTTGTGTTTTTTCTTCCTTCATGTTTCCTCTTAGTGAAGGTCTTACGGTTTACATGTAGTATCTTCGCACACATACTTTTGTTTAACAGCTCGTGAAAAATGTTTAAAAATGTAGGTTACTAGGAGTTATTCTCTACTGCAAGATAGTTTGTTTGCAGGTGTCGTGAACCCTATAAACTCCTATTTCGATGTTGAAATTCGAAGTCAATTCGTCAAGTCGTATTGCAAACTAAGGGTACAAATATTAGTCTTATATTATTGTTGGTAGGTATTACCTAGCAGTATTTTTCAAGAATTGTAATATCAGCACAAATTATTTAGCATCAATTTATTTAAGGCGAAATGGGTCCCAAACAAGAGGTTTTGACGCATTTCGGCTGCACGCAAAATCAATATTTTGTCCTCAAAAACTACAAATTTGCCTTATTTTTTTCCATGGTTATTAAAATTGAAGATATTTTTTATTGAATTATGAGGGCCAAAACACGATTGACATACTTTGGCTCGATACAAAAAAATCGCAGTTTCCTCAAAATGTAGCGTTTTTATAAGAAAAAACGGTTTTATTCGATTGTAATTAAAGTGATTTCAATAAAATTTCGTCTATACGTTCACCATTAAAGACTTTAGGGGATTATGGACTTATTTTAATGTAACAGCAAATAGAATTTTAAAATAAACCCAAATATAGTAAATCAGGCTAAATCGGCTCGCTCTCAGAGTCCTGCGGGACGTCATCGAGGGTGGACCTGTGTTAATTTATTTTTTTAAATACGCTCTCTCTAGAGTTGTTAAAAAAAAACAAATAAAAGAAAAACACATTAGATATGAAATTGCGACAGCTCAGAAAAAATATTTCGTAATTTTAATATAGTTTTAATTCATAATATTGTTTTCGAAAGTGTGATTATTTCTATGCTGTTAGACACATTACAAATTATTATCGATAAAATTATAGTCAAGTGCAAGTCTTACATTTTTTTTTTCACCACTCCCGCATGAAAGAAGTGTCTTTCCTCTACGAAAACAGTGAGGAAAGTTGGTTTTTCCTCACTGCTTGAACAGTGAGGAAAGTTGGTTTTTCCCCATTGTTTGAACAGTGAGGAAAGTAATGATCTGTTCAGAAACTAACCTTGCCTGATTTTTTTATGTTAAGTATTAAAGATATTTAAAAAAATAAAGAATTATTTTGATTTGCTTTGTGTCTATTTAATTTATTTACCTATGATGACTGAATACTTTCTTGCTGGGCGTGGTGAAAAGTTTTGTATGCAACATGTGAGCAAGTTCATTTGCTATTCGTTTTGTTGAGTCTTTCACTTACTCAGGATTGAAATTTATAATCACTCGCTGTATTTTATATATTATATAATTGTACTGTATATTATATAAGTTATAATCACTCAGGATTGAAATTTATAAGACTCAAAATCAAAACTCATAGGAAAAACGAACTTTCCTCACATGTTGGATAAATAACTATTATCGTCGATTATGAAGAAGTTTTTTTAGTCAGATTCATCCATGTTACTATATTTACTCTCCACCGAACTGTCTTTGCTAATATCATATCCTATATTAATAAACATATAATATACAATTGGTCTGGTTGTCGGTTGTATAAAAAATATTTAAAACAACTTTCACTCTGGCAAGAACAACGGAAATTAGAAAAAATGCTCGAAGGCCCGGAAAACGTCGCCCTAAGTGTCACATTAGTTCATTTTAATTATTATCTATGTAATTTTTTCTATGCTTCGTTTTCCCAAGAACACAAATCACTTTACCAATATACCTGTTACTTATCATCCCTGTTCCTGTTCCCATCCTTACCGCAAACGTGTAGAATATTAATCGTTTTTATACGACCTCCGGATGCGTCCACGCTTGTGAATTCACAACTAATGTTTATTAACACCGATTACATTTTATTTGTATATATTGTATTGTATATAAAAACCTTGTTTATTTTATTATGGTTTGAGGTTCATGTGTTGCATTACGAACGCTTTCTTGTATATTTTTTGTGGCAGATTTAGAATTGGTGTAGAATTACGGAATTTGGTGAAAATCTCGCCCAAAAGAAAAAAAATGTGGAAATGGTGTGAAAATTATTAAGTATTTTCGTTTTCATCTCTCTTTTGAGAATAAAAGACATCTGTTATTGTTCCAAACATAACTTAGGATTAGGGATATCTACTTAAGGTACTTCAGTAAAGCTGTTGACCTTTTGGTTGGTTTTAGCAAATTAATAGGTCCTTCGCTAATCTATTATCACAGCCCCTCACCCGTTTCCATAGTCATTATGCCGGACACTAACTACTAACTGCCTTCATCCGTACTTAATTCAACTCCAAAGAAAACTAGTAATTTATACCTAACACATTACCCCAATTGCCAAATATACCTTATTCCACTAACTTTACCTGTTGAACTTTAATCTTTAACATTCACGTAATAAGGTTGAAGTTCTCTTGCTCAAATTATTTGTTATTTTAATACCTCAGCCATTCTAGCCCAGTGTCCCCTTACGGTCCGGTGAACAACGGACGGGGGCACTTAATTACGTGATAGTGGCGGTCCATTTTAGTAACACTCCCCTCTTCAAGTGTTTTGCACGTGTGCCCACTATTAAGCCACATACTAAACTTGTACGATGAAAGCTTTGCTGGGAAATTTGCAGTAGGATAATTTTATGGTGGAGTTTTAGTTACTCTGTGTATCGTTGACAGTATAGCCATGTAGCCAGAGGAGCTATTTTGGGACCATGTGCCGGTTTGACAATACAATTTAAGGGTACAGGGTGTGTCTTAGATTTGGGGCTATCGTCCCTTTGATTAATACTATCCTAATGGCCCACCGGAATTTGTAATTCGGAAGTTGTGGCAGTAATGTTCTTAGTTAAATTAATGTTCGCATAATTTGTATGGAATCATTTGTTGTAAAATGGGAACTACCAAATAAATGCACAGCACCCAATGTTTTTTTTCCTGGTTCACATCAATTGACATACAACATCAATTGGCATACGATATAAACCACATAAAAATAATATATTTGTGTAGGTACTTTTAAAGAATAGCAACCCAAAAATACCCAAAAGATCAGATGTACTTTACTCGTTCGTAGGAAAAAAAAATACTTATATCTGTACTTACTTAGTTCTACTATGTAGGTAGGTACTTACCTTCGAGTTTGAAATAGCTTGTGAGATAAAGAAAAAGTTTAAGTACATTATCAACTTTTCAGTAATTCTAATTACAAAGAATTTTTGATTATTTATGTATGTCATTCCATCGATCGTAACAAGTTTCATGATTGGAATGGCTTTCCGGACATTCAAGACCAAAGGAGCTTTTCACAAACTATGTCGAGCGTTTAAACGTTCTAAATTCAAACTTCGCAAAGGAAACAAACCGATGCTCGTTTGAGTTTGGACGACAAACGGTCGTAAAGGATTTGAAAATGGAACGAGGCGCAATCACGAAGGATTGTGCCCGAATCCCATTCTACTCACATATCTATGGACGACCAATCAGATAAGAGCTTTTGTACACCAAACGATTCCCCCTCTGTCGCCAGTGTTACTAAAGAGGGAGGGAGGCAGGGTAGGTTTTGTGTGCTTGGTGTGCAAAAGCGTGAAGGGGTCGCGTGAATGACATTTGCGTAAGCGGCTGCCCGCCCTCAAGATTAGCTCTACGATGATTCCCGTCAGCCTAGACTTGAGAACAGTGGAATGGGTAGAGACTTCATTTATTTATTTGTCTACTTATATTCTTAGAAATGAAAGCTTTGCCATGATTTATTGTCGTTTAGTCAAGTATTTATTTCGTCCAAGAAATTGAAGGATTCCAATGGAATCACACTTTTTTCTCATTTCTTTTTCAAGCATTGCAAATTATGGCATTCACGATAACTAGGTAATTGCGTTCTATAAAGACTCAAGTCTTAACACTTTAAAGGAGATAGGCGCGTTTTCTACCTTGAAAAAGCAGTGTTAGTTGAATTTACAGCGCGTACAAAAAAAAAGGTGTCGTGGGACACCCGGTTGGAACGAAGACCTTTTCGCTTTTGCACACTTTTGTTATGTACTTACGTAAAAAAAGTTTCGTGATGGTCAAAATGTGACACTTTTTTCTGTCTAGCTCTCATTCGCCGCAAGTGTGCAGATTATAACGTGCGATAAGGAACTTCGTTTCTAAACGGCGTTTCATAAGTTTGCTTATCGGCTTCAAAGAATTTCAATAGAAGCAATAGAGGCTCTACAGTTTTCTCTGTGCAATCAATGGGAAGGCTCAAGCGTATCCCTAATTTAACTGTATCGGCGGCATGTTGTGAGCGAAGTTGTAATGGTCGCACTCAACCCTCGCCTACCCGCTTTAGTCAAACCTTCCTAGATATATTTTATTTATGGTTTGGATTGAAGAAACTTCTATCTTTTTATGTATATTTTCTGCTCTTGGTTTTAGAAGGTTAAATTTAATTCGTTGGCAATATTTAACCACGTATTCTAACCATGATACTTCTTTATTTAGACTAACTATATCGAAAAGAAAACAACAATAAATCGTAATATTGTAGCGGTTACACCGCCACATACGAACTACGCATCAAATACATGGCGTCACACAAATCCTGCATCGCGCAATTAGAGTTTACCGCGTTAACGACATATTATATAAGACTATCCGACATCAACAGTCGGGCAGTCGGCCCGCCAGACACAACACCCGTCTGGTCGGAGGAACTTCCCTTTTCTATGATGGTGGATGAGTGAACTTTACACCCTGATCCTCATGCCACTAAAATATCATTTTCCTTTTTAATAAACAAGATAAAAATAAAAGTAAAAAAAAGTATTTTCATTATAGTTACTTATCATTTTTTTTTCAATATTTTTGGCCTTGTAAATGAAGAAGTATCATGTTTAGAATACGTTGTTAAAATATGGCCAATGAATTAAAATTCAGTCGGTAAAGCTTATCTACATATTAAACAAGAGCATGCACGAATAGTAACGTTAACTACAACAAGAAGACAACTCGCGAGACAAAAGGCTCTTCTACAGCATTGGTGCAGAAGTGGAATAACCTCAACCTCGTATAACCACTATAGCCTTCCCCTTTTCATGCACTTAGTAGTCTATGACCAATGATGGTTCTACAAATATTGCAAAATTTAGTAGATATGATTGGAACCCTACTTATATTTCTGAGCTGTATTCTAGATAGCTGCACCCCGCGGCTTAACCCGCGTAAGTCTCGATCCCGTGAGAATATCGGGAGGAAAAGTATTCTATGTCCTAACCCAGATCATGGTCTACCCATGTGGCAAATTTCATCCAAATCCATTCAGCAATTTTAGCGTGAAAGCGTAACAAACATATATATACAAAAAGAAATAACTTTTCTTTTTTTGTATTACAATATAATATTGGTTTAGATTAGTTTAGATGACAAGAGCTGTATATTCAGGCTGCAGACTTGATTACTTACACAAACAAACTTTTCACTTTAGCATTTAAAGTGTTTCAGCTCAGTTGGTCCCCTGAAATTAATTTCGCCGGCGAAAAACATTTAAAATGGCTTTTGCCAGCAGTTGCCGAACTTTCCCGACGCTATGGTACGACAAACACCACTTTTAACTACCTCACTTTAGTTTTAATTATAGTTTTAACATTTCTCTAGTCGCTATGGGGGTCCATGATAGTTAAAAGTTGATGTTGTGTTTAATTATTGTAAAGTTTTTGATGCAAATGTTTCAATTTATAAACCACTCTCTCGAGTCCCGACTCCAGTTAAAATATGAATTGCAATAACATTCTTTTGTTTTTTTTCTACTTGTATTTTGATCAAATAAGGCTTATTACAGGTAAATAGAAAAACTTAGCTTATGAAAATCATGGGGAATTAGTAGGGGCGCTATAAAAGGCCACCCAAAGAGGCAAGGCGTGTGTCGTAGAGGGCATACACCGGGTTTTATGACGTGAATTTCAGCCAGCGTTTATTCATGAACAGAACTTGATATTCAGTTACAGCCCGATTCAAACTTAATGGCGGCTCGGAACATGAGGCGAGTCGCTGCGCAGTAATGAATTCATGGGTCAGCGGGGGTGAGGGCTGCGGTACTGCGCAGCGAGCAGCCAACTTCCGAGCCGCCATTAACTTTGAATCGAACTATACCTAAAACTATATTTTATATGGCAAATCGCTATTAGCCCCATAAATAGGGATGATGACTAAAAATATGTTTTTTTGTCCGTCTTGTAGATTATGAAAAAATAACGTATCTACACGTATTTTTTCTCACATAGTTAAAATGTGCCATGACGTCACGAGTATGTAGATTTTATACTTACTCGTGACGTAGCGACCCCCACTCCCCAATTTTAATGCGTTTTACTAAGTAATTTTTTATTAATATGATAAAACAAATGACGTACTAATTTTTTTTTTTTTTTTTTTGACCCAGGCGTCATCTCTATTGCCTCAATAGGGTATTACACCCATTTTTGAAAAGTTTCTCAATTAGATTCTATAGTGCTAATGAACCACAAAAAAATCACAATTATTTTATTCAATCGTTAAGTGCCATAAAAATGCATTGAAATTTTGCGTTTTCAAATTTCGCGCGTAATTTGACGAAAACGCTGGACGCAGTGGACGCCATATTGCTCTGTGGTCATGACGTCAGTTGGCTATGTAAACAAATGCAGTGATATTTTTAAAGTTATTAATTTGATAGTTGACAGTTAACACGTTCTAAGTTTACATAGCCGTATGACGTAATAACATGGCGACTACTATCTAATGGTGTTAAGAAACAGATTTAAATAACTGAAACCTTTTAACTGAATTTTAAAATTTAGTTTGCTATTTTATGAACTAAAACTAACGTTTTCCGATTGCTTTTTGCCTAAGCTATCTCAATAATATATTTTTAGATTTTTTCTCATATAGAGTAAAACACCCTATTATAAGTGTTTAATGTAGCTTAGGATAAGTCCTTTTTGTTAAGCCGTGTAGATACAGACGCGTGTAATGTGTATGTGTGTGTTCGACTGCGAGAGCCTTGTGTCTACGCTAAAAAGCTAGCCGATGGATCTGAGCGAGCGTTACTGTAATGCTCGTAGTCCCGTCCACACGCAGAATTCACGATAAATTACATTACTCATTACACGCCTTTAATTGGTTCTTAGGGTAAAAATGAAGTCCTCGCGCATATTTGGGAGTGGCGCGAGGAGGCGAAACGCCGAGGCTTGACTCCGATGCCGCGAGAAATCGCGGCACAGCGGACAGAGCTCCGACGGGATCTCATGGCGTCATGGAGAGTGCGATTGTCGCAACCCAGTGCTGGGTACGCCACTATTGCGGCGATAAGTCCCCTCTTTGAGGAGTGACTGGAGAGGCGCCACGGCGTCCTCACCTTCCGCCTGACGCAGGTCCTCACCGGACACGGCTGTTTCGGGAGGTACCTGTTTCGGATAAGGCGGGAGGTAACACCCGGGTGTCATCACTGCGTGGATCGCCCGGAGGACACGGTGGAGCATACGGTGGAGGTATGCCTGGCTTGGGCAGAGCACCGCCGTGTCCTCGTGGAGGCGATCGGTGGCGGGGATCTTTCGCGTCCGACCCTGGTCCAGGCCATGGTACGGAGCGCGAGGGCATGGGAGGCCGTCACCTCCTTCTGCAAAGCAGTAATGCTCGCGAAGGAGGAGGCGGAGCGCGTGAGGGAGAGGCAAATTTCGCGCCCTCACGCCCCTAGCCGCCGCAGGAGGAGACGCCCTGGGCGTCGGGAATCGATTGCCTATTCCCGGCCACCGTATGCGCGGGCTTGCGGACGGTGAGCAATGGGTAGCTCGCCGTCCGGTAAGGACCAAGCCCGGGTCGACGGCGCGTTGTGTTCCACGCGCGCCTCAAAGAGATGTCAGCGAATGAAGGGGTCCGCCCAGAGCGCTCCACCCAGAGCGGGAGGAGTCATTTGATGATTTCCCAAAAAAAAAAGGTTAAAAATGAAATGAATGGTTCACGAAAAGAAGAAATCAACAATCAAAAGACCATGTAGAAGACATATTTATCCACAATCTGGGGACCTTCAAACTCATTTGCATTTTCCCGTTTTAGAACAAAACAAAAATAAACAATTTAATCCCGTTATTTTCGGTAACTTTGTACTGCAAAGAGGACCGAAGATCTTCAACATTTGATCTCTAAGTTTAAACAACTGATTCATATTGTATGCAAATGACCTATGTAAAGTACATAGTTCCGTCAACTCCATTGAAATGTCATTAGGATAGTTATGAAAGGACATTGTCGCTTGACACGGGTCTCAGTTAATTTCCGCCGGGATTCGGAAACTCCCGAACTCCTAATAGACTTGACTTTGTAAACGAAGCTTGAATATTATGAATTCCTGGGGCCGTACCATAAACATTTGCAGGGTAGTTCTAGTGCAGGGGCAGTTGCACCGCACAAGGTTCAAAATCGCTTGACACTTCACTTTTTGACACTCTTTCTGGCTGGAAACAATGAAACAAATGAAGTTTGGTTCTTATTTCAAATCTTTTTGAAAGAATGGAGGAAAAGCTTACGAAAAATATTGTAAAGAACGCTTCGTGTAATAACAGCCGCAAAATACAATAGCTTTTGTGCAAAAATTGTGGGCATAAAGTGATTTAGTTGAGTTCCGCCGTGGTCTGATATATAGTTGTAACTTCTTCAAGAAGAGATCAAGTTCTTTGAAATAGTCTAGCTAGGAGTTGCTCGAGTTCCAACGCAATTGGTTTTCCAGAATAGTCTTAGCTTCCGTATCAACTAACATGAGTGAACGCTAGTAAAAATTTCGTTAAAACCGAAAATGTTTAGAGCTGGTGCTGTCCTACTTTCAAAATTAATTCAGTTAAGAATTCCCGTCCCCATAATTTGTAGGTTTACGTCCAATGAGATAACTTTTCTGTTTTTGCAATCCTCACCCTGGACTCCCATATTTTCCGAACTCGAAGCAAATTGTCAGGTTTCCTGTAGCAAAATTTTCCTCCATTAAAAGTTTTATGTAATTACATTTTCTCGGCTGCGATAAACAGAAAGGTTTCTGAGTAGGTGTGCTGCCACTTGAGTTAACGACGCTTTTCTAATTTATCGCTTACAAATTGCAGGTTTCCCACTAACCTATTTTCCTTACCTTTTTGTATGGGAAAATGAATAGCTGGTATAACTGCACCTGTATTTTCCCTTGCTGATCTCACTTACCTATAATTTCGCAGAAAATACTTGGATATGTTAATGTTTTCAATCTTCCTCCACATACTAATAACATAACAATGACCACTAAATTCGCTCCCACGTTATTGAATCCGCCGGGGACGTGCCGCGACAAAATAAATACACAAAATAAATTATCCGTTTCCAATAAAACAACATCCTTGCTACGCTTCGTGAGGCACTAAGTGCGGGGTAAAGTTGCACAGAACAATTTATTTTGTTGCGTATTTTGTGGGGATTAAAGTTGAATTTTGGTTATGTAAATGATAGGTTCGTGGCACGCGACGCATATCTTTCGGGCGTTCGTCGATTTTTCAAAAACCCATCCTCTGCGCTTAATCGAGCGGATGTAAACATACCATTTTTCGCGTCTCGCGGAAAAATATCGATATCTCGCATTGTAGTGGAACGAGACAGCGGAATAGAGGGGCTCCCACGAATGAATATGTTTTCGAAGTCTGCGATCATTAATCATGCATTGAGTGGTGGCACAATGCGTCGTGTAATGGAGGGTTTTGTCGCAAAATAGCGGTAGGTGTACCTATAATGCACGTAGCGAGGATTCCGAACAATGCGAATAAAAGGCTTTGTTTCAGTAAAGATAATTCATCTTGCCTCTACGATGTAGAGTTGACGGAGCGCAGCTTAGTGGATTAAACTATTGCATGAAGTGGCTCCGGGGATAAGCTGGCTGTGCGCTGTGCGTGGAGCCATCTTAGTCTGTAAGGCTAAGGGCTCCATATTGTTTCAAACAATACTAATTCACTTACAACTTTACAAAGTTAAGTTCAGTAAAGCGAATTAATGTTGAGATGTAGCTCATCACGTATTTAAATATTATTTTACCCGACTACGGCGAAGCAAAAAGGAGGGTTATGGTTTTGACCGGTATGTATTTATAAGTTAATAGATAATAAGTTAGGATAAGAGTTAGATAAGTACGCTATCGCAATACCTAGGTTACCCTGTAATGATATGCAGGGTGGAAGGGACATCGACGCGAAAACTGATACCATGGATTCAGTACATGATTCTTGACACCCACTGCGTTGAAAATTTTCGTCGGTTATTAAAAAAAAAAGTCTGTTTCATAGAAAAGTACGCGGTCAAAATGAATGGAACAGCTGATTTTTTAAAAAATATCCGACGAAAAATTTCAACGGAGGGGTATTCAGAATCATGTACTGAATCCATGGTAGGTATCAGTTTTCGCGTCGATGTCCCTTCCACCCTGTATGTAAGTTGGAAATAAATAAATAAATGAATGTATATTCATCCGATTTTTTTATAAAAAAAAAAAAAAAAAAAACAACTGTGAAAACTTACGGTTATTCTACTCTTTCTAAAAACTATTCAAGCGGACAACTCTGCTGTGTCACAAACATGCAAACGACAGGACATGTTATTTGACAGCGGAACTCATATTTAACGCATATCATTGATTCAATTTATAAGCTATCAGGAACACCGCTTGCAAACCTAAAACGAACCTTCACTGTAGACATTAGAGTTTAATTTCAGTTGTAGCGTGAAGGTGTTTATGGCTATGTAAATGGTTTACAGGGGATGATTAAAAATGGTCCGAAGCTATCCATCAAGCGACAAGTCGCCTGCGATACGCAGCGCGTCTTATTTGAATAACGCCCTTTGGATAGCGAATGGCGTGGAGATGGTTTACTGTATTTTATTATTGAAGTTTTGGAAAATTAACGTTGAACTAATAATTAACCCTTCGTAATACCTAATGTAATGTTACTTTTTGATTTAACAAATTATTCAGTTCTACTTCCTGTCTTCTTCCCGTTAATGAAATAACATATTCAAGAATCTTTTCATAAACTATGGAAAGTCCGTTCTGTTGTCTTTTTTGCTTTACATTAGCATAATTTTTTATCGATCTTTTTGGTTGGTATATTGGCGTGTGCTAGCTGTCATAAGGTTATTAATTTATAATTTAAATTGTGTTTTGCGTAATGTAAATTATCTTGTATACTATTGTATAGAATCATTTTTTTTCTAACTGAACAGACAGCTGTGCTGCTGGGGAGTTTGTTGCGCCACTTCTTCTTCCCAGCAAAAGCACTTGGAAGTGGTGAAGGGTGGGCGTTTTGGGGGACTGTCTTATGTAATTTTGACGTTCGAAAAGTGCTGATTCTCAGCCTAGTATGAATAAATGACTTTTGAATTTTATCTTTTTAGTATAATAATCGACACCAACATACCAACAGATATAATAAAGGATTTCAGTAAATTCATATTCATTTTTTATATTTATAGCAATAATTCGACTCCACCCCTCTCCAGCACACGTACAGGGTGTGCTCAATCCGGTAGATTGATCGTTCCGTATCGGCAGCGCACAAATTGAGGCTCATTTTAATATTAGATCCGGATAACTATAGATGTAGTCTAACAAGTGCATGCATAAGTTAGCCAGACAGATTGTTGATAAGTACCCATGTTGTATGGATGATAGCCGTGATAGAAAATGTTTGGAGACTAGAAAATCAATGAGGAACGGTTTTGCAGCGTTTTGTTACAAGTTTCGCAGATTTGTAGATAGTTTATAAGTGATTTTAGTATCGACATGCTGTTTTCTGTTTTGCTTTTGTTATTATTTTTGCACAGTTTTTGCATTCTTGTGAAATAAAAAATAGGTTTAACTTAATGTTTATTTATGTAGGTTAAAAAATACATATAGCATACTTAGTCATTATCTATCCTGTTACATCTACATAAAACAAAATCTCCCAAATAATAAAGTTCTTAAAAAATCATAACTCAATATCCAAGCACTCATTCAAATTTCGATTAACCCTCGAATGATGGATGGCCCCAATAATAATAAGTATCCAATGGATTTATAATCATAATCCTAATGTTTGTTTACGGCCCGTATCTGTTGGGCACAGGCAGCACCCCATACAGCCAACGCCAGGCGCCTAATTGATCGCTCCAAACTGTTTACAGTACTAACAGTAACTACATAGCGTCTTGTGGGTTTATAAAAGGTTTGTTTTAGATCAAGTTTCGCCACTAAGTTACCTAGCTTTTGTGTTTTACGAAGATCAGGTTATGGGACGACTCAGTGGGTTCATTTTGTGACGTTTTCGTTTAATAAAATAGATTTTAGAATCTTTATAAAACGGCATATGCATCAGAAAAATTTCTCAGGAGTGTGGCTTTTCTGTAATAGGTTAAATATGGTATCGTGTACTTAGTGTTTTTGTATTTGATTTTGACGATATTAAGCCATCGTAAATATTTGCATCTACAAAATTACGACTCATTTAGATACGTCGCGCGTCACCGCCCGCCGTAGTAGTTTTTGTGGCATCCCTACGCGTAGGGATGTCGCAAAAACTATAGTAAACTCTTATTGTGTATGGTTATAATTAGAAATGGAGGAATATGAATGAATATGAATATGAAATCATTAAAATAATAATATTCGCAGGTATCAATAAACACGAGCTTGTCGAAAATAAATCGGGTTCGATTTTGAGCATCAATTGGTTCGAGTGGACATTTACACAAAGTGGCCGAGAGTAAACAAAAATATCTCTAGTTTGTTTATTTTTTCCATCCCTGTTTGTTCGGTAGCCGCGTCATAAAATATGTCAAACCGGCAGTCACGACATATATGTATAGCGATCGCTATTCGACCGAATTCGGTCGCAAAGTCCTAATGGCGTCTCTAGACGGTCAAAATTGTTTGACAAACATGACAAAATCACGTTTGTCAAGCACGTCGCGAGCGTCTAGGGACGCCATTAGGACTTCGATCCTTCGATCACTATCTATGTCGAGACTGCAGGGCCCGCTCAATAAAACTGGAAGTAGAATGTTAAGTTAATACACATTGCAGGAAAAATGCTAAGACTTATTGCTGTAAAAACTGCCCTGTTGGTCACGTGGTCGAAAGCGCGACTGCTGAGCGTGGGGGTTCGATTCCCGGGTCGGGCAAAGTGTTATGGGGTTTTTCCATTAGAAATTTCTTAGTAAAATTGTAAATCGTAAAAGTTTATTTGGAACAAGTTACAAGTACACAAGTTTACAAAAGAAAACGAAAATAGCTACAAAAGTTAAAACTTTGGCGCAGCTGTGGTGTTAGTAACAGCCCGGAGTTTGGAAGTTGGCGATGTGATGCCTCCGTGCTTCGGAAAGCACGTTAAGCCGTTGGTCCTGCGCCTGATCTCTCTCCGGTCGTGTCGGATTGTCGTCCCATCGGACTATGAGAGTGAGGGGAGAGAGAGTGCACCTGTGTCTGCGCACTCTCTTGGCACTATAATAGTAGTTGGTCTCCTGCGCCGAAGGCTGATCTCCACTGAGATTGGTCGCGATGGCCGAAATTTGGTCTGGAAGTCTATTATTTATTTTACTGTAAAAAAAAGTTACAAATACTAAGCAATTAAACTAAGTTTTAAACATTCCTTACTCAAGTAACTCCTATAGTATAGTAGGTAGGAAAATTAGTCATTTACCAAAAAATAAGCTGATAAACTAATGTAATTGCTGCATAGAACACGAAACTTGAATAGCATCTAAAAACCCAACAAAAAAAAGACATTCTTTACCAAAACGTGTATCAGGCTATCTAGGGTACATATTTAATTACATAAGTGAAACATGACAAACGCGTTCTTAATTTAAAAATTCTATGCACGAGCACCTTCGAATTACTTCGCGTCGCATCGTTATCTACCATCGACCATAACTAAAGTTAGGGCAAACAGGGTCGATTTTTTTGTCGCAAAAACTGTCGCGTCATGTCCGGAGCTGCGACAGTTTAGTCGCATGATGTCAAAAGATTTGTATGAAGTGCTGTGTCACTGCAAAAGGTAGAAACTCATGTTATATTGTACACATGTGACAGTTATGGTGCGATTATGCAGAAATGGCCGTGTCACTGTTTTTTACGAGGTATAAGGGTAGGGCATACATACAATGCTCAATGTAATGAATAAAGAGTGAACCTATGTATGTTGCACTGGGGAATATTTTTCAATCATAAAACTAATACTATAAGGGGTACTTTTATTATTTGATCGATTTGTAAAATTTAAGGGCGTATCCTAAAATTTGGCAACATCGCAAATAGCTGGCAAATATTTACCTGATTTGATTAATTTGGTAATAATACTTTATGGAAATATGAAATGTGGCTAACTAGCGAACTAAAATATTGTTAGTGAAATGCAATAATTAATATCGTAACACCGAACATTTAGATACTTTTATATTTTAAAAAAGTATTTGGAAACTTTCCGAATGCCTTTTTTACACCTAAAACGGTTACAACATCAAATTCAGTGTTATAATTGCAATTCATTATTAATATTCTAGTTCGCTATTTAGCCACATTTCATATTTCCATACATTAATATTGCCAAATTAAACAAAACAGCGAAATATTTGACATCTATTTGCGACGTTGCCAACTTTCAGAATAAACGCCCTTAAAGTTGTTTGTAATTTTGTTCTGGCAACATGAATTAATAAAAAGCTCATGTCCAATCAATACCAGTACCCTAATTACGTAATGCAAAATCAATCCGAATCTGAATCGTTTTGAAACAGATTGCTAATCCATTGCTCCGTAAGTTCGAAAAGAAAATCTGCAGAGCAACGTAAATAACGCAATGAATGTTGTTGAACTGTCAAAATGAAACAGATTTGTCGTTATCGTTTACGAAAATATGTTGCGTAATTAGAAAGCAGGTTTATAACCAGAAGCGATCGACGCGATCGTTTGTATGAATTTTGACGTACAGGCGCCAGTAGGTCAACCTACCCGAAACTGTAAAATTTTCCCAATCAACTTTGAACGTTAAACTTTAGTGATAAAGTTAAAAATAAATTAATGAAATTTGACAGATTGTAGTAGTTTGATGTGCTGGCGTCTGTACAAACGCGATTTGATTGATCGCGCGACCACATAATTATGACTTTTGGTTAGTAGGCGACATTAAGACTTGCTTAGGTATGAGACTTTTCGATATTGTAATCTATTCATAAATATTTCACAGTTGGACATATAAATCAGCTTATGTACCATAAATTATTGATCAAATAATATTGATACCTTTAAGCTTCGTTCAGACTAGCGCGACGCGACACCGGCTATTGTTATACCGTGAAGTTTTCTTAGAAATTGTATTGTTCGAGTCGCCTCGCGCCGTCGCGTCGCGCTGGTCTGCACAAGCCTTTAATCAGCTCATTGGGCTGCACCAAAAGTATCATTTATTTAATAACGTCATTCCCAGAGATCACCCTAGGCGTCTGTCATTCCCACGCACAACGCCTCCGAACAATACGGACGTTATTTTTTATTTAAACCAATGTTTATTTTATTTATCTCTTCTGTTATTTTATTGGGGACGCACACAATAGTTTTTGCGACATCCCTACGGCGACACGCGCCGTAAATGAGTCGTAATTTTGTAGATGGCAATATTTACGATAAAATAAATGATTAATAACTAAGTAGGTACTTAGGCTATTTATTATTTATGCGGTTATATTGCATAAATCTTAATGTGGACTCTACTCATAACTGATATAATGTTGTGAAAAGAACTCACGAAGCACAGTGTTAATTTCTGTACTACTAAAACTAGATAAAACACAACATCACAATCAACAACATACCAATCCGATCGTTTTTTTTTTGTTGGTTGAATACGAGGCTTTTGGCTACTTTTGTATTTTTTTTTTATTATAATGTGCGTTTTGTTTGTGCAGAATAAACATCTTTTCTTTCTTTCTTTTCTTTTATAAACTCATGGATGACCATGGCGAGTAAAATAAAGATATTTTTCAGAAAATATAATGCAAAAGTTCCTAAGGTCTATTGCCTATTGCCGTTCCGAAACCATTCGTAACACGAGGCTATCCATAGATGGCAAACAAGTATGTTTAACAAAAACATTGGTACCTACCTACTTATTGAATAACGATGCATCGGAAACGTAGGTACGTAACAATTACCATTACATTTAATTAATTAATAATACCACCAACTCCAATAAATATAATTAAAACCCTCGAAAAAACACGCGAAATGAAATAACCATCTTATTTACTTACAACGAGGGACGACGATAATTTGTTTAAAAAATAAGACAATCTCAACTAAATTGGTATGTAAACGTAACATTATCATAATTGCAGGGCACAGTCTGGTAATCAATAAGCCGTCTGGGTAATTTGCCCAAGTATTGATGGGTAAAACAAACATGATTGTTCTGAAGAAATAACTTCTTGTAAAAAATCGTGGGTAATTTCCGATGTGTGTGTTTTTGTGCCGGTAGGCATTATTGGCTTATTTCTTGTGCCTTCATTACAGAGATACTTACCTACATGGAGACCATAGAGACTACATAGTTATTATATCATTTGGTCGCAACTACCAACGGAACGAGCTAGCTCATTTTCGTCAACGTTAGTCACATAATTTATGTAGTTCATAATTAAAATATATACAAGGGAACTGAGAATAGAAGATAAAAGGATTAGTGAGAAATTCAGGCAATAACGAGTCATGAGAAAGATTATTCGCCTTTAAAATCACTTTCAGAAAACATAATTTGCTTGAGCTAAAATGGGCGAAGTATACTTCCTTGTAGCATTCCTACAAAAACAATAACAGAAATTTGATTCTTATCCCAAATGCAAAACGCACTAGACTCCCAAAATAAAATAAACAAAGGTTTAAATGAAGAGGATCGTTAGCCTGAACGTGTTTTCAGGTAAGAAGGAATGCAATTTGCAATTTTGTCGGATCAATATCGAATAACGAGTGAACGGAGAGGTTTTAAATTGCAGCCTCCACAACTCGTTCGACGAGATGTAATGAGGAGGAGTATTTGTTTGTTGAAATTATGAGGAATAGTTTATGGGTGAAGAAATTATTGAGATTTGAACTTGTAAGTTGTGTTTATAAAGGATATGTAATAATAATATATACTCGTAAATAAAAATAATGGATGTATGCACACTTATTTTGGAATGGGCTGATGACCCGTCTGATCGGTGAAAATTGCAACAGAAACCTGTTCGTGAAGCCCTACTTACAGTGTCAGTAAACATACGTGAGTTAACAATCTTAAAGTTAGCAATAGCATTCATAGAAAGCTATGAAGCTTTAAAAGCTTTCTACACCTTAAAACGAAAACAAAACGCGGTATCTCCAGATACCGCAATTATAAAAATACCAAAGGGAGCGTAAACAAAAATTCACTCAGATCCCCGTGAAAAAATTAGCAACAGCTTCTATAATAAATAACCCAGTTCCCGGACCGACATAATGCATAACAATATTTTTCTTTAGTTACCTTCGCGCCCTCTTTGCCAACCAAAGCCTGTCGGGCTCTCAATTTCTTGTACTTCCTTATTATGTCGTAATTCTTCATCGCCCTCCTTAAATTATGATTAAAATTTACGATAACCACAATTTTCCTATCTAGCAACCCAAAGTTGTTTGCTCAAGCGACTTTTAGATGATTTTATGCAAAATTTACTTTGATTATGGGTAAAATTTGCACATAAATGCGCAGTAAGAAGGGTTGAAATGCTAAATGTATAATTTGAAGACTTTTGTTTATTAACTTGGTGTTATCTTTACTAAATGTTTAACAGCAATTAAAAAACATGTTTCAAAGATATACTATCTGTGGACCCTGGGTTACTAAGTGGAGGATATTGATGATACTTTGAGTGAACCTATTACATGATGTAGATTTCCAAAAGAAAGCGATTGCAGCATCCATATATAGACAGCATAAAGCGTATCCAGCGGGGTAATTGCGTAACTGAATTCATTGCGTTACATACGTTGTCAAAGTCAAAGTCAAATAATTTATTTCAATTAGGCACAAAAAAGGCACTTTTGAACGTCAAACGTTACAAAAAATAATAATAACTGATTCTAGTCGCCCATTCCAAAAGGTAGTTTTCGTATGGAGAAGAATGGGCAAGAAACTCCACCGTTACTCTTTTAAAAAAAATCATTATATCTTGTATACACTAATTATATAAGTAATTATACAGGGTGTTTGGCGCATGGACCGACACAATTATTTGGGGGATTGGGAGCGTCATTTGGGAGGTTTCACCCAAAGACCCCATGTCCTAAGTGTCACGGTTATTGAGATGATTTTTTTTGTTTTTTTCACAAAATTAGCCGAAATCTCGCCTTTAAATAGTCATTACTTTTTTGTTTATTGTTCTAATTGCACGAAATAACTTTTATTGTATTATGCAATGTATTCTTATTCTAAATAAATAAAGAACTTTTTAAAATAAAACTATGTTCATAATTTTTGGAAAAAATCATATCTTATTAACCGTGACACTTAGGACATGGGATCTTTGGGTGAAACTTCGCAAATGACCCTCTCAACTCCCCAAAAAATTGTGTCGGTCCATGCGCCAAACACCCTGTATGCGAAGACTGTGCACCTAAAATAAGATTACTATACCACGATAGGTAAAAATAATGAAAAATGAAGGAATGACATAAATTAATTATGTGATAGATGCATGGTGCTCACATACTTACAAACATTGTAAAATTATACTATATTTCTAACATTATAATAAGTAATACTAATAATAATAGGTAAGTCAGTGTGTGAGTTCAAGTTATCACAAAAAATAAAATAAATGTTAAAAAATAAATAATTATACAATTAAATTAGCAACCAGTTCGATTTTGTCTAGACTCTAGTCTAGTCTAGAGTTGTTGAGCAGACAAATGTTTCGAACATATGAAGCAATGGATTAGCAATATCCTTCAAAAGTGTGTTACGCAATTAGGGTGTAGAATTCTTCTTTCTAAAGGTATGATTCCGAACAACGTCGCATGCGGCATTGCTGCCGCGGCATTGCTGCACGTCAGTGCTGCCTGATTTCGAGCACCGCGGCGGCGTGGCACTGCTGTTCGTGGTTTATTTCTTAGCAGTTGTCAATATTCTCGTGTTATCGCTGTGATGAACGCCGCGATATTGGTTTGCCGGCAAGGCGACATTGCTGCGCAGCAATGCCGTCGCAGCAATAACGCGCAGCAATGTCGCGCAGCATTGCTGCCGTGCTCGGAATGTAATCTCATATAAACCTATAGACAATGTATGGGGACAAGTAGTGACGCGGCAGCATTTCCGCGTGCGGCGTTGTTCGGAATCATACCTTAAGGACCACTCAGCGCTGAAGCGCTCGCTGGCTAGACTCGGTAAGTAACAGTATAATAACTAGCCCCAGGTGTCCTCCCCTTTATTAGCTACTAGATGACTGGCTGTAAACTGTATTACACCATAACACTTCACGGCTAACGTTGCATCTACCAAACACCGTAGACTTCTACAAGCTTATTGACCAACTTTGTAAAATACCTCTACAGTATCCTCAACGTGCAATATTCAACCTTATCGTCTAATAAATAAGGTATATTTATAGTTTTTCGGAAGTAAGTACCTTAATATAGGAGTAGCAAAGTTACAGTAGTGCATGTGGCGCAGGTGGCTGTCCCCATCATCTTAAGATTCGAGATTCAAATAAATGGTTGTTTCCTTGACATTATTTAATTATTCATAGGTATTATCTTTGTTTTGTGACGGCTGGGTAGGTACATTAGTTTCAGTTCTGAAGGAATTGCTGGAATATTAGAGTCCTGAAAAAGCTTGATCTGTCAGTATTTTTTTAATAATACTTTTTTTTTAGCTAACGTCAAAACCTGTGTTAAATAAAATATAACACATCAAATTTCGTTTTAAAACACGTCCATATTATTTAACATTGCTAGTGTCGTTATAGATTTTTTTAATTTAAGTATCTGTTTTATAACGTGTTATGTTATTTGGTGTGGACGCGCCATTAGGAATCAAGCCTAGATTACTAAAATAGTAATCCTATATCTACTATTATATGAGCAATATTTGTATATATGTATTTGTAATTACGTTCTCCAAAACGGCTCTAACGATTTTGATGAAAGATGCAATAAAGGACAGGGATGTAGCGGTTACACCGCCACATACGAACTACGCATCAAAGACATGACGTCACACGAATCCTGCATCGCGCAATTAGAGTTTACCGCGCGAACGACATATATAAGACTATCCGACATCAACAGTTGGGCAGTCGGCCCGCCAGACACAACACCCGTCTGGTCGGAGGATCCAACCTTTTCTATGGTGGATGAGTGAGCTTTACACCACACAATTTTTTGTTCCTCATGCTCCTAAAGGGATATCGGCAGAATAGAGGTATAGGAATTTACGAGGGTGAAAAATTGATCTAGCAAAGTCTCATAGGTATCTGGGAAAATTATTTTCTCTTTTTTCACCCGAGCAGAGTACTTAAAATAATAGAAAGTCGATCAAACAAATGCTGACATCTTATTCTCATGAAGCTTAAAATGTCGTGACTGTCATAGTAGCACAGCATTAAAAAACATTAAAAAAAAACAACAGTGACTAAATCGTAAGTGCTTAAACACTTAATAATTTAAATAAAATATAATAAGTATTTGGACGTCGCTCGCTCATACGTCATGTCATGGAAGAAACTCGTAAACTTTACTTTGAAGTGAAAAGTACAGTGACCATCAATTATTTTGAAATGGAATAAGTTCAGTTTTGACAGTGACATTGTACCTATTGACGTTAACTTTTCCTGCCGTCTGATTTTCTCAAGCTGCCCCACTTGACTAGGTGAAATCCGTATTACCAACCGTATCGTCTCCGTACGTATATAGATGCCAAAATTATTTAAAAAAAGCCGATCTGGAAATATTCGCATTAAAAAAGAAAAAACTAGAGTGAATAAGAACATAGTTTATCCCACCGCACAAACCTTAAGAGGGAACAGGGCCTGCGATTCTCCATGCAAATGTATTCCCTTTTTCTCTTCCTGAATAATACCTCTACAGCAATATTTTTTTCATAAAATCAAGGTCTGCTATAGACACGTCCCTGTTATTTCCCTTTTTTCAGCAACTTATTGGTACAGAAAATATGACCCTCCAAAAATTACAAAAATGCCCTGTTTATTCCACCGTGAATAAAGGACTACCAGACAAATTCGAAAAGTTTTTAACATAAAAGAAAGTGATAGGAACCGAGACATACTCTTTCTTAAAATTTTAATGTAAAAAATAATTGAATCGGCTCAGTTTTCGAGGAGAAAAAAGAGGAATACGAAACGACGATCTGTCAATTTTTTTTTGTGATATTTTCGGTTTGAGCTGCAGCTGTCCCTAACGCTCTCTACAGGGGTACCTAGACTTGAGGTAAGACAACGGCAATAGTTTCTTCAAATACCTATTTTTAAAATTCTTAGCAGGCCCTGTTCCCTCTTAACGCTCTGAACGAGACACAATAGAAGTTTTATTGTTATGACGTCTATGGGCGTTTGACATCCGCGAAGGCGTTAATAAATATCTATGTACGTTTCTAAATACCGCAATAACCATAATTCAGAGCACTGCACTGCAATAACACCTGCACCAGAATCATCGATACATCGAAGACTAAGATGAGCACTGCAACACTGCTTGGTCACCCTACTCCTCAATCGACTGACATGAGGTGATTACGGGCCTTGTTTATTTTGTTATTATTGTTTCTTTTTATTTTTTTTATCTAAACACGATCGTGATTATCGAATGTAAGTGTACGGCCAGACTTGTGAGTGATTTCTTTTATTTATAATATTTTTATTTAACCTTTGGGATTGTCCGATGTAGCCACTTGTGAAGGTGGTGACCTTACTCAGCGGTGCGTTTATCGGGCTTAATTGAATATTTCACGGTGAATGGTGAATTATTTTATTTGATTATTCGGTTTACTTATGTTATTATAATGCAATATGTAAAAGTAAAATTTGCTTAATTGAATGAACGGTAAATTAATTGGATTCAACAGTAGGGACATATTAGAAGAATATTAGGTAAGTGTAGAATTTAATTAAACAGTTATTTCATGATTCCATCAAAAACGATAATGCCGAATTCAATTTAGAATATATCAGCAGCAGAGCAGTTCTCAGGCATGATAAGTTCCGCCAGAAATTCAATCAGAAAAAACATACTTAATCGAATTAATTTATGTGTCGAGCGTTCAATATTTAATCATAAATATCAGGCAATAACAATATAGATACTTATCTCACACTATGAATATAGGTGGGTACTTGTTCCGTCTACTATCAAAGCGGCTACCGCCAATGATCTAAGCACTAAGGCATTCTATATTATGTCCAGAATTAATTGGCCGGTGGTAAAATAGGGATCCTCAGTTGTATTGAAATGAATTTCTTTAAATTTTTGGTGACTATTGACTCACACGGCTACACATCAAGCTTTACATTTCCAGAATAGGCTGACGACCTCGCATTTAAAGGAAATCCTATACAATGCAAGATCAGCATAAACTGGAACTTTATAGCTTGATGTGTCGCCGATACACATTTGGAGTTTTCTAAGATTCTTTTAGCTGCTTTCATTAATTTGTGAATAATTGACCCAGTGACGGCTATTTTACTTTAGTATACTGTGAACAACATTGTCAATCTTTTATTTTTTGACTACGAGGCTTTTGACTACTTTTGTAAGTGTGTTTTATTACTTTTTAAATGTGCGTTTTGTTTTTTTACCACGTTTGTTGTAAGTGCCTTCGGGCAAATCAATTGTTTAGCAGTATATTTGCCGTGATTTGATTTTACGGAAACTTTAAGCTGATTGGCAATTAGCTTATCAATCAAGCTCCCTGACTACGTAATTTGGCATTATCTCCAGTTGAAAATTCTGGAAGCAGCTCCCGCTATGAACATCTAAGAGTCCAAGATATACTGGACACTAAATAAATTCGGTCTGACGCTTTAAGCTTACTTTTCAACTTGACAGATAACTTGTTATAAGTGAATAACATTTGACCCGCCCTCTTCGCGACTAGGGTGCACACGATTATTCGCCTTGCAGGATTAGTCATCAACTGACTCATTGGTTTTTAAAGAGCACTTTAGGTCGTGTATGTGAGTGAGGGTTAAATTGATTTTTCATTAGCAAGGTTTTTAAGAATGCTTGTTTGAAGTTTATTTTTAAATTTTTTGCTAATTCTCACATTTAAAATTCAGTGTTGTACATACATACATAAACTCACGCCTTCTTGGGGCAGGCTACTCCTTTTGCGTAGATTACGTTCAAACATCAGCTATCTAGCGCAATGTCTCGTTCACACGAGGACGATTCGTGTTTTTTCACGATTTGTTATTTTTTTACGGCAGCAATGCTTTTTACATGCCCGTGTTCACACGCATCACGAATCGTGAAAAATTACGGACATGTCTTAAATCACGTAGCGTCTTTTAAAAATCACGTTCGTCATTAAACATGAATCGTGATTTTATTATGACGGATCCGCTGAAGCCGCTCGTCCAAGACTGAACTCTGAATCACGAATAAAGTGTGAACATTTTTCGGATATTTTGACGAATCGCGATAAAACTCGTTTACGTATGCAATGTGAACGTGCATCCGTCATGACGTATCGTTTTTTTTTTTTATGAATCGTCAACGACGGGTCCCGTGTGTGTATGAGCTGTAACACATTATCGTAAATGATTAAGACTAATCCGTTTCATTTGACAGTTCAACAAAATTCATTGCGTTATTTAGGTTTTTGAGCAGATTTTGTTTTCGAACTTATCAAGCAATGAATTTCAAAATTATTCAGATTGTGATTGATCGTGTATAACGCAATTAGAGTGCAGGTCATACACGCACACCGGTAGCGAGTACTACGCACCTGACCTTTCTGAAGAACATCACCAATAAGGTCAAGTTAGATGTCCTTCTAGGGCGTCGCCTCTCGGGTAGCTCGCCGTCCGGTAAGGACCAAGCCCGGGTCGACGGCGCATTGTGTTCCACGCGCGCCTCAAAGAGATGTCAGCGAGTGAAGGGATCCGATGAGACCATTGCCTGCCGGGGTTGCGGGAAAGTCCGAATGGTATACCGTGGCCCCCTGGCATTGCACAGGCAACAGAAGGAACACGGGTGGGTTTTAGTCAGTAAGAGTCTGATACGCCCTCCCGCTCCACCCAGAGCGGGAGAAGTCATTCGATGATTTCAAAACCAAAAAAAGGGCTTCGCCTCTCGTTATTTCTATTCAATGTTGTATTAGGTAATAAATTGTTATTAATTTGAATAATTATACATGCACGGTGTAAGAATTAAGTTCTCTAAATCCTATTTATTTTTTGTATTGTATTTACTTTCCTAAAACACTAGTTGGGCTTTTCAATTTAAATTAATAATTTCTCCTTTAGTACCTACAAGCCTGTTGTGTATTTCTTCCTCAAAACAAATGATATAGAAACACAAGGAAATGACAAGTCATTCAGTAGGTAAAGGAGCCATACCCATTTCCATTACTCACATGACATTTCGTGTTGAGAAAATTGAATTTCACAGGAAGAATAATGTAATGTAGGTATAGAGGGAAAAACATTGAGTTTTGTGCAAAAAGAAATGAGGTACTAGATCTATAGTGCAGTGTTATATTATGTTTTTTTTATTTAAATGTTGTTTACAAATAATACAACGATTTTCTTTTTACAAATAAAAAAGGCAATTTAGTTCGTCAGTCAGATAATAAAAATCACTCACGTCTTTTTTGCTTTATCATATTTATATAAAATTGTTTAGATAAATCGTATTATAGTTGGGGAGTAGGGGCTCGCTGCGTCACAAGTCAGTATAAAATCTATCGGGGAGTGACGACATGCCACATTTTAACTCAATGTATTGCCGTAATCTGTGGATTAAGTAAAAAAAGAAAAAATACGTGGCCAATATTTTTTAATAATCTACTTGACGGACAAAAATAATTATTTTGTCAACATCTATTTTGAACTAGGCAGCGGTGCAGATGCCAAGCGACTTGGTTATACTTCACAATGAAACATTGACACTTTTGGACTGACGTAAAATAACATAAAATCACGCCAATAATCCCCCAAGGGTTAGGCAGAGGTGTACCTACTTATAGTACACCCACACGCCACCAGTTATTTTGTGTAACAGGGGGCGAGCCTATTACCATCGACCGGGCTCAAATCCAGACTCCGGGCTGCTACTGAGAAGTTCCAGATAGAAAAACTCAATAACAGTGCCCGACCCGGGACTTTATGCTCAGCAGCGGCGCTTGCGACCACTAGACCAATGAGGTGGTTAGGAGCACACGACAGTGCTGCCGCGTCACTACTGGCACCATACATTGTCTATAGGTGTATATGAGATTACATTCCGAGCACGGCAGCAATGCTGCGCGACATTGTTGCATAGCATTGCTCCAGCATTGTGCGGAATCATACCTTAACTTAATTTGTAGGTAAGTATACAGGGTGGCAGGACAACGAAAAGTAAAAAAAAAAACAGAATAGATGTTCGATACATTTTATTTTATTTTATAACCGGTGAAAAATTTCAGTCCATTGGTTTCGGAATCATGTACTGAATCCATGGTACCAGTTTTCGAATCGATGTCCCTGCCTCCCTATATAACGACACTAAACACGCTCTATTCCTTTCAAACAGACATCATCATACTCACTTATTGAAACAAAAAGTGAGAAGAAATAATTTTCTATTTAGCCAGAATAGGACTTTTACACAGAAACCAAGGACGTTGTAAGTTTCTTATGGATTAGAAATTTACTAAGTGATGGGTAGCAGAGCCACCTGTGAACTAATAATAATTTACTTCGTACCTATATTATCACGGTGCGTTCCGGAATCCCGACGCTGCGCGCTGTGGTTTGGGTTGTACCCCTTCTGTCATATTTCAATTAATGGCGGAAGCCTTATTACCGGCAGTTTCCAGTTTCAACTTTCAGCCAATAAGTAAATTGATTGTTGTAGGTATTGCATTACAATTTTAAAACAGTATTTACACGTTTTTCTTGAGTAATTCGATGCTGTTTAATTTTAAAGCTTTCAGTGTTTTTATTTTTAAAACGATACTTCGTTATGATACCTATTTAATTTACCATGTTGTTTTTCACTTTATTTTTAGCTTTCAGACAAATCGTTTTTGTGACTTTTGTACTTGACGTAGGTAACATAGTATTATTCGGTTTAATCATCTAGAATTTCTCAGTAGCAACCCGGACGTCCGGTCGATTGCAATGGGCTCGCCCCATATTAAATGGGATTTAAAGATATCTGGCGAAATGTGGGCGTACTATAGGTACACTTCTGCCTAGCCCTTCGGGTTAACTAGGCTTGACGTAGGTAATCAATTCCATTTTCAGATTACTTACGAACACACATAAGAACTATCCCATCTAACTCCCAAGCCATGGTTACAGCAAAGTGATGCTCTCAGAAGTAGCCGCCAGTTTATCTCCTATTGAATTTACATTGTGTCCGTTTTTTTGTCCCAATCGTGACTGCCTGATAACCAGGTACGTACATCAGCACATGTAAGTCAGTTATTTAGCATGCTATAAATTCCAGCAACACTTTTGTGTATGCCGCTATTTTTTGCCTTGTTAGCGAAGTATGAAAAAGTTATTAATAAAATAACGCGAACTGATCAGCTGTCAAAACTTTTAATAGTTTACTCTGTGTTATAAATTGTGCTATTTGTTATGAAGGTTCCGTGTTTGACTTGTTGTGGGCGGAGTTTTTGTTTTGTTTGTTCTCTTGTGCTACCTTACAAGCTTGCAAGTATTGTAAAGTAAATCTTTGTAAAACAACATTTAGACGACTAAGCTTCTTGAATACTCTGAAAAAACCTAACAACAAAATACTTTTGTCATCGTAGGAATATCTAGTTTGTCTCCTTTTTCTTGGGCATCATTCTCCTTTTATTTCTATAATATAATAATAACAATATTTAAATAGTGAATAAAACTTTTACAAAATGTGTACACTTAGTCAACAGTATGATTTCCCAAACAATAATTATAGTGCCTAAAAATAAACTAAAACTAAAATATGTTAATAACAGATGCAAACTAATCATGATATGGACTTATAATGTTAGGTAGCGACCCCGCCCGATCTAGGTTAATTCAAACCTGTGTTTCAGGCCATCACTTTACATTTCAATTAAATTGGAACACTAAAATTTTAAGTTAAACCGATATAAAATACTCTATTAACAACTACGAGAAAAAGCGTATTGGTACATTATTATCTAAAACTAAACCTATGTAGGTAAATATACAAAAATAATACTTACGAGGGAATGAATTATCATCATGACAAATTTTCTATAAGTTTTTCTGTGTCTGTGTATTCAGTATCGCTAAATGTTCTGATATCATTTTACTACATGTTTTATAACTTACACTATAGAAGGTTAGTAACTTGTTGAGCCTATTATACAGAAAAGGTCCTAAAAAAAAACATATAAAATCGATTAGCAAACGCATGTCTAGTTTGAGGGTTTTTGCAAACTAAGTCCTTCCTTCTCTTGTCGGAAGGTACTGGGTCGAATGTGGTCGGTCTATGTTGTGCTTGTGATAGAGGGCATAACGTACAGGTTACATCAACGCGTCACCTGTTACCATAAGGATTTAGTACCTACTTACATGATCTTGAACTGCGTTGCGTTGAATTTTTTTCAAAGCAGTATATTTTTCAGAGCGTTGAAATTTTTCGGCAGTTATTAAAAAAAAAACCAGCAGTGTGAGTCGTACTCGCGCATGAAGGGTTCCGTACATAATAAAAACGGCAAAAAAATCATGTCTAACGTACGGGACCCCCACTTCAAAATAAAAATATTTATTTCATTCCGTTTTTATTATTTGTTGTTATACCGCAACAGAAATACATCATCTGTGGAAATTTTTAACTGCCTAACTATCACGGTTAATGAGATAGGTACAGCCTGGTGACAGACCGACAGACAGACGGACAGCGGAGTCTTATTAATAGGGTCCCGTTTCACCCTTTAGGTACGGAACCCTAAAAATTCGTTGTCTCATACGTTTTGCACTTTTTTATGAAACAGCAGATTTTTTACCGACGAATAATTTTTACGCTAAGGGGTCTAGATTCTTGTGCTGAATTCATGGTTACAGTTTGCGATACCCCCCCGCCACCCTGTATGTTACTATACTGCTAGTATAGATAGTGCAATCCACGACGACGCGCCCCACTCCGCTCCGCTCCGTACTAAAGTACAGCTTACATTACAGTAGCCGCGGAGTGGGGCGCGTCGTCGTGGAGTGCACTGTCCTGTACCTAGTTATGTATAAAAATTATACAATATAAACCTTAGGTAGGTACTCAAGTAACATTTTTCCTACTCAAGCAATAGGTATTTAGGTCCGAATACGATTAGTTAGGTATTCCAGTATCCTTTAGGCATTAGCTAATCGAACAAGTAACGGCTATCAGTAGCACTTACTTGGAATCTTATTCGACCGGTACCGTACTCGTAATGGATAGTGGCCCACGAATGCCCGCCACAAATCCCCGCGTTACGTAAGTGTTTTCCTTGAAAAACTTAGCATATATGCAATATTTAGCGTAAGAGCATGAGGTAAAGGTAAATTGTGACGGTATGGGGCCCACTCCGCTGATTGCGAGCGCGCCATTTGCATCAGCCATATTGGTGTACTGTGAACACCGGTTGTACTGTGGTACACTCGGAGGAAGAAGAATATACGTCGATTATTGATATAAAAATCGGAAATTGGAAATATAAAATCGCACTTGCCATGAAATTTCAATACATAGATTTTAGGTAATCTGACTCTTCCCCCTACCCCCTTTCCCCGTACCTCCTCCTGGCAGTTTTGTCGCTTAGTGGTAAGCTTATCAAATTTATCTTTTGTTTTTAGGGTTCAGTACCTCAAAAGGAAAAAAACAGAACCCTTATAGGATAACTTCGTAGTCCGTCCGTCTGTCAGTCAGTCTGTTCCTGTTCCTGTTTCGCGTGGAAGTTTCATAAAATGTTTTATTTTTGGGATTACTAACTCATATTTGCTGTTGGAGTTTTTTTATTTTTATTGCAAATAATATTTATTACTTTTACAGTGTGTTAGTTTAATACATAAAAATAAAACAATTTAAAATATATAAAGCTTATTCGAAGTGGTCTCCATTGGCTGCAATACAGTCCTTTAAACGTTGAGGCCAGTTATCAATACAAGCACGCACTCTTTCCATGGGAAAATTCTTCACTGCCAATCGTATGGATTTAGGGACTCCAAATTATCATGGCGTTTAGAGCAAGCCGCTTTCAATGAACAATCGTATAAAAATGACAGATTCCAAATTCAAATGTAATAGTTATTTATCCAATATGTGAGGAAAGTTCGTTTTTCCTAGAATAGAATCACGAGCGCAGCGAGTGATTATAAATTTCAATCCTGAGTAAGCGAAAGACTCAACAAAACGAATAGTAAATGAACTTGCTCACATGTTGCATACAAAATTTTTCACCACTCCCAGCAAGAAAGTATTCAGTCATCATAGGTAAATAAATTAAATAGACGTAAATCAAAATAATTCTTTATTTTTTTAAATATCTTTAAAACTTAACATAAAAAAATCAGGCAAGGTTAGTTTCGGAACGGGATCATTACTTTCCTCACTGTTAAACAGTGAGGAAAAACCATCTTTCCTCATTGTTCAAGCAGTGAGGAAAAACCAACTGTCCTCACTGTTTTCGTAGAGGAAAGACACTTCTTTCGTGCGGGAGTGGTGAAATAGTTATTTATCCAACATGTGAGGAAAGTTCGTTTTTCCTATGAGTTTTGATTTTGAGTCTTGAGCGAACGAAGGGTTGAAAAATAGAATCACGAGCGCAGCGAGTGATTATAAATTTCAATCCTGAGTAAGCGAAAGACTCAACAAAACGAATAGTAAATGAACTTGCTCACATGTTGCATACAACAACTACAACTACTACTACAACACACAACAACACAACACAACAACTACACACAACAACACAACACACACACAACTACACACAACTACTTTTTCAACTTTTCTTTTCAAATATCTTTCTTGCGGATGAATTTTTCGACGCTATATTTTAGTTTGCATAATTATATATTATATTTAATTTTTTATATATATTAAACATACATGTGAAAACTTAAACTAATGAAATAAAAAATATCTTTCTTATTTTTAATAGTAACAGTATTTATGGCCAGACTAAGTATATCTAGGTTGGTCTGTGTCTTGAATAAGCAAAGCAGATATCGGAGGAATCGAAGTAATTACTGAACTTAATTTAATTTCCAACTTATTAACTTAATTTAAGTTCACGATGTCATAATCCAAACCAATTTTGAACATACATTTGCCTGCCGACTGTACCTGTGTAGGTACTGTACAAAACTAGCACAGCATCTTGGTAATTTGAAAGCGTCTCCCCCGCACCCGCCCCCAGCTTACCATAAGAAAAACACAACTTTTCTTGCGGTTTCACTTTCCATAATCATAGCATACCTGGTGAACCCTATGTATAGTGTGGGTCAACAACTGAAAGATTGTGTATTTTTATAAGGGTTGTACAACTAGTTTCGATTTCGATTGGAAATTTGGATTCTTCAGTTTTTCAGGAGCAGTAAGACAAGCTCGGATCCACCCTTGTGGACACGGTGGACATGACCACAACCCTAATTGAGGTCGACAGGCTGATGTTCACAAACATTGTGTGCGAGCTTATGACCAAAGGAGACTGGGCAAAAGTGCTGTATGGACTTAAAGCAATATGGTTTGGATATTCAATGTACCTAGATTAAATATCCATAGAGCACTTTTTACCGATCGTGAGCGACTCCTAATCCAACGTGACCACAACCTTTTCAAAGGGTTGTATCCGCTCCTGCAATAAAACGCTTGGTACTCTACTAAAGTCCTAACCTAATCTTAATTGTGTAGTGTCCGCTAAGAGTAGGTACTTGGTATAAGCCTTTTCTCAATGTATGTGGGTTTCGTTGGTCTGCAGCATGTTTCAGTCACCCGCAACGATAAGTCTTTTTTCCAGTCCTTTTTATTAGATATATACCGGGTGGATTTTTAAGATGGGGCAGAGTAAGGACAGCTACCTTAAACATTGTAGCTATAGGGAAACGGTATTTAGACTGTCCCTAACTTTTTGAGATATATTGATCTGAATTTACAAAATTTGAAAAAAAATACAGTGTGCAAGAAAATGGGCAGTTTTCAAAAAAACTTGTTTTGATGCCAATAAATCTTGTTTTATACTAAGGATCAAAAACTCTATTGGACCAACTGAGGTTTGATTACTAGAAAAGTCAGAAACGTTTTCCACATTCCATCTTTTTTTTTAAATCTGTGAATGCAGATAGAAATCCTTCATAAAGTTGAGGACAGTCCTAAGACAACGGTTAAGGCACCAGTCCATACTGTCCCATCTCAAAAATCCATCCTGTATATAGGTAGACAAAGTCCATAACATTAAATTTCATTAAATTAAAATATTAAAAAACTTTACAATATGTTACTACTTATATAATTCCGGCTAAGGTGTCTATTACTGTATTATATTACTACGAGTATTACAATGAACGTTAACTTACTATTCGAACTTTAGGAAGTTTGAATATTTTATTTATATTTTTTGGTACCTCGTTTCTTGAATACATTGATTTTATTTACCTCTTATTCAAAGCATCACCTACCTATCATTATTACAACGACATGATATCCTTTACAAAACGACAACTCAATTTTCCTCCATCGTGCATCGGAAAAAGATTCTAATCACCTGACAATCGCTCAACCCATACCATCAACCAAGTCAAATAAGGCCTGTTTGTCGGTTCTACTTACCCTATAACTCAAATACCGTCTGCAATCCCCCTAGGAGGTACCACACAGCTTTGAGCTTTGAGCGCGCAATATCCACGGGCAAACATGCTCCATGCCCGGAAGAGTTAGTTCTTTGAAGTAGGTCTCTTTGCTCGCCAAGATATCATGACTTCTGGGACTGTTTACCATGAGTAACTGTGCTGTGTTAAAAAGGGAAAAGTTTATTTAAACTACGACTTAATAATAAGGGAGGTCACGGTGGAACCTGTCAATGAGAATGCACCCAGTAGGCATCTCATAAACTGCATTTTGATGACTTTTAAGTTGAATGAAAGTCTCGCAGTGCTGCCAGTTTTTTCGGGTTTTTTTCCGATTTTTATGTAACATCTGTTTAATAACAATGTCAAGCGGTAAATTACATTATTATTCTTCAAACCTTCGAATGCTTATTCTACAATTCTCATTAGCAAACAAATATAAACTATCGATTATTGATTTACTTCACAGAGTAAACAATAATTTCAGATCTACTCCTACAGCCCGGCTAGCTCAGTCGGTAGAGCATGAGACTCTTAATCTCAGGGTCGTGGGTTCGAGCCCCACGTTGGGCGCAAATTTTTTGATGTTTTAAATTCAACTGTGAACAGCGCCATCTATCAATTATGCTTGAACCTTTACAGTGATTTGTTATTGCTGTTCCTAGGAGTTTAGACATAATTTCATAGATGGTGCTGATTTCAATATATAAAAAACAGTCACCTGCTATTTAATTTTAATTGCTTTATTTTCGTGAATAAAATTAATCGACAATAATAACATACAGTCACGCCTTCTTCCCATGGGCGTAGGCAGAAACTACAAAACGCCACCTGCTACCGTTACGATCCTTACAATAGGTACTCTATTTGCTTCGTATATGTTCATCATACCTACTTATCAGATACATTGGACTGTAAATAACAATTTTTACCACCAGTTAGAAATTAGCATACAAACGATTCATTATTGTTAAGTATATGACTACATAGGAACCGGGCTTATCGTAAGCTAAGGATCTACCTAGGTAGGTACTTCATGAATTTCACGATTTTTACACTGGGCGACGGCAGTGATTGATTTATTAGTTTTTTTCTTAATAAGTACATAATTAGTCTTTTGTTACTAGCAAGTGTTTATTGCTAGTTAAATTATTTGAAAGCACTGCGCTGTGCAATACAATAAATAATAGCAATAAATCAAATTGTTATTATTATTATATTGTTAACTACTTTTTGTTTCTTATTTTGTAATATTCGAATGTCACTTCATAGATGGCGCTGATTTCAATATGGCAAAATCTTGATTATATCCAATTGCTATAATTCGCTAAGTAATTTGGATATTATCTGGTCGTTAATTATTACATGATAATTATGTTTCGATTATAAATCATGATAGGTACCTACTTAATGTATATATACGATACTCAACATGTTTTCCACTGCTACTTTCGTCAACGTCCATATTACGTTGAAAACACCGGTTCTCGTCCGATCACCGAAGTTAAGCAACATCGGGCGTGGTCAGTACTTGGATGGGTGACCGCCTGGGAACACCACGTGACGTTGACTTTTTGATGATTTTATGGAAATAAAATTCGTCAATTCATAGTTAATGGCCCTGTATGTCTATTTACTATCTAAGGCTATGCTCACGGTTGGTCTTGTTTGTTCATCGTTTGTTTGTTTATTAGAGCTGGTGGAGACTGACTTGTAATGTTTGTTTGTCATGTAACGATTTTTTGTAACGTGTCAAGCTTCGTGCAGACTAGCGCGACGCGACACCGGCTATTGATATACCGCGAAGTTTTCTTAGAAATTGTATTGTTCGAGTCGCGTCGCGCTGGTCTGCACGAGCCTTTACAGTAGTCAGTGCAGCGAGCCGAGCCGCTCGATGCGAGCGCCAGATCCTCCACTCGACGGTCGGCTATTTCGTGAATTATTTTGTAATGGAAACACCTATGAGAAACGAAAATGTTATTGTGCTCAAAGCGAGCGTTCGCCGCGTCTTGTGTATCGTCGTTTTGTAACCAAGATCGCCTCGATATCTGATATTACAAAAAAATGTTACAAGTCGGTCTCCGCCTTTACAATTTTGTTGAACCTACAATCAAGTATTATTCTATCTCTCTATCATCATGTAGACTGTTAACATTCTGGCAATAAATAACGCTTTTTACCGCTAGTTAGAAATTAGCATACAAACGATTCGCTATTATTTGTGATGACATAGAAACCGGGAGGATCTACATGACGATTTTAACACTCTTGGTAACTGCAGTAGGCACCAAATGAATTAAGATAACAACAATTTTATTATATATTTACTATTTTGTTTACTTAACTCAAACTCAAAGCATTTATTTCAATTGAACCATTTACAGGCACTTTTGAATATTGTCAAGGAGTCGATCAGTCATATGAAGCTAGTTGCCCTAGGGCGTATCTAGGATTTATTTTGTTACTTGTGGCAGGCGTAGACAAGCCAAGAATATATCTAAGGTAGATGCTGCATGAGCAATGGGACAGGTTCTTCACAAAACCGTTTTAACACCTCAGATTCAATTGTATCCTAAGTTTTTTGTACCTACCATGGTTTGGGGTACCTACACAGCATACCTACAAGGCCGTCCAAACTGTTTTCGGCCACCGTTGATCTCAGCCATGTTTTAACACGACGCAGTGTAGAAAAGGACCTCTCTATGTTACTTCTAGTGCAAGGTTGTGCCAAGGAAATAAGTATTGCTTTTTTGTTGCGGGAAAGAAACTGTTAAAAAGTGAGACTCAACCATTCGTCTTATAACTTATTATATAATATGTATTAATAGGCGAGCTACGTATATAATATACATGTTTATTAATAGGCTACCTACGTAATATCACTTTACGGTTTGTGAGCATCTTCTTGGAGAAGAACGCGTAAAAAACTTCACCTAATTTTGTACTTATTATTTGAATGCTACTTATGGCAGAACACTGTAATACCTAATTGATAGTGTTGTAATACCTTAAAACCGTGTGCACAAATAAACACATTTGATTAGACATGTCACTAGCGAACATTAGTGATATTAGAGATTTAGATAAATAGTAAAACTAGACTAAAAACCACCAAAATTTAGTTTACTCCTGTCAAACGATGATTTCCCATTCTGAAATAGACTAAAGTGGCACAACTTAACTATATTTTAGTTTGACAGCACTAAGATGGTAATGAGATTTTAATTTAGTGATAATTCCATCCATTCCATTCATGGAATGAATGAATCATCATGGATCCATTTCCATTTTTTTCCGAATCACATAAACAGTCAAACATAATATTATAACTACACATTCACTCACGCGCATACACATACATACACGACACTTACATACATTTAGACAAATAATATGATTTATTTAGTTATTTTTTATCTTGTAAATTCTTTATATTCAATTCAATTCAATTCAAAATATTTTATTTCACATAAACCTACAAGGGCACTTATGAAACGTCAGAAGCTAGGTGCACGGTTCCAATTGGTCGTTTCCTATGGAGAAGAGCCGGCAAGAAACTCCACGGTTATATATTCTCGGTATAATATTCTCTTGTTTGCATACAAGTACCTGGAACGCTGTCGTCTCTCCTCTTGGAGGTGGGTGCTAATGGCCGCGACACAGTATTCTATACTAATGCGGTTGTTAGAGATCACAAACTTTCTGTAAAATTTTATTTGTTCCAATAAATATTTTTGATTTGATTTTTGTTTTTGAATTTTGCTATTCTGAATTTGACGTTTTTCACCTAAAATTTTAATTGTCTAACTAAATCTGACCATTTTTAATCGCGAGTAAAAATGGTTTGGAGTAATAAGTTGTCTTGGACTAAAATTCACACGAACACCTCGACTTCGGGTGCAAAAACAGTAGGTACTGTACTGGATTTTTTTCTTTTCTTTTGATCATATCTCGAAAACGGTGTGTCCTATCGCAAAAATAATGCGAAATAATAAAAAAAATTAATAAAAATAATGAAAATTTCGACCCCCTTTATAATCCTTATACCGCTAATACTCAACGCGTAGGTAATATATATTTTTCATACAAAAAGTGAAAAATTTCATATAAAACACATCGAGGGTGCCCCAATGCGCGCCTCCGGCTCTAAAAAAATTCACGGGGTAGAGGAAGCAAGTATGTACCACGAGGAGTAGCAATTGTCAAATTCGATTTAGTTGTGTCAAATAATTTTTAAATTTATACTTTTTACTGCAGAATAACTTTAAGATTCTCATAGCCAAAAGTAAGGAATTTTAGTGATAGTTTAGTTCGGTGTACAAGAGAATCGGCACCAGTGTCATGCGCAAGGGTCAAACTTTTTACACCTTACCATGTGACTAGCATAAAACAACATTTCTGCATGTGTCCAAACCATGACAAATCAACATTATCCAGTACCTACCATCATTATAGTACAGGTGTATTTCGTTTCTTATAGCTTCGACACAGAGGTAATTGTGCAGCTTCCTTTACGACATCATTTAGAGCAATTTTGTATAGTTTATATAAAACGTAGGTAGCACGCGATGGATGCCATATTGTTTGTGAGCGAAGTGACAACATGACAGGGCTGTTGTGTCTCTGCTTGAGTGTTTGTGGTAAGAAATTAATTATCTTATTCAGTTATTTACAGGGTGTCGGGTACATTAACTTTATTTTTATTGGTACTGAACCTTCACGGTTTCAATTAGTATTTCCTAGTTGATATAGCAGTACTAGGATATGTAGAATCTTGTATAAAATCTTCCTTCCCTTATGTCCATTTAATTAGGTTCGCTGAAATACGTCTTTTTCTTCCATGCCTACATTTCTTGTAACGGTCATCTCATGTTACTTCCTAGTTATTTATCAAACACACTATCATCTTTAAAATAAATTAACCATTTTATTTGTACATACTGTACTAGATCTTTATCACGTCAATTAGTTGGTTTATATATATTTTTCCTTAACTGAGCTCAATGTGCACTAAAAACACCAAAAACTAATCGATGGCGATTTAATTTGTTAATTGTTCATCAATCAATCATCAGAAATCGATTAACAATACATATAATAACCCCGTCTTAGCTGTCACGCAGTCAGGTCTTGACTCACTTACTGACTGATTCATCGACGCCCAGGCCAAACCCTTGGACCTAGAAAACTGATGCACGGATTTTAGGATTTCGCATGAAATAGAGCAGTGGTGGCTCAGGGGTAACGGCCCTGACAAACGAATAGTTGATCGTAGGTTCGAACCCAGGCAGCACTTTACTTTGTGAAAATAATTTCTTCACCATTGCTCTCAAAACGGTGAAGAAAAACATCATGAGAAAACGAATGTCCGAGAAACAAAAAATTTGAAGACATGTGAAATGAAATGAAATTGTTTATTCTGTAAATGGGATATAGGAATCACTTTTACACGTCATCTTAAAAATAAAATTAAAAATTAGCTAGATGAGTTCGGCGTTTCCTATCTGACTACTCTGAGAAGAAAGGCCGAAACAAACTCAGAGGTTACAGTCTCTTTTAAAGTCCAGACATAATCTTGATCAGGCCATATGAGGATCATGAAGATTAGTCTGAAATGGTCTTTTGAGAAAAGAACCACACAGATTTGAGTGGACCTGTCCTGTTAGTGCAAGCATTTGTCAGTAATCGTGGAGCTCAACTCAGAACTTAAGGAGCTCAACTGCTCAATGTGACATCTACCAACCCGCACTGGGACCTCATGATAGATTAGGTATAGCCCCATTACCTCTCGAAGAGAGGAGGCCTATTTCCCAGCTGGTGGGATATGACTGTTTATGCTATGCACGAAACAAGTAGGGAATATAGGGCGGATGAAATCGCTAGCAAATTGCTAGTCATTTATAAAAAATGTTTTTTTAGTAATAACAAAGATTTATAAGAAGAACCCAATGTTTTGCTTGTTTTGAATAGATTTACTAATAAACCCAAGTATAAAGACTTAGATAGATGACTAGTAGAGAAAGTAAACGTTGAATAGGTACAGACAAAAGTCCAAGTATTATCTATTCCGTGCCCCAGGTATCAATGACACTGACATATTGAAACACAAAGCCTTGAGACGAAAATAGTCAATGACAATGAAGAGCAATTTTCCAAGGAGAATGGGTTTAAACAGCAAGGTCAAGACCAATGTATGTTTGACTTTGATTAATTGGCCATTTTGATTTGGAATTTATTATGGTTTCAAATAACTGTTCTTTGATTCTCTATGATTTACAGAATTTGAATATCCTGCTTTCCTTCAATTTGCAAATACCCTGTGATCGCCAACGTGAGTTCTTGCTTAAGACCGCCAATATTTCTACATTTATTCTGTAATCCACAGGGTGTTCATAATAAAGACTATTATATTCTACGTTAGAACAAAAATCGTTGAAAACCATTTGACATTTTATATTTCTTGATAGCAAAACTTCACGATTTGGTTATCCGCATACCGCAGTTATCCGGTACTTATGTCACTTTTACTATAAGGATACGTTTTAAGTTCATGTTGATGTTAAACAAAGTGACTTTATTTTTGTAATGTTTGGAATCACACTCCAAATTAATAACAATCGGTAAACTAAACTTAACATATGATTCTTTATGTTAATTTTCAGACTGGTAAACAAATTGGTAAACTTAAAAAAAAGTATTGAGTTTTAAATCTAATAAGAGCATGTTATATCTTCACACATCACGAAAATTAGAATCGTTATTTTAATTTCAGCCTTTGTCGGTTGGAGTGATGCTGTCTCAACAAAGATGGACTTCGGTGGTGATGAAGTCCTAACGACAGTCACCAATTCTACCAAAGTAGAAGACGAAGATGTTGAAGTACAGCATACGATTGTACTTTCAACCAAACTGAAAAACAATAATAGAAGAGGATTACATAGCTCTAATGAAGGTATTAGATGATTTTCGCTTGATTAAACGAGCTATACTTGTTTTAAGTTCAACTGATAATTAACTTCTCTCCATTTTTTTTTGCACGCTTTTTAAATTTTATTTCAAGGATACAGCAATACAAGCTGTAGGATCCGTAAGCACTTAAGATTTAAATAAAAAAAATTCTATCCAACTCTAGTTGCGAAGATTAGCGCATTAATTAAGTGTACATTTTTAAAGAATATGTAGCCTCTTGCGTGCGACTGGGGCAATGGACGCAAGCGTAATTTTCCAGCTGGCTGACCCGAGCCAACATCCAGATGGACTTTTAGATAATGAGAAGATTAAAATTCAACATACAAGTATACAATAACATATATACATTCGTCTTTAACGAATGTTTAGGTTGAGATTATTGATAATGATCATATCGAAAACAAACAGAATTCCAAGCAAATATCAGCACAAGGTCGATACTACTGACCTGGTTATAATGACTTAGTTATCTATTGACATTTGCGGGTTTAGGTGCAGACTATACCCAAATAATCTATCTGTCTATTTATATAAAACCATCAACTGTTGCGTGTTTCATTAGCTATACCTGCCCAAACTAGGCGAACTGGTTGGTTCTTACTATGTCACCGGCTTTTCAGGTTTTTAAATGTATAATAAACTAATATGTCCATATTTTTCATCACTTTCAGGTGACAGAGGAACATTATCGTACAATGTCGGTCACAAAGAAGCAAAGGAAGATAGTGGAGAAGTTCCCATAGTAAACGGATACAAATCAGTTGAGACCACCCAAATAAGAACACCCGACACAAGGACTAGGGGTCAATTCTACCCTGACTCTACATTTATAAATAGAAATGTACGAGACGAGTTCGATATATACCCTAACTATATAACAAATCCTTCGCAGTGGAAACCTTCAAGTTTCTACAACAATATCAACTGGATGAGTCAAGAGGTACCAATAACAGAATATAATACTGGCTGGAAAGTAAGTAGACCAGCTTACCAGACTCCTGGAAAGTTCCATAGGAGAATAACAGATGATGGAATGAAAGAGTTCTATTGCAAGAAATGTAGAGAGTTAAACGGCATGAGAGGATGTTTTCAAGAGCCACAAGGCCCAATACAAAGGCGCAATTCTTGGATATACGAGACAACAACTCCTAAACTGAAGTTGGACGGCAAATTGGCGAAATTAAACTAATTTGTTTGCGGTTATTGTTTTTGTTCATCCCGTATCCGTAAGTGTGTAGAAAAAACTTGAAGATGTTATCTCAGCGACCTTGAGACGTAGCGCAGAGGTTGAAAGGCATGGAATAATGAGACGTTCATAATTGTGCGCACGTTTCCAAGTATTCGCTAATGCTTATGTTTTCGTCAGATGTTATTAAATCCATATCTTGTCCTTCATTAATAGGTAAGCATTCTTTATTATTAAGTTATGTAAAAGTAAATATTGTGCTTAATTACTGCTTATGTCTGCAAGGTAGATGAACCTTTTTTTTGTTACTTTTCTAAAAACTGGACTAGTGCTGATATAATCAAAGTAAAATGTGCAAAAAGTTAGTTGTACATTTAAATTACCTAGAGATTTAAAATTATACTGGGAAGAAGCTCTTTGTATTTAGCTTAATCAAAATTAACACACAGAGCTATTAATAACGATTAACTTTTCAAGGGTAACCCCTAATGAGGAAAAAGACTAAATGACGGACATGGTGTAAAAACGTAATCCAAGAATCTATAATTCAAATATCAATATCATATAAAAAACGACTAATACTCTCGATTTAAACATCTATAGATATTATAGTGTTTTTACAATACTTTTTCTGTACCTGTAAATGAGCAGCCATGAACTGTATAATCACTTTATTGATAAATCTTCATTTATAAATATTTTTTTAATAGTTCAACTAATCATAACAATATAATATTATTTCTGTTCCCCTCTACATATCGAAATACTAGGTTTTTAATTTGCATACTTAAATAACAGTAGTTTTTCATCCTTTTGTGAAAAATCATCAATAATTGCATCATGATATCCATGTTTTAAAATAAATATCATTCGAGTAGGGGCGTTTTAAACATCGATTATTTCAGCTTAGGATTGTACTTTATAATGGGTTACTTTTCCGTTATCGTTGACCAGGGTTTCAGCACCTCTGTTGGACTTTTCCTTGCCATTGACATTGGAAGATGAAGAGAATGACTTGCTGGAGACTGAGTAGAACCCTCCGTTATCTGGTGCTGAGGCGTCGGCGAAACGGTCTACGTTCGGGCTTTCCTGAAAAGTTGTGTTGTTAGTTTCATGGTTGTCCTAGAGTGTGGTAGTTTTTGAAGTGAGCTAGCTATGCTGCTAGCGCTAGCAATGCTGATGATTGGAAAATTTGAACAATAAACTATTGCATTATGGAACATTTACAATTAAAAGTCTGAAATGCATGCTATACTTTAACATTAATTTTATAGTAATTTGGAAAAAATCAAACAAAACAAAAGCAACAAACAATATGAACGAAACTTAAAAAAATATTTTAAAGTACCTCCTTCTGATCACGGAAGTATTGCGTATAATACTGCAACCATTTTGTTTTCGTATAAGTAAATGATAAGGTACATTGAATTTAATATAAACCGTGCAGGTACTGAAGACCATTGAAATTATATTTTTTTGCAGTTTAGTCACGACTGATAAGGCCACGGCAGTACATAACAATATTTACATCGATATATACCCAATAATAAATGCCAAAACAATAAAAATATCAATTTGGGAAAATCTTTTTCGTGCTTCGAATTCAGAAGAGATAGTACCTATATCTCATGATCATAAATCGTTAAATGATAATGATCAAAATAAACAATAACAATTAATTTACTGACGATGATAAATAATCCACAAACATGCTTTGTTAAGAAGGTTCTTAGTTAAAAACAGAATCAGAAAAAAAAAATACAAAAACAGCCAGGATTTGCAGGTAGGCAGTAATGGTAAAATTCGTGATCTAATCATTAAAACGATATTAAGTACCTAAAAACACGGACAAGATTTTCTCTAAGGTAAATAAAAGAAATAACTTACTGGATTGTTAGGGTATATCGAGGCAACTTGATGTTGGAAACCTGGTCCTGCAGCTGCGCTGGCGAAAGCACTATTTCCGAAATTCGTGATTGGTCGAGGCATTGTGAAGCCAGGTAATGACGGGAACGCTGGGAACCTGGAGGCAATGTTTGGATTCGGATAGTAACCACCAGAGTAATCACCAGAGTAGCCACCAGAGTAACCACCAGAGTAGCCACCAGGGTAGCTGCCACCAGCGTGATTCGACGTTAAGTCAAAGGCTTTTCTTGCAGCGTTGAACGCTAGCCTCTGGTTGTCTAAATTCTTATTGAACACCCTGTAAGCACAAAATTGTTAATCAATCGCACTGAATAGTTTAGTATACAATGTTAGAGGCAGCTGATGGAAGCACTAGAGAAGGTAAAAGCGGTATTAGTTTGATTGGAACACTGGAAAGTTATGAAGATCATAAAGGCACTCCACGCACATTGTATGCAATCTAAAAGTTTACCTTTTTACTCGGCCTCCGTGTGGGCCACTATCGCTATAAAATGCAAGTTATTTATTAAAAGTATTATTTAATGCGTCAGACAAAAGTAGGAGTAGAGAAAACCTAAGGAGATGGTTCTGCTGAACAGTTGAAACGACTTTTTCAACTTTTTATACTCATCAGCATATTATTTCGAAACGTTTGAATACACAATGAGAATAATTCGGATCGCTCTCGTAGTTTAAACCCTCTAAAAATACCGCATGTTCCTTCTCTGTTTGAAGCTAAAAAAATATTCTTAAACTAATTTTCTAAGCCTGAGGACAGTTTTAATAAAGGAGTTCCCTATTTAAAAAATCAACCTACTTTGAACACCTGACCATAAAGCTAGAAAATAAAAAGGTATACGAATTTCGTTCTAAAGTCCCCTTCACCATCAAGACGGCTTTTCCTCCACCGGAAGCGTGTAGCTTCAGTCACGTTTTAGGTCTTACTCTTGGAGCAAATTCTCGAGATTCGCGAAATAGGCCGAGCCAAAGTCGTCCTCGCCTTGGTACACGGTATCAGCGAAGTGTTGAGGGTACGGGATATTATCGGCAAAATGTTGAGGAAACGCGTCGCCAGTACTGCTTACTACCCTCCCGTCCTGAAGGCCGTATGTACCTCCGTACCTATTGCCTGATGAGTCCACGTACGAAAATGCTCCACCTCCTTGTGAATTTGGTGCACCTGGAAATAGACAAGATAAAGATTTAGTTATTGATGATGTTGAAAACAGTCTTGGCACTGACAATGGCCGCGCAGTGCGCGTGGGCATACTATTAACAAGTGAAAAGGATCAAGACTTACAATAATAAAGAAGTCCAGATATGGAGAGATACACCTACGATGATAATCATAGTAATTGACTTGACGTCATTTGTAGATTTAAGTAAAATGGAGTCACAGAATCAATCAATTTTGAACCTATTATTTTTAATAATCAAATTGGTCAACTATTCATTAGTAAGATATACAATTTTGGAAGTTATATGCATATTTACAAGAATAGTTCCTTATTTAGGCTTAACTCTTCATTTCTTACACTTTAGAAAACCCACTAAACATGAATCATTGATCAAAACAATACATACATTTGAAACGATAATTTGGTAGGACATCTACATTAAAATTTTGAATAGAAGTCACGTGTTTTTACACCAGTAAAAAGTCGACATATCTTAAATTATAGGCAGATAACAAAACGTGTCAAAACGTTTAACGTCGGCATCTATTAGCACTGTGGTTGGTATAAAAACTCAAGCGCATCACATCAGCCTGAGATCATTATTTAATCGACGGGAAATCCCTGTACTGTAATAGGTGGTTATGGACTTTGTAATTTATGATTTTAATTACGTTTTATTAGTTCGCGAAATGTTTGTAGAGTCATAACATCGCACTTGTAAAAGGCAAAGATATTCTTTTGTTGTTAAAAATTACTGAAATGAAGTGTGTGGTGCAGAAGTTTTTGAGTAAATGATATAATTATTAGTTTGATGTAGTAATTTAGGTATAATTTTACACTGGACTTCCGAATCACATGAACTCTTTGTGTAGGAACTGAAAAATATATCGAGACTACAAACAGATTAAAATTATAATTTTAAATCACTGTCCACTTCAGAATCAAGATTAAGAATCAAAAACAGAATTTATTAAAGAGTTTTAAGAAATTGTAAAAGAAAACTTCTCACCTTATGTTGTCAACGCTTAAGCGGCAAATAATGTACTGAAATCAATACAACTAGTGGACACGAGTGTGATGTGAGCGATAAAGCCAAATGCAACTATAACAATGGCGGAGGTTGCATGAACACATCAAATGACATCACTCACATACAGAATGGAAAAGTAAGGCGTAGTTAAGGGTTCTAGAATATTATATGAACCATGTTGATAAAAACTTGTTAACGGGCCATAAAATTGCTAACACTATGAGGTTTATAGGTTTTACTTAATGATAATGCCACATGAAGGTACTATCCTAAGTTAATTCTAGCAAGTTTATTCATTTAGTAGATACAATACAGATTAATGGATTCAATGTTCCCTTACTGACAATATACTATTTGAGTAAGTATTCTAGTGATGCTTAATGGAGTAGATAATGGTATATACGAGGACAATAAAAACTAATCAATTTAATGAAATTCATTAAATAAAATGAAAAAGGAATCAGCAATCTTTTTTGTTTAAATTGGAATTGACTAGGGAAGCAGTAATTATAGAAGAGCATACCTATATAAGTATTTAATAAGGAGAATTATTAAGGTTGATCACAGCTCAATTTATTATTAACAGCTTTTGTTACTGAAACATATAATAGTTAAAAAGTAAAGTGAATTTACTAAATACCACCAGACGTTACCTGTTCCGGATAACAATCACGTCTTTTAACTTAGAGAAAAGTTGGTACTGCAAAATGGAGTCTGCGATAAAAATCTAGGTACAGGAATACACGTGAAATAAATTAAACGTGTAATTAAAGGAATGCTCTTGCTAAATGTAGCTGTCTAGAATGCTAACGAAATTAGTTTAGATTTTATAGATATATTGGTGTGAAAAATGTCTGTGGATTGTTCCTTATATTTTAGAGGGGCTTTCGGAAATTGGCACACTTAATGGTTATCTTAGAACAAAAGGGGGTTTACTGCAGCAGGGTAGAATGACAACTCAAGGTGATTGTCATTTAACACAGTAGCTAAAGAAGCTGTTAATTGAATTCATTAGAAAATGATTAGAACAATCTCGACTACTCTAATTATTCTAGTTTTGTCTCTCGAAAGGGCAATGTTGTCTGTTTCTGTTCTCTTATTTATTTCCTCTTCGAAACGAGTGAATTCTTCATCGCATTAATTGAATGAAGTGGCTACTGTCGACGCTCCATCTATCATTTTAATGTCCCGTTGCGTGAGACAGAAAAGATCATTAGCACCTTATTCATTAACAGCTAGAGTCATTGTGGAAAATTATTTTTTTCTAGAAAATGATGTTTGTATGATGATGAATCATTTCATGTTTAGTTCACCTCGTGTGTTGTTTATTGTGGTTTCAAGGTGAGTATATGGTATTGTTTTTTGCTCCACGTACTAACCCTTACCTACAGTTGTTTTAATTATAAATATATGTTTATACTCCTTGTTTTGTTAAAAAAATTAGTCATAGCTTCTAATTTTGTAAAGTTAAGTTCCAATCATAAATGCTGGTCCGAACCTGCGCACGGGCACGAGCGGCCTAGTGTGCGTACATTTTAGGAACATAGTATGGACACCTTTGGACATGTTCGCGAGCCGTTAGCGATTGTTCGCGTGCAAGAGACAGTCTACACACTCATTCGCGAACACATTGCGTGAATGCCGTGTACCTGTGCTACCTCGAATGTGCTCAGCAGTTCGAGACCGTTCAAGGCAAGTAGTGTGCACGGTTCGTGCGCGTGGCCTTCAATTGCGCAGGTGTGGATCCTTGCGCGAACCGTTCGTAACAGTGGATCCCTGCACGCAAACCGTTCGTAACATGCGCGCGATGTGACGGGTCTTAGCCATTCGAGGCACCTAGCGTGCACGGTTCGTGCGCATGAGCTGCGCGTACGCTGGTGTAGACCTGCCTTTATAGATCTGCCTTAAGTTTAATAAACTGCATCTTCATATTAGAAAATGATCTGTGTGATGAAACGGAGTAGGAATTGCCGTCCGTCCGGCACAACCCAAGGCTTTTGCCTATTGTTAAGGTTGCAGGCGGTTGATTGCTCATAGGCAGTCTAATTAGGAATTCCTTAGTCAACCAACATCCTAAAGTCATTTACTTAGTAGGTATTTTCACCGTCAGTATGGTAAAAACTTGGTTTCAATTTAGTGCTATTTCGGTATGATGCGTACACAATGATATGAGTGACAGGTAAATTCGCCACGTGCATGCTAAAACAGACGTCAGAGCCTATTTAGTTGCATGCTGCATAATGTAGAATTGTAGATATTCGTCATGGTTTTAAAATACATGTAGGTGACCTAAGGTGTTTCGATGTTATTTTTTTAATAGGGCTTGTAACTTCATTTGTCTATGTTGGTATTGCGGGGAGCAGAGATGAACTGATTCGGTTCTGTCTGCTGTATCTCCTTTTTTACGTTTGTTGTTATGGGTTTCAGAAGACTGGTGGCCTTTTATTAAGTGGTAAATTGATGGACTAACAACTATTCGCAGGTTCGGAACTGATACATTGAAAAAGTGCCTGACAGAGAATGTTCATAATGGATGAAAGTAGGTACTAGATAAAGAAAGAAAATATGTTTAAAGGTATTTGCGGTAAAGATGACGTAAAGAAGGAACACAAAACTAAAAATAACAAGTTGGGGGAAAGTATGCGTCACATCCTCGCAAAACGGCCATTGCTCAGCATAATGCTGACACCTTATGAGAGACCAGAACTCGAATAACGGTATATTGTTCGAAACGGTTTCGTCTTAAAAACCTAAGGAACGATTTGTTTCGGTTACGTTCGAACGGAACGTTATTAAAACCTTTTTGAAGAAGAACAAAATTTAAATCATTCTCGATTAAACGTTTTTAACCATTTTTTGGTTGATCGATAGGAAACTCGCACTATAACCCTAATCAATACGTAAGCGGCCAGCGCTGGTTTTCAGCGACAGCCGTTGACGTTAAAATATTATCTCTCATAATAATATAAATAAAAAGTTTTTTTTTTCCTTTTTAGTCGCTATAAATATTATGTAAGTTAAATTAATGATGAAAATATGCCGTCTGTTCGCAAAGAAAAAAATCTCTACGCATACTATTTTGGGTGCCCCATGTAAAATTACATACACTTAAAAAAAAAAACAAAAAAGAAAAAACAAAATTGTTTATTTCTTCCACAAGATTACAACAATTAGTTTGTGATTGGAGCCTTCCTTTAAGCAAACAATGACTCCGCTCTTCCATAACAAAAGTAATAAAATACTAATAACATATGTATTTAACATAGGTAAGTAGACAAGCCTGGCATATAAGCATAGTTTGTGTGTGTGAGTGAATGTGTTAAAAAAACTGTTATGTGGCAGTTAAATTACAATATAGTTTAAACAGCTTTCCAGCGAATCCATTTTGAGATAGGCAGATAATTAAAGAATAAAATATTGTTTTATTGTAATAGAAAAGTTTAAGTGTAAAATTATGCAAAGGACAACAATAAATCTGCGTTACTATGGGTTTCTCTACAGAGTTCCGCCTCGTTTTTACTATCTTAAAATTTATTTTAAATTGTTATAAAAGTATATTGTTGCAAGAATATTTCAATATCTCTCCGTATCTACATATTTTAGACACTTGCATGCGGTAAGATTAGAAGCCACCCAACATACTTGGGACAACATACAAGGCTAGATAGAGAATGAATCCCTAATTACCTACTTAGAGCCTGAAGCATCTATCCAAAAATGTCGGCAATATACTTTGGAAGTTAGCTAGAGAGTGTGAAAATTGTTCCATGTACAGCAAGTCCAATGACCTCTAACCAGGATAGATGATATCAACTGACTTGACAGTTTTAATGGGATGATTCCGTCATCTTACGTTACGTGTACCTAAGTAGGTATACATTTTTCCAATTTTAGATGTGTACTGCGAGTTCCAAGAACTTTGTGTACTTGCCACTTAGCAATTTGCACATAGTTTGAAAAAATAATATCGATTTTGTACGCATGGTTATTTCCCTCGTTTAGGGATAACGACGAGGGAAATAACCATGCGTACAAAATCGATATTTTTTTTTTTGGTGGGCGTGACCAATATGATGCTAATTAGTCTAAATATATATTTATTCAGTTTTATTTATTTAGCATTTATTTATCTAGTTTTTATTTATTTATTTATTTAGTGAAATAGACTATGCTTTATAACGACAACGAGCGCGTAAAATTTCATGAACAGACCTTTGAGCTCTACGCTCAAAGGTCTGTTCATGAAATTTTACGCGCTATCATATCATGAATCGATATCATGAAAAAACTACCATATGTAGGTACTTACTCAAAATAAAATTATTTGAATTATTGAATAAATTATCTATACCTGTACGTTTTCTATTTTGCCATTTTCTTAATACATAAGTTATTAATTTACGCCCAAAATTTGTTAAAATGAGTGTGGAAACTTCGATATTTCATATGGAAGTTTCCACGCTCATAACTTCCAAAAAAATATGTTTTCCAATTCTGCTTCCCAACAGTGTTAGATAATGACAAGACAAATTAATATAATGTTTAATTTTGAACGTACACCGTCAAACAGACGAGTAATCACCATACTATGTTTGTATGGAAGAATGACCGACTAGGGATCCCTTAAGGTACGATTACGAGTAGAAAACCGCCACTGTGGTCTAGCGGTCATTCCACCTATCTCTGATCCAGAGGTCCGGGCTTCGATTCCCAGCGGGGCAAAATTTTCTGCTCAGTTTGGTTGGTGGTAGAGTTTGTTCTAAGTCCGCCTGGCTAGCTACCCCCATCTTATCTAAGTCTGTCGCCATAATAACAATGTTAACAGCATTTTTGTGTTTCGGTAGTTAGAGGTAAGATAGCCAGTTGCTCTGTGGTTGAGGATTCCGGGTTAAGCAAAACAAGAGTTTGAGTTGGAAGGATCATGAAATCTCGATGCTGATACCACACTACACAGCTCGACATTACTTTCAACTCGGCGACTTTTATGTCTAAACTATCGAATGTTGTATGTGCAGGACAAAACAGTTGAACATTTGAAATTATCCTTGAATGTTTGAAACTCATCCTCTACGGAGTGTCTGCCGCAATCGCATGACTCGTAATTAAGTAGGATATCAGTAAGCTTATCAATGGTTGCGATTCTCTTGTCACAAAACCTCAAAACTAGATTAAAAATCACCAAAATTTAGTTTATTACTGTGAAACGACGATTTCCCATTCTGAAATAGACTAAAGTGACACAACTTAACTATATTTTAGTTTGACAGATGGCACTGAGTTTTTAATGTTAATCACCTAACACTTTGATTGCCTCACTAAATCTGACTATTTTTAATTGCGATTAAAAATGGCGTGGAATACAATTAGTTGTCATGAACTTAAATTCACACCATTACCTCGACTTCAGGTGTAAAAACAGTACTGTATCTTTTTTATTTTACTTTCATCTCGAAAATGGTGTCCTATCGTAAATATAATGAAAATGTCGACCTTTTATTAAACCCAGAAACCCCTAAAACAACATGTTGGTAATAATTTTTCATATTTTCCATACAAAAAGTGAAAAATTTAAGAGAATCGGCACCATAGCCATTTTTGCATTTTCTTTTTAAACTAACCGAAATAGTTCTCGCTACTCAAATGGAAAATCCTAAAACTAAATTGCCAACATCGAAAGTATCATCAAGGATGTGCTACGTGCTGGGTCAAAGATTATAACTCCTTCAAGACATGGGTCATTTGTCATCAGATATACATACTTACCAACGTTTGTAAAGAACTACATACTTTCACAATATTTTTAACAAAGCTTTTGAGCACAGTAGGTGAAGCACCGGGATATTTTAGGTCTTTCAAGGCAACACTTCTTGACTAACGAGTGTTTCTCTTATCAGTAGGTATGTTAAAAGGTTAAACCTACTTTTCAGTTAAATAAGATACTATAACATAACATCACGCCTGTAATCTCCGAGGGGCTAGGCAGAGGTTGCTACTGAGAAATTCTTGATGGAAAAAGTCCAGTAACACATTGAATCCTGGGAATCGAACCCAGGACCTCATGCTCACAGTAGCGCTTGCGACCACTAGACCAACGAGGCAGTTAAACAAATTGCTAGGTATTTATATTATTGTATTAAAACTCTGCCTACATATTTTATGATTTACCTAAATATACTCAAGTTACAAACAAACTTTCTTAAATTTATGTTAATCTTAAAGGCATTCTTTGAGGTACAAGTAGGTATTATCTTGTGATCAAACAAGTTTATTATAGCAGTCAGACATTCCTTTGTTTTGTTAATTGCTTGAAACTTGATTTCTTTTATTTTATTGTTAATATACGGTGTTTTTTAGCAAGATGAGCACCTCCATAACCGTTTATGTTAGTCAGTTAAACAGTTTCAATATTTAAATATTTGTTTGGTCGCCATGTTGCTAGGTCGATTCAAAAACCAATTTTACCAACTTTACATAACTTCTATCAGAACTAAAAACTTTTAGAATTAAGGCTCCCGCAGACAGGCGCGACGCGACAGCGCAATGCCACTTAAGTAGAACAATTACCATGGAGTTTTCAACCGACTTCCAAGAAATGAATCTAATTAAAGTTATTTTTCACTTTGTAGTGTTTTATTTTATACTAGCTGCGCCTCGCGGTGTTGCCCGCATAAGTTTCGATCATCGGGATAAAAAGTCCTATCCTATGTGTTAATCCAGGTTACAAACTATCTGTGTGCCAAATTGTATCCAAAACCATTCATTCGTTTTAGCGTGAAGAAAAGACAAACATACACACTCACAAACTTTCGCCTTTATAATATTAGTGTGATAAGTAAGATAAGATAAAAGGCTAACCAACTTATAATTACTAATTTATTCACTAGGTTTAAAAGTAAAAATGGGTGTGCCACAAGGCTCGATATTGGGTACATTCCTCTTTTTAGTGTACATTAATGATCTACTCCATTTATTTAAAAATCAACCACAAATGGTGTTATTTGCTGACGATACTTCCTTAATTTTTAAGGTAGATAGACGTGCTACAAATTTTGACGACGTAAATAACGCCCTACTGCAGGTCCAAAATTAGTTCACTGCTAATAATTTAGTACCTATTAAATGGAAAAAAAACTAAGTGCATAAAACTTTCTTTACCAAATGTCAAAAGTAGTAATTGTGAGATAGTATTGAATCAAGAGAAAGTAGAATTTGTCGATAAAACTGTTTTCCTGGGGATCACGCTCGACTCAAGGCTACAATGGGGTCATCATTTAACATCTCTTGCAGGACGGCTAAGTTCAGCAGCATATGCTGTCAGAAAAATCCGTCAATTTACTGATGTAGATACCGCGAGGCTAGTCTATTTCAGTTATTTTCATAGTATCATTGTCTTACGGTATTTTACTTAAATAACATCTCAAGCATTGTCATTTATCCATCAGCACCTTATATTACCCAGGTTAGCGTTAAGGAATTCCAAACCATGAATCCCAAATTTGATTGGATTAATAAATGCTATTATTTAATCTGTACCCTATGCAGCTAGAGGTGCTTATTTGCCATAGTGTGACGAATAGTTTGATTAAAGAAATTCTTTAGTCACACTAGGAATAATTTTTCATAACATAACAGCACGCCTTGTTTCCCCGAAGGGTTGGGCAGAGGTGTACATAGGTACACCCACATTTCGCCAGTTATGTTTTAAGTCCCATGTAATAGGGGGCGAGCCTATTGCCATCAACCGGGCACAAATCCAGACTCCGGGCTGCTACTGAGAAATCCCTGATTGAAACATCTAATAACACTTTGGCCGACCTGGGAATCGAACCCAGGATCTCGTGGTCAGCAGTAGCGTTTGCGTCCACTAGACCAGCGAGGCAGTCCTAATAATAATTTTTAATGTCATTATAATAGTGCTAAAGTATCGGCTACACTTCTGATCGTAATCATGACTCGATTCTCGCAATGATTATGTTTAGGAAAATTTGTAGTATAAAAAATTGTTTTAAATCAATTTAGATAAAAAACATGATTCTATTTTGAAATTTTTGGCTTTAATCCGGATCTGAAAATCCGAATGCATTTTTTTATCCCAATAAATCTGATGAATGTCAAATTGCTTTTGATAACAATCTCCTAGTTATTTTTTGTTGCAATATTTCCACTCAGACCAAAGCGTAGCTTAACCTGACGGATCGACCCGTGCGGCAGTTATTACTTAGCTACGAGCTCCTCTTATATAAAGGTCTTGTATCTGGAAAATTCGCCCAGGTACTGAATTATAAAAGGAATTAATCATTAAATTAGATAAATAAATTACACCCAAAAATAGTGGGAGCAAGCTTAGTCTCACTACTCTTACTGAACTCTCACTGTCAAAATATTAACTTCGGGTCAATTCATTCATCGATTTCGACATCGATTCAAGGGTAAAGAAAACAGTTTTTTGTGTATTGAGCAATTAGATTAGTGAGCCTGAACACTATTGAGTGAACGTGTACAGTGTTCTATCAGTCAAAACACCAGTGTCTTTTAAATATTCGATGTAGCAAAAAGTCATGAAATAAACCTAGGTTTATCTAGGTTGAAATGTCCAGTTAAAAAAAATTTAAACAAAACATTTTATTTTATTTTTATTGGACATTTCGGCAAGTTGAGATTTTGGGTATTGGACATTTTGACAATTGTATATTTTGGGAATTGGATTTGGCCGCACCTGAACGATTTTTTTTAGTATGTTACACATAAATGTTGTCCTTATTTTAGAATGAATTGCGAGAAGGCAGCTTCAAGAGGAAATCAATAATGTCGAGTGCATCGAACGCTTATCACACTGACAGCTTACACATCTCTATCTATTCTACGTATACATATTATATAATAAAATTGTATCGAAATCAAAATTACTATTTATATCTAAACTGTTTGCTGTTTGTTTGTATGTATAAACTGTATCAAAACGCCGCTAAATGTTATAAATGTTCAAAGGGGTGTGAGCCTGGAGATCATATATATATCATTCAGGTCCCGAACCTAGTTCAGACTCCAGCTTTCATGAAGGTTTAGTTTAATTAAGGCAAAATTGTAAACAAACTAATGTAACAATGTACCTCGGTGAGAGATATAAACTATATTCTGATTCTGATTTTCAAAAAATAAATATATATTATAATTATTTTGGCAGAATATTTGTCTGTTTTTCTATTCCAGAATCACGCGAATACTACTGATAGATTCTGTTCAAATTTCCATAGATATTCCTTATACGTCTGGTCAGTCTGTAGGCTATAATTATAACGCTATTTGCTATTGGGGGATGAGCAATATTGCAATATGCTCATATTCTTCTATAGTTTAAATGATTATCATCACGCTATTCCTCTATGGAACAAAGCAGTCAATCATGACATAAGAACGGCTATTCAAATCAATATTTAACGAAGCAAATAGCTTAGCGGTTCAGCGACTGTTTTGCAAAATATATTTTAAGTTTTGTGAAAACGCGTTTTTAAATCTTGTTATATTTAGTATTATGATAGTTCATAAAACGCACACAGAAAAATAAGAAGTTTAGGCCTCTTCTGTCATTTATGGTTATAATAAAAATAAATGACTGAATAGTGACTGTTAATGAGAAATCCCGTGTGTTTACAATCTATTGTTTTATTATTTTAGTGATAGTATTTCTTCAGGAATAATCTGTTAGAATGCATCATTCATGGTAGGTATTATTGTGGTGCCATTGGGTAGTAGCAGGAATAAGCAGGAACAAGCAGGTATAAGCAGGAGCGCAGGCGATAATTCACTAAGAACTAAAAACTTCGCAAGCAATGGGAAATTATGACCTCAGGACCATCTGGTCCTGAGGTCATAATTTCCCATTGACACCCGGGGCACAGATGTACCCCGGGTGTCATCACTGCGTGGATCGCCCGGACGACACGGTGGAGCATACGGTGGAGGTCTGCCCGGCTTGGTCGGAGCACCGCCGTGTCCTCGTGAAGGCGATCGGTGGGGGGGATCTCTCGCGTCCGGCCCTGTTCCAGGCCATGGTACGGAGCGAGAGGGCATGGGAGGCCGTCACCTCCTTCTGCGAAGCAGTAATGCTCGTGAAGGAGGAGGCGGAACGCGTGAGGTAGAGGCGAAATTCGCGCCCTCACGCCCCTAGCCGCCGCAGGAGGAGACGCCCTGGGCGTCGGGAATCGATTGCCGATTCGAGGCCACCGTAGGCGCGGGCTTGCGGACGGTGAGCAATGGATAGCTCGCCGTCCGGTAAGGACCAGGCCCGGGTCGACGGCGCGTTGTGTTCCACGCGCGCTTCAAAGAGATGTCAGCGAATGAAGGGGTCCGATGAGACCATTGCCTGCCGGGGTTGCGGGAATTTCCGAAAGGGATACCGTGGCCCCCCTGGCATTGCACAGGCAACAGAAAGAACACGGGTGGGTTTTAGTCAGTAAGAGTCTGACACGCCCTCCCGCTCCAGCCAGAGCGGGAGAAGTCATTTGATGATTTAACACCCAAAAAAAAAAAAGGACCATCTGTACCCAAATTGCGTAATACACGATGAATCAGAATCTGAATCATTATGAAACAGACTGCTAATCCATTGCTTCATAAGTTTGAAAAAAATCTGCTCAACAACATAAATAGAATGAATGTTGTTGAACTGTCAAAATGAAACATATTAGTCGTAATCGTTTACGAAAATGTGTTGCGTAATTACATAGCTGCTTCTCACACGGAAATACGTATATTGTGTAAGTCGCTTGCTCCCGCAACACCGACCAGTACTCATGGTATATTTTAGCTGCTTGGACCAAACGTAGTACCTACATATACAGGATGTCCAGTAAATAGTACGACATATTGCAGGAGACATATATTATCGACATAGACTTATCACATTGTATAGAATCATATTTTTTTTCTATCTGAACAGACAGCTGTGCTGCTGGGGAGTTTGTTGCGCCACTTCTTCTTCCCAGCAAAAGCACTAGGAAGTGGTGAATGGTGGGCGTTTTGGGGGACTGTCTTAAGTAATTTTGACGTTCGAAAAGTGCTGATTCTCAGCCTAGTTTGAATGAATGACTTTTGTTTTTTTTTAATTTTGAATTTGAATTTTATGTCGTACCTACTATTTCTTTTTCTGTACTTAAAGGGAAGTTTTATTAAAATGTGGCTGTTATTTTAGCATGATGTTTCTTAAGACTTCTACGCGAATAAAGTCGCGGGTAGAAGCTAGTCTAAACTAATATTATAAAGCAAAAAGATTTTATTTTTTTGTATGTTTGTAAGTTTGTGTGTTTGTTTGTTACGATTTCACGCTAAAACGGCTGAATGGATTTTGATGAAATTTGATACATGGGTAGACCAACCTAGTTCGGGTTAGGACATAGAATGCTTTTTATCCCGATATCGCCACGGTATCAAGACTTATGCGGGTGAAACCGCGTGGTGCAGCTGGTATAGGTAATAAAAATATAATGACCAGGTCTACAAATAAATGTAGCCCTGAACTTCAACTTTGGATGACACGGAGGAAATAATATAACAAAATAGGATAGTTGCTGACCTTCAAAGACTGTAAAGTGTAAAAAAAACTGGCCAAGTGCGAGTCGGGCCTCGCCCACGAAGGGTTCCGTACCGTATTAAGATCGAGCAATAAACGTCTAAGAACTCGATTATTGTATCGGGACCCCTTTAATCATTAACTTTATTTAATTCTTATTATTTTTTTATAGAGCGGCAATAGAAATACACAAACTGCGAAAATTTTAACTGTTTACTTATTACGGTTCATGAGATGCAGCCCGCTGACAAACGGATGGACGGACAGCGGAGGCTTAGTAAACCATTAGTAAAACTTCTTTTTCTTTTTATACTTTGAATATCAGTTTCTTTTCTTAGTAAGCGTTATATGCATAAATAATAATACGCTTGTTTTGTGACTTAGCTAGTCGAACTATCGGCTTTAGTAGCGCACAGACGCGTGCGCTGCGAAAGTTAGTAATATTAGTTAGTAGTTCTTGGTTCTCTAGAAAGGATTCAATCTGCCTAGCCTTTTCCCAACTATATTGGGGTCGGCTTACAGTCTAACCAGATGCAGCTGAATACCAGTATTTTACATGGAGCGACTGCCTATCTAGCCTCCACAACCCAGTAACTGGGTAATACGATACCCCTTGGTAAGACTGGTTGTCAGACTTTCGGGCTTCTGACGACCCGTAACGACTGTCAAATATCCACGAATGACAGCAGGGACCAACGGCTTAACGTGCTTTCGAGGCACGGAGGAGTCTCGGTATGTAAAGATGGTCACCCATCCACAGACCAACCCTGGCAAGCGTAGCTTAACCTAACGGATTGATCAGTGCGGCAGTTATTACTTAGCCACGAGCTCCTCCCCTCTAGAAAGGATTATATAATATAAAATACATCTATTTTATATACTACTTGTAGAAATAGAAATTATAGCCTATGTTACTCAGTGATAATAATATATTGCAATTAAATGAGAGAAAATTTAAAACTCATATTAAAAGTACACTTTGTAAACAAGCATGTTATGTTACAAATTAGAGGATTATATCCAAGATAAGAATGCTTGGAAACATGCTGGTCCTGTCCCCTGCTCCATAGGATAATCTAGAATCTAGATAAAATCAAACTGGTTGCTAATTTAATTGTTTAATTTATATTTATTTTTATTATATGATATTGATTTTACATTCTGTGATTACTTTCTATTAATTGTAAAGTTTTGAGAAAATCGTCTACTTTTACAATGTTTGTAAATATGTGAGCACCATCTACCACATAATTAATTATACTGAATAAATAAATGATTTGGGTTTGACTTTGACATTTTACTGGTGAAAGAATTTTTAATATCGGTCCACTATTTTTGAGTTTATTCATTACAAACAATACAAATCTTTTAATTTTAATATTATTATAGAAAAACAATGTTGTACAGAAAACTTTTTAAAAGCACTCTATTAAACCTATATATGGGGTTTGTCTTGGCATGAGAAAATGGTTGAATTTATAAAATAAAGCTGATATTATTAGTGCATCACGATTTTTTTAACGGAGCTTAATGCCTCATTAGTTCTCACATAAAATAAAATTACTTTGCTTACTAATGCTACTGAATTCCCTGTCTCTAGAATCTCTAATTTCAAAAATCCCTATTTAAATTCAAAATGTAACTTAATAACTTTGCATTTGTATTCACATCCTAAACTCTAGACTTAAGGAAATTATAAATAGGCTACTTTAAGTTGGTTTTAAGTTACGGCTGTCAAGTCCCGTTGAGTAAGTGCTTAATTTTCCTGTAATTGTTTCTTAACAAATATTTCTCATACATACATAGGTACAACGTGAGATAGTTTTTTTTTCTTTTCCCGTTGTCTGTACGAGTAGTCTAGAGCGTTTGATTTTTTTTTTTAATAAATTGTATCTTACGGCAACTTTACTTTAGCTTAAGTGGACTTTCCTGTTGGCGCCTCAATAAATTAAGGCCTCCAGCCAGGGCATCAATATTAAAAACTAAATGCTAAGGGCACCTGTGGGGTACGAACCTCGGCTAAGGGCCTCGCTAGGGGAGGGCAGCAAGGGACGGACTGGATCGGATTAAATAGAGCTTTTGCCATAAAGTGGGGTATTTAAGGCCAATGTTACAATAGAAGTGGCGAAGTTTTGGTTCAACAAGATTTTAAATACTGTCGTGACAGCAACACAAAGAAGAAGATGATTACAATAGAATACAAGCAATTATTATATATATTTAGGTACAATTGCTAACACTAAAATACCTATAGGTACCTACCTACAAAATGTTAAAAAAACCCAGTCCGATCCGATTTGAGGGTTTTGATATTGTATCGTACTGAGTCTAATGTGAGTGGTAATTTTCAAAATAGCAGAAAAAAAATACGCTACATTTTTTTTCAGTGGGTAAAATGGGGTACCGGTGGCGGCCGTCGAGTCGATTAGCGGGTGTCTACAACTTATGACCCCTTTGAAGTTGAAAATTTGCTAATTTTTAATGAAACTGGGGTAATTTTGGTAAAAAAATATATATATATATATATAAGTAGCACAATAGTGTTTTCAACATTAATAAGATTTTATGTTATTGGCATACCTATGTGCCCCTTTCAGATTGGACAGGGTCTTTTTAGTTATTGTTTACATTATGTGCAAGAATATAATAATATAGGAAAAAAAAGGGAAGCGTTCATTGGGCATCAAAATTCGTCCGCAACGCTGTCAGTGGGAAAACTGCCCAAAAGGCTGGCAGCGTTGCCACGCAGTAACCGAACCTATACAAACCATTGTTTGAATTGGTAATTTATCTATGGGCAGTTTCAGATAGGCTTCCTCTTAGTTTCCTTAGTTTGCTTCAACTTGTTCCCATAGTTGTTTTTTTAATTATTATTTAGGTATTCTATAATCGTACGAAAATGTGTTCAGAATTTTAGATGCAATTTTAGTATGACACTGACCTTATTGCTATTTTACATGCATTTCCCCATTTATTTGGTATAACTTACTCTGGTATAGTTTACTTTCATCGAAAGGAAAATCCATTGTTTTTATATAGAAACTAACAAATCCAAGTCTGTTAAGATGCTCTTCAAAATATGGCTATGAGCAGAGAATATAAACAAACATGGTACCTACTTATTATATCCCTGACGTAATGCATCTTGCCCTGACGCAATGTTTACTAAGCACGAATGTTATTGCTATTCTATTTTATTATTAACTAGCTGACCCAACAGACGTTGTCCTGTCCAGATTTCAACAAAAAAAAACCATACAAAAATCCGATACTAAAAAAAACGTTCAATTGTTAAATTTTTCCCGAATTTAAAAAAATCCGTGATATTTTTTCAATTTTTATCCCCCCTAAAAACGTAATTCGGACTATTATGGACATAAAAAAAAAAAAAGTTTTTTTATTTATATGTATAGATAGACTAGCTGCGCTCCGCGGTTTCACCCACGTAAGTCTCGATCCCATGGGAATATCAGAATAAAAAGTACCTTATGTCCTAATCCAGGTCATGCTCTATCCATGTGCCAAATTTCATCCAAATCTGTTCAGTCGTTTTAGCGTGAAAGCGTAACAAACAAACAAACTCACTTTCGCATTTATAATATTAAGTTAGGATAATGGTAGATTTTACAACTAGTGCACAAAACGAACCATTTTTAAAATGGTTTTGTGGACGAGTTATAAACTCTGCTTTTCATTTCGAATGCGAGGAATTAAAACAGTAGTTTAACATAACATTTCTTTAAAAATAAATCTCAAAGTAAAATTAGTACAGTTTTGAACACTGAAGGCAATTATTTTAAATCTTACGACATTGATATTAGGCTTGGGCTGCAGACCTATACAGCCTACTATTAAATTAATTTTGTAATAATAATTTTCTTAAAATTAAATAACCTACCATACTTGAATTTAAATTTTAATATCTTTTATGACTTAAAAAACACATAAGGCAAATAAATTAAAGTAAATATTATTAAATAACAAATTCTATCTATGAACTTCTAATTGTGTTTGGCTGTATGGCTCATTTTCTTTGCCTTAATATAGATACATTTATGAGTAGATACGTTAATGCACTTGTGCACAAAATTCGATTTTGTGCAGCCTATATCCTGCACAAATAAGCACTTTCAGAGCATGAGAAGTGAAAAATATATTACTGGTCATCAGGTAGATACTATCGAAGAACTTCATTTCTAAGCAGTTTGAAAACAAAATCCCGTGAACACGATGACCACAACTGCTACCGCCACGGTTCTATAGCGGCCGAGCGCTGCTAGCAGAAATAGTCCTTACGGTGTATAGATATGAACTTCTTCGATGGTACACCAGGTATTCGGCAAAGTTGGGAGTTGACCACTTTTCACCCAAATATGTCCTTAGTAAACAAATTGAAAATTCGTCAAGAAGTTAAGTCTTGAGAATAAAGTGCATTGCCTATACGTCATGGATTATGCATCCATGAAAACTTTCCTTATCGAAAACAATAGCGTATACGGTATGACAAACACGTTTACACGGAAACGTTAATTAAGTAAATACAGAACATAAGTGAGTACCCATAACTTGTTTAGTCCTTAACGATCCGCATTGTTAACAAAAACCATTGTGGCAACTACCTATGACTAAATGCCTTTAAATTATAATTTTGTTAACGACTGGATTTTTCCATCAGATTTTGAAATAAGAAATTAATTAATAGAACTGTCATATTTAATTAAAACTTAAAACAAATAAAAAAAAAATACTTAAAAAAAACGTACCGTAACTCCAAGCCAAGGGTAGCATCACTAGGCATATTATTCTCATCATATTGACACGTTCACTGAAGATTCTATTTTTAAATTCAAATGAAGAACGAGTAACACCTCTAATGGATCACAATTAAAGTATCGATACACGAGTATGTCGGTCGGATGGCCGGCGTGTTGTGATGGTCGTTGGAACACGCGCGTTATATTAAATATTTTTCATTGCGCTTATCACATCACTAGCGATTTAATGAACTGCAGGCTGTTCTACTTTTATTATTATTTATTTGATTCGATTTTCACGGTTTAAATTAAATGATACCTAATATATGTTTACTGACGCGTGTGGTTCAAGGGCGGAGTTTTTTCTTTGTTAGGAAATTATTATTTTCAGAGGACTTAGGCATCATAAAATTCTTTATTAAAATAAATTTACTTACGATAATTTTGTTTGGCTATCTACGGCTGAGTAATAGGTACATTTAACTGTTTTGAATTCGTTCCTTTCCGATTCCGTGACATTCACATATCGAAGTACCTAATACCTACCTAAATTCTCACTAAAAAGATATTTTTCGAGTGGTGTTGTTTCATAATTAAAATAATAAAATAAACAATAACTTTTTTATCTGCTATGACATTAAGTTCAAACTCATTATACATATTTATAAGTTTATCAGCTTATTGTAAAAAGTTAGTTATTATAATTATTATGATAAAATATGGCTTATTATAGTAATTATTATTACCTAGTGATGTTGGTAATAGGGCCAATATCTGCGGATGAGTCACTAACCGGTTTGCCAATCATAAAATATACGATTGTAATAAAAAAAAAATATACTGTTAATTCATACGGGTGTGCCCATGCCCTTGAATAAAATAAAACTTTTATATTAAAATTCGAAGCCAGTTAAAAGGAGCACCATGTATCATTCTGTGAAGTGTGAAAGTAGTGAGTGAACTAATATTTCCTTTTTCTATACTATTTATACTAATATTATAAAGAGGAAAGATTTTTTTGTTTGTTTGTACCGAATAGGCTCCAAAACTACTGGACCGGTTTGAAAATTTCATAATATCTCACTCTGAGCATGAGGTCCTGGGTTCGATTCCCAAGTCGGGCAAAGTATTATTGGGTTTTTCCAACAGGAATTTCTCAGTAGTAGCCCGGAGTCTGGAATTGTGTCCGGTTGATGGTAACAGGCTCGCCCCCTATTACATGGGACTTAAAAACATAACTGGCGAAATGTGGGTGTACTACAGGTACACCTCTGCCCAACTCTTCGGGGAAACAAGGCGTGATGTTATGTATGTTTATCATTATAATCCTATCCTAACTAATATAAAAAATGCGAACGTAAATTGTTTGATTGTATGCTACACATTCACGCTAAAACGGCTGAACAGATTTGATTGAAATTTTGCATATGACTATACCGTGACCCGGATTAGGACGTATACTTTTTATCCCGAAATTCCTACGGGATCGAGACTTATGCGGGTAAAACCGCTTGGCGCAGCTAGTAATATTATAAAAATGTAAGTAAGTTTGTTTGTTTATTTGTCTGTTACGCTTTTACGTCTTAACTACTCAACCGATCATCATGGAATGTTGCATTCACGTCGTCACGAGTAAAGTTTTTTTTTTTTTTTTTTTTTTTATGGGCATCTCGTAGCTCACCTCTGAGGTGATGACTACTTAACCGGACAATCCTGTGACTGCCTTAAGCTACTAAACTCAAAGCCTCCAGCCTGGAGCAAAACTATTCTAATTATAACTAGGCGAGCGCTCGCTAAGGGCACCCCCTGTGGGGTACGGACCTCGGCTTAGGGCGTCGCTGGGGGGAGGACAGCAAGTTGGGACAGGCTAGTTCAAAGATAATTCATTATTATTAATCGGGGAATTTAAAGCTACTGGCTCAGCATCGACACGGGCTGGCGCATCAACGGGCAAGGGTCGGGGGAGAGTATTATTTATTCGGGCGGGTCGCGATCGCGGAGGACCTCGGCGGCGAGGTCGGAATGCGGGTCGGTGTCTGTGTTTGTGCACTGTAGGTACTTGTGGCCCTATTGCTCTCCTGGAGGAGGGTTATGGTTTCGTCTGGGTTGGTAAGGATTTGCCTCGGGCGGCGGATCTGACTGATTCTACTAGGACACGTACAGATAAGGACATAGTGCACTTTTTATCCAGAAAAAATGTTAATTCCTGTTAGAAAAATTAACTTTACAAAATCTACATTAACGCGAGCGAATACGCGAGCAATAGTTAGTTTTCTTATATTGTATGTGTGTTAAAATTTTGGAATAGTCGACCTCGTAACTTCTTTATCACCCTACCTAAGGTTGAATATCACTTGCACGTCATAAAAATACAAGGTCTATAAGTGACAGTTAGGCAGTTTCAAGACAGTGACATTTAGAAGTTTCAATTTAGACCCCTTACCACCTGGCACTTTTTTAAAGTAGCAATTTTTTTTTGGGTAGGCTTGATAGACGCTTTTAAGTGTATTTTTTGAAAACCCCAAACAGCGCAAAACCGCAATAGGTGCCGAGAGTAAATCGCCAAAGTTTCTTTCCGGATAGGATAGTGGGCGTTGGGAAGATCACGGGGCGGGTATTTTTTTTTTCCATGCAGTAATAATGCGCAGTCAATGGTTCCCGCTTGCTGACTGGTTAAAAAAAAACACGAAGACCCCGCCATCCCCTTCGCACCTAACCTTAGAAGTCTTAAATTGCAGTGGTTTTCTATAATCAGCAAAAAAAAACTCGAGGATGGTTCACTCATTTCGTAGCTCTTCTGTTGATGTTGAAATTTCATGCAGGACATTTTTAACTACCTGTAATTAGGAAATCCAATCTCGATCTCGCGAGATCTCGAATCTCACGACATCTCGTGCCTTTTTTCGAGATTCAATCTCGTGGGTAGACAATCCCGTTCTTGAAATCTCGTTCAAGATCATAATCGTATTGGTCGAGATCTCGAAATTATTTTTAAAGACGTTAATTATTTTTTGTTAGACTTTAAATTATGTAAATATTATCTTGGAAATTAAAATGATTAATGGTTTTAAAGTGTGCGTGATGTGTGTCTGTACTGATTTGTTGCGTATGCGTAGTGCAGATTATTACTTATATAAATGCTGATAATGTTATTTCAAAATATAACACGATAGCCTAAGTGCAGTTTTCGTTTTAATTACCCAACTTTAAGAGTTTTTAATTTAATAATCATATTATTTCAGGTAGTGGGTGAAAATCTCGAAAACTTGATCTCGCCTGATTTCCGGACACGATCTCGAAAGACCATTCTCGACACTAGCCTTAGCACGGATGATCTTGAATTGCCAATCTCGACTCGAGATTGCATTCCTTACCTGTATTTAATAATACTATTTTCAGTTAAGTACCTATAGGTTTTCGGGAAATCCGTCTGTGGTAGCATAACAAGTCATGTGTCCATAAGTAAATTAATATAATTACTAATCTGATTGTTTATTTATTTATAGTAAAAAGCATTGTTTTGCTTTTCATTGTCATAATTCGGGATTTTTCGGTCATCAACTACAAGGTCAAGGCTTTTTGTAGTCAGCGAGGGATTAACCTGTCATTTTTATATATTTTATGATAATGATGAATAACTTGGTTAATACCGAAAGGAACATTACATTTTGATTACCTAAAGCTATTGTCTTTATTTAATTGAATAGGTTTTCTCGTACCTATCATGCAGGATGACTTTGGTTTTCTGAGAAAGCGGTGAAGTCAAACTTAAAGCATATAATTCAATCAAACCATTTACAGGCACTTTTGAATTGTCAAAGAGTCGGTCAGTTAGTCAGAAAGTTGAAGCTAGTTGCCCATTCTAAAACGTAGATCTCTATGGAGAAGAACGGGCAAGAAACTCTAAGAACGATCACTCAATAAAGGCTGTCCAATTCCACAGTGTTTTTTTGACTATGTCAAATAGGTGAAAATTACAGATTTTTATGATAGCCTTTATAATATGTTGAAACCAAATTCAAATTAATATTTCAAATTCTTTATTGTACACAGGTAGTATTATGGTGTTACAGTTTATAAAGTGAAGTGCATCTATGACCCCGCCTTTAGGCATACAATATTTAAAGACTTTTGGAACATTATAGCAATAGTCACTAATTTAGTATTAACCACATAACTAGGAAACCAAATCTTATCTACATAGGTTGCAGTTATTGCAGAACACCAGTTAAAACATTAAAACTTTCTGTGCTGGCGCTTATGTTAATTAAGGAGATTCGTTAACCTACTGATATGAGTATCGGGCAAACAGCAGACTTAGGGCCGATTTTGAACTGCGTTCAAGAGAAAGAAAATATGTTTATTTGCGGTAAACATGACGCAAAAAAGAGCTTACACAAAAAAAAAAATAGAAAAGGTTGGGGGAAACATGCGTCACATCCACGCAAAACGGCTATCGCTCAGCATTATGCTGCGACCCTATGCAAGACAGAGCCCCAGCGCTGGTTTTCAGCGACAACCGGCGCCGACGTATTGACGTCGTTCGGTGCAGCAAAAAACAAGAGCTATCAGTGTTAAAATTCCATAACAATAATGACAGTAACAGCTCTTGAACGCGGTTTAGATGTGCTGATCGCGTTCAGTTTCATTGGTGAAGTTGGCACTAAGGTGCCATCTCCACGGACGAAAGAATCGCGGCGATAGTCATGCCACAGTATAACAAAGAAACAGTATTACGTCTCGGCAGTGGCCTTGAAATAATTACCTAGGTACAGCCGGTCGGTAGATAAACCTTCCGCGTCCGTGCGTAACTGCTATGCACTTGATACAGGGGGTCTACTCCCTAAGCGAAATCCGTAGTTTCGGCCGAAGTTACGGACGCTTCGCGCTACGTCTCACTTACGGACATACCGTGAGTGAGACGGAGCCCGAGTCGTCCATAACTACGGACATCGCTTAGGGAGTAGACCCCCTGTTGCGTTCTGGTATTCACTGAGGTTTTGAAGCGTTTTGGCCGTTTCTCTGAAGACGAAATACTGCCTACTTAGTTATACTATATGATATCGCCATGTGGAGATTGATTCACAGTTTCTATTGAATTGGATGGAACTGCGAGATTATCGCTGCGATTCTCTCGCCCGTGGAGATGATGCCTTATCAAGCACTGCCGTGTCAAGACAAGTGCCAAAGATTTTGTCGTAGTTTGAATGTTTGAAGAAAGTTCCATTAAAGCTGATTTCAGACACTTCATTCGAGTGAACATGGCTTACAAATAAATTCGTTTTTCACTTTTGATTCATTTTGTGATTAGACGTGGTCACACTAATATTATAAAGTCAAATACACATGTGTGGTGGTACATTAAATTGTACGGTGAGCGATATGTCGAAGATAATATATACAGGGTGTTTGGCAGAACGTTGAACATACGAAAATGGTGGATAGGTTGGGTCATCTGCTACTTACTCAGCCCTAATTTAATTGGCCCTGGACCCCAGGATATTAAAAAAAAAAATTTTTTGCTTTCTTCTAGTTTCACCACTTTCTTAACTTTAGAGTGTAATTTTTATCACAAATGGATAAAACAGGCATTTTTTTTAAATCTTTGATGTTGGTAGATTCTTATAAAATTATTGCTTTATTCAGATGTTAGCTAGAAAAAAAGTTATGAGTCCTCAAACTTACAGAAAGATCTAAAAAATATTTAAATCTAAATCAAACTGTCCTGCAGTTTGGCAGAAGATTTGTGAAAAACACCTATGTAACTATTGTTGAAATAAAAAAAAAAAAAAAAAAAATCAACTTGCATTTAAAAAAAAATGGTTTGAGTAAGTAGCAGATGACCCCACCTATCCACCATTTTCGTATGTTCAACGTTCTGCCAAACACTCTGTATTTTACGAGTATATTATCTTCAAAGTGGTGTAACGACCTTTAGGGGCGAGCCGTGAAAATTAATTCGCTGTTACAATGTATATTAATTAGATATTGTTTAAAAGCATTTTATTATTATTATAGTTTTATACGCCTGTAATCCCCGATGGATTAGGCAGACGTGTAATTACTTATAGTAAGGTATAGGCGAGTGTATTTCCACGATAAGTTTTATGAAATAATAATAAGTCGCGGGCGTGCCCTAATAGTAAAACCATTGTTCTTCAAACGTAGACATACAAAACTAAACATTTAAATAGAATGTCTGTTGAAATGTTAATATATCGATACATCCCTAACGAGGAGCTGTGTGTTATTCATGAGGAGCCCTAGAAGGAACACCTTCTTGATATATCAATGACATTGCTCCCGGATGTTATTTTTTTTTAAGAAAAGAAAAAAAAAACATGTTGGGCACATGTCGCGGTTGGGGGTATCTAAACACAACCATTTCATGAAGTGGTCGACCATTTCATGAAATGGTTGTGCTTTACGAAATGGCCAGCTTATTATTTTTTTATTTAATTTATTCGGGAAAATAAACAGTTATAAATTAAAATCTTACACTAAGTTATAAATATACAAGGTTTATAAATGTATAACCTACGACATGTTCCACAACATAATATATTAAAACTTATATCTAAAGCGCGCTATTCTAAGATTTTAAAACAGAAAAGTAGTTAAAAGTGAACTAAGCATGCAAACAACAGAAAAAGAGAGAGAGAATGAGCAAATACTGAACTAAATAACTAAACTAACTATTATATTCCAAAATTATTTTGTTTGTAAGTTTTCAAAATTTTTGACCATATAATTTAAACGTCAACGTTTAATGACGACGATTTATGTCAATCGACGGCGACGTTTGGCGTGTGCGTTACCCCAGCCAGATAATGTCGAAAAACGTCATCTAAGTGCAATAGATAATTAGAAATACAGCTTCTGTAATTGGTAAGCAGATTTTTAATTTTGGTAAGCTGGTAGTTTTTTAATTATTTGATATAAAAAAACACTTCCGGCCGGAGTAACGTTACCCCAGCCAGATCTTTTGTTTTCTAATGGATATTTTGAAATAAATTTTATCTAAATAATTAGATATCAATTTGAAATAAATGGTACAACTTAATTTGTATTTGTATTGGCTATGGTTGCGAAGATATTTAAAATCCTGCTGGATTAACGTTTGCACGATTGCTGTATCTCGGAATTGACTATACGGATGATTGGAATATTTGTACATGAGATCTGGATAATTAGTTTTATAATTTGTTAGACAGTAAACGAATCCACTATAATGCACCGTTTTGAAGTTATTTTAGTAAATAGAAAATATACTTTAATAGGTCCTAGCCTGGTCCTACTTCCAATAAGCGCTCCAAAGACTGAACTTAATCCTTATTACATAGGCAATTACTGTCTATAAATGGTACTGAAGTTTCATAAGTATCCTATACGTAATTAAAAAGATAAGATGATGTTCCGGCCACGGCGCGCAGCTGAGTTATTTGACCACCGATTAACCAAGTTTACTGTAGTAGTGGTTACTGAATTTTACACCAATAATTAGAAATACAGTTCAATTATATACATGTGAAATTTCAGATTTGTACACTAATTAATTAACGAGATAATCGAAAAAAAAAATATATGCGTGGTAACCCGACCAAAACCAGAATGTTATAAAAAAGCGGCCGCGCAATACCTACATTACACCAACCTTCAAAAATTATTAGCATAATTGTTCTTAAAAGTTGGTACAGTCACGAATAAAATTAGTTTGATTGAAAAATTAAACCTACCATACTAAATGTTTAAATAAACTTTAAATTGCTCAAAGTAGTGTCCACTATGCCATTCTTCATACACCTACCTACGTTTAACCATTATATCGATGAGGTAGGTAGGTACCTACTTACGTATCTGTTGTAAGTAGCAGAAGCATCTTGATATTATATAATTGATCTGTGATTTACATGCAATAAGACTTAGTCAAAAAGTACGTATTCTGAGAAGTTGACTGCATTGTTAAGTCGTTTATTTTTAGTATTGTAAATGTTTTATTTTTATACAATAAAACTCAATTAAGAATACGGCTCTACGGATCTTTATGTACTTAAGACATTTGTGATTTTTTAAATCATATTAGATAAAACAGTAGAACCTACCTACCTACCTACCTTCTGAAAGTTCTATAATATGTTAGTAATTACTGCACTGTGATGTTATTAACATATTACATTTTATTATTGTTGATCTGTGATTTTTTAACAATAAAACTTAATATTGATTTGAATTTAATCAGTTCTTAATTTTAATTTCAGATAAGCAAGCGACGTTGCATATTAGTCCATAAAAAATATCTGTGATTATTTATGAAGTAAATTTATATACTTACTTACCTTTGTTGTGATTAAAACCTCATTGTCTAAGTCAAGTAGACTTTTTGTTCTTTTTTAACAGTTGTCAATAAACTGATGTCTTAGCATGTGCAAAAATGTCCGAATAAAATTAATTTCTTTTCTCCATTTGTATATATTGAACACCCTCTCATATCAGGTTATGGGACCAGCAGACCTACTCAAGTAAGGTTTTTTGATTCATTTCGAGACAAAAGTTATTTTTAGTAAGAAAAAAAAAAAAAAAAAAAAAAACGATCGGCAGACCGGCACATTTTTTTTCTTTTCCATGAGTTTTTTTCTATCTGGTTTAAACTAATTAAAAATGACCAGCGAAGCACATAGTTCGACAGGAATTCCAATCGAAAAGCTGCAGGGCATGGAAAATTATAATAACTGGAAATTTTCCATGAAGATGCTCCTGATGCACGAGGACCTACTTGAATGTATCGAGTCCACCGACGGAAGCAAAGATATTAGAAAGAATCAGCGCGCGCTTGCTAAAATTTGTCTATCAGTGAAAACCAATGCTTTTTCGCTTGTGCGTAACGCAAAATCAGCTTATGAAGCATGGACAAGTTTACAAAAGGCTTATGAGGACAAGGGTCTGTGCAGACGCTTAGGATTACTGCGATTGCTTTTTGTAACTAAGCTCGAAGAGAATGCTTGTAACATGGAAACTTACATTACGAAAATAACAGAAATTGCACAACAATTGAATGACATAGGTTCTCCACTAGACGATGACTTCATAGCAGTCATCATGTTGAGCGGACTGACATCCGATTACGACCCGCTCATTATGGCGTTGGAGAATTCCAGTGACAAGCTTGTAAGTGAAACAGTAAAAACGAAATTATTACAGGAGTTTTACAGAAGAGATGATAAGACAGAGACTGCATCGGCTTTGACTACCATTAAGAAGATCAAATGTTACCGATGTAAGAAACCAGGACACACAAAGAAGAATTGCCCGAAGAATGCTGCTTCTACGACTCCAGTGAGTAATGTCAAGGATAAGAAGAAGGTGTTATTGTCAGCATTGTCGGTAAATCTCAAGAAGGATGTCTGGTACGTGGACTCTGGTGCAACCAACCATATGTGCAACGACAAGAGTGTTATGTTGGAGTTCAAATCAACTAAGGACCTCTCTGTGAACATTGCAAATGGTGATCAATTATGTACTGCAGGATTAGGTAAAGTTAGAATTAAGTTAGACGGCGTTTTTAGAACAATAACTAATGTTTATTTGGTTCCTCAACTGTCAACTAACCTTTTATCAGTGAGTGAGTTAACAAGGAAAGGTTATAAAGTCAATTTTAATTCTAAAACCTGTAGAATAATGGACGGGCATGAAATCATAGCTACTGCTAGTTATGTGAATGGTATTTTTCAATTAGATTCTTTAGGGAATAGCAGCAGAGCTGATGTTGGAGTGCAGCCTCAATGCATGGTGTCTGACAGCAGCAGTAAAACACTACTGGACTGTGATGTGTCAGAGCAAGAGCAGAGCAGTTTGGTGTCACAGGAAGTATGGCATCGCAGGCTGGGGCACCTCAACGCTAGGAGCATGAATGTCATGAGACAAGGTATGGTCTTTGGTATTAAATATGATAGTACTCGTTTTCAATCATGTATTGCCTGTATTAAAGGAAAACTTACAAAATTACCTTTTCCAAAAGTGTCTCATAGTAGGTCTAAGGAGATTTTAGGCTTAATACATACAGATTTATGTGGTCCAATGCAAAATAAGTCATTTGGTGGTGCTTGTTATTTTCTTACTTTCATTGATGACTGTTCAAGAAAAACATTTATTTATTTTTTGAAAACAAAGAGTGAAGTTTTTGAAAAGTTTAAAATATTCAAAAAGCTTGTTGAAAATGAAACTGATAAGAAAATAAAATGTATTCGTAGCGACAACGGTGGCGAATATATTAATAAAAAATTTCAGCAGTTTCTGCAACAGCAAGGAATCCGTCACCAAACGACTGTCCCGCATTGTAGTCAACAGAATGGTGTGGCAGAAAGAGCAAACCGTACCATCATGGACAAAGCTCGCTGCATGTTGGAAGATGCTGGTCTTGACAAACGTTTTTGGGCAGAGGCCGTAAACACTTCAGTGTATTTGAAGAACCGCTCACCCACAAAAGCTGTCATGGGCATGACACCACTGGAGAAATGGACTAACACAAAGACAAACGTAAGTCATCTTCGTACATTTGGTTGTTTGGCTTATGCTTTGACTTCAAATCACAAGAAACTGGATTCGAGGGCAAAGGAATATATATTTGTAGGTTACTGCAACGATACAAAGGGTTACAGACTCATTGATCCGGAGAACCCTGAGCATTGCATTAGAGCACGCCATGTGAGGTTCTTAGAAGATCGTTTCTGGAAAAAGGATCTGTCAGATGATGATGCTAACCAAGTGGTTCATGTTGTTTCGCATACAGAACAGACATGTAGATCAGACGAAAACACTGGGGATGAAAGTCCACAGGGTGTGTCTGAAAATTGTCCTTCTGATGACAGAAATAGGAACAGGGACACAGTATTTAGTATCAATGACAGTAGAATTTCATCTGAAGCAGATAACTCGTCGGATGAAACCAATATTCCAGGGAGTTCAAGTGAAGACTCGACGTCTACAGACTTCACTGATGCTGTAAATGAAGATCTTTATGCACATCTGGTAGGTCAACAGTACAGGGATCTTGGCGATCCGGAGACTGTTAAGGAAGCACTTGGTGGCAATGAAGCTAAAGAATGGAAGGAAGCCATGGAAGATGAGTATAAATCGTTTATCACCAATAAAGTCTGGCGCCTTGTGGATCTACCTAAAGATCAAAAAGCAATAAAATGCAAATGGATCTTTAAGAAAAAGAGGAATTTAGATGGCAGTCTCCTCAAATACAAGGCACGGCTGGTGGCTAAGGGATTCACTCAAAGGTATGGCATTGACTATGATGAAACTTTTTCGCCTGTCGTCCGTTACTCTACTATCCGTTTGTTGTTAGCACTAGCTGCAGAATATGATCTGGAAATAAATCACCTAGACGTCAAAACAGCCTTTTTGAATGGTGATCTTAAAGAGCATGTGCTAATAGAACAACCACAAGGTTTCGTAAAGAAAGGACAAGAACATAAGGTGTATAAGTTGGAAAAAGCCGTTTATGGATTAAAACAGGCTGCAAAGTCATGGTATGAAAAGATTAATGGAGTATTAATAAACAAACTCCATTTCAATAGGATGCCTTCAGAACCATGTGTCTATTATAAAGGACAAAAGGGGGAAATGGTTATAATTGCTCTTTATGTCGACGACATTATGTTATTTTCTTCACCAATATCCAAAGAAAGAGATATAATGAAAGAAAAACTCATGTCAGAGTTTGAGATGAAGGATTTGGGACCTGCTCATCAAATATTAGGCATGAGAGTATGCAGGAATAAGGAATCGATTACTTTAGATCAGTCACATTATATTGAAACTGTTCTACGTAAATTTAATATGACTGAATGCAAACCGTCTCCGACCCCTATGGAAGTAGGATCGAAACTGAAGAAAAGTGAAGTCAAGGATACTCGTTTCGACTACAGAAATCTCATAGGGTGCTTAATGTATATTTCAGTTTGTTCCAGACCAGATATCTCGCATGCAATAGGTGTTTTGAGCCAATTTAACGAATGTTTCGATGAAACACATTGGAAAGCTGCGAAAAGGGTCCTGCGATACCTCAAAGGTACAAGTCATTACTTTCTTAAGTATGTTAAGAGCGGATTGGTCATAAATGGCTACACGGATGCTGATTGGGCATCCAATGAGGTTGACCGTCGTTCATATACAGGGTATGTATTTAAATTAGGTGATTCTATTATATCTTGGGAAAGCCGTAAGCAGAGGACTGTGGCTCTCTCGAGTACTGAAGCAGAGTACATGGCTATTTCAGATGCTTGCAAAGAAGCGTTGTTTTTACGTACTTTCTTGAATGAATGTCTTCAAGTTCATTGTAAGGTAAATTTATACAATGACAATCAGTCGGCACAAAAACTATGCTCTAACTCAATGTTTCATGCTCGTACCAAGCATATAGATATAAGACACCATTTTATAAGGGATATTGTAATTAATCAACTAATTAATGTCTGTTATATGCCTACAGGTGACATGGTAGCTGACTTGCTCACTAAACCGCTGAATAAAGAGAAACATGTTAAGTTCTGTTTGTCTCTTTTATCAGTGTAATATTGTTATTCTAATTATTACTATGTAATGTAATATTTCTCATAATATTTTAGTAATAATTAACTAGTTACATTTGTGTTTTTATAAGACAATAGTTTAAGGGGTAGTGTTGTGATTAAAACCTCATTGTCTAAGTCAAGTAGACTTTTTGTTCTTTTTTAACAGTTGTCAATAAACTGATGTCTTAGCATGTGCAAAAATGTCCGAATAAAATTAATTTCTTTTCTCCATTTGTATATATTGAACACCCTCTCATATCAACCTTAATTAAATAATTATCTGCATATGATCATCACTTCTACATAGTTAGATACTCCATATTTGTTATTACTTACGCATTATTATTTTTGAAATGAATATTCCATTATAAATATGTTTTACTTTACCACTTGTTTACCCGTCTGTACTTAACACGTAATTATTCTCACGTATTATCCTGTAAGTTTTAAAAGGTTGGTATAGTGTATTGCGCGATTTTTTGGTCGGGTTACCACGCATACATATTTTTTTTCGATTATCTCGTTAATTAATTAGAGTAAAAGTCTGAAATTTCACATGTATATAATTGAACTGTATTTCTAATCATTGATGTAAAATCAGTTACCACTGCTGCAGTAAACTCGGTTAGTCAGTGGTCAAATACACTCGAGAGCAATGAATCCGGGTCACTTAAAGAATGTTAAAAATCTCGGAAACTAAAAATGATAGGTTAATGCAATAAATTGTATTTAATAGAAAATGTAATACTCCTTAAATGAAAGTAAAAAAAATATGAGTCACCGTACATTTTATTAACACAAAATTACATAAAGAAAAAAACTGCTGATCTCTCCTTAAAACAAAAATAGGAAACATGAAATTTTTGAACTTTATTACGATTTTCTTGAATTTTAATACTTCGTATTGCCTCCTCGTGCTTCCATTACTGCGTTTACGCGGTTTGGCATGCTGTACACCAAGTTCCTTATACGATTTTGGAGAATATTCTCCCATTCCTCTGTGAGAGCAATTTTGAGCTCACGAAGCGTGATTGGGGGAGGGTTTCGTTGTTTTACGCATCTGCCTAGCTCGTCCCAAGCATGCTCAATCGGGTTGATATCCGGGCTGCGCGCTGGCCACTCCATACGAGTAATGTTCATCTCTTGAAGGTAGTCATTCACAATCCTACCTATATGAGGTCGGGCATTGTCATGCATAAATATAGCATCCTCACCTAAATTGACCATAAATGGACCAACGTGATCATTGAGGATTTCTTCCACATATCTTTCGCTAGTTAAAGAGCCGTTTTCTATGATCACCAGCTCTGTGCGACTTTCAGAAGAAATTCCGGCCCACACAAGTACAGACCCACCACCGTAGGCTACTTTTTCTTCGATGCATGCTTGCTTGAATCTTTCCCCTGGTCTTCGATACACTCTGTGTCTTCCATCGTGCTTGTAGAGCATACATTTTGATTCGTCGGAGAACATAACTTTTGACCAATCTTCAATACTCCAATTTACGTGGCTCTGGGCATATCTTAGTCTTGAAATACGATGCCCACGCTCCAGTTTAGGGCCGTTTGCAGGTCTAAGGGGTTTTAAGTTAGATTCAGCAAGCCGACGTCTTACTGTCCATGCACTTGGGTTACTTCCTCCGAGGCGTCGAAACTGATTTGTGAGTTCAGTTCCTGTAAGAAAGCGATTTCGAAGCATGGTGTTCACCAAGTATCGGTCTTCTCGTGCTGTGGTACACCTGGTTCTGCCCGTTCCTGGTCTGCGTAGGTTAGAACCAGTTTCTTCGTAACGTCGGAGAACTCTTTGTACTGTTGACAGCGACACACCGACAGTCCTGGCTGTATCGCGCTGACTCCGGCCGGTTTCCAGCATTGTAAGTATTCTGGTGCATTCTTCAGGCGTAAGCGACATAATTTCAGCTTGAATAATGAATATAGAGCACTATCAACATGGTTTATGTACCCACATAAATGACAGATTACAAACAAAAGCAAAACCAAATGCTGTAATTTCGTAGTTCCATCTTCGAAAGTGGCCCTTTTTAAAATTTGATTTTTTTATTATATAACTTTACAATAACTAAGAAGTTTTAATACCTTCATTTAAGGAGTATTACATTGTCTATTAAATACAATTTATTGCATTAACCTAGCATTTTTAGTTTCCGAGATTTTTAGGATTCTTTAAGTGACCCGGATTCATTGCTCTCGAGTGTAACTCAGCGGTGCGCCGTGGCCGGAACATCATCTTATCTTTTTAATTACGTATAGGATACTTATGAAACTTCAGTACCATTTATAGACAGTAATTACCTATCTACTAACGATTAAGTTCAGTCTTTGGGGCGCATAATGGAAGTGCTAGGACCTACTAAGACATAATATTTTCTATTTCCTAAAATAACTTCAAAACGGTGCATTATAGTGGATTCGTTTATTGCGTAACAAATTATAACTAACTAGCCAGATCTCATTAACAAATATGACAATCATCCGTATAGTCAATTCCGAGATACAATCGTGCAAACGTTACTCCAGCAGGATTTTAAATAAAACCATAGCAAATACAAATACAAATTAAGTTGTACCATTTATTTCAAATTGATATCTATATTAATTATTTAGATAAGATTTATTTCAAAATATCCATTAGAAAACAAAAGATCTGGCTGGGGTAACGTTACTCCAGCAGGAAGTGTTTTTTTTTATATCAAATAATTAAAAAACTATCAGCTTACCAAATTTAAAAATCTGCTTACCAATTACAGAAGCTGTATTTCTAATTATCTATTGCACTTAGATGACGATTTTCGACATTATCTGGCTGGGGTAACGCACGAACGTTTGGCCATATCAAGGGGCCTGCGAAGCATGCGTTGTTCATACAAACGTAATACCAAAATTATTTGTAAATCAAATATATTCTTATGTGTATTTATTCCGATTGGATTACAGAATATCTAGGCTTCCAAATATATATTTTTAATGGACACTGATATAAAGACGAGATATGAGGAATTTAAAATTTCTATAGAAAACTTATTTTTCTCTTATCTCGAATTTAAATCAGTGTCCATTAAAAATATATATTTGGAAGCATAGATATTCTGTAATCCAATCGGAATAAATACACACTACCTTAAGAATATGTTTGATTTACAAATTATTTTGGTATTACGTTTGTATGAACTACGCATGCTCCGCCGGCCCGTTAATGTAGGGTATCCATGGTTTCAGGTGTAATAAAAATTGCCAAGTTGTAGTAGCGCTTGCACAACGACATATCCAAAACTTTCGTGGATGATTGATGATAATGTTTTTTTATTGTTGTACTACTTCTTTATGCGTGTGGAGTATCGCAAGTGATTTTTGCATATATATTTTTGAATGTTACCTTTGACCAACCAATAAATAAAAATATTCATGTATGATGTTGATATTTAATTGCAAGTATATCAATAGGTATAGGTTATTACAAAAGTTACATTTCTAGAAAATGATTAGAAACTTCTTGAATTTCTTTGATAGAAAGCTAAACAAAGCTACACGTGATTTGTACTAATTTTTTTTTTCATTTGCCCAAGTGTTTAATATTGCGCGTTAGAATGATTTAGTTGCTTTACATACATAAACTGACGCATTCTTTCCACAGGGTAGGCAGAAACTACAGAACGCCACCTGGGGGCCAATTCTCGATTTTAGAGATGGTGTCGAACTCTACAAAAATTTCTAATGACGTCATTTTTTCGACAAATTTTAAAAGTTGCTATTCTGGGGATGTCGAATTCGACATTTGTCGAAGGCTAACGTTAGAATTCATGTCGAGTGCTTCTGAGCAGTAGAGATGTCATGTCGATTGTAGAGATACGTCATTTCTGAGTGAATTCGTTGAGTTTTGGATTGTACACTGTGTTTTCTTTTCTTTAATTTTTAAATAAAATACGGCTTGGCATCTCATACCTACTGGTAATTCGATTTATATTCTTTGATTTGTGCATTGTGTTTTCTTGAAACGACGACCTTCGCGCAAATAACAGACTCTGTAATTTGTGTACCCACGATTGGACTTGAAACCAATGAAAGATGGACGAGTTTATTTGCATTTCTCGGAGTTGTTGGAAAGTGGCGAGCAACTGGCCAATACACGGCGACAACAGCGCACTTATCCCACCGTCGATATTTACGACTTGAGCGAAACAGAAGTCATTAAAAACTTCAGATTAGATAAAGATTTAATAAGGGTTCTAATAGATCTATTGGCTCCTGTAATTCAGGATACCACGAAAATAGACCTGAAAACGAAGGTAAATAATCGTCTGCTTCATAATTTTATTAGTCATGTATAACTGTTCACTAAACTAACCTTACCCACCAAAAATACTAATTGCACACCCTAAAATACCTAAATTAATTATACAGTCAACTGTCAATTTGTCAAACTGATTATTTTTACACTAAACGTTTCGTTTTATACTTAAATAATTAGGTTTAGTCAGCGTTTTAAAACAAAATCATTCATTAACTCATAGCTACCTAAAACGGAACGTGCGATTCTTCATAATGGTAACATTATCTTCACTCGACTCGACATTTTCGTGACATTTATTTCTATTTTGACTGAGAATACGGAATTCTGCTCAATTCGACATCTTTTGGTAGAGATAGAGATATTTTTAATAGACATAGAGATAGACTTACGATCTCAAACTCGAGATAAATGGCGAAAATCGAGAATTGGCCCCCTGCTACGATATTTACGTAAGTACTCGCTCCTTTTGCCTCGTTTACGTTCATACACGCACGCCGGTTGCGAGTACTAGATACGCACCTGACCTTTCTGAAGAACATCACCAATAAGGTCAATCAATCAATCATTTATTTTGTTAAACATAGGTATGGTTACAGATAGTATATTATCTAAAATATGTGCACTATGTTTTGCCAATATATGGCGTACAAAATTAACATAAACAAGCAATTACAATTAAGGCGCCATTTTCCGGGCCTGTGGGCCTTTGAAACGCTACCTCCGCCTCCCCCTAAGGGGGAATGACGTATTTATTTACGATTCACTGCCGATCATTTCGCGAAAAATACATGCCACAGCATAAAATATTTGCAGTTGACCAACTGAACTAGTTTTTCTTAGGTTCGATTTTTTTCAATAAGTTTACATTTTATGGGACTAAGGTACGGTGTAGTGAACTAAAATGATTACTTAAAATGTCCTGTGTACCTAATGGGCGTTTTCACATTAATAGATAACGACACCAGCCCGATACCGATATGTCGGCAGCTATTATACCGACATCGATACAATTATTATCGGCCCAATGATATTGCTAAGTATCGACGTCTTGAAGTCGGCAGTGCGAAAAAGTGTGTTCAAGTGACAAAATGCCGCTACTCTCACCGCACTGTGTCTTCGCCGATAGATATCGTACCTATATCGGTGTCGGTCGCTGTCTGCGACGATATAGGTGACAATAGCAAGACAATGTAAAAGCGTTTGGTAGGCACTAAACGTATCCGATCATCTGACCTCCGATATAGTGTCGATGTCGGGTCGGTGTCGTTATCGGCTAATGTGCTGTGTTGTGACAGTCAATTCATTTTATTAATTAAAGAAACAACATTTTTACCTTTTGATATAGTGTTATGGGATAGTTCGTAGAACGTACACAGAAAAACATGAAGTTTAGGCCTCTTCTGTCATCTATGGTTTTAATAAAAATCAATATCTATGGTTTTAATAAAAATCAATATCTATGGTTAGGTGACTGTTAATGAGAAATCCCATGTACACACTGCACACGGGATTTTTTTAGTGATAGTTAGGTAGTCATGAATAATCTGTTAGAATCCATAAGTGTATCAGTGTTGTGACATTAGGTATTATATGAAGGAACGCAGGCGTTTAATAATTCACTTAAAATGAAAAACTTGCAAGCAATGGGAAATTTCTACTGAAGGCTGCGCGTTTAGACCTCTGCAGGGCTAACATGACAAGCGCGAGAAAGCTCTTTTTCTCGTTTTGTCGAAATTTGTCTACGATTCTGACGTCATTCTAATCCCTAACATGACCGTAAACGACGAGATTTCTCGAAAAAGGCACTTTGACACTTCTATATGTCGCGACGAGAAACCGATATTGCAAGTTATTAAAAACAAATTATTTTTATGATAGCAATATCGGCTTGAGATTCCGTTTCATTCATTCAATGGTGCCGATTCTCTTGCCACAAATGCCTCTAAACTAGACTAAAAATCACCAAAATTTAGATTATTCTTGTCAACCGACAATTTTCCATTCTGAAATAGACTAAGTGACACAACTTAACTATATTTTAGTTTGACGGCACTGAGCTATTAATTTAGTGAAAATGGCAATTTTGCTGTTCAGAATTTTACGTTCTTCACCTAAAGTTTAGATTGTTTAAGTATTTAATCGCGATTAAAAAATGAACTAAAATTCACACCAACACCTCGACGGCGCAAAAACAATAATGTCTTTTTTTCTTTTCTCTTGCTTATATCTCGAAAATGGTGTGTCCTATCGCAAAAATAATGAAAAATTCGACCCCCTTTATGAAACCCATAAACCCCTAACACTCAACATGTAGGTAATATTTTTTCATATTTTCCATACAAAAAACGAAAAATTCCATATAGAACACGTCGTTCCAATATAAACAAACTTTCATCTTTATTTCTTCAGGATTTTAATTAAGTTGAATGGGCTAAAAATGGTCGTACTGTTTCGCTTATACTGTGACCATATTTTTTTGTTTTGGATGTTTCCCACCACTCATGAAGATTCGTAAATATTGACAGCTATACATGAAGTAACAATTGCCGTACTTTATTGCCAAGTGACGTACCTACTGCTACAGCTATAATTTATCGAATCTATTATTTTAGGACATCGACATTTTAGAACGACTTTTTATCGTATACAGAAGTGTCGTATACGATTATCGTAACCAGTGACTTTTTGTATTCAAAACTGGAAATTGTTCATAGGTACTGAGCCAATACGATACAATCACGGATTCAAGAAAAAATTGTGTTGCTGGCTCAGCTATTCGAAAAATATAATTACGATTTTTATCGTGTTCTATACATTTCGTCATGTTAGCACTTTTGTTCGAAACAGCATTTTTTTTCTAATTTTAATTGTTCTTGACAGAGTGAAAATTGTTTTAAATATTTTTTATACAACCGACAACCGGACCAATTGTATAGTTATTAATATAGAATATGATATTAGCAAAGACAGTTCGGTGGAGAGTAAATATTGTAACATGGATGAATCTGATAAAAAAATCTTTAAAAAAACTTCTTCTTAAACGACTATAAAAAAAATTATAAGACTCGCACTTGACTATAATTTTATCGATAATAATTTGTAATGTGTCTAACACTATTGTAAGATGACAATTAAACGTCATCATACCGCATAGAAATAATCACACTTTCAAAAACAATATTATGAATTAAAACTATATTAAAATTACGAAATATTTTTTCTGAGGTGTCGCAATTTCATATCTAATGTGTTCTTCATTTATTTGATTTTTTTTTAACAACTGCAGAGAGCGTATTTTTAAAAATTTTGACATAGGTCCACCCTCGATGACGTCCCGCAGGACTCTGAGCGCGAGCCGATTTAGCCCGATTTACTATATTTGGGTTTTTTTAAAGATTTTATTTGCTGTTACATTAAAATAAATCCATAATCCCCTAAAGTCTTTTATGGTGAACGTATAGACGAAATTTGATTGAAATTGCTTTAATTATAATCGAATAAAACCATTTTTTCTCATAAAAAATCTACATTTTGAGGAAACTTTGCGATTTTTTTGTATCGAGCCAAATTATGTCAATCGTGTTTTGGCCCTCATAATTCACTAAAAAATATCTTCAATTTTAATAATCATGAAAAAAAATAAGGCAAATTAGTAGTTTTTGAGGACAAAAATTGATTTTGCGTGCAGCCGAAATGCGTCAAAACCTCTTCTTTGGGACCCATTTCGCCTTAAGGTGGCATGCCAATAGATGACATGTGTTGGATCATTCGGTTCCCTATAAAATGGTTGAGCTGGATGGTGCTGATCCATGCGTCATGTTCGTGAACGGGCGCCGTCAGTTGAGCTTGGTCATCTCTTATCTACCAGAGTTTATTTTTAATCTTATATTTTGAATCGTTTTTTTTTAATATTTTTTTTTACATTGTTCTCACATATAGAATCAACAAGAGTAATTTACCCAGGATTTTGTAATTTCTATATTTAAAAGAGTGCCCTTGCAGTTTCTGGCCCGTTCTTCTCCACAGAGACCTACGTTTTGGAATGGGCAACTAGCTTCAACTTTCTAACTAACTGAGTCTTTGACAATTCAAAAGTGCCTGTAAAGGGTTTAATTGAAATAAATGCTTTGAGTTTGAGTTTAAATAATAATAATAATTCAATTTAAAATATGTCAGGTAGGTAAACAGGTCATTACAATTTTAGATAATAAACACATTCACAATTAATCAATAAATAAAATCATAAGTGTTTAATTAGCAAGTCGGAATCGTCATACCTCTGTTTATCAGTAGTAAACTCAGTGATGGAGTAGTAACATCTATCTAAAAGGAATCTAAACAAGGATCTCTTAAAGGATCCCATACACTGTTTATTTCTAATAGCTGCTGGTATACTATTATATATTTTTGGGGCCATACCTAGCACACTTTTGCCGAAAAATGCTGTTTTATGAGAGGTAACATGAATGGTATTCTGATAACGGCGAGAGCGCAGTTTTTCAAATAAGTAAATGCAGGTTACAGCGGAAAAACACTCCCATTTCATATATTTACATAGACGGTAGAGTGAGCAAACTAAGTTCCTTAAATAATGGTTTACGACTATCAATCGATGAAACTATCAACCAGAAAATGATTCCGTACCTAATGCCAGAAGCCACATAAGAATTGTAAGCTATTTGTACTGTAATGCGGTCAACTGTTTTTGATAATTTGTACAAAGCATACGCAAATTGACTAAGCTTCTTTGACAAAGCGTCGATATGATGTTTCCAAGACAGATGTAAAGGCACAGAAATTTTGTGATGTCACTTTCAGAGATTGCTACGTTACCATAATTTATATTAAGTTTCGGTTTATTTGTTCTTTGATTAAATGTCTTAATTTTAGTTTTGTCAAGATTTATTTTTAAATTATTATTAACTAAGTAACCAATTTAAAATTTTTTTTAAGATCGTCATTTATGTCATTTTCAAGAATGTTAATGTCATAACTAGAGAATAAAATAGTGCTGTCATCAGCAAATAAGACCATCTGGTGCTTACTGACCTTAGGCATATCATTTATGTAAATTTTAAATAATGGGGGGCCAAAAATGCTACCTTGGGGAACACCATAAGTAGTTTTCTTGCTCCAGGTCACAATTTTCTTGCTTGATTATTGTTAAACAGAATTAAATTAACGAAATATGTAGACACGATGGCCACTGTTATTACTTGAATTATGATTTGAGAAAATTGTTTTCTTTTTTATTAAGTATCGTGTTTGGGTATCGGTACCAACCACGTCTGTGAAGATTACATTAAAAAGAAAACTAATTATTGTAAACTGATATTTCAAGTTACTACACTAAAAGCGGTCGACGAACTACAAAAAAAAAAAAACAACACAACATTATTTTATTTTATTTTATTTATCATATTTACATATCATGTGTGCGGGGTTTCGCTAGCTGATTTAATCTGACCGTGTAATTAGCACGCATGTAACTACTTACTTTATTTGAGGCATTAATTTTATATTTGAACACGTGCAGTAAACCGAATTTCAGTATAGTAACACTGTTTGAACTAAGAAAGTCGCTACGAAATAAATTCTGACACACCGCTATCATAGACGCGTGGTTGACTGTAGGTACTGTATATCTTGGCATTAAGGCGCCGTTTTCCTGGCCTGTGGGCCTTTGAAACGCTACCTCCGCCTCCCCCAAATGCAGAAAGACGTATTTATTTACGATTCACTGCCGATCATTTCGCGAAAAATCCATGCCACAGCATAAAATATTTGCAGTTGACCAACTGAAGTAGTTTTTCTTAGGTTCGATTTTTTTCAATAAGTTTACATTTTATGGGACTTAGGTACGGTGTAGTGAACTAAAATGATTACTTAAAATGTCCTGTGTACCTAATGGGCATTTTCACATTAACAGATAACGACACCAGCCCGATACCGATAATATGTCGGCAGCTATTACACCGACATCGATATAATTATTATCGGCCCAATGATATTGGTAACCTACTAAGTATCGCCGTCTTGAAGTCGGCAGTGCAAAAAAATGTGTTCAAGTGATAAAATGCCGCTACTCTCACCGCACTGTGTCTTCGCCGATAGATATCGTACCTATATCGGTGTCGGTCGCTGTCTGCGACGATATAGGTGACAATAGCAAGACAATGTAAAAGCGTTTGGTAGGCACTAAACGTATCCGATCATCAGACCTCCGATATCGTGTCGATGTCGGGTCGGTGTCGTTATCGGCTAATGTGCTGTGTTGTGAACTTGTGACAGTCAATTCATTTTATTAATTAAAGAAACAACATTTTTACCTTTTGATATAGTGTTAAGGGATAGTTCGTAGAACGTACACAGAAAAACATGAAGTTTAGGCCTCTTCTGTCATCTATGGTTTTAATAAAAATCAATATTTATGGTTAGGTGACTGTTAATGAGAAATCCCGTGTACAAACTGCACACGGGATTTTTTTAGTGATAGTTAGGTAGTCATGAATAATCTGTAAGAATCCATTAGTGTATCAGTGTTGTGCCATTAGGTATTATATGAAGGAATGCAGGCGTTTAATAATACACTTAAAATGAAAAACTTCGCAAGGAATGGGAAATTTCTACTGAAGGCTGCGCGTTTAGACCTCAGGAGGAGCTGCTTCTCACACGGACAACTCTGTCGCTTTCTCGCTAGTCCAGCCAGCCAGCCAGTCGCGTCACCAGTCCTAACTCTCTGTATATTTTGGTGGGCGAGACCAAAACTACAAACCTATTGTACTTACAGTGAAGATTTATAAAATATGCCTGTTATTTTAATATATTGTGGTATCTTACGACTGCCACGTGAATGAAGACGACGCGGACAGAAACTAGTTTCAGATAAAAATGGCTTTGCGGTAGTAAGGTGAAAGTTTAAAATTGCAATGGTTCTACTGCGTATCTCAACGGTCCCGCAAAATGTAATTTTGATAGAAAATATCAAAGTCGTAATTTCGTTCGTTATAAAAGGAACGAACATCTGCAAAATTGCATGCTTCTATACCCAGCGTGGTTTAGGTTGTGTATTGTATGTCAGTGAATTTAAGAAAGAAAAAAAACCATACAAACTTTCATCTTTATTTCTTCAGGATTTTTATTAAGTTGAATGGGCTAAAAATGGTCTTACTGTTTCGCTTATACTGTGACCATATTTTTTGTTTTGGATGTTTCCCACCACTCATGAAGATTCGTAAATATTGACAGCTCTATATGAAGTAACAATTGCCGTACTTTATTGCCAAGTGACGTACCTACTGCTACCAGCTATAAATTATCGAATCTATTATTTTAGGACATCGACATTTTAGAACGACATTTTATCGTATACAGAAGTGTCGTATTCGATATCGTAACCAGTGACTTTTTGTATTCAAAACTGAAAATGATTCATACTGAGTCAATACGATACAATCACGGATTCAAGAAAAAACTGTGTTGCTGGCTCAGCTATTCGAAAAATATAATTACGATTTTTATCGTGTTCTATACATTTGGTCATGTTAATATAGCACTTTTGTTCGAAACAGCATTTTTTTTCTAATTTTAATCGTTCTTGCCAGAGTGAAAGTTTTTTAAAATATTTTTTATACAACCGACAACCGGACCAATTGTATATTATATGTTTATTAATATAGAATATGATATTAGCAAAGACAGTTCGATGGAGAGTAATTATAGTAACATGGATGAATCTGATAAAAAAATCTTTAAAAAAACTTCTTCATATACGACGATAAAAAATTATATAAGACTCGCACTTGACTATAATTTTATCGATAATAATTTGTAGTGTGTCTAACACTATTGTAAGATGACAATTAAACGTCATCATATCGCATATAAATAATCACACTTTCGAAAACAATATTATGAATTAAAACTATATTAAAATTACGAAATATTTTTTCTGAGTTGTCGCAATTTTATATCTAATGTGTTCTTCTTTTATTTGATTTTTTTTTAACAACTGCAGAGAGAGCGTATTTTAAAAAAAATTGACAAAGGTCCACCTTCGATGACGTCCCGCAGGACTCTGAGCGCGAGCCGATTTAGCCCGATTTACTATATTTGGGTTTATTTTAAGATTCTATTTGCTGTTACATTAAAATAAATCCATAATCCCCTAAAGTCTTTTATGGTGAACGTATAGACGAAATTTTATTGAAATTGCTTTAATTACAATCGAATAAAACCATTTTTTCTCATAAAAACTCTACATTTTTTGGAAACTTTGCGATTTTTTTGTATCGAGCCAAATTATGTTAATCGTGTTTTGGCCCTCATAATTCACTAAAAAATATCTTCAATATTAATAATCATGAAAAAAAATAAGGCAAATTTGTAGTTTTTGAGGACAAAAATTGATTTTGCGTGCAGCCGAAATGCGTTAAAACCTCGTCTTTGGGACCCATTTCGCCTTAAATCAATATTCATTAATTTTTAAAATAATTGAATACACAATTTATTACATCTCTATTTCTCACCATCCATCTAATGTCACAGATGGTTCAATCCGGATTTTAGGTATGAAACAACAAGTACGCAATATTGTCTTTGGTCCGAGGCCTTGACATCAACCGAATGAACAACATTTTCAAGCGTTTATTTATTGGTTGAATACGAGGCTTTTGGCTACTTTTGTATTTGTGTATTTTGTGTTTTTTCTATAAATGTGCGTTTTGTTTGTGCAGAATAAACATATTTCTTTCTTTCTTTTAGTACGCGGCGGGCAGTGAGCGTAACGTAGTTAAAAGATAACGCCATAGAAAGAGAGGCAACTTCTAGGTGAATATAACTGTAGGTAATTAGCGCTGTGCGACCTGAATTACCTACACTTTATTGTGTCGTAGCAAGAGTCACTTTTTGTTTAAATGATTTTTGCAGAGCATGCACTCCATCTGTAGGTATTCATCTGGGCTAATGTAGGTCGATAAAGTCATCCCATTTATAAACTAGGAGGATAAAATCTACCTATTTACTTGTAATTGTAACAAGATAATATTGAATTAATTATAACGATAATAATCGCGGGCATTATCATGTAAATGCATAGGTATGTCGCAGGCAGATTGTATGATTCGTCATTTTACAAACGACGCCGCCGCCGCACGGTGGATCGAAAATGGGCTGTAGAAGACATAGGATCTCGATTTCTTAAATGTTATTTTTTTTGCTGGAAATGACTTCTGCTGATCATTACTGTTCTATAAAATGTCATATGAAGTAAATGTGTGCACAAATGGAAGAGTTATAATTTTTATAAGAAAAAAATGTATGGAGCTAGTATGAAAAATCGAATTATCTCCTAAACGGCATGTTTAACCGTACCATCCTTGGAGGTGGTCATAGTGCTAATTATTTATAATTTTTTGGTTGCGGATTTGACGAAAAATTTAATGCCGTTTTTTTAAAAAAAATCGTCAAAATATTTTTATTTATTTTTACATGTAAAACGATCCCTTTTAGTGTCCAAGTTAAAAAGTTCGATATGTTATTAACCCAAATATTAAGAACACACAAAACAAGAAAAATTAAATAAAAAAATTGCTGTTTTTTGACACATTTTTATTAATTTAAATAAAAAAAGATTACCAAACTCTTATTTAAGTAACATATAAAGTTATATTATACACAAAATAATTTAATTGAAGGAATTAATACTAAGCATTTGTAAAATAAAGTAAAAAAATAAAAAAAAAGACAAAATATCATTAAATATTACAAAAAAAAACCCAAACAGACTCAAATACAAATTTACAAATGTATAATTTTTTTACAAATTTTCCTTATCACTCTCGTTGTCAGACTCCAATTCTGAGTCAGCATCCAGATTGGATATGTCCAAAAACTCGAACTCAGTTTCCTGAAATTGAATTAAGTCGAGAGTTTCAGCAAAAAAGCTCTGCTTTTTCTTGGCATCTAACTTAGGCCTTTGTGCACTTAGCAAAGGATCCGAAGAAACAACAAGCATATTTAAAATGTCTTGATTGGAATCCTGCCTGCTTCTTTTCCGCGAATGATGTTCTCGAAACCTCCTAAAATCTTTGTTTCGAGACTCTGAGGCTTCTTCCGAGAGAGTCCCAATCGGCACAATATTATTTTTCTCGATTATGTCAGCCCCATGGATTAATAATTTATGAACGGTTGACGACATGTAGTACCAGTCGTATAATAATACGTACTTTTCTGCTGTTTTGCGGGCATAATCTCTAAATTTTATTATATCGACCTGCTCTCCAGATGTAATTGCTTGTAAAATTACAGCAAATCTTTTGATGAGGTCTTCATCCAAACCGGTTATAGCTGCGGTTTTATTAGGAAACTCAAAGAATTTTCTTGCAGTATTCCCGTCATTGGTGGTTCCCGAGCCTTGTTTTACTATATCAATCAACAGATTGAGTTCATCTTTGAATTTATTTTGAATTATTTTCTTCCTTGTCTGTAGCATTTCTTTGTGCTCATCACTTCTCGCTGCCCACCGTTTGAAGTCGAGCCTGTATGCAATGTGTAACAGACATTCCATACAATTTATACGGGCGTGTAGGGATGACAAGCCTAATTCATAAAGGTCAGAACACACAATTTTTGATGTTACAGCATCTAAGCGGTTCATTTCTGTAGGCTTTGCTAAGCACAGGTAGCACGATGCATTTGATCTAGCTTCAGAAAGGTAAGTGCAAACTTTAGCGTCGATCATCGTCATCATTAGTTCATGAGTCACCCTATTATTATTATTGCACTCTGTGGGGATAAGGGCCTCAATTTCTTCATCCATTTGTTTTTTCAGCTCAAGGACAACTGCTTCACTCTCCTTTACAAAAGTAAACTGAACTGGACGACAATACAAAACTGAGCATGGTTTTGGGTTCGTCCATAAGATGTTGTCTCCATCTGTCAGTTTAAGTGGCACCAAGGAGGTCATAAAAATGCTCGAGTCATCTTCCTCACCCTCCATTTTCTGCTTGTATCGGCTTTGGTTAGAAGCACCATCAAATCCCCACTTGGATATCAGCTTCAACTGCTTGTTATGCTCTTCCTTAGAAAGGCTTTGAAGGATTCTTGTAACTGTGATATCAAGTAAAGCTTGAAGTGTAATCCTAGCCGATGAATCAGTAACTGTCACTGATTGCTTCGGAGGGTAGCAATCAAGCTTAGTTTGTTGCACTTTATAGTAAGATGGATAAATATCCTTAGCACCTTCCCGAATGGCAGCCTCTCGCAACGTAATATATTGCCACTTTGAGAGTTTTAGCGAAAGAAGCAATCCAAGCGCCTTTTCTGACGTAAATATGATTGTTTTCGCTGGTTTCTTAAGCGTTTCATTTAATTTAGCGGCTGCTTCAGGATTTTTCATCATGTATTCGATGACAGAGGCGATATCTCCATGCCCTTCTTCTTTTAAACGTGCTGCAGCTGCATATGCCAATTCACTGGAATCTTCGCCTGTGTGTTCATCAGATCTTCTCTTTTTTTGTTTACTTCCCAGATCTTCGAATGGTTTACGGGATCTTTTCGTCATTGTTCCAATGGACGTTGATGTCAACGGTTCTGGAGAGACTGAGGGCGCTCTTGGTATCTCATCAACACTTGGTTCTTGATTAACTAAAGTTTGCACAAAACTCGGCCAATCAATATTTGCTCCCAACCAATTCTCGTACTTTCTCCTGAAATTATCAAGGAATCGGTTGGATTTCTGCCACCTTTGTAAAGCGGCTCGCGTAAATCTCCGACAAAATTCTTTGAGAACAACACGATCTTCGTCAGACAGGCAATCGCCTATGCGGGATACAACTGCACTGAACAATACTTCATGATCAAATGAAGTACTCTCACTTCGTAGAAGAACAAACAAGTCTAAATTCGTGATTAAACTTTCCATTCTAAGATTTTATAGTCGCAGATTTAGTGTTAGCAGTTACACAGTTGTGAACAAACTAAATTATAAAACAAAACTTTAGCCCTTTTATTGCAAAACGCCAATAATTAGGTAACTACCCTCATTCGTTATCTTCTCATTAGCTAATGAAAATTTATAATTGTCACTAACTATTCTTAGAACTCATAGCACTGCTAATTAACAAATTAGCTTACTTATCAAGAAAAGTTGAATGTAATCCATAGTTGGCATTGTCGTGAGATATTGAAAATCATTAAATCACCTATAAAGACTCATTAGAAGACCTAATCAGTGTAGTTACTTAATCACTTCTTTTCGGACTCATTAGAAGAGTAAACAATTGGTAATTTGGTTGTATGAAAGGTTTTAAAACTCATGATGTGTTGATAAATATCTAGCTCAAACATAGTTGTCTACGTGTGGGTGTACTATAAACCTCTGCCAACTCCTTCGGAAATATAGGAGTGATGCTATTTTATGTTACGTGTAGTTAAAAGTCCGTGTTCTTCAACATAAACACTAAAATGAATAGTTTTATATGAAAAAACAAATAAAAATATTTTGACGATTTTTTAAAAAAAAACGGCATGAAATTTTTCGTCAAATCCGCAACCAAAAAATTATAAATAATTAGCACTATGACCACCTCCAAGGATGGTACGGTTAAACATGCCGTTTAGGAGATAATTCGATTTTTCATACTAGCTCCATACATTTTTTTCTTATAAAAATTATAACTCTTCCATTTGTGCACACATTTACTTCATATGACATTTTATAGAACAGTAATGATCAGCAGAAGTCATTTCCAGCAAAAAAAATAACATTTAAGAAATCGAGATCCTATGTCTTCTACAGCCCATTTTCGATCCACCGTGCGCCGTCCGTTTACAAACGCTGGCGGTTTTGCAAAATGCCTGATGCAAATTGACAATTCGTTCAATTGTTATAATTTTGACATTGATTGTTTTTGTATGGTGACCATAATAAAACAGGTTGGATAAATCATACTTTATTCCCGCAATCAGTTAGGTACCTATTACGTTAGTTTATAATTTATCGGTATTATTTTCGTTTGATTATGAACAATTGTGAACTTGGTGAAATAGGTTAGATTAGGTTAGGTTAGAACTGTGACCAAACACGCGCGAGCCGACCGAGCGAAGCGAGCGGTGCTGCGGCAGCGGCCGTCGAGCGCTACTTCCACGTCGCTTGCAGCTAAGCAGGCTATTTAGTATTAGCGCAAGGTGCGTTACGTCACACGCAAGTTTGATTCCTGCGGAGGACTCCTGCGGCACCAGATTCCATGGACACCTTACGTTTTTTACAATTTGCCTCGGCATTTTGTAAACGGCATTTGAATTGTGCATAAAATGTTGTAAAGTGACTAGGTAATTTACATTTTGCCTCAGGCATTTTGCAAAACCGCCAGCGTTTGTAAACGGACGGCGCAGTTTGTAAAATGACGAATCATACAATCTGCCTGCGACACATATAACGTTGAATATCTCTCAAGACAAGGTTAGATGGCGCTATCTGAAGAGGTCGCATCTGATATCATCATGAGCTAGTGCGAAGCAATTATGTACATTTTATACATAAACTAAACGCTAAGCACAGTCAGGTAAATTAATTGTTAAGCAGATTGATACCCTACGTCAATTTGTCGTATTATAGCCATTTCATGCAACTGTAATATAATGAAAGTTGTGATAATATGAACACTTGTCCGATGAAGCGCCAGCTCGCGCTGCAGCTGAGCGCGTAGCTTTAAATTCCCCGCATAATAATAATGATATATCCTTGATCCAGCCTGTCCCATCTTGCTGTCCTCCCCTCAGCGACGCCCTAAGCCGAGGTTCGTACCCCACGGGGGGTGCCCTTAGCGAGCGATCGCCTAATTTTAATTTAGAATAGTTTTGCTCCTGGCTGGAGGCTTTGAGTGTAGTGCTTAAGGCAGCCACAGGATTGTTCGGTTGAGCAGTAAATACCTTAGTGGTATACCTGCGAGATGCCATGTTGCATGGTAGTCAGTCTCACTAATTTTAGTATTTCGGCACATCCAGTAGTCCAGCACTCTCCACCAGCGAAAGTTTTTAATAAGTTCCAAAACAATAGAGCTCATTTGTGGGTTATTTTAACGCATTCAAGGATACTGAACGACACACAACAAAAGTTTTATGGTTTTTATAACTCCTGGGCGTTTAGTGTCCTGCAAAGTGTTAAGATAAATTAGATAATTAAGATACCTATGTAATTTTCATTAAGAAATGTGTAGAACATAAATACAAGTGGGAAAAAAATGAAAATGCGTTTATTACGGTAAGCATGATTCAAAAAAAATAATAATAACACAAAACAAAAATAGACAAGTTTATGTCGTTCCCTGTCGGGAGAGCAGCGGTGGCCGGAGAGCAGCGGTGGCCCAGTGGTGGCGTAAGTAAGTCGTGGGTTCGAACCCAGACAGGCGCATTACTTTGTGTAATTTATTTCATCACCACTGCTCTCAAAACGGTGAAGGAAAACATAGTGCGGAAACCGGCATGTCCTAGAACCAAACATTCGAAGACATGTGACATCTACCAATCCGCACTGGGCACGCGTGGTGGATTACAGCCCACTCCCTCTCATTGACAGGAGGCCGTGTCCCTGCAGTGGGAACGTTACAGGCTGATGATGATGTTGATGATGTCGTTCCCTTATTAAACTAGTAGGTATATATATCATGAAATGCTTCACTCTATTTATCTTGAATTTTTCTATACAATCCAGTCATCCAAACATTTCAATAATCCGGCAACCCCTGGTTTTATTAGTGCCGGTTATGTGAGACTACTGTGATTTTCCAGACTTTGAGAAGTACAGACGTAACTGTACTTCTGAAAGGGGTGGACACTGGATAGAGGTGTTTACTACACCCACATTTCACCAATCATGTGTCGAGCCTATTGCCATTGCACCTATTGAAAAATACTGACTTGGGAATCGAACCCAGGACATCATGCTTAGCAGTCGTACTTCAAAGTGACGCTTATAGAACAGCAAATCTTGCTGCGTAGAATTAAAAAAATAGTGATTAAAAATGACGCGGGTACCCATGGGCCATGACTAACTCATGAATGGAAAACTTATAAACTCATTAATGGAAAACTTATAAACTCATTAATGGAAATCAGTGTTATCCTGTCTATTCAGCTTACATAAATTATGATGGCATGAATATAATATACAGGGTGTTAAAGTAATTGCATGCTATAGCTTAGGGGTAGGTTCAGTATCGATAAAGGAAGCCATAAAAAAAAAAACCACCTGCTAACTTAAAATAGCAATCGTTTAGAATTAAAATTATTTTATTTGTTTATGTGCTTGAATTACCTACCTACTATCGAACTGACGCTACGACGGTATGTAAGTTACAATTCGAATTTTCCCTTCGTACGGCGATGCGGAAATAATGTTTTTTTTTTTTCTTTTTTTTCTGGCTTCCTTTATCGATACTGAACCTACCCCTAAGCTATGGTACGCAATTACTTTAACACCCTATTTATCGCTGATTGAAACCCGCGACTGTGTTCTTCAACAGTCTTCCTATTGAAACATGCGTCCCTAGTACTCTCAAAATTTTCTTGGTTTTCCGTGCGTTGCTTGTCAGTCAGTGAGTCGGTCACGGAAATGTTTTTATATAATTATATGTTGTGTAATTTTAAAGGCATGTATGTGCGGGAGTATAATTAATTGTAATCGTGCCTCACGACCCAGTATTATAGCTCGCACATTGGGTCCATGACGCCACTGAAGCCCGGATGTGTGCACTATCAAAACTACCAGTTTTTATACTTCTACAAATGAAAAAAGAATACCTACTTACCTTGGTAAACAACGATGCGCAGTCGGTTCAATAGATAAGGGAAAATAAAAAAACCGGTCAAGAGCGAGTCGGACTCGCGCACCGAGGATTCCGTACCATCAAATATAAATATTTTGGATGTGTTATTTTACGTACAGTCCTTCAAAAGTAGCATACTTTACTATTTAGCTTTATTCGTATAGGTACCTAAATAGGCCTGTGCCCAGAAAAAACTACAACTGCAACTTGTGAGTAGATAGGAAGGAGGACATTTTGGTTGTGAGCCGTGAAATATAGAGGTATATTCGTCAGAGAATTTTAACACTACGGTGTAGAATATTGCCGCTTAAGGTCATCGCCATCTCTTGACCGATTGTGGAACTAATGTAATTTTTGTTGATGATTTCTGAAAAGTGTGCTACGAGTATTTAGAGACATCGTTTTATTTTTTCTGTAATCTTTACATAAACTTCTATCACATAGAATAATTTCAGATTTTTCTCTATGCAAACTTCGGAGAAAAAAAGGGGAGGGGGGGGGGCGTATCTCTTTTTTATATTTTTCGTCAAAAGTTGAAAACTACACAGACTAAAAAAAAATGTTTGAGTATATGCTCTAGTAGCCCCACTTAATTTTTTAAGAAAAAAAAAAAAACTTATTTGCAAAATAGTTGGGCAAACGTCATCTAAAACTATTCCAAATTTCAAGTTGATAGCATTAGTAAGCTCTTGAGATATCCAGCTGTGACAGACAGATGGACAATTAGACTGAGTCGCACCATAACGGTTCATTTTATCATTTTGGTACGGAAATCTAATAAAACTAGTTGTTCTGCGAACAGTAGACCTCGCGAGCACAAACTTTTTTGCAACAATTAATATACCACTAAAGTTGTTAAAACATGGTAAATATCCCGTTTTAAATAACTTTAGTGGTGAAAATGCACACATCAAAAGTGTCTAGGGATCAAGTACGTTTTAGAGTATCGCCGCAATTGAGGATTGGTATTGTAACTTGTTGGATCGTAATTGATTTTTTTGAGTGAATTTCACTATTTGAATAAAGAATTTTCTTTAAACTTTGTTTAAAGTTGGAAAATCAACTGTCCATCAGGATTCCAATAAAAGTGTGTAATATTTAGCGTTTATTACAAAACCAATACAATTTCTGCATCGGAAATGAAAAAAAATGCATCGATATGGAGCGACAATGTTATTTGACCCGAGAAGAGATGATGAGAGCCGTCGGAATGTTGCAAGCTGGTTCCACGCAACGTAGTGTGGCTGTCGCACTTGGCACTACTCAGAGCTTCATAAGCCGCCTTAGGCCACGCCACACGCTATCGTATCACGGGCAGCGTGCTCGAGTGATATGGAGGACGATCTCGTATCACCACTCGCAGACAGGACCGGTAGATCCAAAATACTGCTTAACGCAATCATACCATGACCGCCATGATGTTGGGTACGAGGCTGCCAAGCGAAACCATCCGAAATCGTTTACGTGAAGTGGGTCTGCGTTCCCGAAGGCCGCTAAGGAGTTCCACCTATAGCACCCGTATAGGGCCAGTTTACAATGGGCTCGCGAACACAGAAATTGGGAGGAAGAAGCCTAGCGTTGTGTTTGCTGTTCCGATGAATCTCGTTTCGGTATGAGGCCGGATATAAGACGTACTTGAGTCTGGAGAACCTCTGGACGTCAAGATCGTTTAAAATTTTGGGAAGAAGTTCATTCTACTGGAGGGGGAACAATAATAGTCTGGGCCGGTATTTGGATCGGTGGAAGAACCGATCTCATTTGTATCAGGGACAACCTCAATGTTCAGATCTATGACATTATTTTTTGCCATTTAACTTAGGTAAATTTCCCAAAATTTGAAAAATTGCAATTTTGTCTTAATTTTTACAAAATATGGGGATAAGTTGTTAACTTAAACATAGAAATTAAAATAAGAAGCCAGTCCGGAAGACTAGATTTGGTAAATATTAATTGGATATTTTTTTATAGTTATTTAGGAGCATGAGGAACAGGGTGTAAAGTTCACTCATCCACCATAGAAAATCGAGGATCCTCCAACCAGACGGGTGTTGTGTCTGGCGGGCCGACTGCCCGACTGTTGATTTCGGATAGTCTTATCTCTGTCGTTCGCGCGGTTAACCCTAATTGCGCGATGCAGGATTTGTGTGACGTCATGTCTTTGATGCGTAGTTAGTATGTGGCGGTGTAACCGCTACAGTTATTATCATTTTTTTATAAAACCAACATAAAGTTAACCCTACCAGTTAGTTAACCTTTCAAATAAATAAAAAAACCTCCGGACCCAGGGTCTCTTATGGCGGAGATATCCAGTCCTCGCGCACATTTGGGAGTGACGTGAGGAGGCGAAACGCCGGGACGTCACTCCGCTGCCGCAAGAAATCGCGGCACAGCGGGAAGAGTTCCGGCGGGATCTCATGGCTTCATGGAGAGAGCGATTGTCGCAACCCAGTGCTGGGCACGCTACAACTGCGGTGACAAGTCCCCTGTTCGAAGAGTGGCTAGAGAGGCGCCACTGCATCCTCACTGGACATGGTTGTTTCGGGAGGTTCCTGTTCCGGATAAGGCGGGAGGAAACGCCCGGGTGTCACCATTGTGTGGATCGCCCGGAGGACACGGTCGAACATACGGTGGAGGTCTGCCCGGCTTGGGCGGGGTACCACCGTGTCCTTGTGGAGGCGATCGTTGGCGAGTATCTCTCGCGTCCAGCCCTGGTCCAGGCCCATGGTACGGAGTGAGAGGGCATGGGAAGCTTTCACCTTGTTTTGCGAAGCAGTAATGCTCGCAAAGGTGGAGGCGGAACGCATGAGGGAGAGGAAAATTTCGCGCCCTCACGCCCGTAGCCGCCGCAGGAGACGCCCTGGGCGTCGGGATTCCCAGGCCAATTCCCGGCCACCGTAGGCGCGGGCCTGCAGACGGTGAGCAATGGCTAGCTCGCCGTCCGATAAGGACCAGGCCCGTGTCAATGGCGCGTTGTGTTCCACGCGCGCCTCAAAGAGATGTCAGCATAACGACACCTTGCCGGGGTTGCGGAAAAGTCCGAAAGGGATACCGTGGCCCCTGTCAACATACAGGCAACTAAAAGGAACAAGGGTGGGTTTTAGTCAGTAAGAGTCTGACACGCCCCCTCCGCCCAGAGCGGGAGAAATTACCTACTTGATAATTTCCCACCAAAAAAAAAAAAAATACTGAGATATTCAGTAACCGTTTTTGCCTCTTTTTGGAGGAAGTAAACAACCAATCAAAAATCTCCGACGACAAACAAATTCTATAAAGTCGTAAAACCTGTAAAGGACGAAAAGAAAGAGAATAAATTTATTTGACTCAGGTTAAGCACACAATATCCACACAAAAACAAACAAAAAAATAGAAGAAAAAAAAAAACTTAGAATATGTATATGATGAATATGTGATGTATGTATGCCTCACGGCTGCGTAAAATACGACCTGTAGAGGAGTACCAACAAACTGACACACGAAAGCAAATTTTGCCAGACTTGAAGCAGAGACGCTTCGTTCGGTCGGTCAATAAGTATGGAATGTAGCTCCGTTTGTTATTTTATTTCAAACGAGGTTTCGTCGAACGTTGTAGGTTAACTTGATCCCGTGCTTGATGGGGTTTCGCATAATGACCAACTTCCATACAAACTTTCATCCCCCATCCATTTCTTGCTCACCTTAGTTGTGAAGGGTACTAGCGTACATTCTAGACCCAGTGGCTTAGGACGGCCGTGCACTGTCTGTAGAACGAATGAGCCCTCGATTAAACATGCTTTCGAAGTAAAAACCCGTTTAGGTTTCGATGAATCGACCCTTCGATTGTAAAACTCATCGAGGTGCTAAATGCTGATGCTTTCGAAGTAATGCATTAGCATTTAGGGTGCTGACTGATGTTTATGAAACAAACAAAAAAAAAAAACAATTTATAGTTTACACATTGCTTAATTTATTTACAATACATTGGTAGAAATAATAATTACGATCACAGAATATCAACAACTAAAATAATCTCATATCAGTTAAATTAATTAACAACTTAGATAAAGAATAATTTGGAATTTTAAAATTTTCTCGAATAGGAAGTTACCTGTATAAAATTCCTAGCATTTTCTAGCTGATTAGTAGGCAATAGATACGTACATAGAACTAAATTATCATTAAATGGTTTGAATTTTTACGCTTTTAAATAGCCGAAATGAGAATAATTTCGGGTTTCGGTTACATAATAACGGTCATAATTGTTCCATTCTTTAAGCCATCAAAAATATCAGATATTTATAATTATTATGGCAACATTTTTAGGCAGTCAACAATCACTGACAGGCTACGATAGAAAAAAACTTCTGTGTCTCTATCAGACACGGTTAAACGAAACATCTCGAACTAAAAAAAGTTCAGGCGTAAAATTTTTGTTTAAAAATTACTAATAACGATTATCCTTCCAAGGAAGAGTCTAACAGAGGGATGTAAATGACTCACAATTAAAAAGCTTAATTAAAATAAGTAACAACGGGTGACTTTTGAGGACTGGGTGTAAAATCAAACTCTTGGACCTGGCCATTATTGTTGATGATTTTATGACCACCCTGATCCTCTGAGACTTTGCCGTTGACATTGGAAGACGTGTGGTACTGGAACTGCGCCTCACCGAAGACCTGGCCGCCTTTTGGAGGCTTTAGGTCCCGCACGTCGGTGTAAACGAGAGGCTGAAAATATAGAGTTTCATTTCAACAGTTGGATAACAAATTTCTTGGATCACGAAACTATAGATTTTCACTATAACATCGTTTTACGTTGTCTTAAGCTGGTAAATATGGCCTACTTTGACATTTACAACATCAAAATCATTATAATCATAGGTAATTAATGGCCTAGTTATCGGAAAATGTGTGAAAGATTTGTCATTGGACTTTACACATAATATTCGACCTTCCTTCGAATACGGCATCTCTATTCGATCTGTCTAGGTTCTCAGCATCAGAAAATAACTTACGGATATAATTGACTTCTGTGTGTCTAGCTTGAAATTGCCGCCATTGTTGACAAGACCGCCCTCTACCGGTTTGCCGTTGACGTAGGAGTGTGAATGTGAGTATGAGTATTGATGGTTGTATGAATTATGGCTGCCCTGTGCGCCCTGGCTTGGTATACTCGTGAACGAATGTGGCTGAAATAACATACTACATGGTTAAACAAAGTTTGATACGGTGAAGGAAAGCATCGTGAGGGAATCGGCCAGTCCTAGAACCAAAAAAATCGAATACGTGTGACATCCTCCAACCCACACTGGACCCGTGTCGTGGATACGGACCACTCCCCGCCGGTCTCTCAGTACTCAGCAGTTGGAACTTTATAAGCAAGCTACAAAAATACTTTCAATTAAATAGTCAGTCTGTGGTTTGCTTGTGGTCTATGCATTGCTATGGCAAACGCTATAATTGCTATCCTTTTATTAATTTAAATGTATTCCATCGGTATTGGACACAAGCCATCCGCTACAGTTAGATAGAGGAAACTGCTAAAAATACGGCACCGTATCCAAAAGTACGCTCTCTGCCTTTGATCCAGCTGCCTGATCTATGCTATTTTTGCAAATCATAGTTATAAATTGAGTCAACTGATTAAGAGTAGTCTGCCTCGTTGGTCTAGAGGTCTCAAGCTGCCGAGCATCAGGTAATAGAGTCGCCGTCAATGACATGAGACCAGATATGATATTGTATAGAATCATTTTTGTTGTCCTAACTGAACAGACAGCTGTGCTGCTGGGGAGTTTGTTGCGCCACTTCTTCTTCCCAGCAAAAGCACTAGGAAGTGGTGAAGGGTGGGCGTTTTGGGGGACTGTCTTATGTAATTTTGACGTTAGAAAAGTGCTGATTCTCAGCCTAGTTTGAATAAATGACTTTTGATTTTTGATTGATTTGAGACTTAAACATAACAGGTGAAATAGTGTACTAGTGTACACCTTTAACCCTACAAGGAAACAAGGCGTAATGTTATGTTATGTTAAATTGAGTACTTACAATGGCGGGTAGATTTGTTGGCTGTCCAATTTTGACGTTATTTTTGCTGACTTTTTTGCCGCCGATGTCGATGTAGTCCACTGACTGGTCGGCTGAAGACGGAGCATATTGAAAGGAATAATCCGAGGCACCGTAGTCATTGCCGGTATGTGGCTGGGGGTTGATCATGTGTATCTGAAATATTAAACTGTAACTTTAGAACCACATTGGCGTGTGTGACTTGATGATCGTAAACATCATTTGATCTACCTGATGTTTTGTGACTTTAAAAACCTTTATTTTTATAATGTTGCATCTCATCATGATCATCATCATTTCAGCCGAAAGAGGTCCACTGCTGGAAATAGGCCTCCCCTTCGACCGGGTCTGTGCTTATCACATCCAGTGAATTCCTGCGGCTTTCACCAGGTTATCAGTCCATCTTGTGGGGGGCCTTCCACGACGTCTTTCGGTACGCGGTCGCCACTCCAGAACTTTTCGGCTCCATCGGCCATCTGTCCTGCGAGCAATGTGCCCCGCCCACTGTCACTTAAGTTTGGAAATTTTTGCTGTTATGTTTTGCATTATTTAGGCATAATCTGAGGCATGTCAAGGCTAATCTCGGTCATAGATATGATAAATACGAATACCACATACGATGTTATTCGGGGAAAACTGTTCTACATTCGAATAACAAGTGACGGACATCACCAATCCGTGAGTTTGCTTTACAGTCTTTAGTTATATTTAACGGCTTTTATTCTATTCTTCAACCTACCCAAAGGTGGACTGGCATTAAATCCACGTCTGTGTATTTGTGTGCTTGAAATAAATTAATAATTCATTGATATAAAAATATACTTACAAGGGGCGACAGTTCAGTTTTCGGCGTGAAATCGAACTCCTTGACTTTTCCATCGTCGTTGATGACTTTGTGGCCTGCCTTGTCTTCGGTTGTCTTGCCATCGATGTTGGAAGCAGAGTGGAAGGAGTACTCTGCTTCACCGTACACATGGCCACCGTCTACTGGCTTCAGATTTCTCACACCGTCGAACACAACAGGCTGAAATAGAAAAGTTAAAGAACGTTAGCATCTCGAAATAGTGGTCAAAACACAAAGTCAAATTCGGTTGCTGCGAGTTTTTTACGGCACTGTTACCTATTGTTATTTTTTTCTTAGTGGCAATGTATTTTGGGTATATTTTCGTCAATTTATTAGAGTTTGTGATAACATAGAATAACAGTTTAATAGTATTTGGTAGGTTTTTGAAATGGTCCAAAAAGCTAGTCCCTAGGTACTATAACTTGAATGTCAATGGTATATATTATATGTTGCACTTAGTCTTTATATGTACAAACCATCAACATTCCGCTAATGCACATGACCTCAATTTATGACCAATTAAGATTCGATGCAATCATACTGATTAAAACCGATTGAAGTCGTAGTGTTATCACTACTCGCACTCATAAATTAAAAATGTCATGTTTCATTCATCATCTTCTTGTTAGAGAAGGACATGAATTAAATTAAATAGGCAGAGGTGTATCTAGTAACACCCACATTTCACCAGTTATCTTGAAGTCCCATGTAATAGGGGGCGAGCCTATTGCCATCGACCAGGCACAAATCCAGACTCCAGGCTGTTACTGAGAAATTCGTGATGGAAAACCCAATAACACTTGGCCCGACCTGGGCATCGAACCCATGCAAGACATAGCAGCAGGCAGGCATAGGCATAGGCATAGCAGTAGCGCTTGCGACCTTTTTGCAGTGTTGGGTTGTATCTTGATCAAAATATGATTCGCGACAGTAAAAGATATGTATTTACAGAATTATAATCATTAGAATCATTAATACATCTATCTAAGTTGGATACATCCTGAATTAAGATGGTTCTCCAGTTGTAGCACTCCTGCGAAATTATTTTTTTTTTAAGTTTTTTTTTGCAATTTGCAGGTCAGCCTTCAAATTGCAAAAAAACTTTAAATAAAATGAATTTCGCGGGAGCGCTACAGCTGGAGATCCATCTTAATTTTAAATTAAAAACAAATAAATGGTTATAGGCATACCTACTGTTGGTAGAGGAAGTTAGTCGTTAGTTATTATTTAAAGCGTGAAAAATACAGCAACAGTTTGAGTTGTATGTTTCTTAGCTCCACAACATAATACGTTATGTGTAATGTGATGTGAATCCATCTTAAGGCTGTTTCTATACCTACAGTAGCAAATGGGCGAGACTCAAGAACCATTGCCAACAGGAAAAGTCTTCCGTATGACATATTATAATAGGTGTTTTCCGCTAAGCTGTGTCACTACTTGATAACTTGACGACTGTGCGTCATTTATTACTACCTGCGCCCCGCGATTTCACTCGCATAAGATCCCGTGTATTCCCGTGGGAATATCGCGATAAAAAGTATCGTAGTAAAAAGTAAAGCGTAACAAACAAACAAGCTCACTTAATATTATGATACATGCGAAAGTGAGTTTATTTGTTTTTTTATTTGTTTGTTCATTTGTTTGTTTATTTGTTTGTTTATCTGTTTGTTTATTTGTTTGTTTGTTACGCTTTCACGCTAAAACGGCTGAACTGATTTGGATGAAATTTGCCTTAAGGGTAGACCATGATCTGGGTTAGGACATAGGATACTTTTCCTCCCGATATTTTATTATAGTATTAGGATTTAACATACCTTGAATTCGGCATTCTTAGCGAAATTGTTGCGTAACCTGCAAATAATAAAAATAAAAATATTAATTAGTGAAAAATCATCAAGCTAAATGACTTCTCCACACACACAGTTTATAAAATAACAATTTGCTGGACGTCTGTAAAACAAAATGTAAATCAGCCGACCAATGTACGAGTATTCTTTAAAATTAGAAAAAACTAAGGTGAAGTGAGCAGTCAATAGTGTCAATATTCAGCATCTTGTAGAATATCAGCTAACTTCAAGTTCACTTCACATAAGTTCACTTCATATAAGTCCACTTCACATAAGTTCACTTCACATAAGTTTTCACGTTGAGAGTCACAGAATAAACCGGCTATTATTTTGAAATATCCTTTTGTTTCATGTTTTAACGTTAATTAGCATAATATTTAATCAAAGTAAAGTTTTATGTTTCGTAATTTTCTGTTATGGTATTATTTTATTTCTGAGTAAAATATTGCTTTGGGCTTTACTTATTATTGGGCAGTACCTGGTCGACCCGGCTCTGCTCGTGTAAAAATAGAGAATGCTCATTTATAGGACAGTTCTTACTAATTCCATGCTGACATTATAGTTTAAAGTTTCATTCTGCACACAGTCCTCAAAAAGCACTCGCAGCTGGTTAAGACTCGGATCTGTTGAAGGATAAACGAAGAAAGGGTTCTGTGCAGAACTGAATATTTCCGGTCTGGTCAACTATTTCAAGTCTAGCCCACAAGTTTTTCAGTTACCTTTTTTTTTTTTCTTTGGTTGGGAAATCATCAAATGACTTCTCCCGCTCTGGGTGGAGCGGGAAGGCGTGTCAGACTCTTACTGACTAAAACCCACCCGTGTTCCTTCTGTTGCCTGTGCAATGCCAGGGGGTCACGGTATCCCTTTAGGACTTTCCCGCAACCCCGGCAGGCAATGGTCTCATCGGACCCCTTCACTTGCTGACATCTCTTTGAGGCGCGCGTGGAACATAACGCGCCGTCGACCCGGGCCTGGTCCTTACCGGACGGCGAGCTACCCATTGCTAACCGTCCGCAAGCCCGCGCCTACGGTGGCCGGGAATCGGCAAACGATTCCGACTAGTGAGACATATATATATATATAAATATTGGGTCCCCACCCATGAAATTGTCGTTTTTTTCTCACAAATAGAGAAGTGACGAGGGTCACTTCTATGATTTAAAATATTCATCAATTGCATTATATTATATCGAATAATGACCACCATATACAAATGCCAATAGTAAAAAAACCTTATTACTTATAGTTTTCTAAACATAAAAATACGTTAATAATTACTCCTCTTTTTGTTAGCAGAAATGACCACTATTTGTTTTAAAACTTAGCCAAAACTTATTTTTTCTTTTAATTTAAGTGGCATACAATTTTTAAACAATTATTAATAAAAGTTTTAAAACATTAGTGTTCATGGCTGTTAAATAAATTAAGAAAATGTTTATGAAAAATGCAACTTCTTTAAAATTCTCCGTACAAAACGCTGATTTCATAGGTGGGGACCTAAATATATAAATATTGCTTGTTTAATAGTGTAGGATAGAGTATAATAATACCAACCTGTATCTGTCCCACTGCAGGGCAAAAGCCTCTTCTCATATAGAGAAGGCACGAAATTTAATCTCCACACTAACTCAATCCAGGTATCTAATTACGCAACACATTTTCGTAAACGATTACGACAAATTTGTTTCATTTTGACAGTTCAACAACATTCATTGCGTTATTTACGTTGTTAAGCAGATTTATTTCGAACTTACCAAGCAATGGATTAGCAATTTGTTTCAAAACGATTCAATTTCCGATTGATCGTGTTTTACGTAATTAGGGTACAGATTGGCGATTTTAGGCTTAAGTTAACTGTAAGTTAAGGTTTCCTAATGATGTTTGCCTTTAGCGATGCCAGTCATGTCAAAGATATAGTTAGGTTAGGTACACATGAATTGAGAAAGTCACATTGCTTCCTGCCCGGTTTCGAACCGACAATTTCGTGCCTGAGATCAGTAATTGTTCCATAATTGGTCTGTGACTGACTTTTCAACCTCTTTACAGGTTTTCGTTTGCATAAAAAGCATTTTTTTTTTAAATTAAAAGTTGGCGTCATTTAAAAAAATGTGTAACAAAGTAGTTAGAACGATAAAATAGCTATTAAATTATTTTAAAGACTTTAAAAAAAAAAAAATCGGGATCTATAGGTATTGTCAACATTTCATGTCTGTCCCATCACTACAGAGTAGAACGTTTTTTTAAATTATTTAAAATAGCAAATCATAGCGCAGCTTTTTCTTTCCCCGCAACCGCATCTCAAAATTTGACGAACTCGAATCAAAATAAAATTTTCAACAAGCAGTATAACATAGGCTAATTATAGGGTAATCTGTGTCATCAAATCAATGAAACAATGGATGAGCACAAATATCGTTCATAATATTGTTTGGATGATCACATCGACTATAAAATCTTCGTAATAAACATCATATTGCCGTCAATACCCCTGAATATGTAACTAAATGTGGAAAAAACATCGTGAGGAATACGACATGTCCTAGAACCATAAATATGAAGACAAGTGACAGTGACAGACTGACAGCCATAGCAACCCACACTGCGCCTGTGTCGTGGATAAATACCTATCCCTCGCACAGAGATAAAGCCTATGTCCTAGCTGTGGAAATATTAAAGGCCGATTCTATTTTCCGCATTAATAGGGGTGGGGGAAATAATAAAGAAAGAAGAAAAGTTAAATATATTTATAAATAATCTAAAAAAATACTTTTAAACTAATGCTTATTACTCTTTAGATGAATATTTGAATGATAAACATAATCAATTACATCATGCAATTTATAGGTATGTTTAGAATATATTAATGATACAATAAATATTAATAAATAATATATAATATTAATATAAATACATACATACATACATAAACTCACGCCTTTTACCCATGGGGATAGGCAGAAACTACAGAATGCCACCTGCTACGATCCTTACATACTCCTTTTGCCTCGTTTACGTTCATACATCTCATATACACGCACGCCGGTTGCGAGTACTACGCACCTGTCCTTTCTGAAGAACATCATCAATAAGGTCAGTATCCTTCCTCCTAGGGCATCCCCTCCCGGCGTTTCCATTCACATCTGCCTTGTAAATACATTTTGTTAGTCGCCTTTCATTCATCCTCTCAACATGACCAAACCATCTCAGCATACCCTTTTCAATTTTTGTGACTACATCTTCTTTTAACTCACACCGTTGTCTTATCACACCATTTCTCAGCCTATCATTCATAGTTAGACCACACATGCTTTGCAAGGAACGCATTTCCACAGCATTTATCCTATTTTCCACACCCAGCATTCATTTCCTGCACGGCTGCACAACATTGTGAACAGCCAGTCGAGCCTTTTTGGACATCGACTGGTTGGTCACAATCACATGTATAGCACCATTCACTTTATTTCCCGCATTTACTCTCCTTTCCACATCTTAATCAATCTTCCCATCCCTTGTAAACAGACTCCCCAAGTATACAAACTCACTTAAGTACTTGCTCCACATTCTTATCATTTATTTTCATATGACACACCGAACATTCTCTCCTCTTTCAAATACCATGACCTTAGTCTTATTCACATTTAAATTCATCCCTTTTCTCTTATAATTGATAAATAATATAACAAAAATAATACAACATAACATCACGCCTGTATACCCCGAAGGGTTAGACAGAGGTGTATCTATAATACACCCACATTTCGCCAGCTATGTTTAAGTCCCATGTAATCGGGGGCGAGCCTATTGCCATCAACCGGGCACAAATCCAGACTCCGGGCTGCTACTGAGAAATTCGAGATGGAAAAACCTAATAACACTTTGCCCGACCCGGGAATCGAACCCAGGACCTCATGCTCAGCAGTAGCGCTTGCCACCACTAGACCATCGAGGCAGTCAACAAAAATAATAATCATATAAAATAGCAATAATAATAAATTAAATAATATAGCGATAATAATTATTCAAAGATAATCAACTAATACAAATGAATAAACATAAGTATAATACATATGTACAGGTATATAAAATAATCTAAAACATTTGAGTACATTTTGTAGATAAAATAATACATAAATAATAGATAGGCGAAATACTAATAAACTTTGATTATAAGTAAGTTAAAACTTGTTCCCACAAAAATACCTAAAACTCGTAAAACAGGACTACCTCTCTCCTACCCTTTTGCTGTGCCCTACAGGGTCCGTAATTATCTAAATTATATAGTTACCACCTAAGTACACATGGTGGTAAAGCAATAAAGATATTGAGTATTGAGGGTAATCTTCATGTTCGAAAATATCTTAGAAGTAGGGGTAATCAATTTGTATACAACGACCAGTCTTAGGTTATAAGAGATTTTTTCCTGGACGGTGGTCAAGTCCACAAGTTTTTTCATAACCGATACAGGTCTTAAATCAGGTTATTCTGGTAATAAAACAAGGTTAGCAAAAGTAGACATGATATGACCGGGACATCGAGTGCCAGCTCTGCTCGCAGATGACCGTCACCTAACTCAAAGTATGTAATTGAGGATTTCCCCAGTTGAGTTTAACAAGCCATTTGGAAGCAAATCACTCGGTAGAGGTACGTTATTGCAGCTCTTATCTTAACGATCCATGACCTGCAGCTACCTCAGAGACAGTTTCAAAGTTATTCTTAGGACTTGAATAACTTTTTATGTCATTCAAAAGACGTTAGAAGCGATCTCCCTCGTGAGCATTGACTATCTTGTGTAATTTACCAACATTAAAGAATGTGAAATGAATGAAGTTTTCTATTTCTTATAATATTTTGTACTGTATAAGACTTTACAATAGTATTTACATGAAACTCCTAACGTAGCAGTTACTAAGAGAGACCGTCATTATTTAGTGATGTCACTGCACCGAAAAGTTGTCACCAGAAATTAGAAAATCGTTGAATTGATAAATAAACAAATCAACATTTAACGTTTTTGTTATTGTTTTAACATTATTTTAAATTCCGAAATGGACTGTTCGATCTTGAGACCACTTTTATCCAATATTCCAGCAAAATTAACCAACATGAACTATTTAAAGATTGTTTGTTTCAACGTTTTTAAACAACACTATTAGCTGGAAGTGTAAACCATACGTCCGTGCTTTGTATGTAATGCACTTTTGAAAATAATATAATGGTTATCTGAGGGTGATAGACGAATTTTCGCTATTGTACAATTAGTAACCTTATTAAACATCACAATGCAATATTATTATTGGACGTATGGTGATAGAATTACCGATTACCTTGGGACAGTTAAAGTAAAGAAAAGAAAGAATAATATTTATTTGTACACAGTTTGTGAAACACTAATAACAAAATAAAAAGTGAAAATAATTTTATAGCAATATAATAGTGTGTGGCTCACGGCTGCGCCAAAAAGGTTCATTTCAGCATTAATGCCAGACCAATATCTTTGTCTTGATTATACTTACAGTTGCTGGACCTGGTCCCATTGGTTTTCCCGCGCTGCTGCTAGGATTTCATCGTACGTAGGTGGAAGTGCTGGAACAGAAACGAAACATGTATCGGGTTGTAACTGTTCCACTGCAGGATGGTACCTCAAAAGAGGCTTCTTTTCATGTACAGAAAGAACTAACAGTGGCCAGGTCATTGCTCTTAGGGCCACAGCAGACTAGATACTGTTAGCATCGGCGATCGGCGATTTAGCCGCTTTTTAGAAGCGAAATGCATCGATATAATCGCAAAATTGCTGATCGCCGATGCTAAAAGTAGCCAGTCTGCTGTGGCTCTGACTCATTGCGTTTTCACGGCATCCATTCAGTAGGTAAGCAGGCACTTTAGAGATTATTACCTGTGTGGTTTGTGGCATGCAACCATTTCTAGTAATTATAAGATAATGGCATACAATTATGAGATAATCGCTAATTATGAATTAAGAAGGCAGAAAGAAGTAATCATAGGGGTCAGCTTAGAAAATAATTGTGTTTCATTGAAATATTTCTGTCTCAGTACCTACTAAGGATTTACGAGGATCTAATATTCTTAGTTTTTAAAAACCTGATGACGCCTATAAGTTGTATCAATGTTTTTATTTTCATAAATTATTTTGGGTTATTCCATTAGGAACTCGATGATAATATGCGTATAAATACGGATCTCGGTCTTTGGTAAAGATTATTCTTTGTATCACAATCAATTCACACTTTTTTTTTACCAGGATTCACATTTTTGATAATATTTGCACACGCATTTGCTGCGGGCTGAACTTGTACGCGGAACCGGTGAAGTAACAATACATACTCAGATACAAAGATTTCAATCGTTAGATTTGCCTTATCGCGCCAAAGATGGTCGCATTTCTGTTTCGTTTTGACATCTCTGCCACACACAATGTCGCATGCTGCCATGGAAACACCATAATGCGGGATGTGTGAAATCACTCGTCTCAGTACGAACTATTTTCGCGCGACATTAAGTGCGGTGAGGGCAAATCATCATCAAACGATTTAAATCTTTGCTCAGATATCTGTTAATTTTTAAAAGACTCGTCTTCTAGTAAAAAAAAAAAAAAAAAAAATATATATAAAAAAAAAAAAAAAAAAAAGGAAAGATGAAGAAAGGAGGTGAGGTGAAGGAAGGTGTGAATATAAAAAGGAAAACAAGGAAGGAAAGGCTGAATATATATTTTTAAATATATTCATGAGATGAGGGGCCATATCGAAAATAAATTAGCATTTGATAAATCACAGCTTTAATGATTCTTGCAAAAATGTTCAGTTTTTTGAGAAGGATAATACTAGATTACCTACCTATTTATTTGGTTACTGGTTTAAATAATACCTGATGCTGCATTCAAATAATAAGGTAACAAATATACATCAAGGTACATCAAACAGGTATTTCCTTAAAGAATTTGGTTTTTAAATAAAAGCTAATAAGTTTCCTTAAAGGCTTATTACGTGGCCTCATAAGGAGGAAAACCGTTGTATCATCTTCACAGGAATTTATATTTTAGAACATTGCAGTTGAAGTTTTGGTAATTCGAAAGAAAAAGATTTTTACATGTTTTGTGAAAACTGTAAACCAGCTACCTCGTTGGTCTAATGGTCGAAAGAGCTACTGTTGTGTATGAGGTCCTAGGTTCGATTCCCGTGCAAAGTGTTATTATTGGGTTGTTCTATCTGAAATTTCTCTGTAGCAGCCCGATGTCTGAATTTGTGCCCCGTTAATCGCAATAGGCTCGCCCCCTCTTACATAGGACTTAAACATAATTGGCGAAATGTGGGTGTACTATAAGTACACCTCTGCCTAACCCTTTGGGAAATACAAGCGTAATGTCATGTTATGTGTTGTGTATACTATTTCATTGAACGATTTTTCTTGAGCCGCCAACAAATTTTCTCTTTTAATCGAATACCATTTTAAACTATGGAAACAATGGTTTATTGTGTCGATGTTAGTATTATCTACGTACACTGTTTCTTGTATAATCAACGAATATTACAACTACTTAGTATAGCCAGATGAGTATTTTCAAAGCCCTATTGTTTTGCGAACCCAGTCTTGAATCGAAACCACCTAATAGGTTTAAGTTGTAAAAAAATAAAAGAATAAGTATTCTATTCATAACCATTGAATACTATTTAAGTAGTCAGATTTTAAATAATAATAATAATTGATTAAGGGCTTGATTCAGAAAGCGGTACTCCTGGACACGGCTAGGAGGTTCCTCTCTCTGGAGCCCTGACCGCCGGTAGCTTGGACCCTGTTCCCGATATCGGTGGGCTACATGTTTTACATTTTTAATTTTATTACATTTTTTATTTTAATTTTATATAATTTATATGTATTAATGTAAAATAAAGGACATAATAATAATAATATTAAATATTATCCTAGTGGTTTTTCCACAAACAATTTTGAGTAATGTTAGACTTGTAGAGTCGTCATCTTTAGCACTGAATTATTTCAATGTTATTGAACTTGCCGTATAGATGTTGTTGGCCGTGACATAGCTTACATCTTTGAAATGTGCAATATTTGTCGTTCTAACTATTTCTAACAATTCGACCCCCAAAATAAAAGTTAAGCAAAATTATTATTTACCTTTGCCTATCATAGTATGAGGATATTTTCTTAAATTACCTCGTATTTTACAAGGTTTTGTTAGTGGGAATTTTAAATTAATTTATTTTTTACTTTTTATTGTTTTTCCTATTATGATTTGTGACTGAGACGTCTTCTTGACAAACTTCATTTTTTTTTATCTGCGCTCCGCGGTTTAAATAAAAATAATAATAAGAATATCGGGATAAAAAGTAGAAACAAACAAACTAACAAACTCACTTTCGCATTTATGATATTAAAGTTATGCTTTCATTGCACTTTAATTCTGATGACCCCTAAATATTAAAACTAATTGAACTTACCAAAATTAAAAAAAAAAAAAAACAAAGACATTTTGATTTGAAGAACAGATTTTTTTATTTTTGGAAACAAAAAAACAAGTTTTCCTACCCGAGATCGATAGGGTCTCGGGTAAACTTGATTTTTTAAATAATATGGGGATTGGAGGTTATCAGAACATGTTCACATAAGCGTAATTACTTAGAATTAAAATACAATAAAAAAGTATCTACAACGAGATACATGACGTGGAGGAAGGAACATTACTAAAATTTGCTTCTCATTTTGGGATGTCGGTAAGAATGTTTTTTTTTCGGTTTGATACTTAGTGTTCTCAAGGTTTAAATACTTTTTTGTTGATATTTTTCAATAGAAAATTTTAAAGCATGACAGCTTATTCAAACAATAAGATAATTAAATTTTAATGTTATTTCACCTAACTGTTTAACAATCATTCGGAAAAGTTCTGGAAAATCTTGTTTGATATCCGCGTTTAGAATTCAAATAAGAATGTTAATTTGCAGTATAATAATTAAACATGATTTGATGACATTTTGAGAAAATACTTCTAAGCAGAAACAATTTGGTGTGCACCGGTTTTTTTTACAAAAAACAATCCAATTAATTAAGTTTGAATAGATCACTTAAAATTATTATTTCTTAATTTTTCCTCTTTATGGATTTTAGATACAAGATGTGGCTTACCTTGGACGGTGATAATAACACCCACTAGTATTAAAGTTGAGGCGAATTTTGCCATTTCATATGTATATGAAACTATCTTGTTACACGAGAACACGTGCGGTCTGTGTGAATTATCGCGTCTAAATGCCGCTATCAAACGCGTCCAAGTCTTATAAATGAGAATATTTTGCACATACTGTGTCTACTACACTCGAGAGCAATGAATCCGGGTCACTTAAAGAATGTTAAAAATCTCGGAAACTAAAAATGATAGGTTAATGCAATAAATTGTATTTAATAGACAATGTAATACTCCTTAAATGAAAGTAAAAAAAATATGAGTCACCATACATTTTATTAACACAAAATTACATAAAGAAAAAAACTGCTGATCTCTCCTTAAAACAAAAATAGGAAACATGAAATTTTTGAACTTTATTACGATTTTCTTGAATTTTAATACTTCGTATTGCCTCCTCGTGCTTCCATTACTGCGTTTACGCGGTTTGGCATGCTGTACACCAAGTTCCTTATACGATTTTGGGGAATATTCTCCCATTCCTCTGTGAGAGCAATTTTGAGCTCACGAAGCGTGATTGGGGGAGGGTTTCGTTGTTTTACGCATCTGCCTAGCTCGTCCCAAGCATGCTCGATCGGGTTGATATCCGGGCTGCGCGCTGGCCACTCCATACGAGTAATGTTCATCTCTTGAAGGTAGTCATTCACAATCCTACCTGTATGAGGTCGGGCATTGTCATGCATAAATATAGCATCCTCACCTAAATTGACCATAAATGGACCAACGTGATCATTGAGGATTTCTTCCACATATCTTTCGCTAGTTAAAGAGCCGTTTTCTATGATCACCAGCTCTGTGCGACTTTCAGAAGAAATTCCGGCCCACACAAGTACAGACCCACCACCGTAGGCTACTTTTTCTTCGATGCATGCTTGCTTGAATCTTTCCCCTGGTCTTCGATACACTCTGTGTCTTCCATCGTGCTTGTAGAGCATAAATTTTGATTCGTCGGAGAACATAACTTTTGACCAATCTTCAATACTCCAATTTACGTGGCTCTGGGCATATCTTAGTCTTGAAATACGATGCCCACGCTCCAGTTTAGGGCCGTTTGCAGGTCTAAGGGGTTTTAAGTTAGATTCAGCAAGCCGACGTCTTACTGTCCATGCACTTGGGTTACTTCCTCCGAGGCGTCGAAACTGATTTGTAAGTTCAGTTCCTGTAAGAAAGCGATTTCGAAGCATGGTGTTCACCAAGTATCGGTCTTCTCGTGCTGTGGTACACCTGGTTCTGCCCGTTCCTGGTCTGCGTAGGTTTGAACCAGTTTCTTCGTAACGTCGGAGAACTCTTTGTACTGTTGACAGCGACACACCGACAGTCCTGGCTGTATCGCGCTGACTCCGGCCGGTTTCCAGCATTGTAAGTATTCTGGTGCATTCTTCAGGCGTAAGCGACATAATTTCAGCTTGAATAATGAATATAGAGCACTATCAACATGGTTTATGTACCCACATAAATGACAGATTACAAACAAAAGCAAAACCAAATGCTGTAATTTCGTAGTTCCATCTTCGAAAGTGGCCCTTTTTCAAATTTGATTTTTTTATGATATAACTTTACAATAACTAAGAAGTTTTAATACCTTCATTTAAGGAGTATTACATTGTCTATTAAATACAATTTATTGCATTAACCTAGCATTTTTAGTTTCCGAGATTTTTAGGATTCTTTAAGTGACCCGGATTCATTGCTCTCGAGTGTATATATGTTTAGCAGGATGCTCTCAAAGGGTCTTAACTCCCATTTGTTTTTCTCTCATATTTTTATATAGGTACATTTTAGCGATCGACTTCTTTTTCTAAATTCCTTCGTAAGATACCTTTTGTTTTGTGTAGAATCCGTTTTGCATTTTGCCATCGGAAATTAACAGAATGTACTGGTATTTAGTTTTGTTCGCTTTTAAAATTATAATGTGTATTCTGAGAGCAGGTGGTGGCCCAGTGGTAATGACCGTGACTTACCTACCAATTGTAGGTCGTAGGTTTGAATCATGAAAGGCGCTTTACTTTATGTAAATTATTTCACCACCACTGCTCTCAAAACGGTGAAGGCAAACATCGTGAGGAAACTGACACGTCCTAGAACAAAAAGAAATCGAAGTCATGTGACATCTACCAACCCGCTCTAGGCCCGCGTGGTGGATTACGGCCTGCTTCCTCTCTCAGGTATGAGCCCCATGAGTGGGAACATGCTTATTACGCTATTATTCTCATGTCAGTTTCATACAGTTCAAGCACCTGTATTGTATTGTGATGATGTTTTTTGAGAACTCGTGTCTTTTAAGCATATAATTTGTATGGCTGATAGTTAATCAGACAGTTAAACATCTCGAGTGACAATGAATTTATTATAAGTAAGTAGTAGTTTTGCAGCCATATATTCTCTTCCAAAAGAGTTCTCAATTCTTCCAGGCTATTTTTTGGTGCAATCAGAATGACCTATACTCCATTTGAAATAAGATTAGACATTTAACTAAACCTTTTTTACAGTCGGTTCAAACGATTTTGACTTCTATTGCGTTGGTGGCATGACAAATGGCAGCTGCATTAAACAGTTGGTAGGTATTGTAACCACTTTTTTGCTTTTAATGCCATCCTCATGCCAACGGTATAAAAGTCAGAATCGGTTTAACGGACTGTAAAAAAGGTTTTTTTAAATATCTAATCTTATTTGAAATGAATACGAGGGTGAACCAAAAAAATCTTAGAATCAATTTAAAAAAAATGCAAAGATTTAAACAAAAATATTTAATTTTGCTATATAATCTCCCTCCAATGCAATGCATTTAGAATAACGCGTTTCTAACTTCTTTATTCCTTGTTAAGAAAAATGTTTTTCTTGACTCTCGAAAAACTCCTCTACGGCAGCCATAACCGCGTCATTATTGTAAAATTTTGTTCCACGAATGTCCTCTTTTAATTTTGGGAATAAGTGAAAATCACTTGGGACTAAGTCTAGAGAATATGGTGGGTGGTCAAGGAGATCGAAGCCAACACAGCGGATTGCGTTGATCGCAACTTCCAATCGATGAGCAAGAGCGTTATCTGGAAGAAACAACACGCCCAACGATAGTTTTCCACGACGTTTTTCTTTAATCGCTTCAGGCAATTTATTATATTTATTTTTTACATTTTAGGAAAGCGTACAGACTAATGACAGTATAATAACAGAATATATACTTAAATTGCTAATAACAAACTTCCACAGATAAATACAAAAGTTATTAGTTCCGAGCAAAAATTACTTCTTCAAATTATATAAATCGCAAACTTTCAATACTAAACAAAAATTTAACAAAGAACTGTCAATTAGTTTATTCTTTTTAAATTTGGTTTAGTTAATTTAAGCAGGTGCCTCCTGTACAAAAAATGGCTTTGCTAAAAGTCTCCTTACTGTGCTTGTATTGGTGCAGAATAGGTCAATACCGGGTTCACAAGAAACTTCGTTAAAATTGCGACTGGCTCTCGGAAAGTATGCATTACGCCTATAATTAGTGCTGGCATAGGGTAAATGTAGAAGTGGTCGCGGTCGCAGTCCCATTTGATTAGTGCGCATCGTTAATTTTGAAACCAATTCAGGGCAGTCAATTGAACCATTCGCGATACTATGCAAGTAGCAAACATCATTAATATGACGCCTGCGGTCAAGTGGTAGAAAATGGTACCTTCTGCATCGGTGATTGTAATCGACAGATACTTGTTTTGCCCTGTAATCAAGGTACTCCAGATTTTTTTCCTGGATGCCCTCAATTCGAGACTCCTAGATCCCGTATTGAGGGTCTTTTGATGCATACTCGAGGTGGCTGCGTACGAAAGAACAATACAATACTTTGATCGGTTTTAGCGATCGGAAATATGCTGAAGTTCTCATAATAAAACCAAGTGCTCTTTAGTCCTATTTGCATAATAGGTCCAGTAATCGTCTGGTCTTTTGGCATGTAATCAATAAAATGGATTCCTTCACTATCCCAGAACACTGAGGCCATAACTTTGCCAGCGGTAGTTGCAACTCGAAATTTCTTAATTGATAGAAAGGATGGTCGTTTCCAAGACATGCTTTGTCTCTTAGTTTCAGGATTGAAATGTTGTGACTTGAATTAAAATCCTTGTGACCATGGATGAAACGTGGGTCCACATCATCCATGGTGACAAGGCGATGGCAAAAATTATCCGAATCACGCTGGATCATTTCGAGATTACGCTTAGAAATTTCCAAACGTCGCTTTTTGTTTTCGTCGGTTAACATTCGTGGAACCTATCTTGCCGACGCTTTTTTGAACCCCAGTCTCAGCTATATGTTTTATAGTTATTCTTCTGTCTTCCAAAACCAGATTATCAACATTTTTGACATTTTCTTCCGTAACGGAGGTTGAAGGCCACCCAGAACGCGGATCATCTTTACAGCTTGATCTACCTCTTTTAAATTCTGCCACCCGTACGCAACCGTAGAATAGGGTACAGCATTATCCCCTAATGTCTGCTGAATGTCCGAAAAAAATTCTTTGGTAGACATTATTTCAAACTAAGATATTTCACTTTTATCCATAATTGTAGGTTTTTAGCAACTCGTAGCACAAAAAAATTTATTACGTGCGAACGAACTGACAAAAACAAGTGACAGTTTGCATAAATATTGTGTGATTGACACTCTTTAATATCGAACTTCTCACAAAAAGGTTTTATATACAGGCTGAATTTTTAGTCACCATCCAAATTTTTTCTAGGCATTAGGTATGATTCACTAACTCCATTAAAAAAAAAATCAATACGTAAAATTTTCATATTAAATCATTTTCTCGAAAGAATTATCCGCTCTGCGTGGTATATAATAAATTTGTGATGTGATATCTCAATATTTTTGTATTGAGTGATACAAAAAAAAAACACGTATTCAATGATTTTCGCCAAAGATTAATATATCAAAATTTGGACGGTGACTAAAAATTCAGCCTGTATATGCAATTCTAAGAACTTCTTGATTCACCCTCGTAGAATTTGAAAAGGTACTTACTTTTATTATTGCATTAGATAATGCATTGTTGTAATTCTACTGAAAGAAGGCATCGTTCTTCATGGATTTCAACTTGTATTAAAATTTATAAAAACAAAGGTATAGTAGGGATGGCCAGGGGAATTAGTTGTTTATTAAATTGACGCATTACGTCAATTTGCCGTACTATTGCCGTTTCATACAACTGTCAACTGTTATTTGTATTGATTTGTATAATTCCATGGTTATTTGTGACTCGAATATACGGACAATTAAAGTTGGTAGTCAATTTGATAAGCAATTATTTTCCCTTACTTTACCTACTAATGTTATTGTGTACTATAATGTTATTGAACTTAAAGGGCAGTCTGCTTTTCCTAACTAGTTTATCGATGAGAGTAATCTAAACATCTGCAGTACTATTTAATCATCTCACCGTGAAAACTTAGGTGAAGTGAGCTCGGAGTGAGCTGTCAGTCCCTAGCAGCATGTGGAATGACAGCTCACTTCGCCGTGAGATTATTACAGAATAGACCGGCTAGCTTCGCAGGCAAGGATGACAGGCTAAGGTCCCTATAAGACCTCGTAGAACTGGCTTGACTACTACGGGTGTAAGGGTCCGGTTTGGTATCAATGAACGATCAAGAATGATGTTGACTTATATGATGTTCCTATTGTCATTAATTACTTACTTGGTCCTTATTCTGTTTATAAATTTTACTTACTACTGCAAAATCTTGTTGATGAGTTTTCTAGGCTAAAAACTGTTGAACACGACGTTTTTGTATGGAATTTGACATTAGACACTTTTTCAACGCGAGTCTAAAATGTTATATTTTAGACAGGCGTTATCTAAGTGTCTAAGTTTTTGTGGTAAGACCATTTAATTGTTTACTTTTGTAAATTTGGATTTTGCCAAATGCGACTGTTCCTAAATTGCCCTGGGCTGATAAATTTTCGTTTTCCTAATCATGTTAAATCTAGTAGTTCTGCAAACAGTAGACAGATTTCGCGAGCAGATTTTTTTTGCAACAATTAATGTACCAAACAATTCAACGTTTTAAATAACTTTAGTAGTGAAAATAACCATGTCAGTTTAAAATTCTATAATTAATACACCTATCCAACTTTAAAAAAAATCCGACTGCGGCTGAAGTTTACTAAAAAACATGGTGGCCAGACAATATTTAAACAGAAATACCTAAACTAACCCACAACTAACCAACTACTATCTGTTAAACTCGAGACTTTACTTGAAGCTACTTTACACCTAACATAACTCAGTCACACAAAATGTTCGACGGGATCTATTCATTTCATCATCAGCCTATAACGTTCCCACTGCAGGGACACGGCCTCCTCTCAATGAGAGGGAGTGGGCTATAATCCACCACGCGTGCCCAGTGCGGGTTGGTAGATGTCACATGTCTTTGAATTTTTGGTTCTAGGACATGCCGGTTTCCTCGCGATGTTTTCCATCACCGTTTTGAGAGCAGTGTTGATGAAATAAATAACACAAAGAAATGCGCCTGTCTGGGTTCGAACCCACGACTTACTGTTCGTAAGTCAGGGCCGCCACCACTGGGCCACCGCTGCTCTTACTATTCATTTAGCGAGCGACAACATAAGCGCGATCTAGCGGTGCACAGTAGCGCCATTTAGTAACCTTATTGTAAGACATTTTAGAGAATTCTGATGTGATGAGAAGGTGGTCCCAGGTGCTCCATAAATCCTCCATAATCTAGTAGTTAAAGGGCCGATTCCACAGCTAGAAATCTAAAAATGAGCAATTTACTGTATTTTCAGGAGTTATTCAGCTCATTACTCTGAAGATCCTCATCAGATCTTCACCAATTTTTTATAAGACTAGTTTAAAGTTACTATCTTTCAAATAAGAAAAAAAAAACATCGAAATCGGATCTCATAAGGCGGAGATGTCCAGTAGCCTCCCTTTTTGCCACTTTTAAGAGGAAGTACCCTCTAATAAAAAATCGCGGAAAAAAAAAAGTAAAACCTGTATACCAAGTTTCGTCCAGATCGGTTGTAAAATACGACCTGTAGAGGAGTACTAAGGTTTTCAATTCAGATAATGATGATAATTTGATAAAACAATTGGGAAACATCGGATGGATTGTTTTTGTGCACGCATCAATTATGTAGACTTAAATGTTCACGAATCCCGCGTTTCTCTTTTAATTTTCAGGGAGATCATTCGTTCGAATTTAGTGTTGGTAGGTGTTGTGACCATTAAACTTACCACCCAGGTGGGTCTACCCATGTGCCCAATTTCATTCAAATCCATTCAGTAGTTTTAGCGTGAAAGCGTAACAAACACACTTTCGCATTTACAATATTGGATAGGATTAGGATCCCTCTATCCTAATCTTAATTAATATTATAAATGCGACACAAAATAGAATAATATAATGTAGTGTCCTCACATTACAATATATTCTTCTTTTTTGTTCCCTAACTAGCGATAAATATGCCATTAAAATTGGTTAGGTACATAAAATGTCACAGTAACTTAAATTTAATGAGCTTATTTTGAAGTTGCATGCAATCCACCATAATAGATATTCAGCTCAGTGCACTGGTATAGACCAAGGACATTGTACCTAAACTACCTATCAGGTATTTTAACCTTATTCAGTAAACAGACGTGTAAATCAATGAGAAGTGCCTATTATAATTTAAATTTTTAGGGTTCCGTATCCAAAGGGTGCCAGACCTTATTACTAAATCTCCGCGCGCTGTCCGTCCGTCCGTCGGTCGCAGGGCTGTATCTTTTGCTTTGGCCGCTTTTTTAATAAAGATACATAATTATGTTCTGAGCCGTAACAGCCTCCTCCGCTGTACACACGCCATCAAAGACCAACCACCTTACTTGAGAGGAGTTTTGTGGGTAAAACAACATTCACCGCCACCCAACACCATTCAATCCAAGAATCATCTGCCACCCGGACGTGACCTGCAGTGTTCTCTAGTGGGGGACAATCAATCGAATCAACGACCCAAGTAATAGTCACTGCAAACACAATCTAGCGAAATGGGAGATTTAGAGCCCTCCTAAACGCAGGTTATTGTTGAACGCACTGTCTAGTCTACATGTCTACATGTAACCTATTTCTGTCCTGTCTTTGTCTATAAGTATTAAGCGAAATTAGAAACAATAGCCTTTTACGTCACAGTGTATTAGGGTTTACGTCACACGACGTGGTGTTATGTTTCTTGGTGTTTCTAAACATGGATTTAAAAAATTGCCATAAATTCAGAGATGGCCGTCGAAGTGGCCGAATTCTGGTCGAAGCTTATTTAAATCATAGTTATCTGGGCGACCGAATTCTGCCCTGGTGAAAATAGAGAATGCTTCATAATTATTCTCCAATGCTCCATAATTCCATGTTGCCATGATAGTACATGACATACTAATTCCATGCTGCCAGGATACTAGGTACTAACTTATTCCATGCTGGCATAGCATTATTCAAAAAAAAAAAATTACCTTCAGTTGTACATAAACACAACACTATGCAGCGTTACAACTATGGGAAAGAGTGTTTTCGATTAACTCTGGCACCCAAAGTAAGATTCAAGTTGTGTCTAGGGTGCCAGCGTCTATATTTTGAACATATCTCAGTAGTTGTAGGACGAGCACAGTACTATTATCCCGTTATCTACTTACTACTAAATACAAACAATATGATGTGACCTATTAAAGTACCTATATATGTAGATATGTATTGAGAGTGATAAATATAGTGAAAACTTGTGTTTATGTAAGTCAATTTAAATATAATTATAAAAATATGACTTTATTAGCTACATTTGGTTTAGCCATCGATACATGAAGTAACATTTCAGTCTCATCGTAGCTCAGTGTCAATAGCCACTTTGTGACCTTGGTCTTACATCCATGCAGGCACATGGGAGCAATGGTGCATAATTTATTTATTTTATTAAATAAATGGTTGGACAGAATATCATAATGACACCGAGCAAGGGCCGTTCTACATCCGCGACTAGAGCATACCTCGAAGTATCTACGCTTTTTAGCAGCATTCGGCTTGTATACCACAGAGGGATGTTTGCGCAGAATAGTGCCAAGAACAAAGAGCTGCCTCACAGTGAGGACCTGAAATTCGGTTTAGAGAGCCGAGGTGGGATATCTAAACGGCTTCGAGGTCATAACCTTGAGGACAGCTCTCTGTGCTCGTTCCAGAGGCAGTAAGGTTGTCTTGGGAGTTCCACCCTACGCAGTGATGCAGTAATTTATTATGCTTTGGCACAGGGCATAATAAACGGTTTTAAAGTATCTTGTTCTAAACTTTGGGCGAATGAGCTCTGCTCGGGTGAAAATACGGAGAAAAAGAATTTCCCCAGATATAAGACCTAGCTAGATCGATTTTTCGTCTCCGTAAGCCCCTATATTGCAACTTTCATCGAAATCGTTAGAGCCGTTTTCGTTATTATACGTATAAATATTGCTTGTATACAAATATTGCTCATTTAATAGTATAGGATACATGGAATCATCGATACTACGAAGAAGAAAAAATCCAGTACTAGTCAGAACAGACGGCGCTGCTCCGATTGCTCCGACCGGATGCATGCACGAATATACGAAACTATAACATAACATAACATCACGCCTGTATTCCCCGAAGGGCTATGCAGAGGTGTACCTACCCGTAGTACCTACACACATTTCGCCAGGTATGTTTAAGTCCCATGTTAAAGGGTGCAAGCCTTGCCCGACCTGGGAATCGAACCCTCAGGACCTCATGCTCAGCAGTCGCGCTTGCGACCATTAGAGCAACGATACGAAACCATCTCATCAGTTAAAAGTAATCTCAGTGATTGGTCCGGCCGTCGTAGTCGAGTAGATTTTGAAGTCGTTTGGGGTGCTACACATATGTTCGGCTCAGTATAATTAGGCACAGGCCAGGCGGCAAATTCATCATCATGTTGCATGACCCGACGATAATTATGGACCCGGATTTTGGTGAGGTGAGGAAGATATTTAAACTGACTAACCTACTAAACTACTACTACTGATGTAGCTGATTGAGTATCAAGCCCTAATTGCAGCACCTCGAGGGTAAAATTTTTCAGCGTTTATTTTTTAAACGTCATCATTAAATAAGAAATGTCTATAGACAAGTTATTTTAATTATTGACTCTGATTTCTCTGAGATTTAAATATTTGCTGAAAAACACAAAATCTACGTAAGACGTACTCTGAAAGATTTCTTAGGCCTTACATTAGGTAGGTATTTATATATTCACAATTATTTAGTGTGCGAAATATATTTACTATCTCTCTCTCTAATGGCGTAACTCCAACATATATTTTTCTTGTGACGTAGTTACGTAACAGGAACCCCATAAAATTATCATTTATTATCAATTTAGCGCGTTGCTACGTTACCTACTTATCATATTTCGTACACGGACAAATTTTTTTGGGATTGTTAAATAAAATCATCAGGTTTTGTATAAATCTAGTTTATTGGCATTATTTAAATAAATTTACATACAATTTATAAGTAACATTTTTTGCCAACAATAAGCAAAGTCGACATAATTTTAATGTAACATTAATAATAAAAATTAGTTTTAAAATAAAGGGAAATATCATTGTACTTTATGGTCCAGTTTAAATAATATCGTTTCATTTTATAAGGGTAGGTACCCAAAAGTTATTGGCTGTGGCGGCAAAATTGTGAACTAATAACTAATTTAATTTTAATATTTAATTTTAATTATTTATCTTTACTAATGTTGCTGTTCCCTTACAGGGTCCATAATTGAATCTTAGCTTTAAGCCTATATGGTATGCAAATAAATGAAATGAAAATAAATTTAGATGAATTTTAGTAAGTACAAAGGCCTTAGTACCTTATGTCTTTTTCTTTGCAAGTAGCATACCATGGCGACCTTAGATACCACAGCGCACATCAGAGTCAAAAAGGATTTTCGGTAGATTTAAAACATTAATCTATTAAAAATATATATTATAAGCTTGCAGTTTAACCAAAATGCTTATTTGGCTAGAAATAATAATCGCAAAACAAAAAGTGACAAAGAAATTCAATACCATTGCCAGACGTTACGGATGTCAGAAGCCCAAAGGTCTGACAACCAGGGTATCGTGTTACTCAGTAATTGGGTTGTGAAAGTCGACCTCAACATAGTTGGAAAAAGGCTAGACAGATTGATTTTGATTGGGGCAGATGTTTCGTTGTAAATGTATGCATCATTGTTTTCATTGAGTGCTCCTTCTGGGAATCTGGGATCAACTCATGTAATACAAATCCATCGAGTCGATAATAAAGAAGAAGAAGAAGATTGTTTTCAATGAGCCCAATGAAGACTTGACTCAAGTCTGCACACAGCCTAAGATTATACAGGGTGTTTATATTTTAACATAGGGAAAAAAATACTATAGACGCCGATTTATTTTGTAACCTATTCCGCTTGACTATTATTTAATATGTTACTAAATATATCTACGTCTATAGTATTTCCTTTCGTATCTAGGGCTGGTTCAAGTACATTTAGTTGGTGACTATAAAGCCCGTCGTCTCTCCATTAATGTTACGAAACATGGAGGTACGTTGCTTCCCGTCTCCAGAGCTGTAAGCGCTGACGAATTGTGATTGGAAATTTTGACCCGACCCTGGCTGCTTCTTAAATAATTCTTCGGGAGATATCACTCTCATGTCCGGCTGGATAATTAATGCTGCTGCGGGATTTACCCTTCGCATGTTCTGTAAAAAGAAAAAAAAATCAGCACGTTGTACCTACACACGACGACATTTTATACATACATTTCAAGTAGGTGATCTCTCATTGTACGGAAAGCCGTACCAGCCATACATGCTTCAGTGTGAAGTCAGCTTATACTGGGAATGTAGCTAGCTAGTCCATTTGCTTAACACTTAATTTCCTTGACTATTCTAATTGACTACCAACTTAAAATATTTATACCTATATTCAATTCACAACTGTCATTCTTTGACAGTTGTGTAAAATGACTATAACATGGTATATTGACGTAGGATGTCAATTTGATTAACAATTAATGTCCCTGACTGTACAATGATGATTGTTAGGTACATGACGGTTACGCGGCATTCAGGACTAAACGTTTTATTAGAACTATCAAAGTGCACCGGCTATAATTTTAACTGTAACATTCATTCAGTTATTATTCGAACACAAAAATGCCTATTATTGTTTCCCTAAATTTTAATGGAAATTCACCACCTCTTTAAGCAGTATTATTTTAATGTTACTTCAGTGCGAGAAAGAAGTGGAGCTATACAGGACGTCTAGCTCCATCTCTTTTCCACGCTCGAGTAAGATTAAAATAATACTGCTAAAAGAGGTGGTGGTAGGGCCCCTGGCCTGATTATCTGAATATTAGTTACATCTACATATTTACATTACATTACGTTAGTCTGTATTAAAAATCCGATTTATTATGGAATTGTGCACTCACCCTAAGCATATTAAAAGGTCCGCCCGCCCTGCAAGCAAAATAAAACAATTAATATACAAACAAGCAAACTACCTATTAATATTCTGAATTGACTGTGCTATTCAGTTTATCTATGAGTTTTAAAACCCACACTTGCAATTGGACACACCACCATTTCTTTTTGTGCAGTGCCCTGCGTTACCTGACCCCTCTTTTTCATAGAAGAAGACTTCTATGTAAAAGGGTAATGCATAGAAGAAGACTTCTATGTAAAAGGGGTAATGCATAGAAGAAGACTACTGTATAAAAGAGGTAATGCATAGAAGAAGACTTCTATGTAAAAGGGGTAATGCATAGAAGAAGACTACTGTATAAAAGAGGTAATGCATAGAAGAAGACTTCTATGTAAAAGGGGTAATGCATAGAAGAAGACTACTGTATAAAAGAGGTAATGCATAGAAGAAGACTTCTATGTAAAAGGGGTAATGCATGGAAGAAGACTACTATATAAAAGAGGTAATGCATAGAAGAAGACTTCTATGTAAAAGGGGTAATGCATAGAAGAAGACTTCTATGTAAAAGGGGTAATGCATAGAAGAAGACTTCTATGTAAAAGGGGTAATGCATAGAAGAAGACTACTATGTAAAAGAGGTAATGCATAGAAGAAGACTTCTATGTAAAGGGATAATGCAGGGTACCTAGTTAGTCATCGTGTCCTGATTTTGAAGAATAGGAACCGTAATGACGAATGTTAAACACTTCGCCACGGACACGTGTCAACTATACAGCCTGTACCGGAAAGGTGAGGTCTAAATTTAAGGGTGCGGATGGCTAGACCAACAAACTGAACCGCTTTCTCCATTTGACCAACATAGTAATCGCGAAAAAATATCAACAGTCCCTTACAAAATGTCGTGTTGTTTCATTAAAAAAAAAAAAAAAAAAATTGTCGAGATATTTAATTCATATTCTATAAGGCACCTCTTTAGGTCAGGACTCGTGAGCTATCCGAATACTTATATTTTTTTTTTTACTACGTCTTAAGGAGGCGTGAATATTCATTTGCTGTTACAATGTATGGTAGATATACATATAACATGACTATGTTATAATAATGTTCTGTTTGATGATCTGTACCACACCTTTCTCGCTGTATAGTAAATAATTATTGTGCAGGTTTTTGGTATTTTATTAATTTCACATCTTAATATTCTTCATATAATTATGTCGAAAGCCGAATGCAATAAGTATCAGATAAGGTAGCGCTGATAATACTTACGGCCATACGGGAAAATATTGGGCTGAAATTAAAAAAAAAAAAATTAAACAATTTATGTAGACAATCAATTTGATCGTTCAGAAAAAAATAGGGTGTTTTTCAGCTACAGTGAAACAATACAGGCTGGAAATAACAATGAATCAACTGCCTAGTTTATTCTCAAGTATATTGGGGTCGGCTTCCAGTCTAACCAGATGCAGCTGCATACCAGTATTTTATATGGAGTATCTATAAACTTCACAACCCAGTTAGGGCTATGGTATTGTATGTATTTAATCGAAGCTCCAATAATTCCCATTTTGCTCTCCTATAAATATTGTTGAACACTCAAATATAATAATTGCGCCTTTTTTTGTGAACCTCAAATAATTCCTATTTTGGGGCCCTAAAAATACAAGAAACCAGAAAGTTAAAAAGTGCCTCAATTATTTTAAAAAGTGTGAATCAATAGAAGCGCAGAACATTTAGAAGTATATTCATTAAAAAAAATGTGTCTATCATTTGAAGGTCAATAAGTTTTTAGAGGATCAGTAAAATAATTCCCTTTCTTGATTTCACTTGAATGCTTAAGCATGTAGCAAAACATGCCTTGTCTTGAAAAAAAAACAATGGAACTTAATGAATGTACATTTTAGAATAGTCTAGAAAAAAGTTTGCATATTATTTAAAAACTCACTGCTGCAGTAAAATTATGTTTACACAAGTGTTAGTTCAGTGAGCGCATAGCGTTCTAGTCAAAATGAACAATAACACAACAAGGTAGGAGTTCTGAGAATAATATAATTTTGCTGGGGTATAAGTTCTCCTCCTTAATTGGTTTTTCAAATAAACAAGACAATACAGGCAAAACATATCGGGCTTGCTACACCAATAGGTTATTTTGCTTGAATAATTAAAACAAAAACACAATAAAAATGAACGCGTGGCGAACGACATTATTGTCGCTTGAAAAACAAAAACTCCAGATAAATAAAAACAGAATTTTGGTGCGATGCTACAAAACTAAAATGAGGATTCGTATTAATAGGTGCATTATTAATTTATTTTGTATGTTTTGTACTCAGTATAGAAGCATATATCTAGCTTTTTACCTCTTTTTAGATGAGATTTTAGAAAATAAACAATGTGCACTACTTTTAACCGATTTCACTACAATTTGATTCCGTTTCATCTTCGAAGTAATAATCTAACACAACTAAAACTACTTAAATCATCCCTCGATCCTTTAACTGAGACATTGTTTCCTCTCATTTTTCACGAATTAAATAAATCCCTCACAGAGAACCCTGAGGCCTGTGGGAACGCTGTAGGCTGATTATACTTAGAGAAATCAATAAAAACTATTACCTAGTAAAACAATTAATGACAAAATATAAATACCATTAACACACGCCAACGCTACGATCGCAACAAATATGACGATTTTCACCATGTTTCAGTATTTATTTTATTTTATTAGGTAGCAAGTGTTCGAACCGAAACTCACGATATACTGAAAAATATTGAAAATTCAGGAGGTATTTATACATAGCATGTGTTGCCCTTGAGTCAGTCAATAGTTCTCATAAACACATGTAAAGGGGAAAATCGGGTAAAGTGGATTTTTTATATTGGATAGGCTCGCATTTTATCTTGTGTTACCGGACAGCTTAATACCATTATTTTTTTAAGTTCTTTTGGAACGAATTTCTTTAACGTGACTTGCGCTTGGAGTAAACTGGCAGAAATCGTCACGTAACGAAAAAGCGTTATTCCCGAAAAAGTCCGTTTCAAATGTCAAAAGTTTTTTTATTTGAATACAAAAGTATAAGTGAGAGATGGCTCTGTATTAATACTTACATAATATATAGCGAAAGGAACTTCATTCCAAACGTGTTTCCCACGACATCTCCCGACTTTTTTGGATGCGTCCCCGTATATACGAAACAATAACACAACATAACATCACCAGACCAACGAGGCAGATACGAAACTAAGGGAGTGGATAGCTCCTGCCGTCGTAGGCGAGTAGATCTTGAAGTCGTTAGGGGTGCTACACATTATGTTCGGGTCGGTGTGATTAGGCACAATCGAATGTATACTTCGCCGACCGGGTGTGCCGAACCATGCCGACCGGAACATAATGTGTAGGACCCCTAACGACTTGCCCATGACCATACCGACCCGAAGATATGGTCCCAGATTTTGGTGACGTCAGACGGATCTGAAGATATAACTGATCGTAGTAGCTGATAATAAAGCTAGCTCTAATTGCAGCATTTCGATAGTTAAATTTCTTTGCGATTATTTTTAAACGTCATCATTAAAGGAGAATTTTCTATAGTCATGTTATTTTAATAATTGACTAAGATTTCTCAGAGATTTTAATAATTGCTAAAACACCACAAGATCTACGTAAACTACTCTGAAAGATTTCTTAAGCCTTCCAAGGTATGTCATATTCTGAAATTATGCTGTGAGCGACCAAAATAAATATCTTTTTTTTCTTTCTAATGACCTAACTCCAACCTATATTTTTCTTGTGACGTAGTTACCTAATAAGAACGCCATAAAATTATCATATTATCAATTTAGCGCATTGCTACGTTACGCACATAACTTATTTCGTAGACTGTCAACATTCTTTAGGATTGTTGAATAAAATCATCAGGTTTTGTATAAATGTAGTTTATTGGCATTATTTAAATAAATTTACATGACATTTATAGGTAACATTTTTTGCCAACAACAAGTAAAGTCATAGTCTTGACTCAGGTCTGCACACAGCCTAAGATATATTTTAACAACAGTAAAACTTACTATAGACATAGACGTCGATATATTATATAATAACTTATTCCGCTTAAGACGCTGACAACAACTAAACCACTGTCACTGTACTGCATAGAAAAGAAAGAGAAGCGCAATGACACAACGCTTGTAATTTATTAAAAAATATGAATTAATTATCGATTTATTCAAAAATGAGTTGAGTAATCGAAAATAAAAAACAACCAAGTTCTACATTCTTGTTATTAATTAAAATACCAACGTTTGTTGATAATAATTAGAGATATTTTGGATTAGAACTCAAATTAAAAGGTTAGTTTACCGTTAATTAGTATCAAGTTTTTTTTTTGTAAACGTGTTTTGGTAACAACCAAGTTCTGAGAAATATGTTCAAGATTAACATATATTTTTCCCGCTACCACAAACTATAAACATTTGGCGTATTTTTTTGTTAAATCAAGCCTACTTTTACCGTTTGCCGGTTGTCAGAGCCTTAACTATGATTTAATAGGTAACTACAGATAGTACAATCCATGACTACGCGCCCCACTCCGCGATTACTGTACTGTAAGCTGTATTTTAGTACGGAGCGGAGCGGAGTGGGGCGCGTCGTCGTGGATTGCACTATCTATACATATATCTACATCTATAGTATTTTGTAATGGATTTCCGCATGGTCACGCTTGATTCAATTAACTGTCGTAGCAATAATATGTACCAGCCCTTATGATTTAGGTAGGTACTAAATTCTTACTACTTTCGTATACAGGGTGTAAGGGACAGCCTTCCGCAAACTAAGAGGGTGCATTCAGCTCCTTATTTTGAATCATATTCCACTGAAAATTTTCTCAGGTTTTTTTTTTTTTTTTTTTGGATTTTTCAGTTACTATTCCATTATTTCAATGTAAAATTACATTCTCTGTACGCAATACTCTATTAATGTAAATAAAACAGATAAAATAAAAAGTGGATGTGGAAATTCTCTAACGAACTACGCGTGACATCAGCTGTTCAACCACCGCGGGGAGGTGGGGAGGGCGTCCGAAAGCTCGCTGCGCTGCCGTTCGCTACGTACGTTTGGTCACGGTAGCGATACATTGCGTGTAAGTTAATAAAACAAATCAGGTTTATTGGATTCCCGTAACGTTCCTGAAATAATTTCATGTACCGGTCATCTTAGTATGATATACTGAATTCACCCCATCAGTCTGCGGAGGGCTGTCCCTTACACCCTGTATAGGGCTGGTTCAAGTAGATTTAGTTGGTCATTGTAAAGCCCGTCCTCTCTCCATTAATGTTACGAAGCACGGAGATGCGTTGCTTCCCGTCTCCAGAGCTGTAAGAGCTTACGTATTGTGATTGGACACCGTGACCCGACCCTGGCTGCCTCTTAAATAATTCTTCGGGAGATATCACTTTCATGTTCGGCTGGCTAATTAATGCTGCTGCGGGATTCAGTCTACCAATGTTCTGTAAAAAAAAAAAAAAAAACTGCTCTTTGTACAGTACGACATTATCAAGCTATATATTTTAAGTAGGTGATCTCTCATTGTACGGAAAGCCTATAACAGTGCGAGGTCAGCTTATACTTGAAATGTAGCTAGCTAGTTAATTTGGTTGACACTTAATTTCCTTGACTATTTAAATTGACTACCTACCAACTTAAATTATTTGTACCTATATTCAATTCACAACTGTCATTATTTGTCAGTTGTGTAAAATGACTATAACATGGTATATTGACGTAGGGTGTCAATTTATGTCCCTGACTACTGACTATACATTGATGATTATTAGGTACATGACGGTTAAGCGGCTGTCAGTACTAAACGTTTATATTAGAACTATCAAAGTACATCGGCTATAATTTAACTGTAACATTCATTCAGTTATTATTCGAGCACAAAAATGCATATTGATGATTCCTCTATTATTGTTTCCCATTCGATAAGCAATTAATTTTCAGCAAACCCCCCAATAATTTTAATGGAAATTCATAAGAAACACAAAGCCATTTTTTGTGTCTTCTCGCCTAATTATATGAATTTTGTTCTAAATATTTACTTTACGTTACGTTAGACTGTATTATAAAACCGTTTTATTATGGAATTGTGCACTCACCTTTAACATATTCGAAGCTCCGCCCGTCCTGTGAGCAAAATAAAACAATTATTATACAAACATGCAAACTACCTATTCTGAAGAGACTGTGCTACTTAGTCAATGAATTTTAAGATACTCTTGCAATTGGACAGCCTACCATTTCTTTTTGTTCAGTGCCCAGCATTACCTGACCCCTCTTTCCCTCTTCTAAGCGGTCAGCTAATGCAGCGTGCCCTGATTTTGAAGAATAGGAACCAGATGACGAATCTTAAACACATCATCTGTTATGTTTAGGATTCGCTACGGAAACGTGTCAAATATACAGCGGTATATCGGAAAAGTGTGTCCAATTTAAGGGTGCGTTATACAAACCATTAAAGTGAGAAAAAAGAAATTCATTGGACCAACATCGTATTCGCGAAAAAGTTATCAGCTTTATAAAATTTCCATACCTAATCGACCCAAATGTATAACATCAGAATACCCGCGAAATTTCGCGTTGTTTCATAACTTTTTAATTAGTCGATATTTTTTATTCATATTCTGTATGGCACCTCTTTAAGACAGGACTCATGAGATATCCGGAAATAAAAATTTTTGAACTACGTTTTAAGAAGGCGTGAAAATTGATTCGCTGATACTATGTAAGGTAGATATATAGTCGTAACATGAATAAGTTGTATATCTATAATGTTCTGTTTGATCCATTTTGAATTATTATTGTGCAAGTTATTGTAAGAACTGCATTTTACATCTTAATATAATTATGTCGAAAGCCGAATGCAAAAAATATCAATAGAGTAACGATGATAATACTTACGCCAACGCGGGAACATATTGAGCTGAAATAATAAAAAAAAAAACATTTGAAAAACAATTTATGATGACAATCAATTTGATCGTTCAGAAAAAAATAGCGTGGTTTTCAGCTACTGACAGTGAAACAAAACAGGCTGGAAATAAGAATGAATCTACTGGCTAGTTTTGTCTCAACTCGGGTCGGGTCGGCTTCCAGTCTAACCAGAAGCACCTGCATACCAGTATTTTACATGGAGCCTCTATAACCTCCACAACCCATTTAGGGCAATACCATAACCCTTGGTAAGACTGGTTGTCAGACTTTAGGGCTTCTGACTACCCATGACGCCTGTCAAAGATCAACAGATGACAGCCAGGACCAAAGACTTTACGTGCTTTCCGAGCACGGACGCGGGACGTGTCTCGGGCTGTAATAAGAATTTATAATGGAATAAGAAATGCAATGAAAAGGAATAGTCAGTAATCATCTCTTAGCTGCCATGGCTTATTTAAATTTATTTTAGGTTTTGGATTAAGAATCTTTTTTTTTCTTCTTTTTATTACGGACGCTTTTACGAACGTGCACGTCTTTCTACATTGTTCTCACATGCATAATTTCAAAATGAATGATGTAACCAATATTTTGTATCAATTTTTTTTATTTAAAAGAGTGTCCGTGGATTTTCTTGCCCGTTCTTCTCCATAGGTACCTACTACGCTTTGGAATGGGCAACTAGCTTCATATTTTTGACTGACCGACCCCTTGACAATTCAAAAGTGGCTGTAAATAAATGCTTTGAGCTTGAGTTTGAATAATAACTGGAATTGCGTGAAGAGATTTGGATGTTTGTTTCTCTATTGCATGTATTTTATCGAACCGCCAATCATTCCCATTTTGCGCTCCTAAAAGTATTATTGAACACTCTAATATATTGATTGCGCCTCTTGTTGTGAACTCTCAAATACTTTCTATTTCGGGGTCCTAAAAATACTAAATGGCCAGATGGTTAAAAAGTGGCTCGATTATTTAAAAAGTGTCAATCATTAAACAGCGCAAAAAATATTAGAGGTGCATTAATTTAGAAAAGTGTCTATCATTTGAATATCAATAAGTTTTTAGAGGATCAGTAAAATATTTCCCTTTCTTGATTTAACACTGAAAATGTTGAACACGGAATTCTTACAACATGTAGCAAAAAGTAAAAAATGCATTGTCTTGAAAAAAAAAGGGGAATATAATGAATGTACAGTTTGAAACAGTCTAGAAAAAAGTTTGCATATTACTTATGTTATTTTTAAAAACTCACTTTGTTACAATAAAATTATGTTTACACAAGTGTTAGTTCAGTGAGCGCATAGAGTTCTAGTCAAAATGAACAATAACACAACAAGGTAAGAATTCTGAGAATAATATAATTTTGCTGGGGTATAATTTTAACCTGATTTTCAAGTAAACAGGATAATACAGGCAAAACACATCGGGCTTGCTACACCAATAGGTTCTTTTGTTATTTTGCTTGAATAATTAAAACAAAAACACAATAAACATACACGCGTGGTGGTAGCATCGAACAACATTATTGTTGAATAAAAAACAAAATTCTCCAGATAAATAAAAACAGAATTTTGGTTCGATGCTATAAAACTACATAAAGATTCGTAATAATAGGTGCGTTATTAATTTATTTTGTATGAGCTACCCACAGACTAGATTCTAGAGTCTAGAGTCTGCGGGTACCCAGTCTTGAAGCATCTATCTTTACTTTAGTTTTTTACCTGATTTAGATGAGATTTTATAAATACACAATTTGCACTACTTTTAAGTGACGTCACTACAATTGGATTCCGTTTCATCTTCGAAGTAATAATCTAACAAAACTAAAACTACATATATCTTCTCTCGAACTGAGACATTGTTTCCTCTACACTTTTTCACGAATTAATAAATTCCTCAGAGAGGAGGCCTGTGTGAAATAAAATAAAAAATATTACCTAGTAAAACAATTAATGACAAAAATATAAATACCATTAACACACGCAAACGCTACGACCGCAACAAATATGACGATTTTCACCATGTTTCAGTATTTATTTTATTTGATTAGGTAGCAAGTGTTTGAACCCAAACTCACAATATACTGAAAAATATTGAAAATCCAGGAGGTATTTATACATAGCATGTTCACCTTGAGTCAGTCAATAGTTCGCGCGTTTTCAGATCACATGTAAAGGGTAACATCGGGTAAAGTGGATTTTTTATATTGGATAGACTCACATTTTTCCTTGTGTTACCGGACAGCCTGATACCATTATTTTTACAAGTTCTTTTGAAACGAAGTTCTTTAACGCGATTAGCGGTAAGAGTAAACTGGCAGAAATCGTCACGTAACGAAAAAGCGATATGCCCGAAAAAGTCTGTTTCAAGTGACAATTTTTTGTGTGTGCATGCATACTAGATGGCTCTGTATTAATACTTACAAAATATAAAGTGAAAGAAACTTCGTTCAAACCGGGTGTCCCACAACACCTTTTTTTTTTTTTTTTTTTGGGTGGGAAATCATCAAATGACTCCTCCCGCTCTGGGTGGAGCGGGAGGGCGTGTCAGACTCTTACTGACTAAAACCCACCCGTGTTCCTTCTGTTGCCTGTGCAATGCCAGGGGGCCACGGTATCCCTTTCGGACTTTCCCGCAACCCCGGCAGGCAATGATCTCATCGGACCCCTTCACTTGCTGACATCTCTTTGAGGCGCGCGTGGAACACAACGCGCCGTCGACCCGCCGGGCCTGGTCCTTACCGGACGGCGAGCTACCCATTACTCACCGTCCGCAAGCCCGCGCCTACGGTGGCCGGGAATCGGCAATAGATTCCCGACGCCCAGGGCGTCTCCTACTGCGGTGGCTAGGGGCGTGAGGGCGCGAAATCTGCCTCTCCCTCACGCAATCCGCCTCCTCCTTCGCGAGCATTACTGCTTCGCAGAAGGAGGTGACGGCCTCCCATGCCCTCTCGCTCCGTACCATGGCCTGGACCAGGGCCGGACGCGAAGAGATCCCCGCCACCGATCGCCTCCACGAGGACACGGCGTTGCTCTGCCCAAGCCAGGCATACCTCCACCGTATGCTCCACCGTGTCCTCCGGGCGATCCACGCAGTGATGACACCCGGGCGTTTCCTCCCGCCTTATCCGAAACAGGTACCTCCCGAAACAGCCGTGTCCGGTGAGGACCTGCGTCAGGCGGAAGGTGAGAACGCCGTGGCGCCTCTCTAGCCACTCCTCAAAGAGGGGACTTATAGCCACAATACTAGTGGCGTGCCCAGCACTGGGTTGCGACAATCGTACTCTCCATGACGCCATGAGATCCCGTTCGAGCTCTGTCCGCTGTGCCGCGATTTCTCGCGGCATCGGAGTCAAGCCCCGGCGCTTCGCCTCCTCGCGCCACTCCCGGCAAGGAAGCTCGCCGCCTCACCGGAGACCGTGCGGTATCCCCAGACCAGCCGGGTGGTCATGACCCTCTGGGACGCGTTCAACAGGCGGGCAGGCCGCCGCCTCAACGAACGCGCAAACATCGGTGCCCCGTACAGGGCCATGGACCGCACGATCCCCGCGTATAGCCTCCGGCAGGAGGCGTTTGGACCCCCTAGATTGGGCGGAAGCCGCTTCAAGGCAGCCCCGGCCCGGTCCAGTCTGGGAGCCAAACGTCGGAAATGCTCCACGAAGTTCCACCGACTGTCGAGGACGAGTCCCAGGTACTTCATCGTCGACTCGACGCCGATGTGAACCCCTCCTACTGTTATTTGGGAACCCGACGGTGGCGCGTTCCGAGGACCATGAAAACACATGGCCTCGGACTTGTGCAAGGCCACCTCGAGTCCCAACTGCCGGATTCTGGCCACGATTGTCGCAACCCCGTGTGTCGCTAGTTCGACCGCCGCGCCGCCTGGTGCGACCTCCCCTGCGCCAGGACCAACGTGTCATCAGCGTAACAAACGACGCTGACGCCATTGGGGAGGTCGGCGTGCAGCACCCAGTCGTATCCGATGTCCCACAGATGCGGCCGCAGGACCGATCCCTGTGGGACACCGCACGACATCTCTCGCCGGTTCCACTCTCCCTGGTGACCGGGGTCCCACGACACCTACCAGTTTTTTCTTACGAGTAATTCGGCATTTCTTAGGTGCGATGTTCAACGGTAAATATTGTTGTATTTTTTTTTTGTTAAAGTTCTTTAAATAACAGTGAGTACTACCGACTATTCTGCAAAAAAAAAAAAAACACCATGAAAACTAAGGTGAAGTGAACTGTAAATAGTGTCAATCTAGCATCTTGTGGAATGACAGCTCACTTCAGGCTAAATTCACATAAGTGTTTCCGGAGTTTTTTTTTACAGAATAGATCGACAGATTTATTGTACTTATTCATTATTTCCCAGAACTTTTTAAGCTTTTGTATTCACTCTATAAACATAAACTCACTCGTTGACACCAACATATTGAAATTGCAAAATGACATGAATATTACTTTGAAAAGTATTATATTTGGGACATCTTTTTTTCTTTCTCAGTTAGTTTTATTTAAAGTACTCAAAATGCCAGACCATCCTGGTCTGGCATTTTGAGTACCTACTTTATGCGTACACAGACTGGACAGTTCACTGAAATTTGTGTGGTTCTTTAATGAAAAGACCATTACAGACATGGATCTACATGGTCGTCACATGATCTGACCTAGATTATGTCTGGACTTAAAAAGAGACTTTGACTCCTTAGTTTGTTTCGCCATTTCTTCTCAGGGGTTGTCAAACTCAAAACATTTTAATCAAACCATTTCCAGGCACTTTTGAATTATCAAGTGAGGGATACCGTGGCCCCTGGCAACGTACAGGCAACTGAAGGAACACGGGTGGGTTTTAGTCAGTAAGAGTCTGACACGCCCTCCCGCTCCACCCAGAGCGGGAGAACTTATTAAAATTTGATGATTACTCACCCAAAAAAAAGTGAATAGTAGTCAGATAGGAAAACGTCGACTCCATTTAGCTTATTTTTTTATATTATTTTAATATAATCATTGTGTAAACGTGATTCCGATATCCGATTTACAGAATAAACAATTTCATTTCATTTCGTATATTAAATAGAGACAGAGAAAGAGAAATTCGCATGGAGGTGGCATAACATTTTTCCTTACGTGACGATTTCTACCGGTCAACTCATACCGCAGGCTGCGTTATGGAGGGGTGCTTGGACAGGAAACCTCCCCGTGTGCCTGTGGGCTGGAATTCCCTTCGGATGCGTTCGGGGGGAAGGCCAGTCTTCAGGACGGTGCACCCTGGGATGCGGGCAATGTCTCCCCATTAGGTACTGTGTGCCTAAGGGGTCTCGTTGTCTGCATGCCAATATCCTGTCGGAGGAACGCTCTAACGTGTACTCGGAGAGAGCACACGTTGAGCAGCGTTGGAGCACGGGCTCGGCGTGCACTAACACTGCCGTCGGGCAGGCAGGAGGAAGCCTTCTGCCATCGTTGGTCTCGTAGCCCCGAAGAGTGTCAAGGTCATGTCTCTGGCACTTGACGGGGGTCGAGGGTCTTGGCTTAACCGCCCGGACCGCGAGGAAGAAATCCTCTATAAAAAATTACCCCAAACCTCCAAGCGGCGGCGCACCGTGAGGGAGGTTGTAAGCTTGATTAATGGGTAGCTATTTGATAATTAGTCGCTAGTGCGAACCACTATTTTTGAGTCAATACACAAAGTTTATACTCGTGGGAAAAATTATGGAAATCGATAAAAACCAAAAAAAACCAAGGAGAGGGGAGTGATGCGGGGTCGGAGTCCGACGCTGCGTCTGGCGCAATGAGCTCGGGTCAGAGCTCGGAGCGCGAAGTGGTGGTGGGAGCTACCGAGAGGAACCGAAAGTTCCTCCGGAAGCGCCCTAAACCGGGGGATGGCCAGGGGTCGTCCGACGAGAGGGTCTCGGGCCAAGGCAGGAGAAAGATCCACTCCAGTCGGCGGGGTGCGGCCCGGGGAAAAGGTGTGGGTAGAGGGCTCACCACCAAGGAGGCAGGCGAGCCGAGTCCGGCCAGCCCAGCTGAGGTGGAGAGGCCCTCTACGGAGGAAGAACACCACACCGTAGGGATGGGCACTGTTGCGGCCGTTACAGAGTTGGCAGGCAGAAAGCCGGAGGTCGCTGGCGGCTCCAACTCTGAGCGAGCGGCCAGGTTTGCGGAGGCCGTGGCAGCCGCAATGAAGGTTTTGGTCTTGAAGAGGACTCAGTCCTCTAAAGACAAGGCCATGCCTGCGGCCATGGCCTCTATTTTGGCGGCAGCGGAGGCCTATCACCTCAGGCCTCCGTCGGACGGCATGTCTGAGATGCGGGCGGAGGTCGCCCGCTTGACAGCCGCCATGGAGCTTCTCCGAAAGGAGAATGAGGAGCTCCGAGCGGACCTGGCCGGGCTCCGGGGAGCCGGCCCCCGCGAGGTGCCACAGGGGAGGGAGCAGCATGGGCAGGGACGGCCCGTGCCTGCGGAGGACCGGGTTTTGACCCTGGTGAGGCAGGAGATGGCTTCTTTGCGGTCTCGTTTCTCCGCACTAGAAGCCATCGTCCTGCGCCCTCCTCTGGCGGCGAGCACGCCACCGGTCTCTGGCCAGCGGAAGGCGGTAAAAAATGCTGTCACAGCAGCTTCCTCGGCCAACCCAGGTTCGTTGGGGCAGACCAAGAGCGGGGCGGCTACTCAGGCGGCGAGGGCCCCAGCCCTCACGGCGAAGGCCCCAGCCCTAGCGGCGAGGGCCTCGGCCCTAGCGGCGAAGGCCCCGGCCCTAGCGGCAAAGGCCACGGCCCTAGCGGCGAAAGAGCCGCCCCCGCCTCCTCATAAAGCTACACCGGCTGACGCCGAATGGCAAGTAGCCGGGGAGAAGAGGAAGGCGGGGAAGAAGAATCGGACGGCCCAAAGAAAGGCGAGGCGGCAGCGCCCCGAAGTCCGCAGCTGTAGTGATTACGCTACAGCCAGAGGCGGAGAAGAAGGGCGTGTCCTACCGTGACGTGCTTGCCAAGGTGGGGGCGGCGGTGGACCTCAAAGAGATCGGCGCCGCTGATGGCATCCGGGTGAGGGTCACTGCGACTGGGGCCCGGATGCTGGAGGTCCCCGGTGCGGCAAGCGGCCCGGCCGCTGACGCTCTGGCCGAAAGGCTTAGGGCATCCCTAGATGCGGACGAGGCCCGAGTGTCCAGGCCCACCAAATGCGCAGACATGCGTATTCTGGGCCTGGATGACTCAGTGACGGAGGGACAGGTGGTGGCCGCTGTTGTTAGGGCTAGAGGGTGCTCTGCCGAGCAGGTTAGGGCGGGCGCCCTCCGTCCTGACTTCACGGGGTTGCGAGCCATTACGGTGAGCTGCCCCGTGTCGGCGGCCAAGAAAATAGCCGGGGAGGGCCAAAGGCTATTGTTGGCTGGGTTTCAGCGCAGGTCAAACTGCTGGAACCCAGACCTCTGAGGTGCTTCCGCTGCCATGTGGGCAACCACGTGGGAGCTAAATGCACCTCGGAGGTGGACCGCAGCAGTCATTATTACCGCTGTGGTCAGCCCGGTCACAAGGCCGGATCGTGCGAAGCCACGCCGCATTGCGTCGTATGTGCGGCCGGCCACCGGATTGGGAGCAAGGCCTGCGCTCTACCCGCCAAGGCTAGAGGCAAACCACCTGCCACCGCCGTCACAGCCGCAACCACCGCCACCGTCGCCGTTGCCGCCTCAACAGCCGTCGTCGCCGCCGCAGCTGCCGCGGCAGGGCCCTCACAGGGGGGTAAGGAGGGGGCTGACATGGAGTGCCAATAATGGCCCCATTTCGCCTCCTCCAGGCGAACATCAACCACTGCGCCGCAGCTCAGCATCTGTTGCTCCAGAGCATGGCGCAGTGGTCGATTAACATCGCCGTGGTCGCTGAGCCGTACTTTGTCCCACCCAGGGATGACTGGGTGGAGGACCTGAGCGGCTCAGTGGCCCTAATTTCGTCGGCCGCCGCCGGTACCCCGTCCCTCGAGGCTGTTAAGAGAGGACGGGGTTGCGTTGCAGCACGGTTCGGGGAGATTGTCGTGGTAGGCGCGTACTTCTCCCCGAACCGAACTCTCGCCGAGTTCCACAACTCCCTTGCGGAGTTGAGAGTCGTCGTCGTCGGGTTCTGTTCCCTCCCCGTGCTCGTCCTCGGGGACTTCAATGCCAAGAATGTGGCTTGGGGTTCCCGGTATACGGACACACGGGGCAGGATGGTGGAAGACTGGGCGCTGGAGACAGGCCTGGTCGTCCTTAATCGGGGTTCTGTCCCCACGTGTGTGCGGATGCGGGGTGAATCAGTGGTGGACATCTCGTTCGCTAGCCCCGCTCTGTCGCCGCGTGTCATTGACTGGCGCGTCATGGAGGGGGTGGAGACGTATTCCGATCACCGGTACATCCGGTTTGACGTCTCCGCCCAGACCTCGAGCGCGCCGGTCCGACAGGCCCCGAGTGGTCCGCGGTGGGCGCTGAAGCAGCTGGACCGGGAGCTCCTCCTGGAAGCCTCAATCGTGCAGGCCTGGGTGTCATCACCGGACAGGCCTGCCGACATCAATGACGAGGCGGAGTGGTTCCGGGAGGCCATGTCCGAGATATGCGACGTGGCAATGCCCCGGGTCCAGCCCGGACGTGCTTCGCGCCAGGTGTACTGGTGGTCGCGTCAGCTGACGACACTGCGCAATGCGTGCGTTACTGCGCGACGCCGGTATACTAGGCACCGCAGGCTCCGTATTCGACCTCCGGATACGGAAGCCATTCAGGCGGAGCTGTACGAGGGGTACAGAGTGGCGAAGACCACCCTCCAAGCGGAAATCCTGCGGGCCAGGGCACTGGCTCGCGAGGAGTCGCTGGAGACTCTGAACAGAGACCCGTGGGGACGCCCATATAAAATGGTGCGGGAGAAACTCCGCCCATGGGCTCCCCCGCTGACGCAGAGTCTCCGGCCGCAGCTTGTGGGGGACGTGGTGAGCGCTCTGTTCCCTTCGAGAGGGGAACACGCCTCGGGGCCCATGGCTCCGCCTACTGCGGTGCCTGATGCGGACCACACCGCCGACGACGACGACGATGCTCTGGAGGTGACCGAGGTAGAGATGAGGGTGGCGGTACGTAGGCTGAATGCCAGAAATACCGCCCCAGGACCCGACGGCTTACCTGGGAAAGCCTGGGTCCTGGCCTCAGAGGCTACTAACTACTAAGGGGGCTCCTAAGCGCATGCTTGGAGAGGGGCCAGTTCCCGCTTCGTTGGAAGACGGGGAAACTGGTCCTCATCAAGAAGCCGGGGCGCCCTGCGGACTCTCCGTCCGCTTACCGGCCCATAGTGCTGCTCGACGAGGTGGGCAAGCTCTTTGAAAGAGTCATTGCCGACCGCCTCGTCGGGCGGCTGGTGCGGGTGGGGCCGGATTTGGCGGAGAGCCAGTTTGGTTTCCGCAGGGGGCGCTCCACGGTGGACGCCATCATGCGCGTGCGAGCCCTCACGACTGGGGATGCGGTGGCTCGGGGTGGGGTCGTCTTGGCGGTGTCTCTAGACATCGCCAACGCCTTCAATACCCTGCCCTGGAGTTGCATCAGGGAGGCACTCCGGTATCACCGGATGCCGACCTACCTCTGTCGTGTGGTCGAGGCCTATCTGGCAGACAGGGCCATCATCTACCCAGGTCACCAGGGAGAGTGGAACCGGCGAGAGATGTCGTGCGGTGTCCCACAGGGATCGGTCCTGGGGCCGCATCTGTGGGACATCGGATACGACTGGGTGCTGCGCGCCGACCTCCCCAATGGCGTCAGCGTCGTTTGTTACGCTGACGACACGTTGGTCCTGGCGCAGGGGAGGTCGCACCAGGCGGCGGCCGAACTAGCGACACACGGGGTTGCGACAATCGTGGCCGGAATCCGGCAGTTGGGACTCGAGGTGGCCTTGCACAAGTCTGAGGCCATGTGTTTTCATGGTCCTCGGAACGCGGTACCGTCGGGTTCCCAAATAACGGTAGGAGGGGTTCACATCGGCGTCGAGTCGACGATGAAGTACCTGGGACTCGTCCTCGACAGTCGGTGGAACTTCGTGGAGCATTTCCGACGTTTGGCTCCCAGACTGGACCGGGCCGGGGCTGCCTTGAAGCGGCTCCTGCCCAATCTAGGGGGTCCAAACGCCTCCTGCCGGAGGCTATACGCGGGGATCGTGCGGTCCATGGCCCTGTACGGGGCACCGGTGTGGGCGCATTCGTTGAGGCGGCGGCCTGCCCGCCGGTTGAACGCGTCCCAGAGGGTCATGGCCACCCGGCTGGTCCGGGGATACCGTACGGTCTCCGGTGAGGCGGCGAGCCTCCTTGCCGGATTGCCGCCATGGGATCTGGAGGCAAAAGTCCTCGCGCATATTTGGGAGTGGCGCGGGGAGGCGAAACGCCGGGGCTTGACTCCGATGCCGCGAGAAATCGCAGCACAGCGGACAGAGCTCCGACGGGATCTCATGGCGTCATGGAGAGTGCGATTGTCGCAACCCAGTGCTGGGCACGCCACTATTGCGGCGATAAGTCCCCTCTTTGAGGAGTGGCTGGAGAGGCGCCACGGCGTCCTCACCTTCCGCCTGACGCAGGTCCTCACCGGACACGGCTGTTTCGGGAGGTACCTGTTTCGGATAAGGCGGGAGGAAACGCCCGGGTGTCATCACTGCGTGGATCGCCCGGAGGACACGGTGGAGCATACGGTGGAGGTATGCCCGGCTTGGGCAGAGCACCGCCGTGTCCTCGTGGAGGCGATCGGTGGCGGGGATCTCTCGCGTCCGGTCCTGGTCCAGGCCATGGTACGGAGCGAGAGGGCATGGGAGGCCGTCACCTCCTTCTGCGAAGCAGTAATGCTCGCGAAGGAGGAGGCGGAGCGCGTGAGGGAGAGGCAAATTTCGCGCCCTCACGCCCCTAGCCGCCGCAGGAGGAGACGCCCTGGGCGTCGGGAATCGGTTGCCGATTCCCGGCCACCGTAGGCGCGGGCTTGCGGACGGTGAGCAATGGGTAGCTCGCCGTCCGGTAAGGACCAAGCCCGGGTCGACGGCGCGTTGTGTTCCACGCGCGCCTCAAAGAGATGTCAGCGAATGAAGGGGTCCGATGAGACCATTGCCTGCCGGGGTTGCGGGAAAGTCCGAAAGGGATACCGTGGCCCCCTGGCATTGCACAGGCAACAGAAGGAACACGGGTGGGTTTTAGTCAGTAAGAGTCTGACACGCCCTCCCGCTCCACCCAGAGCGGGAGACGTCATTTGATGATTTCCCACCCAAAAAAAAAAAAAAGGCTGCGTTATGGAACTTCGACCCAAAAACATTTATTTACCACCATGTACTAAATGGTTAAACTTACCCTTGCATACGAATTTTAACAAATGAAGTTGTGTTTGTCTAAATTCGTTAATTCGTTTCAAGAATAGGTTTTGAACGACACCATTACAATAATAATATATATGGCAGGATGAATGTCCTTACCTATTGATCTTGATGTCAAACGATTTTCTTTTGTTTAATTTTCTCAGAATTTTAAACAAAATATGTTATTGTTAACAAAAGGCATGGAACATTTTCGAACATGTGTTTAACGCACATGTGACATTTCTACCTACTTGTACAGTTTATTTTGGTATTCCAAAGCGGCGTTACTTTAACTAACCAAGTGCCAAATTCGGTACATTTTCTTTTGGTTCCATTTTTGGTCGTATGCCAAGTTATTCTAGATGCATTATCCTGTATACTATTAAATAAACAATATTTGTAAATATATACTTAGGCTGGCCATAAATACTGTTACAATTAAAAATAAGAAAGATACATGACATTTGAATTTGGAATCTGTCATTTTTATACGATTGTTGATTGAGTTTTCTAATTTTGGCGCCAATACATTGTACAATATTTTGCGATATTAAAATGGAGTGGGGTGATAAAGAGAACCGAATCGCTGTGATTGCATTACACAAAGTTGGTATGGAGCCAAATGCAATTTTTAAAACTCTCCATACGCTTGGTATTAGTCAAATGTTTGTGTACCGGGCTATTAATAGGTACAATGAGACCTCCTCTGTTTGTGACAGAAAAAGATCTGGCCGTCCACGTAGTGTTCGTACGAAAAAGGTGGTCAAAGCAATAAGGGAAAGAATTCGAAGAAATCCTGTCCGAAAGCAAAAGATTTTATCTCGGGAGATGAAGATAGCACCCAGAACCATGTCGCGTATTTTAAAAGATGACTTAGGACTTGCAGCCTATAAGAGACGCACTGGTCATTTTTTAACTGATAATTTAAAAAAGAATAGGGTGGTAAAATCGAAACAACTACTGAAGCGGTACGCAAAGGGATGTCACAGATTTTTTTTGTTAAGGGATGAGAAAATCTTTACAATTGAGCAACATTTTAACAAACAAAATGACCGTATTTATGCTCAAAGCTCTTGTGATGGTTTGGTGGGGTGTTAGCTATGAAGTAGTGATAGAGCCATATTTTTGTGAAAAAGGTATCAAAACATCGGCACAAGTGTATCAAAATACCATTCTTGAGAAGGTAGTTAAGCCCCATAACAACACCATATTCAATAACCAAGTATGGTCCTTCCAACAAGACTCGGCGCCGGGTCATAACACTCGGTCCAGGCAGTCTTGGTTGGAAGTGAACGTGACTTCATCAGAGTTGAAGACTGGCCGTCGTCTAGTCCCGATATTAATCCGCTGGATTATGGTCAGTTTTAGAGAGTACGGCTTGCTCTTAACGCCATGATAATTTAGAGTCCCTAAAACAATCCACACGATTGGCAGTGAAGAATTTTCCCATGGAAAGAGTGCGTGCTTCTATTGATAACTGGCCTCGACGTTTAAAGGACTGTATTGCAGCCAATGGAGACCACTTCGAATAAGCTTTTATATTTTAAATTGTTTTATATTTATGTATTAAACTAACACACTGTAAAAGTAATAAATATTATTTGCAATAAAAATAAAAATAAATCTTCGTGACAATATTTATGGCAAGACTAGGTATACTCAGGGTGGAATTTTTGAACTTCACCTGGAGGGAAAGTACCTACTCTAAATACTGGAGATAGTAAATTTTACTCAAAGGAAACATTCCTTTATTTTTAAAAGGAAACAAATGTGCAATCAAAGTTTTTTTTAAATTCGCTTGCCCCACTCGGAAATCAAACCGAAAAAAAACCGAAAAATATCACTATACTATCAAATCTCTCTAACAAATACTTATGCTAAATTAAATGAAAGGAAAACCATAAAATCTTTAGAGTACTTTCCCTCAAGGTGAGGTTCAAAAATTCCACCATGTATATATTTGTAATCACGTTCTCGAAAACGGCTCTATCAATTTCGATGAAAGTTGCAATATAAAGAAAGAAAGAATAACATTTATTTGGATACAGTTCGTGAAACAGATAATAACTAAATAGAAAGTGAAAATAATCTTATAGCAATAGGGAAGGGAATAGCAATAATAGGGTATCTTATGTTATCTTATAGGGGTTTACGTAGACGAAAAATCGATCAAGCTAGGTCTCATATCTTGAGAAAATTCGTTTTCTCCGTATTTTCACCCGAGCAGGGCCTCAAGTCTGCTATTACAATAGTGTCAGAATGGTATAACATTGATTTTATAATTGTTGATTTTGACAAGTTTGGTAATCCACTAACATATTGGCGTCATTATGACTTTCCAATAGTCAGCCACTGACACGCTCCATTGAAAGAAATGGCATCTATTGGTAATCTCGTACTTAATGAAAAATGAATGCCTGACTTAGTCGGTAATCTGCTAAAATTTTGACAGTTCCTTTGATCAGTAACCTACCATGAGAACGTCATTGTGCAGTCATTTCTTTTAATTCGTTACGAGTATCGTGTTTGTGGAATACAATGATCAACCAATGATCGACCATTCTGAATTTAGCAGATTACGAACTTTTAGAAAAATGACAATGGGATCGTGTTGGAATGACGAATTAAAATAGCAGACTTGGGCCCCAGAGCTCGGTCGCCCAAAAGCTTAGAACAAGATGGCTATCTTAGAATAATGACATGGCAGCATGGAATTAGTAAGTACCTACTATCATGGCAGCATAGAATTAGTATGAACTATCCTATACTATTAAACGAGCCTTCTCCATTTTCACACGAGCATAGCTCTGTCGCCCAGGCACTAATAATAATGTTTGACAATAAATGTTTTCTTTAAAAATGAAACAATGTCGCATCGGATGTTCTTTGCCATATCAATGTTTCTTTATTACCTTAATAATGCCTAAAGTAAGGCCATTTAAATAGGTGACATTTGACAATTCATCAAAATTCAACAACGTACCCTTGTTGTATTTTTTTCGTTTTGTTAGAACTGCACAATTGATTAACTTTTTTCAATTACGATTACATATTTATTGTAATAATGACCGATACGAGTAATTTTACGATTTGCTTTCACTAAACTGATAGACGTCAAATGTTACCTATTAAAATGGCCTTACTTTAGGTACCTATAAAATATGGAGTACTTTTCGGCTCCTATCTGTCTACATAATATTTAAAACAAAAAGTATTTTATCTGCTACTTAGTGGGGACTAGTTGAATCAGGTACATTAGAATCACCTCTTGCCTTGCAGCTAGAACATAGAATTAGATCAGTCACCATACGTCTTGGTTTCCGCGTTCATTAGTTAATTATTTTATGAATGAGGTACCCTGTATTGAGAGTAGGTAAACATTGAAAATTAGGTACAAACACAGAGAATTAGGTAAACTCCTTCAGTTTGTTAAGAGCAAAATGTAGACACACTACTCCAAGGTATGACATAATTACCAGGAGCTTAATATTCAAATTGATTGCAACATAGAAACACAATATCGCGCCTGCATTTTCCAGAGGGTAAGCAGAGGTGTTTGGTACCTACATTCACATTTCGCCAGTTATACCTTTAAGTTATAAGTAATAGGGAAATGTTCACCACTTCTTCATTAACATATTGGTGCTGTAAGTACGTTGCTGACATGTGGTTGGGGTTTACGCCTCTTTTTAGATTAACTATGATCCACGGGTTCATTAACTATATAGAAGGCGTACTTATAGAAGTACAAGGTAGATATAATTCAAATTGTAAATATCTAATCTTTTTGTATACTACACTGGCCTGCAAAACTAAGTATCACACTTTTAAAATTGTAATAACTTATTAAGTAACTGCACAAGATATACTATCGAAACAAAAAGGACTCGAAAAAGAGTTTAATTTTGTATACTACGTGGAGCAGGACGCTTGACATTTCTTAAAACCACGTAAAGAGTTTCATGTTCTTTACCCGTATACAAAAAATCAATCAAATCCAATGAATACTTTAGCCACAGGAAATTATTTTTCATTTTCTTATTTTTCAACATGATGTAGATCTGAGTCCGTAATAATAGGTAAACATTGTAAGGTCAAGAACCTGTGCAAAACGTACGATTCTATCCTCTACGTCTCAATATGCTTGAGAGACAGAGAAAGGTGTCATACGATTCCACTCTGACGCGCCCCGCCCATGCAGTCCCACAAAATAATACTACAATTAGAAAGAAAAAGAAATATTACTTACGCAAATTATGCATTAGTGGTGCATAGACAATTGCGAGTGTGTGTGTGAGCGGAATTTTTTCGGCAAAAAGTCTCGGGACTCGCTCGGTCAGTGTCAGTGCAGCGGCTCCCTTTGAGGAGCGTACACCGCTACTTTGTTTATTACGAGACGAGCCGCACGCGCATTGTCGTGATTTTGTGAAAAAAAAAATAGTTGTTATTTGTGATTAAAGACGATTTAGTGTGACTTATTGTTCAGTGTTAGTTAATTAAGTATCGATGTCGCTTGTGCATAATGAACAACGGTGGAAACCTTGAAAATTTAAAAATTTGACTATTGATGTAAATTCTGATTGTGATGTGATATTATGTGATTAATTATTCAATCAGTGATCTTTTAATTAACAACGCGCAACTTAGTGAGTTTATGCCGCTAATTTGTTGTTCTCCGACTAAACTACCTAGCCACGATCACCTACGCCCCGCACCGCAGCGCAAGCGCCGCCCCCCGCCGCGACTCGCATCGGGCCGCGCAACAGGTTAGTGACTTTTCGTAGATAAAGCGTGTTTACTTTTTATGCAGTTGATTCTGCTATTTATTTTGTTTGAAAATTGCAATTTTTCAATTTTCCATTAACTACTAATCTTCGTCTTTTAAAATGTTTCTATGGACTAGTACTGTGCTTGTTTTAATTTAATGTCGTAAGTCCAGATCCACATTGTATAAAAACTTCATAGTCGGTAACCTTCTTGTAAGAAAGGGCTGAAAAAACTTTAAAATCAAAAATAATCCTTTTCGAATTACAATTTTACCATTGATTTTTTATTTATATTTTTGTTTTCAATCTTTTTTTCTGATCGATGAGTCTTGTTACAGAAGCTAAGGTAGACAACAGGCAACAGCACATTAACTTATTTATCAAGCCTCTTTCACCTGAAGAATGTGCTAGGATCATGACTTTTCTGGAACTAGGCATCAGTATGCGTCGTACTGCAAGAATGGTGGGTGTGACGTTACGAACTGTCCAGAAGGTGAAGCGAAGGTACGGTGTCTTACTTTCCTGACGGCGTAGGCGGCCGAACTGAGCCTTCCCGCTAGGCTCGATATATGTTGGCCCCACTGAAGTTTGGCATCTACTGTTATGCCCAGAAAAACTGCCAAGTTCACAGTTTCAAGCACCTCTTTATCTAAGACGATGTTGGGTCCTAGATTTCTAACATTTGGAAGGGCAAACTTTACACATTTCGTTTTCTTGGCATTGAGAACTAGGTTATTTGTCGTAAACCAATCCGTAACCATTGACAGCGCACTGTTTACATCGTCTGTCTACTTTAAAAATAAGAGAAGTATCATCTGCAAACAGTACAACTTCACAGATATCCTTTAAATAGAATGCTTACCATTCTATGATATACACTAAGAACAAGAATGGACCCAGTATTGAGCCTTGAAGTACGCGAAGGTCTGAACTTACCTCAGTTTGATGTCGGGGCTTGGAAAAGTCGGGTGTTGTGCTCGGTAGAGTAGTACTGCTACGATCCGTTAAGACTCAGTCCTTTTTTGGGTTTCGCCAGAAACACGTTGTTTAAAAAGCAAGTGGCCCCGTATAAACAGACACCATGACAGTAAACCAAAGAGTTATTATGCAGTAACCCAATGAGTAAACAGTATATGAGGTTCAAAGATGGCGGAAATTAATAGTTTCAACAATGACTACCGAAGGTAAAAGTGTCACTAGTAGCTGACTTTATACACACATCAACACGGTCTAGGGATATTTCATACTCAATTAAATAACTCGAAAAGTACTGGCCGCATTGGAATCTTTTATACACCGATTTGTTTGTAATTTATCTCAGACTAATTCCAAATTAAAATTTTTGAAAATTCTTTTGTTTCGGTGGCATAAAAATGTCTTGATGTATAGGAGAGGGAATTTTCATTTGTGCGAAATTTAGAAAACAATACGAATTACGTTTAGTTACAGTTTTTTTTCATTTTTAAACGAAAGATAAAGTTAAAATTGAGGTATTGTAGCCATGCAACGCCGACATTTGACGAGGGCGGAGATGTTACGAGCTGTGGGAATGCTGGAAGCTGGATCTGTTCAGCGTAATGTTGCTGAGGCCATAGGGACCCATCAAAATGTAATTTCAAGATTGTGGACACGCTATCGTGCCACAGGTGAAGTAGCGGAGAGGCACCGGGGGCCAAGTCGCATCACTACCCCCAGACAAGACCGATTTTTGCAAATTACTGCGCGAGCTCAACCAAATGCAACGGCGACTCAATTGGTCCAAAGGCTGCGAGTGGAACACCAAGTGCTTGAGCAAACTTTACACATTTCGTTTTCTTGGCATTGAGAACTAGGTTATTTGTCGTAAACCAATCCGTAACCATTGACAGTGCACTGTTTACATCGTCTGTCTACTTTAAAAATAAGAGAAGTATCATCTGCAAACAGTACAACTTCACAGATATCCTTTAAATAGAATGCTTACCATTCTATGATATACACTAAGAACAAGAATGGACCCAGTATTGAGCCTTGAAGTACACCTAACTAAACTGGTAGCCCGGAAGATTTTACACCATCAACATCTACACATTGCGACATTAAAAAACGAATTTAAAACGTTGAGAGCTTCGTTTAGCACACCGTAATGACTTTTAGTTTACGCAAAAGCGTGTCATGGTGCACGCAATCAAAGGCTTTGGAGAGATCACAGAAAACTCCAATAGCATTTTGAGAGTTCTCCTATGCGTTAAATATGTGTTTCAGCAGAGCGACACACGCATGAAGAAGGCTATTTAAATTAAAATGTGAATGAAGGAGGCTATTTAATTTAAAATGTCTTAGCAACTGCTTGAGTATTAACTTTTCTAATATTTTGCTGAATGCTGGTAAAATAGAAATAGGCCTGAGATTGCCAACGTCATTTTTATTACTTGATTTAAATAATGGTATGTCTTTACTACTCTTCATGAGGTCAGGAAAAGTTACTAAATCAACACATTTATTAAAAGTAACAGCTAGATAGGGAGCTACGATGTAAGGGATAATCACAAGATCGTATTATTCGCAGATGACACATCCCTTATTTTTTAAATCAAACGTCAGTTAGTCAACTTTGAACAAGAGAACGATGCGCTCTCTAAAGTTGTGCATTGGTTTAATGTAAATAATCTTCTCTTGAATGAAAAAAATACTAAACTCATTAAATTTTCAACGCCAAAAGTCAGGCAGCTAACTACTAATGTTAAAGTTAATGGAATAGAGCTGGACCCTGTTGAGTCGACAGTTTTTCTTGGAATCACTATTGACGGTAAATTACAATGGGGCCCACACATAGAAAAATTGTCTGGAAGGCTAAGTTAGGCCGCCTATGCTGTTAAAAAAATTAGACAGATAACTGACGTAGACACAGCCAGAATTGTTTATTTTAGTTATTTTCATAGTCTTATGTCATATGGAATTCTTCTCTGGGAAACCTGTTCGGACATTAATACTATCTTTGGTCTACAGAAAAGGGCTGTTCGAGCCATTTACAACCTAAGTCCGAGAGATTCCCTTCGAGAAAGATTCAAAGAAATAAATATTCTGACTGTAGCTTCACAATATATTTTTGAAAACCTACTGTATGTACACAAAAATATATCAAATTTTAAGAAGATTTCCGATATTCATAGTTTAAATACCAGGAATAAACAAAACCTTGCTGTACATCGCACTCGTCTCCACAGAGTAGGCAACTCGTTCGTGGGTCAATGTATACGCTTTTACAACAAACTTCCCATCGACATTCGAAACTTACCCATTAGACGATTTAAAAGCTGTATTAAAACCAAACTTTAAAAAAAGGGTACTATAAAATTTCAGATTATTTAGAAGATAAAAAAACCTTGTGATAAAACCATAAAATTTGTAATTTTTTATTATTATGTAAAATCATTAAAATATACCTGTTTTATATACATATTGACATTGTTGAAAATTATAATACAAAATGACATGATTACTTTGTAAAGTATTACATTGTTTTAATTATTGTGAATGTGAGGACTATGTGTTTTTTTTTCTCTCATTATTTTTTTCTTGGTCGGTTGGTTTTAATGATGGTTTGGCAGTTTGAGTAGTTTATGCGGCCTACCCAAATGTCCTTTCTTTGGTATTGTTCGTCGAGTTGAGCTCCTTAAGTTCTGAGTTGAGCTCCACGATTACTGACAAATGCTTGCACTGACAGGACAGGTCCACTCAAATCTGTGTGGTTCTTTTCTCAAAAGACCATTTCAGACTAATCTACATGGTCCTCATAAGGCCTGACCAAGATTATGTCTGGACTTTAAAAGAGACTGTGACCTCTGAGGTTGTTTCGGCCTTTCTTCTCAGAGTAGACAGATAGGAAACGCCGAACTCATCTAGCATTTTTTTTTTTTTTTTAAGATGACGTGTAAAAGTGATTCCATTGTCCTATTTACAGAATATACAATTTCATTTCAATTTCATTTCATCCCGTGATCCCCGGTGCAAGTGTGAGACGGAACACCGGGGTAGTTTTAGTCAGTAAGAGTCTGACAGACGGAGTAAATCCTCATGGATGTGTCAGACCCCTCCGCCCTCACCAGGGCGGATGGCTGTGACACATCCATGAGGATTTACTCCCGTAACCTAAAAAAAAGAGGGAAAACTGGTATGTGTAACCCGAGTGTCGGGAGGCTCTAAACAATGTGACTGCTAGTTGCGCTTCACCACGTGAGGTGTGACGTCGAAGCCCATTTGGATCGATGTTGTGTGCTTAAAAGTGTGCATCACAGCTGCGAAGGTCTGAACTTACCTCAGTTTGATGTCGGGGCTTGGAAAAGTCGGGTGTTGTGCTCGGTAGAGTAGTACTGCTACGATCCGTTAAGACTCAGTCCTTTTTTGGGTTTCGCCAGAAACACGTTGTTTAAAAAGCAAGTGGCCCCGTATAAACAGACACCATGACAGTAAACCAAAGAGTTATTATGCAGTAACCCAATGAGTAAACAGTATATGAGGTTCAAAGATGGCGGAAATTAATAGTTTCAACAATGACTACCGAAGGTAAAAGTGTCACTAGTAGCTGACTTTATACACACATCAACACGGTCTAGGGATATTTCATACTCAATTAAATAACTCGAAAAGTACTGGCCGCATTGGAATCTTTTATACACCGATTTGTTTGTAATTTATCTCAGACTAATTCCAAATTAAAATTTTTGAAAATTCTTTTGTTTCGGTGGCATAAAAATGTCTTGATGTATAGGAGAGGGAATTTTCATTTGTGCGAAATTTAGAAAACAATACGAATTACGTTTAGTTACAGTTTTTTTTCATTTTTAAACGAAAGATAAAGTTAAAATTGAGGTATTGTAGCCATGCAACGCCGACATTTGACGAGGGCGGAGATGTTACGAGCTGTGGGAATGCTGGAAGCTGGATCTGTTCAGCGTAATGTTGCTGAGGCCATAGGGACCCATCAAAATGTAATTTCAAGATTGTGGACACGCTATCGTGCCACAGGTGAAGTAGCGGAGAGGCACCGGGGGCCAAGTCGCATCACTACCCCCAGACAAGACCGATTTTTGCAAATTACTGCGCGAGCTCAACCAAATGCAACGGCGACTCAATTGGTCCAAAGGCTGCGAGTGGAACACCAAGTGCTTGTGAGTGACCAAACTGTAAGAAGGCGACTGCATGAAAGCAATCTACGCTCTCGTAGACCACTCCGGGTCCCACCTTTACGGAGAGGCAATCGTGGACGACGATTAGAATGGGTTCGGAACCACGTGGACTGGGGCCGTGAGCAATGGTCCAATGTGCTGTTCACGGATGAATCCAGGTTCGGCTTCCATCCAGATTCACGAAGGACGCGTGTTTGGCGAGTTCCTGGACGATGGAGCCGTCTCCAGAACCCTCAGGAAGTTCACCCATACCAAGGAGGAACAATTATGGTTTGGGCAGGAATTCGTCTTGGAGGACGGACGGATCTCGTTTGGGTGCGGGGCAATATGACGGCAGAACGATACGTCCAACAGGTGCTGGGGCCCGTAATCTTGCCCCACAGAACACAAATGGGGCAAGATTTCCTGCTCATGCACGACAATGCCCGGGCACACACGGCGAGAACGGTAGCAGCTTGGTTACATACACATAATGTTAGGGCCTTAGACTGGCCTGCTCAATCGCCAGATCTAAATCCCATTGAGCATGCGTGGGATATGCTGCAAAGAAGAGCTCTGAAGGAAGTTCCTGAAAATCTGGCTACAGAAGATCAACTTTTTGCGCACCTCAGAAGGACATGGGACAATATTCCGCAGCAAGACATTGACAACCTTGTTCTGAGCATGCCGAATCGTTGCCGATGTGTTATGAACATCATGGGCGCTTTCTCAGACTACTAAATTCAAGTTTATAAACACAAATTAAATGATTTTTCTATTTTTTTCAGTTTTTACTCACAAATTAAAAGTTAATTCATATACGATTTCCGTCTATGCTTCATTTATTTTCCATAAAATCCTGAAATTTTAATCTAAGTACCTTAACCATTATTAAAAAATGGTAGAATATTAAATAACGTATCTTTTAAATATATACATGTCATATAAATAATTAACACATTGATAGTAATTCGCTTTTTAAAAAATATCCCTAGACCGTGTTGATGTGTGTATATTAAGCCCTATACACACTAGACCTCTAGAAGAGCGTCACGTCTTATTGTACTCTATACACTTATATGCAAAGCAAACAGACATAATTACGTTATGATTGAAAAAAGGTGTTTTGTTATTACTACTAATGTGGACGTCCTCCTAACTACCATCATGAATGCGAAAGTGAGTTTGTTTGTTTGTTACGCTTTCAAGCTAAAACAGCTGAACAGATTTGGATAGCACACATATAAACCATGTTTTGGGTAAGGTAGCCTATAATTTATATCTTGAATCGCATACGAAGTATCGGGTCATTGATAGTATAATATAAATGCAAATCAATTAAAACAACGCTTTTGGATGAAGAAAACCAAAAATGCGAACTAGGGATACGCCCAAAAAATAATATGGATGATGGTTGTCCTACAACTGCAAACCAACGCGCTATCGGTTTGCGTCGTGCATAGTACACCGTGCACGGCCGGACAGGCTGCGACGCATAAAGCTTCCCACGACACGTGTCCCTAGATATGTCTGGATTGCCCGACATATCTAGGGACACGTGTCCTGGGAAGCTTGGAAAGCTTGGAAGCTTGGTGGGAACCAACCAACGTCTCTAATATCTTGCCTCGTCTCTAATATCTAGAGACGTTGGTTGGTTGGTTGGTTAACATCGCCCGACATTTCAAGCGACTGGTGGTGCCGCGGGACATTTGTCCAGTGAATGCGTGTCTTTATCACTGTCAATATTTGTCAGTGGGTTTAATTGGACAACTGACAATTACTGTCAGTCGTGTTGGCATTTACAAATATTTTCAATAATTACTAGGCTAGGTATTTAAAAATGTCTTTCCTAATACCTAATATCTTATTATATTTATGCAAAGGTTTAAAGGCGAATGTAGAATTTAAGACCTGTGAAGATATTCAGTCTGGGGAGGCCACGCATCCCATCATGTCAATGATTTCAAGTCTATGCATCATGTTGTTAGGTAAGGATTAATTTAACTTTTTTTTTTTCTCTTTGATCTCTGTGTCAGGATCAATATAACATTTAACATTTTAGATAATAGTAGTTGATATAAATTAAGGTAGCTTTATTCTCTCTTTTTTTTTCTCTTTTGTACGTACAACTTTCGTTTTGCATGCTGAGTTTACCTATAAGTGATTGTGCACTATTGTTTATCTGTTTTTGCTTGTTTTTTATGCCTATAACCAGTGTAAACAATTGTTGGTAAACCAAAATTAATAAAATAAAATAAATAAATAAATGTTGTCTTACTATCCTGGTCAGCTTATTCTTACCAAATAATAAAACACTTATTTGGTAATTCAATAAAGCATTTTTATTACATTATTAAATTCTAATCTAAGAAGAACTTCGAATAATGGAGTAGCCGGCGCGGTCGTCAGGATGCGTTTCCACCAGAGATGAGCGAGGATGCGTAGCGAGGGATGTGTGTGAAACTAACCAATAACAACGCTAGCTCAGCTCAAACCATGACAGTGAAGCGATGTTATTGGTTAGTTTCACACACATCCCTCGCTACACATCCTCGCTCATCTCTGGTGGAAATGCAGCCTCATGCTTGTCGTCAGCATCACCATAAGATGCTCATCACACGTACTAGCATCAACTATAACCTATGGCATCGCCTTAGACTCGATCCTGGATTACGTACAATACTCGTATTCTATACTTCACCACAAACATTTAAAACTAAGTCAGGTGGTAAGGTAAGCAAACTAATCCACAAATATTTACAACGACTAAGACAAAACAGAGTAATGACATTAAAATATGACAATAGTGACATTTATGATTTAAATTTGACATCAATAGATTTTAATGTAGCCATGAAAGCTAAATTCTCCAAAAACGTACTTCTCTAAAATGTCTTACATTTGATGGAACAGAACTGAATTATCAATAATAATTACCGTCTTGTCCTGTAATACTCCTCTAAAAAAAGAGGTAGTAAAAGTCTCTTAATAGTTTAAACGATGTTACCACTACCACCAAAATCCTGCTAATTAGCAATTGTAGAAATACCATGTTCTGGTGAGTATGGTAACTCCATAGCTACCGTCCCAAGTTCTGCGTTTAGATATTGCAAATAATTCATAATCATGTCAGATTTAATAAAACATTTGTTTATTATTTGTTTTCTTTGTGCAGAGTAAAAAAAAAACCGGCTAAGTTCGTGTCGGTCAACGCACAATGAAGGGTTCCGTAGTTTGGATGAATTTATCCCAAGAACAAACTTAACATTGTAGTTGAAAAACATGTTCTCCCATGCGGAATGTATGGGAGAACATGTTTTTCAAACTGCATATTTAAGCTGGTCGATTATTACTCGTTAATCTGTAAAGCCTACTTAGCTGTGACAGTTTTCCTTTAAATTTCGTTATATATAAGTACTACTGCCGTGACATTTGAATTTATAACTACAACCGTTTAGTTGATAGAGGGGGGACACTTGACTCTAACAAAAATTGGTATTTTAAAGCTTGATAAGTCACGAACGAATGTACTTAATCAAAAAACGGTCTTCCCAAACCACTAATATTTTATTTATTTATTTGAAAGACATCCCACACTATGGGAAGGACGAAAAAAAATATCATCCCCACTTTACGTGTAGGTACCCTAAATAATTGTTTTTTTCAGAATTTAATGTTACCACTTTTTTGGCGTCGTTAACGTGTATATACTCATGCCAAATTACAACTTTCTAGTACCAATAGTTTTTGAGCTAAACCGCGGACAGACAGACAGACAGACAGACATGGCGAAACTATAAGGGTTCCTTGTTGACTACGGAACCCTTAAAAGCTGATGCATTAAAAGACAAGCCCTGTTACTGTTTCATATAATGTACATACTTTCATTCATGAACGCTTCTGAAATCAAACGACACCAAAACTGCCTTTGTTTCTTGCAGCTTATATAAAAATAAATAGAACGAGCCAAGAGCGAGCCACCGGCCTTAGTTTTACACACACAAGTATTCTTTAAAAATAATAGCTATCCATTAGAGTTAAAAAATACAGTCCAGGGGCCCAAATCTTCGGGGCGCCCTGCGAACTCTCCGTCCGCTTATCGGCCCATCGTGCTGCTCGACGAGGTGGGCAAGCTCTTTGAAAGAGTCATTGCAGACCGCCTCGTCGGGCGGCTGACTGGTGCGGGTGGGGCCGGATTTGGCGGGGAACCAGTTTAGTTTCCGCAGGGGGCGCTCTACGGTAAACGCCATTATTCGCGTGCGAGCCCTCACGACAGGGGATGCTGTGACCCGGGGAGGGGTTGTCTTGGCGGTGTCTCTAGACATCGCCAACGCCTTTAATACACTGCCCTGGAGTTGCATCAGGGAGGCACTCCGGTATCACCGGATGCCGACCTACCTCTGTCGTGTGGTCGAGGCCTATCTGACGGACAGGGCCGTCATCTACCCCGGTCACCAGGGAGAATGGAACCGGCGAGAGATGTCGTGTAGTGTCCCACAGGGATCGGTCCTGGGGCCGCATCTGTGGGACATCGGATACGACTGGGTGCTGCGCGCCGATTGGCGTCGAGTTGACTATGAAGTACAATTCAAATTCAAAATATTTTATTTCACATAAACCTACATGGGCATTTATGAAACGTCAAAACGTCAGGTACCTAGGACTCCTCAAAAGCCGGTGGAACTTCGTGGAGCATTTCCGACGTTTGGCTCCCAGACTGGAGCGGGCCGGGGCTGCCTTGAAGCGGCTCCTGCCCAATCTAGGGGGCCCAAACGCCTCCTGCTTTACGGCGCACCGGTGTGGGCGCGTACGTTGAGGCGGCGGCCAGCCCGCCGGCTGGAGGCGGCGAGCCTCCTTGCCGGATTGCCGCCATGGGATCTGGAGGCAAAAGTCCTCGCGCACATTTGGGAGTGGCGCGAGGAGGCGAAACGCCGGGGCTTGATTCCGATGCCGCGTGAAATCGTGGCACAGCGGACAGAGCTCCGACGGGATCTCATGGCGTCATGGAGAGTGCGATTGTCACAACCCAGTGCTGGGCACGCCACTATTGCGGCGATAAGTCCCCTCTTTGAGGAGTGGCTGGAGAGGCGCCACGGCGTCCTCACCTTCCACCTGACGCAGGTCCTCACCAGACACGGCTGTTTCGGGAGGTACCTGTTGCGGATAAGGCGGGAGGAAACGCCTGGGTGTCATCACCCGGATGACACGGTGGAGCATACTTATCTGATATATAGATATATTAGCAGATTACCAAACTTGTCAAAATCAACAATTAAGAAATCAATGATAGACCATTCTGACACTATCGTAATAGCAGACTTGAGGCCCTGGGACTGTGACAGACGACGTAGGCTTATAGGATGGGTTCTCGTTGACACAATTTGGGTAGGTACAGAAACCTAAAAATATAGTTATCTTCATAAATTGCTTGATAGCTTTCTTCGGTACTGAAAAAACAACCCCATTAGAAAATTCTGTTCCAGTAAATGTAGTCAAATGTTTAATTAATGAGTGGACCTCTTTTTAAGTTGTTTATTAGGACTTGCATAGAAATAGTAGATAATCATTTTCCTTCAGTTCTATAAGAGCAAAATGTAGGCACTGCACTGCTCCAATACATAGCGTAAAACTACTAGGAGCTTAAATATTCACAAGCACTTATGATTTATTTAATTTATTAATCCATTAAAAGTAATAGACATTAAAAAAATACAGATTATAAAAATGTGTTAACATAATAATTTAAAAAACGGGCGGTGGTAACCTTCCTTTTAAAATTTAAAACTCGATCTAACGGATACAAAGGGTACCTATATCTGCTTAAAGAAGTTATTTTAGGCTACGTCTGCACTGACAGGTGTGTTGTTTAGCGCCTAGCGAGTCAGCTGGCGAGTAGCGAAGTGAAACGAACGTCCTAGAATCTTCGCAACCAACCGCACTATGCGCTTGGCGCCTTCGCATGTTGCCTGCTGTTGCCTAACGTTTATCGAAGTAAAAAAATGTGCTTGTTTTTTTTAACGAGGCGCGAGGTATTTTTCGTATAATAAATGGATGAAATATTAATTACATAATTTTTTAAAACAGATCATTTATTCATTCATTAATTTTACGAATATTTGCGATATTCGTAAAACGTAATGGATAAGGACGTAAAGTGGTCAATTTTAAAAATGAATGCTCTCTTGGTAACATTTATCGAGCTATTTTTGAATGTGACATCTTGTCTACGTGGCAATAAGCATATGACCGTAGGCTCCTAGCAACTCATCACAAAAAAATATCTACCAGTGCGGCCACCGTGTATCAAAGTAAACAGAATGTAAGTCACTAGGCTCTAGGCGCTAAGCAAGCCGCCTGGGGCCCTATTTAATAAACAAATTGTAAAATGTTCAGCAACCAAGACAAGTCGGCAACTGTCTAGTGTCAAAGTCAGTCAGCATGCATGCCAGTGACATAGACTAAAAATAAAAGAAATTCTAGAAGAATTGATAAATTATTATGTTGGTTTTTCAGTAATTAATTTATATTTTATTTATTAATATGACTGTAATTAAATGCACTATACTTGTATATAAAGTATTAATAGTAGTATTTAAATGTAAACTTATTTAAGAAAAAAATTAAAGAACTGTCTCATTAAAAAATCCTATTATAATATTTCCGAGTTTTTAACAGACAAAGTATATAAATAGTTTTTTATTTATTATATTTGTAGTAATTTTTAATTTTGACATTTGTTTATTTTTTATTTAATTGTTTTTTTTTGTTGTTCGTTATTGATGTTATGTAAATTAAACTGACTTGTGTGAAATAATATTTACATTTTATTCATAATTGCTTTGACTTTTGACTCGCTAATTTTATTATACTTACATTTCGTTGACGAGTTGATGACACTATTTTGTAGTATATTTAATAATTTGATTGATTCAGTTTTTCTTCTGATAATGTTAACTGCTTTGAATAATGGACAACCCTACTAAAAATAACCTACCAGTTTGTATTTGTACGCCGTTATGGAAAAACATGACTGTGCAATAATTTTATGTAACATCTTACATGCCATATGTGTGTGTATACTTATGTTTTGGACAAATAAATGATCTATCTATCTATCTAAATTACTTTGAATTAATTTTATTACCTGGTGCGAAAGTATTTTTTTTGTAATCGTGTAATTGATTACTCAAGTAATCGATAAACTCACGAAAACTATCTTTCTCTTATTTCTCAGCTTCCAGAATGAGAATTGAGCAGATTTTTGATATTCTAAGATAAAAAAGATGACTATTTTTTTAGATCATATCTCAACTTATTACATTGGGCCCACCATTTCCCATCTCCTGTCAAGGTGGAAAAATTGTAAAATTGTACCTACAATTTTATATATTTCTGTTTAGTAAATATTTTCCCTTTACAGGTGTCAGTTAACATATTTGTAGGGAAAACTACTTTATTCAACACATAATTGTAAATACAAGTTTACATATTTTGTAAATTGTAGTATAATTCTGACAGGTGGTTCCACAATGTGACAAAACTTTACAATTTTGTAATTGACTAAAGAAATTAAAATATTTTATGCAAAAAAACCGGCCAAGTTCGTGTCGGACCATGCACAATGAAAGGTTCCGTAGTTGGTATGAATTAATCCCAAGAATAAACTTAACATTGTAGTTGAAAAACATGTTCTCTCATCCGGAATGTCGGAATGTATGGGAGAACATGTTTTTCAAACTGCAAATTTAAGTTGGTCGATTATTACTCGTTAATCTGTAAAGCCTACTTAGCTGTGACAATTTTCCTTTAAACTTCCTTATATATAGGTACTACTGTCGTGACATTTGAATTTCTAACTACAACGGTTTAATTGGTAGAGGGGGGGGGGGGCACTTGACTCTAACGAAAATTGGTACTTTACAGCTTGATAAGTCACGATCGGTTTACTTAATCAAAAAACGTCTTCAAAAACCCCTAATATTTTTGAAAGACCTGTCCTACGATATCCCAAACTATGGGAAGGATAACAAAAAGTAAATTGTAGTTTACTACTACATATTTGTAAATACAATATTGTCATCGAGATCTACAGGCATTTATAAACATAACATACAATTGTGATAATTGTAAGTTATTTACTTGTTAGTTTCTTAGACATTTGTAAGGTTTATTAAGTAGCACATGTAGCAAAACTTAACAAATATTTTGACAAAATTGTAGTGTTTACCAAGGTAAATAAATAAAAAACTGGTTCTTTTACATTTATCTCCTATGTTTTAAATATTTATATAATTCATTCCAAAACAACTTATTGAAACTTATCTACTGGATGCAAATTGTACACCTAGGAAATAAATAAACATAAAAAGAGAGTTTTCAAAATTTTATTAACATCAATCGAAAAGGAATGAATTCGCATACAAAACTTATAAATACACTGATTGTTACATTGAAAAAAAAGTAATGATTTTGAATACTTTACATAAAAGCCTTGATTTAAGATTTCAGTTCTCGCAAAACTTTATGAGCCCTCTGAACGTAGGCCCGAGTACTAAACCGCGCAGGACACAGATGAGTGCAAAATCATTTATTGTAAGCTGTGAAACATTTTTTACTTACTGCGCAGCCACTCGCGTGCAACTTCCGAGAGCACAAAAAGTTTTGCGCATACTGTACTCAACACTATTACAATAAGGCCGATGGTCCACGACGATAATCAAAAGTAAACAGTTACAAACTCAAATCAATAATAAGTAGCCAGAATGTCACAGCACTACAAGAGATTGCATTGTAAATTGGGGAATTTCTAGTTGTAATAAGGATCAAATTTGCAAAACAGATAATAGTTAGTATAAGCTGACAGGTGTCAAGTGTTCTCTCGGCGTCTGGACTGTAGTATTTCAATGGTAGTCCGTACACGCATTATTAAAAAAATTGTGTTTGGTTGCGTCGTGTATGGACTCCATTGAAATACTATTGCTGTGACATTCAGGCTACTCATTGGTACTGGCACTTTACTGGTTAAGTACTTTTTTTTAAACTGAAGGACGCGGTTTACAAAAAACATTTTTAGGACTGAGTACCATCACTAGATATTGTAGGCAACTTTTTCTTTATTTACGTGTCCGTTGTCATTTTCGATTCTGGTCAAACTGCCTCCTTCACTAACATGGCCATTATTATTGGAGGAAAACGTATGAGTTCTGACGGAGTGACCTTTGAAGGTCTCCTTATCGCCTGGTACATAGTTCTCAATCATCTTGGGGTCTATAGCAGCAAATTTGTAGCCAAAACCGAAGTTGTTGATATCCTCGTATTTAAATTTGTTGAAATTCTTGAACTGGTGTGGATTAGAAGGTTTGATCTGAACATAGAAAAATAATGATTATTGTTATGTTACTCAAAAGTGACCGATTTAAGCAAATATCGCGATGACTATCACTGACTATCACACTGCCACTCAGAGACATCATTTAATAATAATCAAAGTCAAAAATGTCTCAAACGAAGGCAATTTGACAAATAAAGTTTTTGTTTTTTGGTAAGACTGAAATTTTTAATTTATTTATATAAGTGAAGTCTCCGAGTGAGGCAATAAGTCAATCGTTTTCAAACAAAAACAATCAATGATGGCGTTTCTCATGACTGTGCGCTTACAGATACAAGTCACATATGCACAATCACACAAAATAATCTGTCTGTCTTAGCGTAGGCATTGTGTCAAGCCTTCTTAGGTGGAGCCAATAATAACGAAAGATAGGAAGAAGTAGCTGGAAGACCTTTGCTAAATAGTGAGATGATGCAGGCAGATGGTAATCACGAAAAAATAAACAAACAAGGAAAGACACCGACACACAACGAAGCGATGCGCCGTCGTAGTAATGTAATTTTTATTATATTTTATAAATTCTGGTGAATTCGTTTCATTGCTTCAACGTGTTTCGGCCGACCACACTAAATATGGCACATTATCAAAAAAGACAAATATTTAAAAATAAAGAAAATGTCTGATGTGCCATCGAAGTGTAGTTTTCAGGAAAGAAATTCAATTCACACAAACATAACGTGCAGACTAACTAGCCTGTACCTATTAGTTTTTTTTTTTTTTTTTACTGAATAGTACCAATCTCTAAAAATATAATAAGTGTTGCATATAGAAAAATGACAAAATAAAGTGAAGGTCCTAAGCCCGGTGAAATATTTAATGATTAGCATAAATAACATAAAACCCTTTACAGTGTAGGAACCGGTGCAATATGTAATAACTTAGTTACGTACAAAATTGCAGTGCAGGCAGCTGCAAAATAAATTACAAATTCTGGTTATAAAAAGTTGACAAACCGTAGCCAGAACTTACATATTATGACGGCAAACAATTGAGGAATAATCATGAATTCTTGTAAAATAATTATGTTACATTGTTACTAATAACCTTTAAAATACTTTATAGGTTTTCGCTTTTTTTTGCTTCCATTTGATCGTATATTTCACGAAAAATAATATGAAGCCAGGAATTAACACGCCACTAACTTGCGTCAAAATGACACAAAAGATATTCTCCTAAACAAAAACTTAGTCAAACATGACGTTTGCTGCGATGAAATTGCTAAAAAGCTTGTTAAAAAGTGTTAGCTTCTGCAGTTCCATATAAATAAAAAGCTCTGAGTATGTACTTACCAAGCAAGCTAATTTCGACATTAACAATAATCATGTTATGGTTAATAAAAATGAAAGTATCACTAGGTATCCTAATTATCGTCTGCATATCTAGCATGAAAATATGTTTATTTTCGTAAACGAAAACAAAGTTGACTGTTAGATAAGGCTGCGATGAAATTGCGACGAATTTTAATAACATTAGCGGAATACCATTCACAATCTCATTGCATTCCAGACAGCTGTTTTTCACTTAGCACGTTAATTAGTAAAATTCTGATTCCGATTGCTGATAGCGTGGGTATGTCTCAAGCTACTTGTATAACTTTGTGCAAGTTGATTCCATGTATGTTCCTAGCTTTATTTGAAAAGTATGTTGTATTAAATATAAAGAAAATGAAACCGTCCAGTGTTTTATATTGTCATAGATAAGCCTAGCTACGGAAACACATTACGAACAGTAAATTCTTATGAAAGTTTTAAAAGTATACCTTTGGGGCGTCGAAATCAAACTGTAACAAAAGAAGAAATAACTTTAGCATCATAAAAAAAGTAATTGAAGTGAAAAGTGTGTAGTGTGTAGTAGAAGTATAAAGTTGCAAGTGTGTAGTAGTAGAAGTAGAGAAGAGAATAGTTCGTCTTTATGAAGAAAAAAAATATTAGTGAAGAGTTTAGTAAGATTAGTGTTTTGGTATTTACCTCATTCTGAATTGTCTTCCTCCTGTAGTTAATAATTTTAATTGTTTTAGTATGTGTTATAATTATGTATAGTATTTATATTTGTTATATGTATTAGTAAACTATATATTATAACTATTTATATATTGCATTATCTGATTCCGTCTATTGCTTTTCGTTGCTTACCGGTGGAGCACTGGAAAAAAAAAATACAAGACAATTAAAGGCAATAAATTAACGAAGTGTCTAGTCATTTGCTAAACGGAAGAATAAAATAGCATAATCGGACGAATAAATTAAATTTGTCCCCCGACTGTCGAATAAAGGCTCGATCAGACCAGCGCGATAAACTTCACGGTATAACAATAGCCGGTGTCGCGTCGCGCTAGTCTGCACGAAGCTTTACACGAATAAAATAAATTAGTCCGACTATCGGAAAAATGCAACAGCTATAAATTAATATTTAGCGAATATTTCGTGGTCTTATAGTTAACAATAAATGAAAGTATACCCTATTTAGTTTGTTGCAAGGCAAAGAAACACGTTATTGTTTCTACGAAAGTACAGACGCCAGGACATCAACCTACTACAATCTGACAAATTTATTTAATAGATTTTAAACTTTAAATCTAAAGTATAAGGTTTAAAGTTGATTGGGAAAATTTGACAGTTTTGGGTAGGTTGACGGGCTGGCGTCTGTACTTTAAATGTATTCCTTAATAAAATAAATTTTAATCTGTACGCAATATTGGTTTTAACATTCTTAATAATATTTTAAGAATTTAATTATTGTAGAAACTTAATAACTGGTAGTTTATTTGACAAAGAATTCCACTCGACTATTTATGATGTTACTAAATCTCATGACAGGAATACGTACTTGGTCGGTAGGTCAGGCGGGTTGCTTCCAACTGAAATTGATTAAAATTTCTTAAAGTCATCTTTCTAAGCCACCGTTCACGACCTCGCGATAAACGACTTGCGACTTTACGACGCGACTTGCGTCAAGGGTCACGCGCGCGCCTCACTTATTTCCTTAGCGTGAGTAACGTCGCGCGTCGCTCCGCAAGTCGCGTCGGGGTGACTTGTAGTTTAGCACGCTCTAAATAGTCCTTCATTTGTTTTCTCTGTAGTCGCCATCGCAAGACGCATGTCGCTTGAGCGTGTAGCTCGTGGCCTAAGGGTGATAAAATTCTGTAAAAATCTCACCGTGTGGACTTACGTGGACTGAGCTGTCAATAGTGTAAATCTCTAGCATAAAAATGACAGCTCACGTCAATCAGTCACCTAAGTTACTACGTTGCGATTTTTACAGAATAGACCGGCTGGACAGATTTACGCCAATGTTAAGGGCGTTTATTCTGAAAGTTGGCAACGTCGCAAATAGATGTCAAATATTTCGCTGTTTTGATTAATTTGGCAATATTAATGTATGGAAATATGAAATGTGGCTAACTAGCAAACTAGAATATTAATAATGAATTGCAATTATAACACTGCATTTGATGTTGTAACCGTTTTAGGTGTAAAAAAGGCATTTGGAAAGTTTCCAAATACTTTTTTTACATATAAAAGTAAATGTTCGGTGTTACGATATTAATTATTGCATTTCATGAACAATATTTTAGTTCGCTAGTTAGCCACATTTCATATTTCCATATAGTAATATTCCCAAATTAATCAAAACAGGTAAATATTTGACAGCTATTTGCAACGTTGCCAACTTTTAGGACACGCCCTCTTAAGTGTGTTTGAATTATTATTTATAGGTTTTTTTTCAAAATGTACCCAACATGAACACTAACCACGTAACACGATCGTTACAGGAACCCTTAAAGTTTCGCCATGTCCGTCTGTCTGTCTGTCCGTCTATCCACGGCTTAGCTCAAAGACTCTTTGTACTGGAAACCTGTAATTTGGCATGGGTCTACACACAACAAAGTGGTAAAATAAAACCATGTTTTTTTTAACCTGCAGTTGCAGTTTTATTACAACTTGTTATATTCTTTACTTCACACACGTCATACAATTTTCTTGAATTTACCCGCAAGTTCATGACACAACTTATTTAAACTTATATTTAAACAAAAAAGGACTGTGTTTTCATTATCCTAATCCCAACTATAATAATGTCCTAACGTTTAATATTGTAAATGCGAAAGTGTTATGTTTTCACGCTAAAACACCTTAACGTATTTGGACGAAATTTGGCACATCGGTAGACCATGACCCGGAGAAGGACATAGGGTACTTTTCATCCTGAATCCCAGGTTAAGTCGTGGGTAACAGCTAGCTTATTAGTCAGCTCGAAACGTAAACATGTATAGCTCTTTGCAATCTGACGTAAACAAAAGGAGAGGAAAACACATAAAAAACTGGTAATACTTTGGTATACATACATTTCTCCACAGTAACTACTCCATTTGCGTTCGTCATAATTGTAGAACCAGTCTCTTTTACAATCGTTCCATCTTCATTTCTCTTCGATTCCGACTTCGAGCTGACCATTACGCCGTTGAAGGTTCCTCCGTTTGTTGGGACCCTACTGGCTATGTCTGCAACTGTTGGTATTGGGGGGAAATTGGGCATGGTAGGGAAACCATGGAATTGATAGAAGGGGAAGTTTTGCGGGAAATTGGGCATTCCAGGCATAGAAGGTGGAGAAGCTATGGGACCAAAACGCAATGACGACATCTGGAAATAAGAGGCCATCCATAAATTACGTCAATTTCATGTTTAGCTCCCCGTTTATGTCACTGGTCCTTTTTTAGACTTGATAACATTTTAAAGTTTTTTGGTAGCCCGCATTCTAATCGAAAGCTACCATCGTGCGAGTACACGATCGATAATCATAATCATTCATAATCATTTAAGCATTTGTTAACATATCGATGCGATCGTTTGTGTGAATTATGACCTGCAAGCGTGATTTGATTGATGCAACTATCGCGTGCTCTCACAACGATCGCTTTCGGTTAGCAGGCGGCCTTAGTGTTGAAGTTTAGAGTTTTAATATTTGATATTATACATGTGAAGTCATGAAGCTTATAGCTCGTTCCCCCCTTGTGACACGATGTCACACTTTACTAATCCCTCCCACCCCTTTAATGTTATTGATGTAATATATGGATGGCCGTTAACGACAAAGACGAACTATGCTCATTGGAATTAAATATTATATGTGTAGTGTGGTGTGTACGTGACTTTATAGCATTCTAAAATCTTACCATAGGTGAGGAATATCTGAAACAATATCGGTTAAATTAGCTGGTTCATTTATTGTGACAGTATCCTAAAATAAAAACCTTTGTTTTTTTTTTGACTCGCACTTTGCGCTGTTTCTGAACAGTGAACGAAACTGAATCGTCACATTCGGGTCGGAGATCTGAATTAGGTATTCTCGGCTCCAGTCGATTTGTGAGGCTAAATCGCGTATACTCGGGGCTGAATCGATTTACTCGGATCCAGTCGTTAGTTTTCACTTACCGTGTGGTTATCCACACACGTCTTTTTTTGTTTACTTGAAGGATTGGTCGTGCGGTCGCAGATATCTCTTAGCCAGTTAGAATCATGTTTGCTCATTACTCACCCTGGGAATGGATTATCGTTGGCCGGCCATCCTGGAAAGCCAGCTAAAAAGAAGTGGCCAAAATTAAGCCCTGTTTTGATGAAAACAAACATTTGATTATACAAAAATTATATCCTTATGTTCTACTAAGGATTTAGCGTAGCGGTAACTTGACAATAGTATCGATTCTGTAAAGCTAGGTACCTACTGTTACTAATACAAGCATATATCCAAAATTAAGGAACGGAGCAGCAAATAATTAGCTTCAACTTTAAAACGGTTGACTGATTTGACAGCTCTGTGCTATCACAAGGTGGAGGCGTGGAGGGCAGCACGCATAGCGGCAAGTCATGACCACCGTGAAAACAGAACAAGGGAAAATAGTAATGACAGAATGCAGACAGATTTCTACGGTGCGATGTCAAAAATTATGAAAGAAAATGTCACTTACCCCCGAATAATGAAACGTCACTCAAAATTTAAGGGCTGCTTAACATTTGAGCAGCTCCTAAACTTTAGATTTCGTATTGTCAAACGTCACTTTTGAGTATCTGTTAAATATAAGTGCTACTTAAATTTTGAGTGACGTTTCAGTATTCGGGGGTTTGTCATCTAAGAATAGAGATAGAAATGGTCCTGCTACGAGTACAGGCACGGAGTACAGGGCAGGAATATATTCTCAACAAACACACACCTTTATAATGTTCCATAAACAAACGAAACCATAGTTTTAACTTGTAAGCAAAATATGCCTTTGATTCAAAGTAATCTTAAAAGTAAATACCATATTTTTTTAAATGAGATTGTTGAAAATAATAAGACAATAATAGGGGTTAAAGTATGAAATTGCCGTTTTATTGTAATAGGTACCTACTTCGAATTGACATAGAACCTTCATGGTTTGAGATTTTTGAGTGAAACTTTTTTCACATGATACCTATGAAGTTTTTCTTTAAAAAAATGTGCAACATTCGATTATCGACTTTCAGTTGTATTTTTTATTCAGCTTAGACAAGAAAGTTGAATACTTCGAAAATTCGAGTTATTTTTTAATACGAGTTCCGACGCGGAACTAACGTGGCAGAAACAGCTCGCATTATCAATGTTGCGTTTGGAGAGGGGACTGACCGCTAATGAACGCACCGTGCGATTTTGGTTTATACGCTTTCGTGATGGAAACTTTGATTTGAAGAACGAACCACCCACACAGGTGAATAAAAATGAATTGTAAGAGATGGTGGAAGCCGATCCGAGCCAAACTAGCCAGGAATTAGCGGCATGGTTTAACGTTACCTTACCAACAATATTGACTCAATTGCGTCAAATCTATAAAAATAAAAAAATATGAGAAATCTCATGATTTGACTGATCTGCAGAAAGAAACGCGTGTTGAAACTTGTGTTGACTTGTTGAATCTATACAGAAATGAAGGAATATTGGATCGAATTGTGACATGTGATGAAAAGTGGATTCTTTACGATAACCGTAAGCGAAAAATGCAATGACTGACCCCAGGTCAAACGCCGCAACAGTGTCCTAAAGCAAAGCTTACCAATAAAAAGGTTATGGTAACTGTTTGGTGGTCTCAGCATGGTGTTATTCACTATAGCTTTCTCTAATCTGGTCAAGCAATAACAGCAGATGTCTACTGTGCTGAACTCCGAACAATGATAGCAAAACTAGCAGTGAAACAGCCCCGACTCTCTCTGAGATAACGCGAGATCTCAAACAGCATGAGAAACCGTTTTATCTCTACAGGAACTGCAATTAGAAACCATTCGCCACCCTCCGTATTTGCCGCACCTTGCTACAACGGACTACCATTTTTTTCGTGATTTGGACAATTTTCTACGTGATAAAAAGTTTTCTTCTCAGGAAGCAGTACAAAATGCTTTCACACAGTTTGTCGAATCTAGATCACGAGATTTCTATCGCAAAGGCATAAATGACCTTCCAGATGGCAGCACTGTATAGATAATAAAGGTAATTATTATGATTAAATAAATACTTAAAACTTTTTTTCAGTACAAATCGGCAATTTCATACTTTAACCCCTTATTATTTGTTAGTTTAATATAATGTGATGTTGAATATATGTAGAGCCACTTTACAATAGACCTATGACCCCTGTCTCTATCAATGACACAATTGCGCACAAGCAATAAAGCAAACTAAATTCTAAATTCAACTTGATCACATTAAATTGTAATATTCTAAAAATCTATGATTATATCAAGCTTAACAATTCTAGGTTAAAATCTTGCGTTGATATTCATGTAATTATAATAAAATCATAATTTATATAAACTTGAAATAATGAAAGTTTCAGCAATTTTGAATTGTCATAGTTAGTGAACGTCTAAATATAGAAATATCTATAGATATATTATTGAAATTATTAACTATAAAGTATTAAAACAAAATCAATAATAAGCATTGAACAAAAGTGATTAGCGAAATACAAAATCACTCTAACAAACCGAAATTGAATCGGATAATTGTCTTGCAATATTTTTTTATAATATCAAAAACATCAACATCTTACCTACACTATAAATACTTCAGATATTTATCACTTTAACGGTAAGTTTTTTGAAAACATGGAAAAATAAACACTTACCACTCGCAATGGCGACCATCGACACGGTCATAACAAACGTCGTGAAAGCCATTATATGGCCAAGATTTTATTATTAGTAATAAACTATTCGCTATGTAGGTATGTAGTCAACCAACACTTGAAAAACAACTGAGCTGCTTGCAATAAATGTGCTTTTAAATATTGTTCATTACTTGTTGTTCATCCACCAAGCTGTACAAATAGTGTGACGAATGGCTCTTTTCGGGGAAACTTATTCAACACTGCTCAGCGGCTGAAACATACATCATGTTGATTACAGTAAAAAAAAAAAAAAACTAAAATATTTATTGGAACAAATAAACAATTTACAAAAAGTTTGTGATCGCTAACAACCGCATTAGTATAGAATACTGTGTCGCAGCCATTAGCGCCCACCTCCAAGAGGTCAGGTAATTTTTATACACATCTTTTTTAAAAATTGAAAATGAAGAAATATTTACTGTGTGGGGAAGTAATTGGTTTTGAAAATTGCTTTACATATTGACAGTACATCCTATACTATTAAATGAGCAATATTTGTAAGTATATATATATATTTGTAATCACGTTCTGGTTCATCACCGCCCAGGTACTTGAGTATTATGGTGGCTCCACACTCTGGGTGAAGAAAGTTTAGACTTTACGTTGTAATTGCCTATTGGCTGTCATGTTCGCATGGTATATTGGAGATGCTTTGCGCACTATCCCCATTATTTATAAACGCTGCTTAAAGTTAAGCAGTGATTACCTCCTGTTTAACCATAAATTTTTGACGTTTAAACGTTTCTTAACTTTAAACCTCGTTTGTGAATAAGAGGGTATATACGAGATATTATGCTTTGTTAAGGAGACTACAGGAGCTAAATGCAAGTTTTATAGTGCTCAAAAGTATATGATCCACTGCAGTATATAAAATCAGAAAAATTGATTATATTCTTCTGGATATACACTAGTTAAATAGTGTGTTGAAATTTGATACGCTAGAAAAAAACACGAAGATACCTCTAAACATTTCCTTTAACGATTAAAAACCTTAATCATTCAGTTTTTTTGTCAGGTTATTCTACAAGCAACTTATTAACGTAAAGTGTTTTAACTTTTTAGTCCAATCAATAGTTTTTTTTTTTTTTATAGATTCTGATCTTTTATATTTTGTGAATGTGAGAACGTTGTAGGCTTAACCGACTTGTAGATCTGTCGGATCATTTTCTATCTTGTTAAGTACCTGGTACTTGTTGATAGGCCTACAGTGTCCTCTCATACCTTTAAACATTGTAACTTGAAAAGATTGTAAATACCATTTACTTTTAAAAGAGTAACCGTGGAGTTTCTTGCCGGCTCTTCTCCATAGGAAACGACCAATTGGAACCGTGCACCTAGCTTCTGACGTTTCATAAGTGCCCTTGTAGGTTTATGTGAAATAAAATATTTTGAATTTGAATTTGAAATAGATAATTGCTTCATATTTTGCAATAAATTACCAGCGTTGTGTCATCGCGCTTCTTTGTCTTTTCTACGCAGTCCGACATTGGCGGCGCTTTAGCTGCTGTCAGCCTCTTAAGCCAAGCGCACATGGCAGTCGCAACGGGTCACAGTGCAACGCATTTTCATACGAAAAAAGTGCGGTGTAGCCCACCTGTAGTGTGCATCGGTGCAAATAAATGTATGAAGGATTATTGCAATGCGTTGCGTTGCGGTGCGGCTCGCCCCAGTCTGTGCTAGCCTTTTGGTACACGCGCTTGTCCAGCGCTTTTGTTTTTTTAAATAACCTGTCCTGTATACAGGTTGTGTGTGACGAAATTCATTCCATTGTTGCTTAAGAAATCATTATTTATTATTAGTACTCGGAAAAAATACCAGTTACCGATTTTTTACGGTGTATGAGTTGTTGGACCGATACTTGTTAGACGCGGTTTTGGTTAGGCTGAACGCAATATGTAAATTGAACATTTTAAAGTTTTTGCTTGACGAGTTCTTTTACTTATGTAGTACCGTGACATTTACCGTTGCACTCACATGCATACTTACATTAGGTCACGATTACCTAAGAGTCACGACGATATCAAAGATAACAAAACTCAAATATTTCGCCACTTGCTATGATTTCACCCGAAAGACGTCCACTGTTGGACATAAGCCTCTCTCAAGCATCGCCAGAACGACTGGCACCCCAATTGCATAACACACTTCTAATCAGAATGCGGCGGATTTTGCAGGAAATTGCAAATCTATTGCTTTATATGTTTGAAAAATTTGTCTGCTCGACAAAGTAAATCACGCATGAATGTTGTTGAAATGGTAACATGAAAGGCATTGCCATTATGAATGTGTCGCGCAATTACCGGCAGATTCCCGCGACTTTCAAAAAGTCCTCGATACAGCTTGTGGAGGGCTTACTACATTTCCTTGTGCCAAAACGTACATGAATTGAAAACACAAAGACAAAAGAAACAACTAAACGTTTATGCTAAAAATAAACTTAACCGAACACATTATAGTATTTTTCGACATGATGTCCATTTTGATAAATAATCCTTTCATGATTATTCTATATAATATATGATGATTTTCTTTTGCCGTTCCTCGGATACCAACGAGGAGGTCAAATCAAAAGATGGGAGAACGATTTACCAAAAGGATGGAGAAGGTCTGCACAGGATAGAGAGACGTGGAAACAATTGGGGGAGGCCTATGTCGACAGACAACCTGACCAAAGTGGTTGCTAATAAATTTATTATTTTTTGCATGTAAATTAGATTTAAGAATACTACTGTTTTATAAGAATAGCACATAAGTTAAAAAGGTCAGTGAATAAAGGCTTTTATTATTATTATTATTTATGATGATTTTATTATGTATCAAGTAGATATAGATAGTGCAATCCACGACGACGCGCCCCACTCCGCGATTACTGTACTGTGAGCTGTACTTTAGTACGGAGCGGAGCGGGTCCATTTATGATCACATCAGACAGGCCGTGCAAAAACTAACTGTTGTGACTGGTTGAAATTAAGTTAACTTTAGCGTACCAAACAATGCAAAATAGTTGTTTCTTTAATCGAACTAAATCAAGCGTAAATAGAGTGTATTAGGTGACTAAATCAAGTGTAAATGGAGTAATTTATTTATTTGAATTGTTCACATGTCATGACCAATTCAAATCAATCTGTCAAGCCTTCTCTCAGCTATTTTGGGGTCGGCTTTCAGTCTAACTGGATGCAACTGAATATCAGTATTTTACATGGAGCGACTGCCTATCTGACCTCCACTACCCAGTTACTGGGTAACACGATACGCCTTCGTAAGACTGGTTGTCAGACTTTTTAGCCGACTAAGTAGACTGCCGCTAGCAGAAAAGTGTCAGCTCCTTAAATAATTTGAGGTTGTTGCCCACACAACATTCCCTTACAATTGACTCATCACTTAAGATTCCCACTGATTCTATTTAAAACAAAACGAGACATATCTACCTTCGATGTTTGTCATTTCCATATCATTACTGTAACTAATTAAATTACAACGTTGAATAACATACTTTTGTCCTCTTTTGTTTGTTTGAAAGTTAACTTCTGCGCAGAAAACTCCAGTTGAGCACACGTAATCCACAAATTTTAAAAGTGTATATTGAACACAAGGATCGACGTAAGTTGAAGTGTGTCCAGCAGTGGCTTTTGTATACAGGAGCCACAATATTTTAGAGTAATTACGTGTAATACAAGTTCGTCCGCACTCTTTTTATGCACTGAATACATTGAACAACCGTTTAACAAAACGTTACTTGCTCCATTTTTTATGGACGGTGACGCATGTTTTCTAATAAAATAAGTTTATCATTTTGTCATGAAATTAACTAACAATGTTTTTCGTCAACTATTTTGTTGTTTTACTTACTTTTTGCAGTCCAAGATGGCGAAAAATCGTGCAAGGACGTACGCCTAGAAACTCTACACTCTCTTACCTTTATGAGAAAAATAAAACGACGTGAATTCCTCCAAAGTATATAATACTTCTCGTTATACAAACATGGCTTTTAATGACCACATTAAATCTGACGTGTATATGCAATAGCCGTACAGTTTTCATGGATAACAAAACTGATAAGTCTTACAATAATGTTTTTTTTGTACGTGTAGCTATTTGTATGGAAAACTCTATGGTGTTTCTTGGATTCAATTTGAATCGAACTCTTAGTAAAAAATATTTCGCTGCGGGTTTTTCAGAGAATGAAGATAAAACTTATTTGCAGTATTTTATCAAAGCTTCACGAAGGTAGTTTTTTAGTTCATTTCCGACAAATAAGTGTCGTAAACACGATGTCTTTCTTTTTAATAAAATTCTGCATAACTGCAATGCTTATCAATGAAAATAGGCACCAGCCCTACTACTAAACTGGACTGAACGACAACACCAGATCAAGTTCACCCAATATAGACGAAGCCGGACAAACTTTGAGGTCAGTGAATAAACTCGTCAAGAATGTGTTGTCTTACGCAAAACATGCCGCAACATGGTTTACAGTAATTTGGTACAAAATGTGTAAATACATCCGCGTTGGACTACGTAGGAGCCTTCGAGCTACCTACACGAGCTCACATGACTGGTGACGTCACCCAATGCATCCTTGCGCTAATGAATGCGCTTTCGAAGTTGCAACAGCTTAGTGTTATATAAGTTATAACGTCATATGATGCAGATATTGGCAGATTAGTAGTTAAGCCTTTTTTATTAAAAACTTGATCTGTTATTGAGTTAATTCCAAATAATTGGCGATGAACGATTTTAATGTCACGGATTAAATTCTGATGGAAAAATCTGTTATGGATTTTTTTTGCATGATACGGACAAAAATAAATAAATAAATGGGTAGACATGCGAAGTTTGCGAGTGTTAAAATGATGAGACGTGTGATTTTAAAATTCGAGATGTAGAAAATAAAAATTAGACTTAGGGCTGTTTGCTTGCCGGTTGTAGCCAATACAATGTTTAGTGTATTATTGAAACAAATAAATCATAATAACTGTTTAAGGCCAGTTAGTTCTAGAACTATTTGTCCTTATCAATACCACGGATTGATAAGTAGATACACGGTTGGATTAGGCAGCATTTCAAGCTGAAAATTTACATTTTATGTGCCGAGAATCATGTAATTTAGTATATTACAATGTCCTACGTCACCTAGTAGGTACTGTACTCTAATTGCACACTTTCAATCACAATCCGAGTTTTGATGAATATTGCAAATCCATTGCTTCATAGGTTTTGTAAATTCGTCTCCTCAACAACGCAAAGAACGCACCCAAAAATGAAACCCATTGCGATCAATTTATGTGTAATACGCAATTACCCCGCTGAAACTTTTACCGTTGTACTCATTCAAGGAAGTGGCTCGTGGCTTAGTTAAAACAGCCGCATGGGTAGATGGATCAGATTACGGATGATCATACGTGGATGGGTGACCATCTTAACATACTGAGACATCGTCGTGCCTCGGAAACCACGCTAAGCCATTGGTAACGGCTGTCATTCGTAGTTTTTTGTTGTCTGACAACCAGTCATGTTACTCAGTAACTGGGCTGTAGAGGTCAAATGGGCAGGCGCTCCATGTAAAATACTGGTATTCAGCTACACCTGGTTAGACTGGAAGCCAACCCCAACATAGTTGAGTTGGAAGAGTACTGGACTTCCCCAAACGAGTCAATCGAGCATTTTCTCCACTACTGAAAAGTGATTACCACCTATTTCTGCACTTCAGTATTCCGGTTTGATGATTGGCTTGGAGAGAAGGTGTAAATACGGGCAATTTTTTATTTTCATTACGTGGACGCTCTTGGCCTGCATCTCACCTGATGATAAGTAATGATCAGGCCGAAGGTGGAAGCGAGTTTCACTCGGAATCCTCAACCACAGAGGAACTGGCTATCCTACCTCCAACTGCCAAAACACAGCAATGCTGTTAACGTTGTTGTTATGGCGACAGACATAAGGTGGTGGTAGCTAGCCAGGTGGACTTAGAACAATCTCTACCACCAACCAAACCAAGCAAAAAAAAATAGCCCACACTGGGAATCGAACCCGGAACCTCTAGGACTGACACAGGTGGTCTAACGACTAGACCACAGAGGCGGTTAAACGGCACATGACATATTTCAGTTTTGACTATAATGGTTTTGTCAGGATGGCAACGCGCCTGTGATGCGTCTGGTATTGCAGAAGTCCAAATTCCCCTTTATTTAGTTACTATAGTCTTTGGTCCAAATGCGGCGGTGTCCACATCATCAGATGCTTAGTTTATAAGTTTTATGACCTGCTTGGAGGACTTAATTTATTGAGGCACCCACAGGAAAGTCCGGAAAAAAAAGAAATTGTTGACTAGCTAGTATAAACTTCTCAAGTAGGTACTTAGTATCCTATTGTTTTTCAAGAAAGGGTTACTCATAATGTCAGCCTTGAGTTAAGACTTAGTTCCGTTTCCATCTTGTGTATATAAAATAGAGTCATTGACTGTGGTTTAACACGTGGACGACTATTCATTTACAACACTTGTAAAGATTTCAGAAACAATACTAGTTATTTTCGGCAGTCGGCACACAGAGATGGACTTGGCAAAGATTTATCTGGTTGATTTGAAAGATTTTCTGAAACGTCTATCTACCTACGAATTGCAATTCAATCGTAGAGATTGATAACCGAGTACAATTTTGTACCTATATTTATTATGAGGATCCCTTCCCGGTCCATTTATCGTCATCTCGAGCATGGTCGAAAGCTTGTTGTTTCATCTAGCGCAAGTGAGAACTAGTAACAAGCAAGTGCGAACGCGATAACACTGTGCGAAAAATAGTGTGTAAAAACTAGTTTCAGGAAATACGTGTTTTTGATTAAGTCTTACAATTTTGTGAAATAAATGTTTGTCATTTAGAATCTCCACTATATGTGCGAGGTTTCTATGAAGATGTTTTCTTTACTTTTACAATTTATGAGTACATTATGACCGGCCAAATTTCAGGTAAAATTTGTCCAATAACCAGATTTTTGGAGGCTTATACTGAATTTATTTCTCAAATTTTCTAATTTTTGCTTTCATAGAAACCAAGATACATATTATGTAGTTTAAAAATCAAATCACGTATGATCGTAGCGCGAAGTATTGGTTGGCCGCTCTTAAATACATATTATCTTCATCGTCATCAGCAGACATCAGTCCACTGCTGGACATAGCCTCTCATTGCACGCCATTCAACTCGATTTCTGGCAACACTCATCCAGCTGCTACCAACCACCCTGCAAAGATCGTCGCTCCACCTAGCATGAGGGCTACCTTACGTTAGCCGATTCGCGGTCTCCACTCAAGAACACGTCTGCCCCAACGGTTATCGGTTCTACGACTAATATAGCCGGCCCACTTCAGGTTGTTTATTTGTGAGGTATGTCGACAACTAACTAATTATATACAACTAATATACATTTATACTATGTATAGGTATCATTTTACAAAATAAACCACTAACTACCACTAACTCTGGTTTTGTGCCGAATCTGAATTGACTCACTTTTGACGTAATTATTATTCCAAATCATAAACGAGATTAATAATTATACCCACTTAATCACGTAAAGTGCGGCAATCCTATTCCTATACCAACAATCGTCTTCTGTCTTGTGTTTTCCCAACTATGTAGGATGTTGCGGTCAGCTTCCAGAATAACCGCGTCTGAATACCAGCAGACCACAATCACTTTCACGAAATAAAAAAAAAACATTTCCAGCCGCACCTACGTAGGTACGTGTTTCAAGAAACTTCTAAATCCGTCCCTTCGTTCTTCACTCCTGAGTTCATTGGCAGACCCGGCTGACAAGATTCCGGGTCTCAGATACATTATTATATTATGACGTCAGAGTCGACGAGTTCTCATAATTCGCCTTTTTATCGTAGGTACCTAACCACAAGCGGATCTAACTCTTTGTCGGTCATAACGGTATCGCCTTATAAGAACAATAAATGTCTCGTTTGCATATTAACAATCTAAATGTTAAGCAGTACAAGTCTAGGAATATTAGAGAGATATTGATAGAAACTGGTTTTGTCACTAGGTCCCGTAAAAGATTAGATAGAAATGCGTTGCTGGAAAGTGTCTAGCACTGTTTTAAAACGAGACTGCCTCGTTGGTCTAGTGGTCGCAAGCGCTACTGCTGAACATGAGGTCCTGGGTTTGATTCCCAGGTCGGGCAAAGTGTCATTGGGTTTTTCTTTTTGGAATTTCTTAGTAGCAGCCCGGAGTCTGGATTTGTGCCCGGTTGATGGCAATAGGCTCGCCCCCTATTACATGGGACTTAAACATAACTGGCGAAATGTGGGTGTTACTATAGGTACACGTCTGCCCAACCCTTAGGGGAAACAAGGCGTGATGTTATGTTTGTTAAAAAACGAGGAGGTTCTCAATTCGACTGTATGTTTTTATTTATTTTTTGTTACGCGATTACTCCGCCAATTATGAATTGATTTTGATGATTCTTATTTTGTTTGGTCGGTCATACTTCAAAGGTGGTTTTATATAAATTTTATTAATTATGCTTGAAAAATGAAAAATACGTATTATTGAATCTAACTCAAAAACTAAATTTTGAGTTAGCTTCAATAATACGTATTTTTACCACTTATTACTATGTGGATGAGGTTATAATTAGTTTCTGTCACTGTTATTTACGTAGCATGGTAGGTAGTGGTATTAAAATTTTTGGGGGGTAGGTAAAAAAAAGTGAAAAATAAAAACTTACTAAAAAACCCCTACAAAGTGAAAAATAACTTTAATTTCGGAAATCTGTGGTAAAAACGAAAATTCAAAACCAGACACCGACTCTCAACATTTTTTATTTTTCAAATTGTAGTGTTTTGAGGAGCTCGTGGCTAAGTAATAACAGCCGCACGGGTCGACCCACCAGGTTATGCATGCTAGGCTTGACGGGGTTGGTTCGTGGATGAGTGACCATCTTTACATACCGAGATCCTCCAACATATTTAGTTGGGAAAAGGCTAGACTAGGCAGAGAGAGAGACCGACTTCCAAATAAAACTTTCTGTTTTTTTTGGAAGTCGGTTGTTTATTCTCAGTTTAATTTTAGGTGAAGGATAGGCCAATAATTAATTGGATGACTTTTTAGTTCGACTTTCAGAAATTAACTGTGTAGAATAGAGATTAATACTGGTATTTGTATTGTTTTTTTGGACCGATCGATGTGGTGACGCGCCTATGTTCTGCCGTGGACCTCTTTCGGCTAAAATAATGATGATAGTGACTGAATTCTGATTAGTTCTTTAAAAATAATTTAAATCAACATTAAAACGCGACTGCCCTGCCAAAAACGAACTAAAAATTAAAAAAAACAAGTTGTATTCCCTGACTAAGCAGATACATAAATATGTCATTGCAGTCGGGGCACCTCTTAGATTAAAAAGTGTTCCACAGAATGGTCTCCCGACTGCAATGACATTTTTTTTTAAATATAGCCAGTGTCACTAGGGATTGTAACGATAAGATGTAAGGATTCTAACGATACCACATACATCCAAATCTGTTCAGGCATTTACAAGTTATGGTGGAATAAAGAAACTCACATACATACATACATACATCAATCCTGAAAACATTACACTCCTTTTTGGGCAGTCGTGTAAAAAGTTGGGGACGCCTACGTTTTCCTACAAATTAGATACCAACAGAAAAGTTGCCTTTAGGCTACTTTTAATGTCGATATTACGGTTTCGGTCGCCTTATTTATCATCTGGAAAAACTTAAGAGAAATCTTATATAACAGTATATTAAAAAACCAGTCGTAAAACAACTAAACAGGTTCCCACATGATTTACAACATTGTCACTACAATACAGTTCAGTCGGCCAACGACAGTAGGTACTAAGTATTAACACAAATATATAATTTTACAACATTCTGCCGTTTATTTACATGTACATAACACGTTGGGAAACCACACGACATGATCGACTTATTGCTACAGAGCACCCGAGACACGTAAACATTAGCATAGTAAGGATAGTAGTGTTGTTCTCCAAACATCACGTCGTAATCCTGATTCTTCGACTGCCTCATTAGTGGTTCCAAGTGTTGGGAACTACGCATCAAAGACCTGACGTCACGCATCAAATCTTAAATCCTGCATCGCGCAAGCAGAGTTTACCACGCGATCAATATATAACTTCCCGACATCAATCGTCGGCCAGTTGCCCGCCAGGCACGACACCCGTCTGGTCGGAGGATCCTCCTGTTCTTCATACTTCCATACTACCGAGCATTGGGTCCTGGGTCGATCACTAGGTCAGGTAAAGTTTTATTTGGTTTCATCATTCTCAGCATCCACATCTCGACGTAGGCCTCTCTTTGCTTGTTCCAATCCCCAAGCTCCTGTAGTTTCTCCTCCTCATTCAGGTTCTGCCTGCGATGGGAACAATTGTTTTACCATTACAAAATTCTCAGTAGCAGATTGGAGTCTGGATTCGTGGTCAATTAATAGCAATATGTTTGCCCCTATTACATGGGACCTGAACATAGATCGTAAGATCACTATTACCTCCTACAGTGCCCCCTCTTAGTGATTGTTCTTTGTCACGAGAACGCCAAAATTTTAACACACAATATAGCCAACTAATTACATCTTTACCTATTATTATAAAGCTCGCTTCGCACTGCAGCTACAGTACTATTTGTGCTCTGTTTTAAACTTGAATAAACACAGTCGCTGTCTATGCCTGAGCCATATATATAATAAATTAGAAGCAACAATTGAATTGCACCTCTAAACACTGTTCAGACGGTGCAACTCTCATTGTTGCTTCAACGAATGGTATGCCATAGGTAATTAAATCGCATCGAGTAAATCAGGCTTTAATCGTATCAGCTCAGAACTTAATTTTCTAATATAACTATCACTTTCTTCAAAAACGGTAAAGGAAAACATCGTGAAAAACTAAATGCCTTTTTTTTTTTTTTTTGGGTGGGAAATCATCAAATGACGTCTCCCGCTCTGGGTGGAGCGGGAGGGCGTGTCAGACTCTTACTGACTAAAACCCACCCGTGTTCCTTCTGTTGCCTGTGCAATGCCAGGGGGTCACGGTATCCCTTTCGGACTTTCCCGCAACCCCGGCAGGCAATGGTCTCATCGGACCCCTTCACTCGCTGACACTCTTTGAGGCGCGCGTGGAACACAACGCGCCGTCGACCCGGGCCTGGTCCTTACCGGACGGCGAGCTACCCATTGCTCACCGTCCGCAAGCCCGCGCCTACGGCGGCCGGGAATCAGCAATAGATTCCCGACGCCCAGGGCGTCTCATCCTGCGGCGGCTAGGGACGTGAGGGCGCGAAATTTGCCTCTCCCTCACGCGCTCCACCTCCTCCTTTGCGAGCATTACTGCTTCGCAGAAGGAGGTGATGGCCTCCCATGCCCTCTCGCTCCGTACCATGGCCTGGACCAGGGCCGGACGCGAGAGATCCCCGCCACCGATCGCCTCCACGAGGACACGGCGGTGCTCTGCCCAAGCCGGGCATACCTCCACCGTATGCTCCACCGTGTCCTCCGGGCGATCCACGCAGTGATGACACCCGGGCGTTTCCTCCCGCCTTATCCGAAACAGGTACCTCCCGAAACAGCCGTGTCCGGTGAGGACCTTCGCCACCTGGGCCGGGGCCTTCGCTGCCTGGGCCGGGGCCTTCACCGCCTGGGCTGGGGCCCTCGCCACCTGTGGGGCCGTCCCGCCCTTGGTCTGCCCAGACGAACCTGGTTTTGCCCGGGCAGCTGCGGTGCTGGCATATGTTGCCTCCTTCCGCTGACCAGAGGCCGGCTTGCTTTCCGCTAGAGGAGGGCGCAGGACGATGGCTTCTAGCGCGGAAAAACGAGACCGCAAAGAAGCCATCTCCTGCCTCACCAGGGTCAGAACCCGGTCCTCCGCAGGCACGGGGCCCTGCCCATGCTGCTCCCTCCCCTGCGGCACCTCACGGGGGCCGGCTCCCCGGAGCCCGGCCAGGTCCGCTCGGAGCTCCTCATTCTCCTTTCGGAGAAGCTCCATGGCGGCTGTCAAGCGGGCGACCTCCGCCCGCATCTCGGACATGATGTTATGGGCCTGCAGCACTTATAATGTTCTCTTAACGGTTCTAGTATTTGCTGCCACGCTTATAATAGCAAGCTTGGAGCTAGTTGGGCCTTATAGTACATCTGATCTTATACATTAACTTATAATTACTTATAGGTCGAAATTAAGGGTGCAATATAAGCTTGCGTGACCTATAAAAGTATCGCAAGGGTGTAAATGCACTCAAGAGTAGATAAACTGGTAAGCTATACTTATAACTGCTAACAAGAAGCATTATAGAACTACTATAAGTAAAGTACGACAATAAGAGTTATAAACAGAACTAAACATACTGGAAACTATTTGTATTTATTTCTTGGTTTTATAAGGGTTTATAAATTCACTTTACAGAACAATTTATAAGTAAAATGGAGCGGTTTTATAGTGGTATAAACCAATATTGTTATAATCTTAACACGATTATAACGGTTTAATATAATATACTTAGTATCCTAAACTATATCCGTGGTGTCCGGTACAAGAATACATAGGTTTATAATGGTCTTGCAAATCCTGTTATAGTCTCAGTACGGACATTTTGATTTTGCTATGTCGTATTTGTTGCCGACGTGGTTATCTATTTACTTTCAAAAATGGATCTACATAAATGGAAACGGCTAAAAAGAAGTGGTTATTATAAACGAAAAGTTCAGAAAACCTATAAACAAATAATTCAGGTGTCGGGTTCTAGGTTTGAATCTGGAGAAGATCGAATCGTAGAAATAGGATAAGGTTCCGTACAAAATAGTTACTGTGAAAATTATAGACAAAATATTTATATTAATAATTCTGCACAAAACGAAGATTTATTGATAAAAAAACTTTTTCACAAAAAATAAAACCAAACAATCGGATCAATGGCCTGATTCAGAAGGCAGTACTTCTCGATACGGCTCGTATTGTGAGGAGGTTCCTGTCTCTGCAGCCCTAACCACCGGTAGCTTGGACCCTGCTCCCGACACCGGCGCGGCCGCGGTGGCGGACCTCATTTTTTTTTAAAATGTTATTTTTATTATTTTTATTTAAAAAAATATAAAAAATGTAAATAAATAAGAAACAACATATTAATAAACGACATAATGGTGCCGATTCTCTTGTACTCGTACACCGAACTAAACTAACTAAACTACCACTAAAATTCCTTACTTTTGGCTATGATAATCTTAAAGCTATGTAGTAAAACACAATTAAAATTTTAGGTGAAAAACTATTTTGCTATTCTGAATTTGACGTTTTTCATCTAAAATTTTAATTGTCTAACTAATTCTGACCATTTTTAATCGCCACTGAAAATGGTGTGGAATATTATTAGTTGTCATGAACTAAAATTCACACGAACATCTCGACTTCGGGTGCAAAAACAGTACTGTACTGGATTTTTTTCTTTTCTTTTGCTTAGGTTTATATCGAAAATGGTGTGTCCTATCGCAAAAATAATGAATATTTCGAGCCCCTTTATGAAACCCTTATAATACCCCTAATACTCAACACGTAGTAATATTTTTTTTATTTTCCATACAAAAAGTGAAAAATTCCATATAAAACACGTCGAGGCTGCCCCCACTGCGCGCCTCCGGGTCTAAAAAAATTCACGGGTTAGGGCAAACAAGTATGTACAAGAAAAACACTACAAAGTGACAAATAACTTTGAATTCGGAAGTCGGTGTCTTGGTTTTTTAATTTTAGTTTTTTTTTGCCACCGACTTCCGAAATACCTACACAAAACCCCCACAAAAAAATGAATACCAAGTAAATTACAGTGACAGGAACTATTAGAATATCATCCACATATGCTAGGTGGGAAAAAATATGTATTATTGAAGCTAACTCAAAAACCCTTCTTCAGATCTTGACCAAATTTATATGGGACCATTTCTGAAGTATGCCCTACCAAACAAAAAAAGAATCATCAAAATCAATTCATAATTGGCGGAGTAATCGCGTAACAAACATACAAAAAAAAAAAAAAAAAAAACATACCGTCGAATTGAGAACCTCCTCCTTTTTTTGAAGTCGGTTAAAAAGCGATTTAGATTTAGAAGATTGTATTAGTAAGGAACCTGTGCAAGAAGATGAAAGCGATATTGAAGACTATTCCAATTTTTAACTACATACAATATAATAAAAAGACATGCGGCATTAAAATATTTATTAGAAATTTTAATAAGAAGATTGAAGATGTCCTGCCTAAGGATGCCCGTCGGGTACACTTCTTGACACTAATAAAGAAAATCTGGATATTACTAATTCAGCACCTGGAGAATATTAACATAGTGCCCTTATCAAATGTTTAAAAAATATTTTTCAACGACTTCCCATTCCACCCGAAGAGATTTCTTTAAATATAAATATTGATGGATTGCCTGTATTCAAAAACTCTAAATATCAGTTTTGGCCAACTCTGCTCTATATTTATATATAACGTATAAATCAATGACTTATAGGTATAGGTAACGAGAAATCAGAGGAATTAAACCTAAACTGACATAAATTAGGTACGAGTGAGTAAATTACCAAGTTCACATTCATCACAGGTGAAGTGGTTATAAACTGAGTAGAAGCAGCATTTTTCACACCAGATCTTCTTGTAACAATGATCTTATGTGTTCTTTATTCAAAACGGAGTGTCGAGGGCCGTCTTGCAAGATTTTTTTAAACTATATAGTTACAACCACGACATTTGTGAGACAACAAGTGTGTTTCGTTCCTAGGTCACCCTTAAGGTTTTTAAAGCTCGAAATTCCATTTTAGTCAAAAAGCGTCCGACGTCCAGAAACATTACCATTTTCAATGCTGACACCTAAACAAAAACATTAAAATAACACTTAAGTACCTAATAGCAATAAAAAATAACCGTCCGGTTATAGAAAGATTTGCGGAATTCTAATTCCAAACAATATGGCCAAACAATGGTTCTGATATTTACCATTTTTTAACAATATACGCCTATAACGGTTTGTTAATGTATTTGGGAATACCAACTTTGTCAAAATGGCGACTTTTCGTTGTACGTCTTACTGAAACCAACATTATTTTAAAATTCAAATATAAGAAAATGCAAATTTCAAGGGGCGTGTAAAATTTTTGATAAAAAACTTATTATACTTCACCGAAAATATACGTGCGCCATGCACATTCAAACACATTATACATCTTGACTTATTGTTAACTAACACTACTCAAAATTGATATCCTAGATAATATTTGTTACAAGAAATAGATGAATAACTTAACTTTATCAATATTAACCTTAACGAATGCAATGCAACACTTTGTATGAGCTTGTAAGATATTCACTGTGTACGTTATTGTCGTATTTGGTTCCATTAAGCGCTGATAGTTAGCTTCACGGGAGCAAATAGTTCTACGTAGTCCAACTATAAGGTCGTTATTGGTCAAAGTGGTGTTCACGAAGTCTACTATAGATATTTAATTAGGTAAAATACGCTTATAAATTGGGCCCTTTACCGTGGTTATAATTGCTTACTATTCCTTTATAGTCCTAATAAAATGGTGGTTCCAGGACAATTACTAGACCACATTTTGCTGATCACGGTCGCTCCCACCACCACTTCGCGCTCCGAGCTCTGACCCGAGCTCATCGCGCCAGACGCAGCGTCGGACTCCGACCCCGCATCACTCCCCTCTCCTTGGTTTTTTGTGTGTTGTATTTCCATATTTGATCCCACGAGTAAAAACTTTATTTATTGACTCAAAACAAGTGGTTCGCACTAGCGACTAATTATCTAATAGCTACCCATTAGTCAAGCTTACAACCTCCCTCACGGTGCGCCGCCGCTTGGAGGTTTGGGGTAATTTTTTATAGAGGATTTCTTCCTCTCGGTCCGGGCGGTTAAGCCAAGACCCTCGACCCCAGTCAAGGGCCAGAGACATGACCTTGACACTCTTCGGGGCTACGAGACCAACGGTGGCAGAAGGCTTCCTCCAGCCTGCCCGACGGCAGTGTTAGTGCTCCAACGCTGTTCAACGTGTGCTCTCTCCGAGTACACGTTAGAGCGTTCCTCCGACAGGATATTGGCATGCAAACAACGAGACCCCTTAGGCACACAGTACCTAATGGGGAGACATTGTCCGCATCCCAGGGTGCACCGTCCTGAAGACTGGCCTTCCCCCCGGACGCATCCGAAGGGAATTCCAACCCACAGGCACACGGGGAGGTTTCCTGTCCAAGCACCCCAAACCGGCATGCCTGTGTCTTATTTCTCGACTGCATGTAAAGCCAAGTCAGAAGCTCATGGCGACATAAAAACTCTGACACCAGGTTAGTCACTAACCACACGAAAAAGAAGAAGAAAGAAGAACAGAGTTTCGATTTTACGGATAAAGCATCGTCACTTTATCAGTTAGCATCCATATGTTCCAGAAGTACAGTTATCCAGGCGACACTCCTTGATCAAAGCTCTGGTTTTCACGGAGATATTGCGATAGCTAAGTTGTTCCTACTGCTAAGGTCTATACAGGGAGGAATTTTTCGTCGGTTATTTCGTCGGTTACTATATATTGTACTTTTCTATGAAACAGCTGTTTTTTTTTTTAATGACTGACGAAAAATTTCAACGGCGAGGGGTTTAGAATCATGTACTAAATCCATGGTATCAGTTTTCGCGTCGATGTCCCTTCCACCCTGTATATGCTCCAACCATATCTTGCCTTCTGTGCCCCAAAAAACGCAGCGAAAGTGACCTCTGCTGCCACCGAAGACGCCGTGAAAGTAGCGATGTTTCGGGCCAACCAAATTTAACTAACTGTCGTGCCATAGTCTACGCGAAGAAGACGAAGACTGCTATGATTTCATACTCTAGCATGCAGTGTGATATGTACCTTATCCTATAGCCAGATAATGTATTCGTTGCTCGTAAAACAAATTAAGCAACGCGTTCAATGTCATTGCTAACTGATGCGCACGCGACGATCGTTGTGAAATGACGCATCTGCGACAAATTAGAACCAAACATTAGAATTCCGCGTGTCGGAATTGTAATGTTTGGTTCTAATTTAGCGCCACGGTTTTAGAGTTCTTTATTACTGTTGCAATCTTTTCTGAATCGTTACGATTTTCATTTCCAATTTTAATAAGTGGTACTATGATTCAAACTGTTTAAATCAGGTTTCACACAATTCTGCAAACAATAAAGTCTTTGTTTGCAGAATTCTGTCTACCGCAAGTTTTCTTTATGTAGTTTTAAAGAAAACTTATTCGGTCAACAGACAAGAAACAGCTGTATTGTATGATTGTTTGAAATACCAACTTTATTTTATACGTTAATATTTGCGTACTTAAGTATACATTACAGGCTTGCCCTCGCGCTTGTAGATGTAAGTAGATATACATAATACATTTAACTAAAGGAGACACTTGGTTTTCTTTAACCTATTGAAACAGCTTTTTCAACCGACTTCAAAAAGGAAGAGGTTCTCAATTCGGTTGTATGTTTTTTTTTTTGTATGTTTGTTATGCGATTACTCCGCCAATTATGAATTGATTTTGATGATTATTTTTTGTTTGGTAGGGCATACTTCAGAATTGGTCCATATAAATTTGGTCAAGATCTGATGAGGGGTTTTTGAGTTAGCTTCAATAATACATATTTTTCCCACCTAGTATATGTGGATGATATTCTAATCGTTTCTGTCACTGTAATTTACTTGGTATTCAAATTTTTGTGGGGGTTTTGTGTAGGTACCACAACTAAAAAGTGAAAAATAGAAACTTATTCACAAAAAATAAAACCGACTTCCAAAAAAAAAACACTACAAAGTGAAAAATAACTTTGATTTCGGAAGTCGGTGGCAAAAAAACGAAAATAAAATACCCAAGACACCGACTTCCGAAATCAAAGTTATTTTTCACTTTGTAGTGTTTTTTTTTGGAAGTCGGTTTTATTTTATGTGAAAAAGTTTTTTAATAACATTGCTTCCTTAATTATTATATTACTGTATGGCACTTGATATATAATACTGTATATCTACATAAGATTTCATAACATTCCAATTACTTTACTCATAATGGATGTCGATATTTTTGTATGCAGAATCGTGTAGTAAATATTTAAAATTCCTTCATACATACCGTGGATTAAAGAAACAACAAGTTTAGATTACATAAACTTTAATCAAATTTATTGAAAAAAAAACAAAACAATTCGAAAGTAGTTATAATGTTACAATATTAAGTAAAAAAAAACCATTAATACAGATAGTGTAAATAGGTGCGCAAGAGTTCCAGACAAATAAGGTCAAGATTACACTTAGCCTACCTACGTGTACAATTTCATCAATGAATGGCTAGACGTTTAAGAGGATTCAATATTCGAAGGTCCTTATTTTTGTCTGAAAAATATCTACAGGTGAAAATTCGGCGAGACAGCTGTACTGAAGTATGATTTCAGCTGTTGGGTAACTTGTTTTTTTTCGTAACAAATGTTTCATAAGCGTCATCGTATTTATAAGTCAAAACTGGAGTTTGATAGTTGGAAACTACAAGCATATAAGAAATATCAGTGTCATTGATCGTCATCCACAGCCCTACTTCACCCACTCTTTGCATATAACAAATCCCAACGCTCCCTTGCCAGCCCCATTCAGTTCCTTGCCGCGATGGCAACAATTTCGTCCGCCCATGTAAATGTATGTAAATGTAAATATCTAATAGGTACAACTTTTATGAAATAAGTAAAATGCGAACAAGTTATAATAATTGTATTTCTCTAATTTTCTCTAATCTCTTCAAACAAGCAGTTGGCCATGTCAACAGTAACAATTTTCAAACGTGAAATACAAAAATTCTGATATCATCAAGCCGGTGACTAAGTGTTGAACGCCTTTCACAACGATTAGCAGACTATAACATTCTCACTAGTGACTCATTTACCTGCGTGGATAGGATCATAATATTAGAATGTTTCTTGATGTGTAAAATCTTTCATCTCGCTTTCTGGCAATCTGTGGGAGTGATTTCGTGAAAAGCAACGGAAGTTTGTAACTCGAAGCCGGGGAAGCGCGTGCTATTTGATTTGACCAATGAGCACGCGCGGCGTGTTGGCAGTCAGAAACGACCTTGACAAGTCCTCGCCCCTTTAATGTTGTTTATTACCTTAATGATGCTTATTGTCACGGTCAGATGTCAGATATTTACACATCATATGCGACTATTCTTATGCTCACTAATTTTTTTACCTAAATAATAGCATTTATTTCACTTTGTAAAACCTTTACTAATTCCTCAACCTTGGAATAGTTGTGTAGGTAGGTAAATACTAAACTTATTTTCTGCGTTTTTCACCATGACTTAGGTATAACTATAATTTAAAAAACGGTAGAAGAATCCCCACCGACCCTTGCTCGCAGAAGCGCCAGCCCGCGTTTTGCTGAGAAATGTAGACTTAAATTCCCCGATTAATAATAATGAGTCATCTTTGATCCAGCCTGTCCCAACTTGCTGTCCTCCCGCCAGCGACGCCCTAAGCCGAGGTCCGTACCCCACAGGGGGTGCCCTTAGCGAACGCTCGCCTAGTTTTAATTTAGAATAGTTTTGCCCCTGGCTGGAGGCTTTGAGTTAGTAGCTTAAGGCAGCCGCAAGATTGACCGGTTAAGTAGTCCTCAGAGGTGAGCTACGAGATGCCCTAGACAAAAAAAAAAAAAAAAAAAGGTAGAAGAATTCTCGGATTTTCGCAGGTATGTAACTTGAACTTGACCCGCGAAAAATCTAGTCCATTGATGTCCTCTAGAAGTAAACAACACAAAACTATATAAAAACAACACCACGTAACTGCATTGTCATGGGAATCCTGACTTGTTGATCCTGACCTAGCATCCTGAATGATTCATTCATTGTATTCAGTCACAACTCATTAAACCAGAAGCATAAATTAATTTTGAAAAAAAAAACAAAGTCATATTTGACTTGACTTCTGCAACGTCATTCTTATATGCTACGTCTGTTAAACAGAAGAATACCTGCTGGATAACATGCTGCTATCAAACAGATAACACTCGGACTAGGTGTTAAAATTAGACTGTAATCACAAATCCATCTAAGCATACGAGTAGTAATGACTAGAAAAGAGCCATCGCTGACCGTCACGATGTCGTGACGGATTTCTAATCTTCATCGTCAATTAAATAAAAATAAACGGTTATTTGTCACTAAAAAAAACATTAAAATATGACAGACACTAAAAGTCACAATCTTACGATGTATGTACTTATTATAAAGATCTGATCCTAACACCTCAAACTAGACCTAGGCCTGTGTTTTGGGGGTCAGTGTTCAGTCATGGGTTAAGTTAAAACAATTCAGCATTTTTAGTGCGGAGTGTCGCTACTATAATTGACACGCAATTTATAAAGGTACAATTCCATGCTGCCATGATAGTAGGTATCTACTTACTAATTTCAAGCTGCCATGATAGTAGGTACTTACTAATTCCATGCTGCACTGATTGTAGGTTTTTTACCTTAGGTGAATGTTGCCCTGCTTGAGCGGCAGTCGATGTTATACATACAATGAAATGTAGCCACATCTATATGTTCGGTAATGTGCATTGATCGCCGACCGTGACACGCGACGTGTGACCCCGGCCCTGTTCACACTCACCTTACACTTCGAACCACAACTGTTTAGGGCTATTACAGCATGTCAAAGTGTCTACTGACATTCAGATTATATGGTTTCCTTCCTTTCTGTCTTAATGACATAACATAACATCACACCAGTAGTCTAATTGTTTGGCAAAGGTGAACTATAGTACACCCACATTTTGCCAGTTATGATTAAGTCCCATGTAATAGGGGGCGAGACTTGACATCAACCGGGCACAAATCCAGACTCCGGGCTGTTACCCAAATTTTAATTATATCTGCTATAAAAATTGGATTTCAAACCCTGAAAAAGTGCCTTTGAGGAAAAAACAGACATTTTTGTGATAAAAAGGGATCGTTTTTAAGTTTATTTTAATACTAGCTGTGCCACATGGTTTGACTTGCATAATTCTCGATCCCGTGAGAATATCGGAATAAAAAGTATCCAGGGCCTCACAATGCTATTACAATGGAGTTAGAATGGTCTATCATTGATTTCATAATTGTTGATTTTGACAAGTTTGGTAATCTACTAACATATTGGCGTTATTATGACTTTCCAATGGTCAGCCACTGACCATTGAAAGAAATGGCATCTATTGGTAATCTCGTACATAATGAAAAATGAATGACTGACATAAGCGGTAATCTGCTAAAATTTTGACAGTTCCTTTGATCAAGTGACCTACTACGAGAAAGTCATTGTGCAGTCATTTATTTTAATTCGTTACGAGTATCGTGTTTGTGGAATACAATGATCAATCAATGGTCGACAATTATGAATTACGAATTTTCAGCAAAATGACAATGGGATCGTGTTGGAATGACGAATTTATAAAAATAGCAGATTTGGGCCCCAGGTCATTTGCCAAATTCCATCAATCAAATCTGTTCTGCCGTGAAAGCGTGACCAATAAACAAACAAACAAACTCACTTTCGCATTTATAATATTAAGTTAGGATACTAGAATTTAGAAAAAATGATTTAGTTTCATATCAAAGCAAATCGTTCTAAAACCCATTATTTTCTTTAGTTTTTGTTTGTGATAATTATTCCAATTTTCGACTAATCTACCGATTTAAATTTATTTTTATTTGTTGAATCATAAATTTACCACAACATAATTTCTTTTAGGTACATAATTATTTACATAAAACTTCTATCTATACTAATATTATAAAGAGGAAAGATTTGATTGTTTGTTTGTATTGAATAGGTTCCGAAACTACTGAACCGATTTGAAAAATTCTTTTACCATTAGAAAGCTTAGTTTTCAGGGAGTAACATAGGCTACTTTTTATACCGGGAAAAATAACGGGTCCCGCGGGAATGACCACGGGAGCGAAGCCGCGGGCAAAATGCTAGTAAATTATAAGTTGTGTAATTAACAAACAAAATTCACGAATTTACACCACTTAACCAATAAGAAATAATAATAATACGAGTAGCATTTATTTATCAACATGAAAAACATTTATCACAAGTTTGATTATCTGACACCGGTACGTGAAGATTATCTTGTATTCCAGCATATGGTACGGTACGTGAAGATTATCTAGTGTGGCAATCTCTAGGGGAGGCCCCCCTAGTTTGCCACACTGTGCGGTTCTGTGCTTGACTTCTCCAAGTAATACCCGCTATTCTTTTAACATCGGCGTCGTCCTCCCACTTATCATTATACTAATATTATAAAGGCGAAAGTTTGTGAGTGTGTATGTTTGTCTCTTCTTCACGCTAAAACTGCTGAACGGATTTAGATAAAATTTCGCACACAGATAGTTTATAACCTGGATTAACACATAGGATTTTTATCTCGATATTACCACGGGATCTAAACTTATACGAGTGAAACCGCGGAGCGCAGCTAGTAAGTAATAATTCCAGCCTATTATTATGGCACTGGTAATGTCCCCGACTTACGAGTTGAAGGTCCTGGGTGTGAACAAAAGCAGGTGCTTTACTTTATGTAAATAATTTCATCACCACTGCTCTCAAAACGATGCACTCTTCGAAGACATGTGACGTCTTTCAACTCGCACTGGGCCCACGTGGTAGAGTTAGCCCACTCCCTCACGAAGAGAGAAGGTCTGTGTCCCAGCAGTGGGCACATTATAGGCTGATTATGATTGTCCCACAGCTGGGCAAAGGGATCTTCTCATACATAGAAGAAATAAAAAGGTAGCACAAGAATAAAAATTAATAAATGTCGCCAACCCTAGATATAATGGTGACAACGAATAGGGCAATCTTATGACAAGTTAATAGTAACTTGACTTACAGGTATTGACGTGAATTATGTCGTTTACAAGGTTCGAGTAATGAAGATACAGTCATTATGTAGATCTGAACGGAAGTGTTGGATACTGTGACTCTATTTGCTGTAAATATCAAGTTGTCCCTTAATATCGGACTTAAACATAACTGGTGAAATGTGGGGGTACTATATAGGTACACCGCCATTTAACCCTTTGGTTGGCTGAATAAAAACAGCTTATGAAATCACTTGAAAATTAGGGAACATATTATATTATAGTGAGTGACCTTATTGGTGATGTTCTTCAGAAAGGCAGGTGCGTAGTACTGGCAACCGGCGTGCGTGTATGACCGTAATCGAAGCAAAAGGAGTATTTAAGGATCATAGCATGTGGTGTTCTATAATTTCTACCTATCTCCATGGCAAAAAGGTGTGAATTTATGTATGTATGGATGTTGAAAATTAAGAGATTTGATTTGAAATCTGAGGGGCGATGCCTGTATCTCTAAGAATCGACCGAGCTCTGCTCTTTTGAAAATAGAGAATGCTCATTTAATAGTCAAACTCAAAGCATTTATTTCAATCAAACCATTTACAGGCACTTTTGAATTGACAAGGGGTCGGTCAGTCAAAAATATGAAGCTAGTTGCCCATTCCAAAGCGTAGTAGGTACCTATGGAGAAGAACGGGCAAGAAACTCCACGGACACTCTTTTAAATAAAAAAAAATGATACAAAATATTGGTTACGTCATTCACTTTGAAATTATGCATGTGAGAACAATGTAGAAAGACGTGCACGTTCGTAAAAGCGTCCGTAATAAAAATAATAAAAAATAAAGAAACATTAAAAAACTTAAAATAAATTAAAATAAGCCATGGCAGCTAAGAGATGACCAGTTCCAACTGACGGCGCCCGTTCACGAACATGACGCAAGGATCAGCACCATTCAGCTCAACCATTTTGAAGGGAGCTAAATGATCCAACACTAGTATAGGAAAGTTCATACTAATTCAATGTATAGTACTTCCTAATTCCATGCTGCCATGTCATTATTCTAAGGTAGCCATCTTGTTCTAAACTTTGGGCGACCGAGCTCTCTCGGGTGAAAATACGGAGAAAACGAATTTTCTCAGGTATGAGACCTAGCTGGATCGTTTTTCGCCCCCGTAAACCCATTTGATGCAACTTTCATCGAAATCGTTTTCGAGAACGTGATTACATATAATATATATATATATATATATATATATATATATATATATATATATATATATATAAATATATATACAAATATTGCTCATTTAATAGTTTATCAGGATAATCTCAGTCTCAATCTGTCAAAAAAACCTCTAATTTACCTGCATTTTTGACAAGTTTTTGATATTAATTGCGACTTGAATGTGAACGTTTTATAAGTAAGTACAAAAATAATACTATGAAAATGAAATCAGTGTTTTGTATGGAGAATTTTAAAGAAGTTGCATTTTTCATACTAACATTTTGTGCTACTGGGTGGGATGACATACCTAATAATATATTAAAAAGATTTAAATACCTACTTGCCCCTCCGCTAACACACATTTTTCAGCTAAGTTTATCTACAGGAATATTCCCAAAATTACTAAAAAAAGCTGTGATAACACCAGTATTTAAGTCTGGAGACAAAAGCTGTGTGAATAACAACTACAGACCCATTTCTGTGTTAACAGGCCTCTCAAAAATTTTAGAAAAAATCATTAACAGTAGATTGACAAAATATCTAGAAGATAATAAACTACTTTCAGATAGTCAATTTGGTTTTAGGCCCAAAAGATCAACTAGCCAAGCAGTACACAAATTGACTAATTATGTCACTACCAATCTAGATAATGGTATGCACACAATTGGCATTTTTCTAGACCTTGCCAAGGCCTTCGACACTATTTCATGTTCTTTACTTTTGCACAAGCTTGAAACACTTGGGATAAGAGGAGCACAACTTCAATTATTTTCTGATTATCTTAGCGATCGTCAGCAATGTGAACACACAACAAGTTCAAGTACAAGTACAAGAAAGAAGAAGAATGAAGAGAAGTATGTACAAGTTCTGAACTTAAAAATAGTTGTTTTGGAATACCACAAGGCAGCATTTTGGGCCCCACGTTATTTTTAATCTATATAAATGAACTATGCCGCTTGTTACTCCAAAATGGTGTCATAATGTCTTATGCGGATGACACCGCTCTATTGATCTCAGCAAAATCAAGAGTTGAGGTCTATGAACATACTCAGAATGGTTTTAACACTGTGTCAAATTGGCTTCATAATAATCTACTAACATTAAATACAGATAAAACAAAATACATTTTATTTACAATGAGAAATACTAACATACCGCTTACTAATATAAACATATACGCACATAATTGTAGTACGTACGCTGACACTGAGTGTTCCTGCCCCACTTTAGCTAAAGCTGACCATTTAAAATATCTAGGTGTCACTATTGACTCCAATCTAAATTTCCGTAAACATATCGAGTTACTATGGACTAGAGTGCGCAAATTAATATATGTCTTTAAGAATTTGCGGAACATAGCCGACTATAAATTAATTAAACAGGTTTATTTCGCTTTGTGTCAATCCATTCTTACCTATTGCATAACTTCTTGGGATGGTGCTGCAAAAACAATTTTACTCCCTCTAGAGCGTGCTCAAAGAGCAATTCTAAAGGTTGCTACCTTTCGCCCTTTTAGATTTCCTACACACCAGCTCCACATAGCATGTAGGTAATGTACTAACAGTACGGCAATTATTTATACTAAGCATAGTACTACACCAGCACACTGCACTTCCTTTTGACCCAGTACCCTCCGACAAAAGAAGGAAGGACTTGGTTTCCATAAACCCTCAAACTAGACATGCGTTTGCTAATCGATTTTAAGTATTTTTAGGACCTTTTCTGTATAATAGGCTCAACAAGTTATTAACCTTCTATAGTGTAAGTTATAAAACATGTAGTAAAATATTATCAGAACATTTAGCGATACTAAATTACACAGACAGAAAAACTTCTAGAAAATTTGTCATGATGATAATTTATTCCCTCGTAAGTATTTACTTTTGTATATTTACATAGGTTTAGTTTTAGATAATAATAAACCAATATGCTTTATTTTTCTCATAGTTTTTAACAGATTATTTTGTTAGTGTTCCAATTTAATTAAAATGTTAACTGATGGCCTGAAACACAGGTTTGAATTAACCTAGGTCGGGCGGGTCGCTACCTAACATTGTAATTCCATACCATGACCATGATTACTTGCACCTGTTCTTAACATATATTAGTTTTAGTTTATTTTTAGGCACTATAATTATTGTTTGGATAATATTTACTTACTGTTGACTATGTGTACACTTCTTGTAAACGTTTTATTCAATAAATTATTATTATTATTTTCTTATTTTATCAACCATGAATACTAATGTTATAAAACTTTTATGCACTAATGTTTAAAAACTAAGATAACGTATGCCACCTAGATTAAGCGACAAAAATAAGTTTTGGCTAAGTTTTGAAACATATAGTGGTCATTTCTGCTTACAAAAAGAGGAGTTATTTTTAAGGTATTTTTTATGTTTATAAAACCATAAGTAATAAGGTCTATGATGGTCATTATTCGATATAATAGCAAGCAATTGGTGAATATTTTAAATCATAGAAGTGACGAGGTTCTCTATTTGTGAGAAAAACACGCCAATTTCATAGGTGGGCTCAATATTATTGCGCTTCTGCTGTAAAGCTTAAGTCAGCTGTTTTGTTTGGGTGGCAAAATAATAACTACCAATCTTTATTTTGAAAATAAATGTATGGATTTCAGGAAGCAGGGTGTCATATGCAACTGTGGTTATGGTTAATTCAATAAATCACAATATTGTTTTAAAACCTTACTTTAGGTTAAATATTTCCAGTTAAGGCTCGTGCAGACCAGCGCGATGCGACGGCTCGACGCTACTCGAACAATAGCCGGTGTCGCGTCGCGCTGTCGCGTCGCGCTAGTCTGCACGAAGCTTGCTAGTGGTAGGTACAGTAGCTACTTATTACTTCTTGTAGTACGTACAAGGCAATGACGTAAATTTCTAGAATTTTAGTGCGCACTATTATAGTGTTATTCTTACTTTAAGATAAATAACATTTCTAGGTATTTAAAACAACACACTGTTTTTATTTTGCAGCTCAAAATACTTATTTGCGTAACGGTATTTAAGTCTCTTAGAAAATAATTAACTACTTAATATTCCTAACACACATTATTTTATAAAATACCGCTATTCTTTTACATAAATTAAAAATAGGAAAGGTTTTTTCTTAATAATAAAATATCGTATGTTTATATTAAATACCAAGCCATTATTGCCCCTTACCTATTGCAAAATAAAATTGTAAATTTATTCTTTTATTAACGAAGAACCACCGTTTAGGATTATTATAATAATTGGACCTTTAATTCATTAGGTATTCGTTTAGCTGTTTTTATAAATGTTTTTGTAATAAAAAGACCACACATCGAACATGTTGCTACGTTGAGATAATGAGATGCGCATAGAATAAAACCTCCGAGCTTATCATCTTCCGCGGCTGACCACACAAGACAACGTGCTCGGAGTGTTTAACTGTACAAATAAAGTAGGACACTTGGATTTCCCAATCACGAGCACCTTAGTAGAGTACCCATCTAATTTTCCCGTCGCCACTAAACTGAAGACAATAAAGTCGTTAAATTTAAAAGGAATACGTCTTTTATGGGCATGGGCGGGTAGGGGGGGATGCATAGTTGGCAGGATGTCGTCTCGGGCGCAGCGCAGTGGGTTTTCTGAAGGCTGCGGCGCGTGCCGCATGCCAACACCGCTGGTGACCTCGTGCGACCCTATTAAAACAAGATACATCGTGAATCTCACGTAGTCACCAGAAGACATCATGAGGTTCATCTACACGTGCTTGTGCTTCGCATCTGTGCTGAAGATCGTTCTGCCGGCGCCGGCGAACGGGTTCGTGTTCCCGGATGAGAGGAGGCGCGAGAAGAAACTGGAGCCAGTGATCACTCCACCCGTTCTGCCAGTTTTGGAACATTTGGAGCGTGATCCGAGTACTCTGCTGCCCCATGAGAGGCGGGCTCCGGGACCTAGTCAAGTTAAACCGAGGTTCGGATCGTTTGGCGGAGGTTTCAACGTAGCTCCCTCTGGGAACGGCGGTTTGACAGCGAGTGTGAGCAGCAGTGCGAGTGGGCTTGGTGCCAGCCAATCAGCGTCGCAGTCCTTCTCGTTCGGATTCAACGAAGGCTTCAGCGCTTCGCAGTCCGCGAGCCAAGCGTCGTCGTTCAATGGTTTTGGAAGGTCAGTCACCTTATTGTGTACATAAGAATTTAGATGAATGGGATTGATGTAACATTATTATAATAAGACCTTTTTTATTTTTGTGTAACTGTAAGTTTCGTTGACATATACCTACCTACAAATTCAAAGTCAAATGACTGCAACTTAATTACTAAATGCAACTTATTTCGTAATTTACGTCAAGGTCTGTGTTATCAAAATAATTGCAGTTTATTTTTATAATTAATGCACTTTAATTAACGGTGTCATCCCTGTTGATATTGTTGGATTGATTTCAACTGGATGGTGTTGTCAGTTGTCACATTTGGGACAATGAATTTGACTACGTACTTTTTTACCATTATTATGTATTTATTTGTGGAGCTAAAACAGGAGGTGACAATCGAAATAACAACAAACAAACAATGGCTACTTTAAAGACATAGATAGGTAGGTACCGTGGCTTTTCGTGCGTGGGGTAATAAAAGCCAGTAAAAAAAATTGTCGGGTTTCCCAAATGTCAGTCAACGCTTCATAGACTTACTTGTACGGTATACGGACATGTGTATTACATACCTACTTAAGTGTTGTTGTTCATACTTACACAAAAAATGCGTCATTACGATGATTGTATAAAGAGTATCACTTCTATACAACTTTGAATCAATTTTGAAAAACGTTCTGTCCAACTACAGAGATAAATAACAGATCGTTATGATAATTTTGATAAATTCAAAAAGTATTGGAATTATACAATACTTTTAAAAACGTTGCCTCGAAAGGGTTAAAAAGGGTTTTGAAGGTTACAACGGGTTGGCCGTTCAATCGGTCACCAGAATAATAAGGCTAACCCAAATTGATGATTGGCTTTCAGCTTCTTGGGGTTAGAAAGGATTACTAATGTCAAGCCCTACGAGGTGTAACATGCTCACGACTTAACTCTTAAGTGGGGTGTTACGTTCCTTGCTACATATCAACCGAAATCTTGATGTCTACCAGTATTTTTGAGATGGGACGGTAAGGGCTGGTACCTTAACCGTTGTAGCTACAGAAAAAGTTCTTAGGAGACTCTCCTTAACTTTTTCAGTTCCTGTTAACTACATTCACAGACTTTGGAAAAATGGTAGGATTTTTCCCAAGTCTGTGAAAGTAATTAACAGTATACAGTCAGCTAGAGAAACTTTAATTGTCACTTTTTATTTTTATGATGCCAAACGATGCAGTTTTGTATAAAAATTAAAAGAATCTTCTCTTCTGAATACATAGGCTAGAGTACAAAAACCACAAATAAAAAAATCTGCCTTTTATAGTGCTAACCCTTCATTATGAGGGCCATGTTCAAAAGTATTTTACGGGCTCTGGAGCCAGTCCTCTTGATTCCAGTTTACGGAAATATCTTATTGTTATTTGAATACCCAAGATTAGGGCTAGGCTCCACATTACCGACATCAACAATATTATTAAACCAGTTTTTATATTTTCCAGCGGCTTCGGCGGTAGCCAGGCGAGCAGTCAAGCGGCTTCATTCGGTGGCTCTGGCCTGTCAGGGTCAGGTGCTGCTTCTTCAGCCTCGGCTCTCGGCAGTGGGTTCGGTGGAAGTGGAAGCCAGAGCGCGTCCTCGGCTTTCGGCTTTAACTCCCTAAACGGCTTCCAGCAGCAGCAACCCGATGTGAGTTGAATTGTTTTGAAATTAAGTTTAATTCACTGATTAAGTCTTTTGATAGTCAGCATAAAACGGTTTTACATTTAGGATTAGACGAGAGATTCATACAGAACTAAATACATATAATATTTCATTGCGAATATCGCAACTTATCGTTAACCCAGAAGCTCAACTCGACGCCGATACAGCACGAAGTCGCGTTCAATGGAAAAGAAGGTCAAAGGTGGCTGACCCCAAATATTTAGGAAGAAGAAGTAGAAGATTAGTTTGCTGCTAGGTGCTTATATGAATTTAAATAAAAAAACAACAAATTCATTAAAATATAGGAAGGTACTAGACCTTGTCGCCATTCGATAATATCCTTCTTGTCTTGAATAAATAACGTAGTTGTGTCAAAATCACTCAAAATGAAAGTTGTAGAAATTTCAGTCCGTGTACGAAATTAAAACCGAAATTAAAATTTTAAATTTAGATTTTAGTTTATTGTAGTCTCCATGCAACTCTCAAAATTTTCTAAAGAATTAACATTCTAAAAACGATTTATTTTCACTTTTCAGTTCTTCGGCGAAAGCCTCTTAGATGTCAGGTATAGAGGAGTCCCCAACTTCCCCTTTCCCAATTTTGGGGGCAGAAGCAAGGGGGTCGGTGCTGCGACTTTCCGAAGCGGGAAAAGTGGCCCCTCATCAAGAAATAGGGACGACTTTCTGGCGGTTCTTGTCTCTGATTAAAGACAAGGAGTAGCACTGTAGGTTAATTGGAAGAATGGTTCATGAGGGAAATTAATATAAGGGCCTTTACATAATTATGTGTGCAAAGAAAGTTTGACTGTGAATTTAGATATAGCATCCGCTGGTCGTTGAAGTTCGCGAAAAAGTCGTCATGTGCTTTAACTGTAAGTGACATAAATATTTTTTTACTATATAATGTATATCCTGCCACTACCATGTTCCTCTGACTTATTTTTTGGCGTAATTATATATTTTTTAGGGACATGGTAGTGGTAAAAAATATATGGACTAGTATCATTAATAACCAGGGGAAAAAACAGAGAAATACGTTAGTATTTTTCTGTTTTTCCGCGTACTCGTAAGAACGCCAACGACCACGTGACCGAGTGTCCTATCTAAATTATTTTGCTCACAGTAAAACGTATGATATACTTACTACATACACTATAATTACGATATACGACAGCGAGTTGATAGTCGCCTCGACTGAACGTAAAAAGGTATCATGTGTAAAGGCCCTAACAATTTGCTACGTGTAATAAGTATGTACAGTCATTAACAAACTATTTATTTTTATCTTAATATCATTGACCTAAACTTCACAACGCCGCAATGCAGTTTTAGCATTGAAAAACAATAGATTTTTTTAAGTTAAGTAGAATTTCAGGCACTTTTAGAAATCCTTTACCAATTCAACCAGAAGAATTCGACGCACATAAATTGGTGTTTTCGCACTATTTAAGATTCCAATTCAAATGAGATTGCTTCATTATGTAGGAAGTGTGCCATAAACTTTGTAATTGATTGAAATTAGATACTTATGTCATCAAAATTAATTTGGAACAGGGTAGGTGGTGACTAATTATTACTGGCCCTTTGGCTTTTTAAATAATTTGGGCAGTAATCTTCTAAGCACTGAACACACTTCTTATGATCTACCTGCATAGAAATAAGGTCTAACTTGTAGACTGCGATTTATTTATTAATGTATTATTTAAGTTGTGTTAATTTAATATTATTTTGTAAAATAAATATTGTGTCCTAAAATTGTGTTTTGTACCCGTTTTTTTATCCATTGTTATATTTATTTTATCCTATCTACAAGCCCAAATCAAAACAACACAACACTTTTGTATGCCTCAGCTATGTATATTAAATGATCTATGTTACGTGTCCCTTTAACTTATATGATTACACCATTTCCCCAGAGGTTAACACTTGACATAGTCTATGATGAACCTTAAGAGACGGCTGCGTCGTAGTTATGTTTAAATGCAGCAAAGACGCCATATCCTTTTTTAAACCCTTTAGTTGAAAACTAGAAAGAAGGAGAGAAAGAAAACCCTATCCAAAAAGAATGAACTCAGCAATAAAATTTTCAATAGGTGGAGCACGCACAAAATGGTTTGTGATTATCCTTTAGAAACCGCTGCGACGCGCGACGTACTCATGTTCAATAATGTTGCCATAATCCCTTCCGATCCCTTGCTTTAACCTTTAACTAACCACATATAACCAGTCGAGAAATTACGAAGTCCATCCAAGACTAGTGAACTGAGCAATAAGGTTTTCAATAGATAAACGCTCATAATCAATAGTTTTATTCTGCAAACAAAACAAATGTCAAGCTAAACTTTAAAGTAACTATTGCCCTGTGAAAAAGCTCACCCAAAACGAACAGCTCTGAAAATATTGCTATCAGAAAAGAGGAATCTGTTGATACTGATTGCTGCCCACCCACACCCACGGACACTTTTTAGTTTAGTAATTAGGTAGAGGTACAGTACCTATGTAGTTTGTGTTTGTGATTGAGTGGGGTGTTTGCGTGTGATTGAGTGATTGAGTGGGGTGTGTGTGTGTGTGTGTGTGTGTTGTATTTTAATATATTATGTATTTCTCTATGTTTCTCTGGGTTTTTGTGGAAGATGGCAATAGGCTATAACTTAGGAATGGGACTTCTCCATAATTGGCGAAATATGGGTTACTATACCTACATATTATAGATACTCATCTGGCTAACCCTTCGGGAAACACATGGCTTGATGTTTATTTATTTATTTATATCACAATTATAACACAAATTCATCCAAGGCGATGTTATAAATTACAAGGTCTGTAACACTTTTTTTACAAAAAATAAAATAAAAATAGCCTGTAAGCAAAATGCCAAAGAATTATAATATGCTTACATATTATTATAATATCATACTTCTTTCAAGTATTATTTGAGCCATTTGCATGAATTTCGGCAGGTTTTGCCCAAATATATCCTCCGATAATGTTATACCGTACTATAAAATAACCGTAAAATATTTAAGATAATCATGAGGTCTTCGACGCCTACAAGAATATACTCTGCACAGTGAACGATAGCTTGTTCCGGATAGCCTACTCAGCGCCTACATAATATTCCTGCAATGCAAACTATGCAGTTGCTCCTATAAGATGATCAGGCAAATGGTATTAAACTTCATCCACGACAACGTAACACATCACGAGAGTATAGTCCCTGAGTATCATGAGTTATCTCACTCTCTTTTAACCAGAGGCCCCAGAAAGAGGGTAATGTTTTTTCATATTAAGAAGATAGAAAAGAATTGAGGATCGGCTTAGAGCAATGAGAGATCCGGCCATCGTGAAAATTTAATAGACTGTGTTGATATAAAAAAATATATATACAAGGTGATTGGAAGCTGGGTGCAAAGCTTTAAGGCAAAGATAGTACAGACAATTTAGAACCATTTAAGCCATGGTTGTCTTGCCACGAAGTCTTACCATTTTTTTTAACCTAATTTTTATGTTTTTTTTCGATTATTCCCAAAATTTTAACTAAACTGCTTGTTATTGGCCAAATATAATGTTAAATGAATTAATTTTTATTTTATTTAATTAAAGTAATGAGTAAGCAATCTAGCAAAACAATTATTAGGCTTCTTTGTCGTTAGACATTTTGCTTACAGACATTTTAAGTTCACAAAAAAAAAAAAACATAAATACTTTTTGTAAACCTTATAACCTTAAAAAAAAATAGTAAGACTTAGATAAAAAAATTGTAAGTCTTCGTCTAGGATAACCATGGCTTAAATGGTTCTAAATTATCTGTACTATCTTCGCCTTAAAGCTTTGCACCCAGCTTCCAATCACGTTGTATATAAGTTAAATACTAAATACCTCTTTTATTTATTCGACCCGGTACTGTTAGCGCTCGGCGTTGTACCTACTGTACATTCCACCACGTAAATATCGGAAAGCCCATTGCCATCAACCGGGCATAATTCCAGATACCGGCCAGCTACTTACTGATATATTCCTGACCAAGGGAATAAACTAATCCACACGCCAACGAGAGTCTGCATTTTCAAACATCACGCATCTTCAATAATTTACGACTTAATGGCCTTTTAATATATAGGGGTTAGAGAAAAAAACTCCTTAGTCTTAGAGCCAGGCTATATGGACCTAAGACTAAACAAGAATTTTAAAAAAATGGTACGGGCGCAGGAAAACGATGATGATGAGTCAAAGAGCCATCACCATATTCACATTTTGCGGTCTGTAGCTACATTCCCAATGTCTGATTTATTCTCCTAAAGACTAGGTAGGTATGCATAAACAAGACTGGGCATTATAATCGTGTTTTATTCTTCCAAGCAGCATACAAAAAAAAACAGGTACAAGTTGAAGATGTATCTCGCGTCTTCAAGGACCATGGAACCGGTCCCGCCCGTCTTGGCTAAAAATATCCTAAGTATAAACTTTTTACTGTATAACCTTACAAGTAGCCGCAAGTATGTTCCGCTCGTTGACTCTGGCTACATAATAATATTAATCATCTTAAACACTATATGAACTAAGAATTTAAGACTTTGGTTGCAAAAGGTACTAATACTCTAACTGGGGCCAATTCTACTACTTAACAAACGTATTGTATTTTATATATATGTGATTTTTTTGACAGATTTGCCATACAAAGTCTGTCAAAAACTCACAATGGCAAAACCATTGCAATGTTTGTAAATAGTAGACTTAGGCCCCATTGCAATTAGAGTATTGCAAATGTAACATATTTTAATTATACTCGTCGTCAAATCTCTTAAAAACCTTCGAAGTATTTTTAGACGACTGCCCAAAAAGGAGTGTAATGTATTCAGGGTTGTTATAATAATAATAATAATAATATAAACTTTATTATCAGGCTTCAAAGGCCCATAGCGTGTTAGTATTACAAATTACTTAAATCTATGTCAGTATAACAATTACGCACACACACAATCATGTGGGCCTCTACTATCTCACGTATTTGAATACCGGTCTGTGTGCCGCCATCCAGTGAGATATTAGAAGGCCATCCACCCTGCCGGCTGCAGTCGCCACGAGGCTGTTGGGGCTGTCACGCACCCGACGCGTCAGTGATGCGATTCGCAGACGCAGCAGCGAACCAAAATCCGGAACACGTGCGTCCGCGAACATCCCCGACGCGCTACAGAAGCGCGGCAACCCCAGCATTACCCGGAACGCGTTATTATATTGGACTCGTAGAGCATTGTACGAGCCCTGTGTATAACTGACCCACAGGGCGCACGTGTACAGCGACTGGCAGTAGGCCCTGAACAGTGTTATTTTAACCTGTCGCGTACACCGTGCGAACCTGCGGGCCAGCATGTTACACCGGACAGCCAACGCTCTACGTTCCCTCTCTAAATCGGCGTCATCCGACAGCCTCTCGGTGACCCAGTGTCCCAGGTATTTAAAACGAGTCACTCTTTTCAGCGGAACTCTGCCCAAAGTAACCGGTGGAACAACGTCATATACTTTACTTTGCGCCCTAAACACTAAGAGCTCGCTTTTAGTGGAGTTGTACCTGAGACCATGAGTCACCGCATAGTCTTCACAGATTTGGAGGAGCCTTCTTAACGCACTGATCGATGGGCTCAGCAACACCATATCATCCGCGTAACTAATATTATTGAGACATTGCCCGTCAATGGAGCAACCGATTTGGGTGTTGCTGAGCTCACATATCAGCCCGTTGACATACAGGTTGAAGAGCCTGGGTGAGCTAAGCCCCCCCTGCCTCACGCCGCACTCCAACCTGTACTCAGCAGACATGGCACCTGCCCATCTAACGTAATTGGCCTGGTTGCTGTACCAGTACTTCAGTACAGCAATCATTCCCCCAGGAAGGTTAGTGTCATGGGAGAGTTTCCTCCAGAGGCAATCATAAGATACTAGGTCGAATGCCTTAGAGAGGTCCAAAAAACACGCATATACAGGTGTTTCTCTTGCTGCATAGTATTGGACAGTATGCTTGAGACAGAGGATCGCTGTTTCAGTTGACAAGTGTGGCCTAAATCCGAATTGGGCGTCATGTAGGGTGATATATTTATCCAGCTGCCTGTCAATCAGACCGTCCAAAACCTTCGCAACAATGGTCGCTAGGGAGATAGGCCTGTAGTTGTTCTTGTCACTCGTATCTCCAGTCTTGTTCTTTATTATAGGAACGACAATCGTTTTCATAAGGTCCTCAGGAAGATACGAGTGACTCATACACACGTTAAACAAGAGAGCTAAGACACGTGGTAAGTGCTTACCTGCATATCGTAGGTGTTCTATACTTAAGCTGTCATGTCCAGGAGACTTACCCCGCTTCAGGTCCTTTAAGACAGACCCAACCTCCCCAGCGGTGAACATGATAGGCGTGCCCTCGAACCCCTCTCTAGCATCCGACCCACCCGTCGATGGACCCAGCGGTGACTCTGTCCTAAACGAAGCCATAAATAAATTGGCAATAGCCTTAGGTTCGCTTACGCCACCGACGCACACTGGCAGGCACGACTTGGGATTCAAGCTGTTTGTGCTGCTTTCCAGAAACCACAAAAAATTTTAGCTTCTTTTTTTTTTTCTTTTGTTATGACAGTTCCCGTCAATTCCCGTGACCAATAGGTTTGCCAAAAGATAAGCCAGTCTATTGGGCATGCTACCAGTCAATGTGGAGGGGTATTTTGTTGATCTCTTTTAGTTTAGGTATGGCTAGCTAAAAGCGAATAGCAAAATATGCTTCCATTGATAATTTTTATAAAATAATGTTGCGGCATTTAGTATCTTTCGCGCAACAAATGCAAAAAAAACAGCAACAAATTAACATTCAGTACAGAAACAACCATTCAAAGACCAAAAATATCAAGGATTTCCCGATTGTCCCATTGAATTGAAACGATCACAAATGCCTACATGGAATATTACGTAATTTGACTACGAACAATGCAAACTTGTCATAAATTGATCATCGCTTACAATCAGGTTGTTCCAATGACTCACAATTATTTGGTCTCAGCACCAACCTTCTGATATTTAAACCATCCTTAAAATACGTAGTACCGCATAAAGTGCATACTAAAATAGGTATGAAATACGTCACTGGTTTATATGATCAGCCTAGATCAGATTTTTTAGATAGCGAGCTGAATCGATAAAATGGCAGGGTTGTTTTTTTTTTTAGTTGGTATAAACTGTTTTTCTTTTAGAACGTAAGTACTATATTTTGGTCTAAGACACACGTATTCAAAATGAGTATGTCTAAACAAGGACCATTACGGTTAGTAGTTCAACGGTTTTCGACAGGGTTTTGCAAATGGTTTTTAAGTGCAAGTACCCTAACGAAATATGTTCCAGCCTTTTCGGAGTCCATAGAGGACAAACAAACAAACAGACATTGATTTTTATTTATAAAAAAGAAAGATGTATTTAAATCCTCATCCTTATCCTTACATATTATAAAACAAAGTCTCGCCGCGTCTGTCTGTCTGTCTGTCTGAACGCGATAAATTCAAAAACTACCGAACGGATTTTCAAACGTTTTTCACCAATGGACGGAGTGATCGATACGGAAGGTTTTTGTGTATATTTCATTAAGATTTTGTGTAAATTGGCTGAAATATTACGATTATTGTCGAAGATGTCGGAAAAAATCATGCCGACTGGGAGGATTACGCGCCACTTAACTCCGCGCCGCAAATTAATTTTCTACAGAATTGTAGATCTTAAAAAGTTCGACATATAAAATTGATATTGCATAATCTATCTTTTAAGGATGACCTATAGTAATAAGTTTTATCTTTCCAATTTTTATAAAAATTTCGTTCATTGTTATTTCCGAAGCTATTTTGATCGGTATTATATTTATCCTTATCCATTAAAATATGTTATTTAAATTGGGAATTTATTCAGATTAAAATATGGCTTGACATCATATCATTAAAAAAAGAAACTTTAAAAGATATCACAGATTCAAAATAACGCGTAACAAAATAATTATGGTTGACGGCAACACGGGCGCAGCGGTAGGAGTCAATGACTTTTCTCGGCTATTAGGTATATAATCCCGGTAGTACGTACCCGTGGGATATTTTCCGACATCCACGCGGGCGATGCCGCTGGCAAAAGCTAGTAAGTAATAAAACCATTGTATACCTACTCATACCAACAATGGTTTTGTGATGAGTGTTTCAATTCAGACATCATTTAGTGATGTGATGAAGTAGTTCCATTTATTGGTTTAGATAAGTTTATTTACCATGAATTTTGTCGCGATAATAAGGTTCAAGATTTCCGAAACAATTATAAATTATATGATAACCGAACACGACTATCTCGTGAACTAGACGTTATATACTTGAAAGCGGAGTTCATACATCATAACCTCGTCATTTTATTAGGGTTCCGTACCAAAATAGTAAAAAACAAGTCTCTGTCTGTCTGTCACAGCTGCTTATTTCAGAAACTAGTAATGGTAACGTCTTGGTCAGAATAGTTATATAAACAATACTTCTCTTCTAACATAGCAAGTGACATGAATTGAAAAAAATACTGTTATTTTCATTGCAAAATGTAATGCTACAATGGGAGCCCAAATCACGCATCGCGCAAGCAGCGTTTACCGCGCGACTAGCATATATACAACGTCTCGAAATCAATCGTTGGGTAGTAGCCCACCAGACACAACACCTGTCTAGTCGAAGGATCCTCCCTTTTCTATGGAGGATGAGTGAACTTTACACCCTGTTTCTCATAGCTCATACCTCTACATTTTAAATGAGGTAACTAGGTCAAGTAGCGTATCATACTCGTATGAAAGGGCTTTATGTGAACATTACAAATCATACTCAACTGCAAGTAAGTTTTTTAGTAATCAGCAAAATCCTTTACAAACAAACTTAATTTTGCTGTTGAAAAAAAATTACTTTGAAAATAGAAAAATATATTTTCTGCCAAGGTACGGATCCCTCGGTGGGCGAGTCTGACACGTTCTACGCTGGTTTTTTATTTTTATTTTTGCTGCAGTTATTTTTCATATATCATTGAAATAAGTTCTTTTGACGATAACGATAACGACACGATATAGTCGGACTGGTAGTTTCATAAAATTACTACTAAACGCCTTTACACTGTGTCGGTGTATTTTTATTTCTTCAGGATTACAAACTATTGCGCAATAATGCTTAATACGATATTTAGGTACAGATATTTTATAAAACACATAAGTAATCACGCAACCAGCATCGTTATCCAAAAATTAATCCAACAGTAAAAAATAGTTTGAGCAAGATCCAAGAAAACACAGAAAACAATAATTATTGTCTATCATAGACAATGTAGTTAACGGTATCGTCGCCGATATTAACTGTCGTGCCGATATCGGCGGACGACACAGTGCACTTGTTCACTGCCATTATTACCTCGAATACACTATTACATTTTTGGATGCAAGATTTTGCTGGCGTAACGTGACTATTTGAGGCTGCTGTGGCATACTGCATGACAATAAACAGACTGTTGGTTACATCTTGTCGCATACCGATATCGTCCCGATATTGTCGGCTGATATCTTTGTCGTACAAGCTGATGATATGTCGATGTCATTATCGTCGCAGAAAACGGCTAATAAGAAATTAACATCTCTCCAACTCAAACTCAAACCATTTATTTCAATAAAACCATTTACAGGCACTTTTGAATTGTCAAGGGGTCGGTCAGTCAAAAAAAAAATGAAGCTAGTTGCCCATTCCAAAGCGTAGTAGGTACCTATGGAGAAGAACGGGCAAGAAGCTCCACGGACACTCTTTTAAATAAAAAAATTGATACAAAATATTGGTTACATCATTCATTTTGAAATTATGCATGTGAGAACAATGTAGAAAGACGTGCACGTTCGTAAAAGCGTCCGTAATAAAAAGAAAAAATAAAGAATCATTCAAAAACTTAAAATAAATTAAAATAAGCCATGGCAGCTAAGAGATGACCAGTCCCAACTGACGGCGCCCGTTCACGAACATGACGCATGGATCAGCACCATTCAGATCTACGGGATAAAACAAAAGCAACAGACATCTTGACTAGAATTGACCAGCAAAATGCTGGACACCATGATGACATGATGAGGAAAAATTATGTAAATTAGTAAATGATTGGTGTCCCAGAAATGGTAAGCGGAAAAAAAGAAAACAACAAAGGATATGGGAGGACGAGATAAAAGTTACAGCAGGCCATAACTGGAGAAGAGTGGCTCGTGATAGAATTCAATGGAAATAGCTAGAGGACGCCACGAGGCATGCTGAATTGAGAGACATACCTTAACAACATAAAACAGAGAGAAAAAAAAACGAGTTGCACTCCGGGACTGCCAGCAGAAGTGAAAACTTGAATATCAACGTTGTGCATTTTTAATATTTTTGGAATGTTTAAGGAATAATTTTGCACCGGTCTACTCTCCCTCCGTCTTACGAATTTTCGATCAGGTCACGTGTCCTGACGCGAGTTAACATTGTTTACCCATCACAAAAGAAAGTGCACAACTCCGCTAAAGAAGTTTTCACTTCAACAATTCAGAATAAAGAAGCTTATGAATAAATTAATTCTAATTCTAGCTATAGCACTAGTTACTTCGTAGTTAGATTACCTACGTACTAACAAAAACCCGCAGTTTATTTTCCTCAGAATTGCGATAGCAAAGTTATCAGAAATAGCATGACCTTAGATACCCACACACTAGTTAGGTATCAACAATTTACTTTAAATTAAGTATTCATTTCATTTTGATACCAAACACTGTTAAAGTTCGATTGACTCAAATTAACTGCGAAAAATTATGAAGATTCTTTCGTTGATTACTTTAATCATCTGCATGCTAACTTTAGTTACTGGCAAGCCACAACTAACTACGAGCCGTCCTACCGCCGTCTACTCCTATAGATTACCCCTGTAGGAGGTATTTGTGTAAAAAAATGATGTATATATACAAACACGGCCTCAATAACGTAAGTGCGATTCATTGTTGATTATAATTACCGAGCGAGCGAAGCGTCTCTGCTTCGAGTCTGGCAAAACTTGATTTCCTCTGTCAGTTTGTTGGTACTCCTCTACAGGTCGTATTTACAACCGATCTGTACGAAACTTGCAGGTTTTACGACTTTATTGGTTTTTTTTTCGTCGGGCATTTTTGATTGGAGTGGTACTCCCTCCTAAAAGGGGGGACAGAGTTATCACTCTGTTACCACGTTCGCTTAACGTAGGTATTTTAATTATAATCGGACATGTTTTATATGATTTTAAAGTTTTTTTTTTAAAGTAAACAGTGCTTATATACGTTTATCCATCGTATTCGGTGGATAGAACAATCTGTTATCAACGGTCTGTTAGTAACGGTCCTGTCAAACAACTAGCTGACAAGACGTTATTGGGACGGTTATTTTAACTTTTTCATACAAATAGCTATCCGTAGTAAGCGATGATAGATAACGTGGACTGATAAGATTCCTTAATCTCTGATAGATTATTGGGACGTTAAAATTAGAGATAGATAGTTTTTTCTATATCGAGTATGCCGAAATTGGTTATAGATAGGTAATTTGGTTCGGCCATTAGTCTCTTTTCTGTAGTCATGAGGATTTGCCACTATTTTTTTATACATATAAATTGTATCAAGTGGAATTTGAGGCCTGCTTAACCCACCGCCATTACCGCCGCGTCCTCGTGGAGGCGATCGACGATGGTGATCTCTGGCGTCCGGCCCTGGTCCAGGTCATGGTACGGAGCGAGAGGGCATGGGAAGCCGTCACCTCCTTCTGCAAAGCAGTAATGCTCGCGAAGGAGGAGGCGGAAGGCGCCAGCCAGAGGAAAATTTCGCGCCCTCACGCCCATAGTCGCCGCAGGAGACGCCTTGGGCATCGGGAATCCCAGGCCGATTCCCGGCGACCGTAGAAACGGGCTTGCAGACGGTGAGTAATGGGTAGCTCATGGTAAGGACCAAGCCCGGGTCGACGGCGCGTTGTCTTCCACGCGCGCCTCAAAAATATGTCAGCACAACTGACGGGGTCCGCTAGGGCCGATGTCTGCCAGGGTCACGGGAAAGTCTGAAGGGTTACCGTGGCCCCTGGAAACACACGGGCAACTGAAGGAGCACGGGTGGGTTTTAGTCAGTAAGTCTGACACGCCCTCCCGTTCCGCCCAGAGCAGGAGAATTTTTAAATAATTTCCCAAACAAAAAAAAACCGGCCAGATTCTTGTCGGACCACGCACAATGAAGGGTTCCGTAGTTGGGATGAATTTATCCCAAGAACAAACTTAACATTGTGGTTGGAAAACATGTTTTCCCATGCGGAATGTATGGGAGAACATGTTTTTTAAACTGCAAATTAAGTTGGTCGATTTTTACCTACTCGTTAATCTGTAAAACCTACTTAGCTGTGACAGTTTTCCTTTAAACTTCGTTATATATAGGTATTTAGGGGTACGAGGAACAGGGTGTAAAGTTCACTCATCCACCATAGAAAACGGAGGATCCTCCGACCAGACGGGTGTTGTGTCTGGCGGGCCGACTGCCCGACTGTTGATGTCGGATAGTCTTATAAATGTCGTTCGTGCGGTAAACTCTAATTGCGTAATGCAGGATTTGTCTACTGTCGTGACATTTGAATTTCTAACTACAACGGTTTTGTTGGTAGAGGGGCGGGACACTTGACTCTAACGAAAATTGGTACTTTAAAGCTTGATAAGTCACGAACGGTTTACTTAATCAAAAAACAGTCTTCGCAAACCCCAATTTTTTTTTTTTTTTGGAAGAGCTATCCAACGTTATCCCGCACTATGGGAAGGACGAAAAAATAAAATTATCATCTCCACTTTACATGTAGGGGAGGTACCGTAAATAATTGTTTTTTTCAAAATTTTATTTTACGACTTTTTTGGCGTCGTTAACATGTATACTCATGCCAAATTACAACTTTCTAGTACCAATAGTTTTTGAGCTAAGCCGCGGACAGACAGACAGACAGACGGACATGGCGAAACTATTAGGTTCCTTGTTGACTACGGAACCCTAAAAATGGTACTGTTGATGTTTTTAAATTTTATTTTGATGTAAATAAAAAATGCCTTATGTAAAAAAATATACCTACAATTAGAAACTATTCATACGAGATTAGGATGACTCAAGGTGCCTAATGATAACGGAATACGCCTTATTTATTTCAATGTCAACGTCAAGCAAACAACGCATCAACTATGACCTACACTTAGTTGTTCCGGGTCTGGCCGCGTAAAATATGCTGTTTCGTTGTATTTAAGTTTAATTTATGTTTACTGGATCAAACAACTGCGATCGCACTAACCGCGGATGACTTACTGACAACCATTGAATCTCGCAATTCATAATTTACATCGGTAGCGCCATCTGACGGGTTTAGATACCTACTGTACTCCATTACGAAAGAGCTGTGGTTCAAAGGAGACCTTTATGTTTCTTTTTGTTGTGGTATACGCATTACGCTGACCCCACGCGTTGGCCCCAACGCCACGAGTCCGTATGGATCTAGAATTAATTAGCACGGCCAAGTTTGGGTACATGCTAAATTATCTCCATACGCACGTTGGACGAGTAGTGTTGAAGCCAACATTGTGACCAACGTATGGAGCCAACACGTGGAAATAACAGCAATTCACAACATCATCACAATCATGAAGTTGATCCATATTGTTATCGGCAGTGTACCAGATCTTCCAGAAAACTCGATAGAAAACCCTCAAGTTACACACAATTTAATGACAACTTCACGCTTGACAACATATTATAAATTGTGACAGTAATTATTAGTTATATTAGTCATATTTTTATTTACTACAAAAACACGGTAAAAAATTTAAATATAAATTTTATATACCAGCGTGGTAAATAGAATACCGTGCTCTTATAGTTCCTACCGGGATCATAGTTTTAATGAATCTATATAAATCAATTGCCGTGCGTTAGTCTCGCAAAAACTAGAAATGGCTCGACCGATTTGTTTTTTTTAGGTTTCCGTACCTCAATACAAAAAACCGGAACCCTTGCTTTGCGAGGATCTCAAATATATTTTTTTCATCATTTTAAAATGAATACTTTTAAACATATTTAAGAAAATTGATGAAAAATTACCTAAAATTTTGAATAAAATACAGAAGATTGTCCTTTAGTCATAGATTACAGGAAAACCCATAAGAAGTCTATGATCTTAAAACAAAAAAGGTAAATCTCTCAATATTGTGCGTATTAACTTACATTTGCAGTAGGAATGTAAGGTTTTTCAACTACAATGTTAAGTTTGTTCTTGGGATAAATTCATCGCAACTACAAAACCCTGTGCGTAGTCCGACACGCACTTGGCCGGTTTTCTTTTTGTTTAGTTCTCCTCAATACTAGGGTTTAGGAGAAAAGAAAATTACGAAAAGAAAATGTGTCGGTGTGTCATGTGAAAATAAATGATAAGAGGAGCAATGATGGGGAGTCTGTTTACAAGAGATGGAAAGATTGATGAAGATGTGGAAAGGAGAGTAAATGTGGGAAATACAGTGAATGGTGCTATACATGCGATTGAAAAAGGTTCGACTGGCCGTTCACAATGGTGTGCTGGTGCCTACGCTTATCTATGGAAGGGAATATTGGGTGTGGAAAAAGAGGCATGAAAGTAGAATAAATTCTGTGGAAATGCGTTCCTTACAAAGCATGTATGGCGCAAGTATGAATGATAGGCTGAGGAATGATGTGATAACGGTGCGGTTTAAACCGAATTGGGACACTGTAATGGCAGCGTATGCATGTAATAAATACATAAAATATAATACAAATTTAAAAGAGTTTGCTTAAATGATTTGCTTCAACAAGGCAGAGGTGAGTGAAAACGCCGGGAGAGGACTCCCTAGAAGGACATAAATTGACCTTGCTGGTGATATTCTTTAGAAAGGTCAAGTGCGTGGTACTCGCAACAAACGCATGCGCATATGAAGCAAAAGGAATACGCAAGTATCGTAGCAGGTGGCGTTCTGTAGTTTCTGCCTATGCCCATTTTGGGAAGAAGTCGTAAATTTATGTAGGTATGTATGCTTCATAGTTTGAAAAATTCGTCTAATCAACAAGGTAGATAACGCAATGAACCTGGCTGAACTGTCTAAATTAATCCGATCAATAGTCATTTTGTGTGTGATAAGCAATTATCCCAGAAGTTTTTTTATCATATATTATTTTAAACGAGCAATATATGTATATAATATATATTTGTAATCACGTTCTCGAAAACGGCTCTAACGATTTTGATGAAAGTTGCATTTAAGGGGTTTACGGGGGCGAAAAATCGATCCAGCTAGGTCTCATATCCAGAAATAATCGTTTTCTCCATATTTTCATCGGAGCAGAGCTCAATCGCCGAAACAACAACATAACATCACGCCTGTATTCCCCGAAGGGTTGGGTAGAGGTGTACCTGTAGTACACCCACGTTTCGCCAGTTCGGTTCGTTTCGGTCGCCCAAAGTTTAGACATATTATGGCAGCATGGAATTAGTAAGTACCTACTATCATGGCAGCATGGAATTAGTAAGTACGTACTATCATGGCAGCACAGAATTACTGAGTAGGTACCTACTATCATAGCAGTAAAAATTAGTATGTACCTTACATGGAATTAGTTTGAACTATCCTATACTATGAGCATTCTCTATTTTCACCCGAGCAGAGCTCAGTCGGGAAGGTACTAAAGGATATACGTCAAGTTTTAATCACACTTCATCAAAATACTGTTTTTCATCACAACCCCTCGACATTATAAACATAATATTCTTATCATTTCCTGATAAGTATGCAAGTAAAGACAAGACTTCATTCAGTGATAGCTAGACAGTTGCATTTATAGATGTCTCTGTTTATTGTTATATTAATAAAGATTATAATTTATATTATAATTTATTTTCTCAGTATAAGTCTCGTTATTTCTATCACTTCATCGGAATATAGTGAGGAGTATAAAACGAGGAACCAAGACTATACTCCCGTAATATATGGCGCAAATTTGCAATGAGGTCGAAACTTGAGGTAGGTACCTTATTTATTCTATTTCAAGAATATATTTTATATCCTTATTACGTAGACTTAGCGATATTAGACATGTATGTGAAAGAATTTTAAATAGGTACGTACACACATAATATTCGCTCAAGTTCATCCTTATTTGCTTTTTCGCATATTCTTGTTGAATATCTATTAAAATAGATATCTTTGCGTTCATTTGGAGTGCCAGTGATCAATCGTACTCGTAATAAACCCATCATCCGCCGTTCATCTACGTGTAGGTGTATAGGTCTCGACAACCGATCTCGTTTCACGGTGAGCGACTTTTACAAAACAATTTATGTTAATACAACACTTTAGTAGAGTGCTAAAATCGACATAAATTAAAAACACGATATCCATTCCAATTTTAACGTGTTAGCTAGCCAGTTCTTTCGTGTTAGCTATAAAAAAATTAATAAAAAATGATTCAAAATTATTTAATGTTATTAGTTTTGTCGGTTGTTTTATGTTTTGTAAATGGTTGGACAGTGTTTCCTTTGCCGGATGCGCCTGCGTCGGTACCGGTAAAGCCTACTCCAGTGTTTCCGCGGTTACCAATAGCGTCTTCAAAAAACATTTTCTCTCCAAATAATCTCGTGAAGCCTACTCCTGTTCTGCCGCGGTTTCCAGTAGTATCTACAACAGCCAAATTTCCAAATAAGTTTAATGTATTATCGAAGAGTGTCAGACCTGTATTATCTACACAACATGTCAGCGTGCCATCATCAGATCTGCTTCCACCTAAGGTACTTATTTAGTTAAACCCGTGCGCCCGATGGGATTTCCTATCGGCAAAAATGACGTCATTCCATACAAACTTTCTCTATTTAACCCCTATATGAGATGAATTTTCTAAAATCCGTCCTTAGTGCTCGCACTTCTTTGGTATACAATGTTTATGAAAGCTCATTCATCATTCGGTCATTTGTTCAGAATCGTTTACTGAATCTATTTCTGTCATTTTTAATAAACGTAATTTTATATCTCAAATATAATTAAAACTATGTAAATTACAGTCGCAGATTAACAATAATATAAATATTTGCACACCTTAGTAGGTAATGTACTTTATAGTTATTTGTAACACCTGTTTTATACCTACCTGTATTAGGCAAATAAATAATTTGATTTGATTTGATTTGAGTTCCACAGTACAGTCAAAAGAAACCAAAATGGACGAAGTACCTACTACGCTCGACCTTTATACGTGTTCGATTATGTGCGTGCGTAGATTTGTAATGTGACCACAATTTTCTCCTACAATCAGTATAACTATAATTTAATAAATAAACAATGCACAGATAATGCAATCCACGACGACGCGCCCCACTCCGCGATTACTGTACTGTAAGCTGTACTTCAGTACGGGGCGGAGCGGAGTGGGGTGCGTCGTCGTGGATTGCACTATCTACATATATGATGATAACATAATATTCTAATTGGGGTATTTGGTGGGTGCGGGAAAGTCTGGCCCCTATATCGTGGCCCCTGGCAACGTCCAGGTAACTGAAGGAACACGGATGGGTTTTAGTCAGTAAGAGTCTGACATGCCCTCCCGCTCCGCCCAGAGCGGGAGAAGTTATTTGATAATTTCCTAAAAAAAAAGGGTGTTTGTTAATTCCGGGACATGTTGTTTATGGAATTCTTGTGCTAATTTTCAAACTTTGTACCCAACAGTTTGAGCCGTGCGTTGTCCGTCACTGAATTTAAATTTTAATTATGTAGATAATCAGGTTATTATAATAGGGGTTAAAGTATGAAATTGCCGTTTTATTGTAATAGGTACTTCGAATTGACATAGAACCTTCATGGTTTGAGATTTTTGAGTGATTTTTTTTCACATGGTAGGTGAAGTTCTTCTTTTAAAAATGTGCAACATTCGATTATCGACTTTCAGTTGTTTTTTTTATTCAGCTTAAAGACAAGAAAGATGGATACTTCGAAAATTCGAGTTATTTTTTAATACGAGTTCCGACGCGGAACTAAAGCGGCAGAAACAGCTTGAAATATCAATGTTGCGTTTGGAGAGGGGACTGCTAATGAACGCACCACGCTTTCGTGATGGAAACTTTGATTTGAAGAACGAACCACGTGGAAGACCGCCCACACAGGTGAATAACAATGAATTGAAAGATATGGTGGAAGCCGATCCGAGCCAAACTACACAGGAATTAGCGGCATGGTTTAATGTTACCTTACCAACAATATTGACTCTTTAGCGTCAAATCAATAAAATAAAAAAATATGAGAAGTGCCTCATGATTTGACTGATCTGCAGAAAGAAACGCGTGTTGAAACTTGTGTTGCCTTGTTGAATCGATACAAAAAATTAAGGAATATTATTGGATCGAATTGTGACATGTGATGAAAAGTGAATTCTTTACGATAACCGTAAGCAAAACAGTGTCCTAAAGCAAAGCTTAACAATAAAAAAGGTGGTCTCAGCATGATGTTATTCACTATAGCTTTCTCCGATCTGGTCAAGCAATAACGGCAGATGTCTACTGTGCCGAACTCCGAACAATGATAGCAAAACTAGCAGTGAAACAGTCCCGACGCATGAATCGATCTTCACCATTATTGCTCAATGATAACGCGAGACCTCATACAGCACGAGAAACCAGTTTAACTCTACAGGAACTGCAATTAGAAACCATTCGTCACCTTCCGTATTTGCCAAACCTTGCTCCAACGGACTACCATTTTTTTTGTGATTTGGACAATTTTCTACGTTATAAAAAGTTTTCTTCTCAGGAGGCAGTACAAAATTCTTTCACACAGTTTGTCGAATCTAGATCACGAGAGTTCTACCGCAAAGGCATATATGACCTTCCTATTAGATGGCAGTAGCATATAGATAATAATGGTCATTATTTAGAAATATATATGTTACTTAAATAAAAATAAAAAAAACGAATATCAATTTTTCAGTACAAATCGGCAATTTCATTCTTTAACCCCTAATATTAACTATTTCTTAATTTTTCAACTCACTGTGTATCTGTGTAGCATTTCTAAATGTCAATATTTTTAAATAATTTGCGCTTAAAGACATACAGTGTCTTAAGTAAGGTATTACGTCATTAGAAGGGGAGATGCACGGGTCAAATCAAAAACAGTAAAGTAGATAAAGTATGTAATGTTGTGAATGTTGCTCAATATCTTCTTGCCTTGACACTACTGAACAAAATATAAATCATTTAATATTTGTGGAGTTAAGCAGCCCCTACACCTACAATGCGCAATATGATTAAATCCATCCTGCATGCTTAATTTGCATTTAAACCTACGCATGTTTAGAAAAATAAAATTATCTTTATCTTTTATCTTCAGCTCTTGCACTCAACCGATCTATTATTTTTGCGCAAAAACATTGACGGCCCTTAAGCTTCAATGTTTTCGCGTGAGCAATGACCTGCGCAATACTTATCCTACACGATGCAATTAAAATATGGTGCAATAAAATTAAAACTCGCTCAAACTTTAGTTCAATCATTGCGCAATCTTCAATAACCCTAAACGGTCAAAAACGTTGCGCAATTCGTGATATCTTTGCAAGATAATTGATCGTTTAGAGCCACCAAGAAGCGTAGGCACTTACTTGTAACAGTTATAGGTACTTATCTCTTTGACCACAGTGAACTTTAACTGATATTAATCACACGTAGACAGATACGTATGAACAAGCACCTATTTATAGACTGAACATAATTAATTCCCATGAGTACTAGTACCCTAATTACGTAATGCAAAATCAATCCGAATCTGAATCGTTTTGAAACAGATTGCTAATCCATTGCTCCGTAAGTTCTAAAAAAAAAAACTGCAGAGCAACGTAAATAACGCAATGAATGTTGTTGAACTGTCAAAATGAAACAGATTTGTCTATATCGTTTACGAAAATATGTTGCGCAATTAGAAAGCTGGTCGACGGAGCTCTGCTCGGGTGAAAATAGATAAACATATCATCCAGGTATACCAACGTTGTATCACATTCCCGAGGCTGTGAAAAATAGAGAAAAAGACATTTTCGAGATATGAAACCTAGCAACAGGGTATTGCAACTTTCATCGAAATCGTTGAGAGCCGTTTTCGAGAACATGATTACAAATTTATAAATATATTATATACAAATATTGCACATTTAATTGTGTAGGGTAGTATATGAATAGATTTTATAATATAGATTGTCAAACACCACCTGTCCGAGTCTATATCTAAGCTAGAGCATCTACTGAAAACAATTTCTATTACCAATAAAATAATAGAAAGTACTATGGCTATTAAAATTTACTAGAACTGATAGGTTTTGGGGGAAATCGCCACTTCACCACGCTTAGTAGGTAATCGGAATAATTAAGTAGGTATCACAGCCATTGGTCTTCATGAGGGAAGATTCTGCTGATAATATCTTTTAAAATCTGTTATTGTTTTACTAAATTTATCTTCGTTTCCATCCTTACAGACTGGCTAGCAAATAAAAATACTTCTACCTAAGTATTTTTAATTAAAAAACCACTAACATTAATAAAACGAATTTTTGTAAAACATCTTCAAAGTCACCCATCAAGTTAAATGTGTACCTATTAATTATACAATCTGGTTAAATTCAAGGTTGCCAAGTATTATACTTATTGTAGTATTATTATCTGGTTGATCCTCAAAGAGTATCACAAACATACCTATTACGATCGTCTCAAAGCTGGTTTTGGCTAGCTGTTAATCTATCTCAAATATTATTTTATTATTATTTTTCCTTTAATTAATTTGTTATTATTTTTGTGAATGTACATATTAGGATGTTTGGCAATCAATCATATCCATAGCTCGATTCAAATTATTATTTTATTTACCTAAATGTTTTATCGTCTCAAATATTGCAATGATCCAAAGACTGCAACTATTTAGTAGGATGTTTTGAATCTCTATGTAGTATCTGAATGACATCAACTTTGCATCTAATAAACAACTGATATAATCTCCTTGTTTGCATTTAAATGCACCAGTCGCAATAATCTGCTCCACATTTGCTTCCGTGACTCTGTCCAGTGCCTGTTTTCAACCAAAAGCTCGTTGGTGTTACCTCACATATAACGCAATGGATAGCTAAATCCTTTTATGGCGAATGTTGTTCCTAATGATTAATATTCTACGACCACTCATAAAGTCGAGCATTGTTGGGCAAATCTTTTTCAGGGTTGTCGCTGCCAATTCAACTTATCTTGAAGTGTGTGTGTAAGTCGAGCATAGGTGTAGGGTAATAAGACACGTGAGTGAAAAGCCATTTATTTATGGTAAATTAATGTCTGATCGATCAATGTTACGATTTGGGCCGGACCGCCTTGTCACAGTTGAATAAGGCGCGGGACATACGGAGATTGAGACCACTCTCCTGATCCGTAGCAGGCGGACCGACGGTCGACTGTGGGCGGACAACGCCCTCTTCCAGCCGCCGTAAACAGGTCCTTGGATCTCGGTCCACCACCCACCATCCAGCAGGACCCGACGTGGCGGTGCGTAGTGTTCCACACGCGCCCCTATTTGGGCAAGAGGTGGTGCGCAAAAGCGGGCCGATACCAGTCGGGGATCTTGGAAGGCGCAGATCTCATGATCCCCGGTCCAAGTGTGGAAAGGGAACATCGGGGTGGTTTTTAGTCAGTAGGAGTCTGACAGACCCCTACGCCTGCCCCAGGGTGGAGGACATCCATGAAGATTTCCCACCCAGGACCCAATAAAAAAGGCACTGGACATACGCAAGTGACGAGTGGCGCGGGCTATGCGCAGACGTGGCGACGGTGTGGCGCGGGAGTTGCGCCGCCCGTTTCATATTTCATACAAATTATATAGGAACGACGTGGTGCGGAACATACATACTCCTTTTGTCTCGTTTACGTTCATACATCTGGTCATACACGCACGCCGGTTGCGAGTACTACGCACCTGACCTTTCTGAAGAACATCACCAATAAGGTCACAATGGCGACGAATGCGCCGAAGGTGTACGCCTAATTAGTAAATCCTCCTTTCCACATGTTATAAGAAACGTCATAAAAATATCTGGTAGAATAAAAAAACATGCTATCCATATCCACATAAAACGCCTGTGTGTTCTTTACCTCGTAAACGTAAGCTGGCTGACAGCCATTCAAAAACCATTTGACTTACCCACCTGTCTTACTTATCCACCTTTTCTTATTTTTTTCAGACGGAGTACGTTCATCACGAGCCATGAACGACATAACTGATATCCTCGGGACCTACTACTTATACATATAATTCAAGCAATATCTAACCTTAACATCACACAAAATCATATGCAAAAATAACTGTAGATTTCATTTCATTTGAAAATATTTACAAATAAAATTCTGTATAAACTGTATAAAGCTTGACAATGGAATGCGTGTCAACAATTTTCTGGGTATTTGTCTGTTCGTTTGTCGCTCTGTTTATCATTTTGTGTATATGTTTGTGCACGCATCATTTTAAAAGTAATGGATAGGTTTGTTTAAAATTGTTATAATTATAGTTCATATTTTAGATACTTTTTGTCCCGAAAAGCAGAGTATTCCCACGGGATCCGCTAAATCACAAATCTCCAAATTATTGGTCAAATCTTGACAGTGTGATACCTAGTTATAAAATATAAGCCTAATATTGTCATATCATTCTTCTTCCCATCCCCTACTTCATCTTATCCCAAAAACTGTAATTTGGTAATGTGCAAATTGGAATCTTGTGGCGGTTAACAAGCAAACGCCAACAAGTTTTGCCGCCAAACACAATAGCGGCTCTTTAAAATCTGTTTTTTTGGTATTTTGTTCAACGTGTTTTGAAACATTGCGAATAATAAACAATGTTGCCTTGCAAAAATACTGTGTTTCCCGACTTCAATGTAAACGGAACTCTTGGCACAGCAAATTAACATAATAATTAAGATGTTTTTTTGCCAAATACTTTGGGAATCCCCACAACCTCCATGGAAATTCTAGCATCATTGTCTTGTACAGCATAAATTAATGTTTTTCATGACGAATGTATATTTATTTGACGAATTAAATTACACGTTTTAGTTCTGTACCACAAGTGTATTATTATTGGTTAGTTTCCGCAGGGCTGTCACGTCTATTAATAGCAAATTGTTTTGGCAAGAAAAAAGATATCACTTTTAATATTCAGTGTTAATATGTTTATGGTTCCTTTATTATTTTACATTGCAGCCTTTTGGGGACTTTTCAATTTTTTTATGCAAAATGAGCTTTTCCCTATTTTATTATATTCTTGTAAATCCTACAAGTTTGTATGTTTGGATGTTTGTTACTCAATCGCGTAATAACGGCTGAACGAATTTGGCTGAAATTTAACACACAGATAGTATATAACCTGGATTAACATATAGGATACTTTTTATCACGATAGTACGTTCCAGTGGGATAATTTCCGACCTACACGTGGGCGATGCCGCGGGCGAAAGTTAGTAATAAATATATTTTAGTACCAACTCGTATATTGTATTTAAAATTACTAGCTTGAAATAAATTCTGTAGATTAAAAAAACATTTTAGGTAATACAAATTAGCTTAATTGAAAAAAAGAAAATATTATTCAACGCTTATTTAGCAATAAAACTAAAATCATGTTTTTAACCAAAGTTAGTAAATAAGATTAATTCAGTCTAAAATGAGAAATTATGAGAAAGGTTTACTTTACTGAAACTAGACTATAGATAATTAGTCTGTTTTGTTGATAATTAATAATAAAATAGAAACAATTACTTCTTCATGATGATGCGGGGTTAATTGGCGATCACTCTTATCTTCATATTATCTATTCATAAGCCAAGAATACAGATTACTATGAGTATATTTTGTATTAAACTGCGTTAGATTAAAATAATGTATAATTAAAAGTAATAAACTAACTGAAAATTTCAATAAAGAAGCAGATTTTTGCATTTCGTATGGCTCAATGGCGGTACATAGCAGACTTACCTGTAACTAACACAACATCTTATAAACCTAGGATCCACAATAAATGATTTGAATATATAACGCTGGACAACAGTTGAATCAGATGCTTTTTTCAGCGGTTGATTTTGTTTTGTACTATATTGTCAAATTTGTTCACATTCGTGATTACTATCAGTCCAGAACGATTGAAAAAAAATTACTATTGGCTATTATTTTTTCTATTAAGTTAATGTAAAAAAATAATGCCTAAAAATGCAAATTCTGAAAAACAAACATCCAGCGAAACTTGAACACTACCAGAACAGTAAATATAAAATACTTTATGACCAGGAATCCAGAATTAAATGGTCTATAGGTATATTCAAATCACAACCGTGATTCTTTGACAGTGGTAAGAAATGGCTATAATACAACAAAATTGACGTAGGGTGTCAATTTCCTTAACAATAAATTTCCCTGGCTGTACAGTCATAGACATAAACAAAGTAAAAACTTTCCGGGACACTGAACGAGAAGAAGAAGAATAAGTTTAATATAAAAACGAAGTTTTAGAAGTTTTATGTCTATGGGCGTTTAGTATCCCAGAAAATGTTAAGTGCCTCCCCTAGTACCTTTTTTACTTAGTTAGGATCCACATAACAAAGTAAAAAAGTTAAAACTTATCTCGGTTCACTAACTGTAGAGACCATCTAATTTAAAACTATACGCCACTCCACTGCTTGTTGCATAAACATTACAACTGTATAGCCATTTTATCGAGGAGCGTGCATTTTTAAATCAGACGATCTATGCGTCACTGACAGCCCTAGGCTATTAAACAGGTACATAACGTAGGCACTCAAAACGATGCCTTTGTCTCGCATGTTGATCTCGGAGAATCCCCGGTGACCAGCCAAACCACTACGTTATATGACCAACATAATAAACGCACACAAGTTATTGCCTTTTATTTCCCATCATTGTACATTAATTATATCATCATACATTGGAATAGTACAAACTAATAATTAGATGAGTAATCTGGTAAAGCCTTCATTCTCTGTTACATGCAGTAGATGCTCGTAATTAAACTATAGTGCAATTAGATATTGGATACGAGTAACATCTTTCCTTAAATAAAAGGAAAATTAATGTATCATGTCAAAAAGAGAGGAATAAACTCAATAAAATATGTCATCATCATCATCATTTCAGCCGAAAGACGTCCACTGCTGGACATTGGCCTCCCCCAAGCACCGCCACTTCAACCGGTTCTGTGCCTCCCGCATCCAGCGGATTCCTGCAGCCTTCACAAGGTCATCGGTCCACCTTGTGGGAGGTCTTCCAACGTCCTTCAGCCCCATCGGCCATCTTTTCTGCGAGCAATGTGACCGGTATATATATACCTACGTTCTCATCCTCAATCAATCTGCCTAGCCTTTTCCCAACTATATTGGGGTCGGCTTCCAGTCTAACCGGATGCAGCCGAATATCAGTATTTTACATGGAACGACTGCCTATCTGACATCTCCAACCCAGTAACTGGGTGATACGATACCCCTTGGTAAGACTGATTGTCAGATTTTCGGGCTTCTGACGACCCGTAACGACTGTCAAAGATCCACGAATGGCAGCCGGAACCAACGGCTTAACGTGCTTTCCGAGGCACGGAGGAGTCTCGGTATGTAAAGATGGTCACCCATCCACAGACCAACCCCGGCAAGCGTAGCTTAACCTGATGGATCGACCCGTGCGTCAGTTATTACATAGCCACGAACTCCTCTACACCTACGACCTTTTCTCTACGTTCTCATCCTAAATACATTTAAATAACCGAAGCAAACATCCATTTCAATAACTGAAGCAAAAATCCTTGTTTATATTCGAGTAATAGCGGTAGGTAAAAATCTCTGATTTTTATAACTCATAACTATGATTGATCGCTAAAGCCAGTTTAAACAACCTTTAGGTATGTATATTCTACCTCAATTATATCTACAAAAGATATAGCTTACAAAGGTAACTCTATATAAGACAGGTCGACTTATTACAAAAAAACATTAGTGCTAATATTATCCTTGTGACACTACCTACCAGTGATAATGCGGTGGCTTCCAATAATATCAATTCTTATATTAGTGCAATATAATGTGTCTAAAGAAACTGCTACATACATAGTATCTGGCATCGAACTCGTTGATTTAATACGCGGTTTTAAGCCAAAAGACAATGTGTTGAAATTGACGAAAGTTGATGGAGATCCTTCAAGCTTTCCTGATGGAATCTACTTCAAGCCCGAGGATGAAGCGTTGACTGGAGAGTCTAAATATTTGCATTACAATGTAAGAAACCATCATGATAAAAGGCTCGTGCAGACCAGCGCGACGCGACGGCGCGAAGCGACTCGAACAATACAATTTCTAAGAAAACTTCATGCGGTATAAAAATAACTGGTGTCGTGTCGCGCTAGTCTGATCGAAGCTTTATTTGTACCTAATTATTTGAAAAATTCAAAATTTTCATTTATTCAAACTGGGTTGAGAATCAGGAGTTTTCGAAGGTCATAGTTACATAAGACAGTCCCCCAAAACGCCCACCCTTCACCACTTCCCAGTGCGTTAGCTGGGAAGAAGAAGTGGCGCAACAAACTCCCCAGCAGCACAGCTGTCTGATCAGTTAGACAAAAATGATTCTATATGATAGTATTATGCAAAATAATTTACATTACGCAACACAAAACATAATTTAAATTATAAATAAATTGCCATATTATGTCAGCTAGCATACGCCAATATACCAACCAAAAATATCGAAAACTACACTCAGGCAGAAATAAAAAAATAAAGACTAAACATAAACAATATCTAAATAAAAACCTCCAGGCATAAAGGGCGTGTCTGCTTACATATACCTATATATAGTTGTAACTGGAAGTTATAAATGATAAACAAGGACAATCGAGGTAAAATAAATAAACAGCTAATTACGAATAACAATAACGAAAACATGATCAGCAAGACCACCAGTCACCACAAGCAGCACCCGTTCACGAGCATCTCGCCATATTTGAGCTCTTGCATAATTAGCCTATAATGTACCTACTCCTGGGACACACTAGGCAACCTCTTTTTATTCTGTAATCCACCACGCGGGCCCAGTGCGGGTCGGTAGATGTCACATATCTTCGAGTTTTTGGTTCTAGGGCATGCCGGTTTCCTCACGGTGTTTTCCTTCACCGTTTTGAGATAATTCTTAATAGAATGAAATTACGTCACCCGTGGACGCACTCTGATACACAGAAATATATTGTACTCGTATTTCGAATGATTTACTTGCCTTTAAGAGGGGAAATCACCGAAGAGAGAGCAGAGGATAAAATCGGGCTATGGTTGCTGGTGATGAATATGCAAATTCGCAGATCAGACATTGATTCATTTGCGGGACATAAAATACTTATAAGATAATAGTGGCGTAAAATTAAATAAAATTGTTTATTCTGTAAATATGATATTGGAACTTTTACGCGTCATATTAAAAAAAAATATAAAAGTTCGGCGTTTCCTATCTGACTAAGAAGGCCGAAACAAAATCAGAGGTCACAGTCTCTTTTAAAGTCCAGACATAATCTTGGTTAGACCAAGTAAGGACCATTTAGATTAGTGTCTGAAATGATCTTTTGCGAAAAGAACCACACAGATTTGAGTGGACATGTCCAGTCAGTGCAAGCATTTTGTCAGTAACGTGGAGCTCAACTCACAATTTAAGGAACTCAAATTGACGAAAACCAAAGAAAGGACATTTGGGTAGGCCGCATAAACCACTCAAACTGTCAGACCATCATTAAAAAATGACTGCTAGAATAAAAAAAGTCAGATGACAAGAAAAACACCTCGTTCGCTTATTACTATTCGTAAACAGAGTCTGGAAAACCCATACACACAGATAAGGATGAAGTAAACTATAAATAAAATTCGGAAATAATTAACAAATTGTTAGATGAACTCGATACTGTTGAAAAGCGTGAAATAATAGCAAACAATTGAACTAACGAACTTGTTGATCAATTAATAATAACAGGCTTTAATTCTGATTGAAGCTTGTAGGGTTTTTTTAGGTATTAAGTTATGTTTACGTTTTTATTTCTCAGAATAGTTTTCAATGTGTTTGTTGATATAATGGCGTGTATGGCTTGCATGGCTGACATAAATGGCAAATAATTTAATTTATTGTTTTGTGTTTCGTTACATTAATTACCTACTTTGGATACTAAATATAGAATCAAGTTCTTCTAACTAAACAGAGCTGTGCTGTTAGGGAGTTTGTTGCGCCACATCTTCTTCCTTCCTAAAGCACGAGAAAGTGATGAAATGCCCGCCGTTTGGGAGACTGTCAGAATTAGTCACAAGTAATGTTGGAGTTCAAAAAGTGCTGATTCTTAACCTTATTTGAATAAATGATTTTTGATTTTGATTGATACTGCTAGTAAAATGTGTAGCTTTAGTGTTAAATACACAAAAAAAAAAACCTCACAAAATACCAGCTCTAACTTCAACAGTATTCTTTCGTAGATTTTAATATACAGGGTGTCCAGTAAATAGTACGACATATTGCAGAGGGTGATAGCTTGGGTCAATTCCTTCCAAAAAAAACCAATATATTTTCAGCAATATGTTATTGATTTAGAGTTAAACGAAATTTTCCAAAATATCGAAAAATCTCTACCTTAAAACAGATTTTTTTGCATTTCGTAGAGAAAAATTCCTTTTCTAGTATTTTTTTTACATCAAATTATTCGTACTCTACACATTGATAAATGGTGTCTTTTTTCTATCAAAAACAAAAATGTTTTCAAGAAATACCACTTAAGAAAAAAAAACACCGTTTTCATATCGCATAACTTTAACCTACAGTGATGAAAAAAAAAGTAACATATTGCTGAACATATATTGGGTTTTTTTGGAAGGTATGGACCCAAGCTATCACCCCCTGCAATATGTCGTGCTATTTACTGGACACCCTGTATGAGTAAGTCCGCTCGTGAACTAAGTAATGTACTCGTATCTATGACAATAATAGATGACGTATTGTTTTCAATATTTTTTTCCAATCATTCGTTTCGTTCCAGGGACAAGAAAAAAAGGCAAGTTTGGACAAAAAACCGGCATCAGTCACGACGAACAATTAGGTAGAATTATTTGGAGATCAATCACAATAATATACCTACAAAATAAAATGTTTGAGGATCGGGCGTTTTTATTTTTTACCTGAATCACGATGGATGTAAAAGGTTATGACAAAAAGATCCCATCAAAAATATAACATGTAAAACAAGTCTCACAACGCTGTTCTTCTACCGCAAAAAGATGTGAGATCTAATGTAAAATCAAGTCTGTTAATTTATTCAGATATTTATCATCTTTATTTCTTTAATAAACAGGCTTCTAGATTTATCCACAACAAATTTACATTGGGTCAAAAAAATATGCTGAATGGCTTCGAGAAAAGATGGTACGACTGTGCCTTTGTGTTTGTTTAACTCGACTTGGCGGGGGCACTACCGTGCCCCCCGATAATTACATACATTAACATAACATCACGCCTGTAATCCTGTTAGGCGTTTGTGTACATATAGTACACCCACATTTCGCCTGTTTTGATTAAGTCCCATGTAATAGGGGGCGAGTCTATTGCCATCAACCTTGCACAAATCCAGACTTCGGGCTGCTAATGAGAAATTCTTGATGGAAAAACCCAATGGACACTTTGCCTGACCCGGGAATCGAACGACCTCATGCTCAGCAGTAGCGCTTGCGACCACTAGACCAACGAGGCAGTACCCCGATAATATTTCCCATAAACCGTGGCATTTTTATCGTCTCCTTAACAGCGTATCGATGGCAATCTACAGGGTAAAGTCAAGGTAGCTAGCGAAACTTCAGATGTGAAGGGCATCGATATCTAAACACGATAAAAGAATAAATAAAAATTATTTGATTTGATGTTTTTTTTTGGGATCAACCACCGCAAGTAGTTTTTTTAACCCCCGACGCAAAAAGAGGGGTGTTATAAGTTTGTGTGTGTGTCTGTCTATGGCACCGTAGCTTCTAAAGGGGTGAACCGATTTGAATGCGTTTTTCTTTATTTGAAAGCACGTTTTCTAGCGATGGTTCTTAGACAAGTTTTATTAAAATCGGTTCAGCCTGATTATCAGATCTTTTCTAGTTGATGAATGGATGTGAGCGTCTTACACAGGTCTAATCGATTTGAAATTTGTTATTCTGTTACTTCAATTATATTAGAAGAACACCTTGAAGTGATTTGCAGCATCACCTGGAATTTGCAGGATACCCAACTCCCTTACCAACTAATAGCAGAGGTATTGTGTTTGGGCTGGAGAAAATCTGTTTCCTTTGGTTTTACCATGTTTAGATGTCGAGCTCGTGGCTAAGTAATAACTGCCGCACGGGTCGATCCATCAGGTTAAGCTACGCTTGCCGGGGTTGGTCTGTGGATGGGTGACCATCTTTGCATACCGAGACTCCTCCGTGCCTCGGAAAGCACGTTAAGCCGTTGGTCCCGGCTGTCATTCATGGATCTTTGACAGTCGTTACGGTTCGTCAGAAGCCCGAAAAATCTGACACCGGTCTTACTAAGGGGTATCGTATTACCCAGTTACTGGATTATGGAGGTCAGATAGGCAGTCGCTCCATGTAAAAAACTGGTATTCAGCTGCATCCGGTTAGACTGGAAGCCGACCCCAATATAGTTGGGAAAAGGCTAGGCAGATTGATTTGAGATATCGAAATCCAACTCGTCTGAGGAGTTTCTGATAGTCAGCCCAGAATTTGGCAATGAGCTTGAAAAATTATATTTTAGGAGTACAATTTTTATTTTTATTTTTGCTTGATACCTTCTGTAGCGTCCATCAGTTCCAGCAGCGTGTAGACAACAGGACACTTATAAGTATTAAAACAACTAATTAAATATACAATGACTCAAAATACAAAACAGGACTATTCAGTATATGGCGAGGGAATTTGTCTAAAATAAAAACTTGTAAATAATGAAGATGACAAATTATTTGTCTAATAGGTAGGTACGTTAATATAATAAAAAGGAGTTATGAGATACAGCCCGTTTACGAGCACCTTTATACAAGGTGATTTTTTTTCATTCATAATAATTCAACAAAGTCACGATTATTTATGTAATAAAAATTTAATTCAGACAATTTTTTTTAAATTAAAATAAAATATAACAACTCATTTTTTATATATTTAAATATAAATGATTGGCTTGAATGACAATGATTTACTGGTACCTATTTATCAATGAAACACACATCGAGTGTAGGAAAACAATTAAAAAACAAAAAAAAAACTAGTTGATTCTTTGACATGTTCTCATCTCACCCTAGAGTTACGGCATATCAAAATGAACACGTTGTATAAGGCGCTCCTAAATGATTACTTAAATACATCATCATTTTTCTGTCCTTGTCCAATGATACGTGGGGTCGGAGCAACACGTTTTCTTCTTCCATTCTCCCCTTTCAAACCGTCATCGTCACGCTATCATTCACTGCCTTTTCTTTCATGTGAATCCTCACACGCTCCATCCATCTTTTCTTTGGCCTTCCTCTCCCTCTCCATCCATCAACATTTATTTCATCACATTTTAGTCAAACTCTTTTATTCACATGCGTTTCCTCATACATACTTAACTGCATTATATTATTACTTAAGACGCAGATATATGCCATTGACCTCGAGTGGTTAGCTTGCGTGTTCTGTACTGAGCTCACGCAACGCGTCGTATGTCCAGCCAGTAATAATACTCGCCCATCAATGAGCGCTGCTGTAGATGCATTATTAATTTATTATACATAAAACAAAATGGTATTTTAATAAAACACGTATTCTAAAAGATCAATAATTTTTGGTTTTTGTACGCAGCCTTTCATGAACCGGGTCAAATATGAGCAATGTCCTTTCCTTTAAAATGGTGAAGGTTTTAGTAAAGTATACTTGATAGATTTTGCGTGATTCTCAGTTTTTTATCCGCGTTAGACATAACTTTACAAATTAATTTCATTATGTATTATAACCATAATCTAAAATATTCATTTATTAAGTTATTAATAAAATGCTCTAATTTAACATATATTTTTTTAGATCAGTAACACTACTTGTTTAGACGTGATCTTCAGTATAAAATCATTAAAAGTTGGTTATCGTCACCTTAACATAAACACAACATCACGTGTTGTTTCCCCGAAGGGTTGGTCAGAGGTGGCCATTTTGGACTTTCCAAAGGGCAGGCAAAACAGTAGCTGTAGAAGACGATAAAAATGACAAACTGTATAAAGATTTCGTAGGTAACAACTTATATAATTTTCTTTGTTAAGCAGGAAGTTTTTTAATCACTTAATTCTCTATAGCTGTAAGAATATTCACGTTTTCTGTCTGACTACGTCCTTTGTAAGTATACACAGCGTATAAAAAGCGATGAGATGAGCTCATTGACCAACTACATGCATCGTTAATATTATAATGTTTATTCCTTTAAGAGATCTTATTCATGATTACTAGACAATTATAAAAATAAATTACTAGACAATCTACTCTAATAATATTATAAAGAGGAAAATTTTGTAAATTTGCATGAAGTAATCTCTGGAAATACTGATCCGATTTCGAAAACTACACTATTGTCAAGTGCCATAGAGTATGTTTTATATTATAGTTGACTACCACGCGGGTGAAATCGTGGGCAAAAGATATGAATAAACTGTACCACTGAGTTTTTGTACGTGTCTCACGAAACAAGTTACAGTGGTAAATTAATATATTCTAACTCAAATGACAATGGTGAACGTTGAATGCCGAATGCTGGCGAAATATGGGTGTACTATAGGTACACCTCTGCTTAACCCTTCGGATATTACAAGCGTGATGTTATGTGTCCAATGAAAACATGAAAGGCCCTATTATAGCGCAGTAGAGAGCAATATTTTTATACAATAGTAATTTTGCTTTATTATGAAATTTATTAGTTGTGCTTGAGGTGATTTACCATATTATTTGCGAAGAAGCAAAATAACCTAATTATAAATATATAATAATTATAATTAAAATAATTATATAATATAATTTTATTTATTTCAGACTTCTTTAATTAATCATAAAAACAGAATAAAGTGTCTACATCAGTTACAAGATAAAATGCATAAATGTTTCCGTGACTAAACAAGACTGTTCACGTCTGGTGTCCATCATTTTTAAAAATCGTGATGTTATTGAACAAGGATCGTATATAAAGCTTCCCGAGAACACCATGTACACATTTATATTCGTACACGATGAGATATACTCGTTTAGTACTCAAATTATTAATTCTGCTTATCATTGTAAGTGATACGAAAAGTGAAATAGGTAAGGATGATAACGTAGTGTTAGTTTCGCCGGTGTTAGCTCCTTATAGAAATGCAAGAGCTCAAACAAACGAAACGGCTAAAGATTTTCCTTTGCTAATGTTACTGGCCAGTGATAACAAAGACGCGGAGACTAATGGAGCGAATATTGTGGAAAACTCCGCAGTACAGCCTGTATATGTGAAAGTAAGTTTACTGAAGAACTGTACCCTAATTACGTAATGCAAAATCAATCCGAATCTGAATCGTTTTGAAACAGATTGCTAATCCATTGCTCCGTAAGTTCGAAAAAAAAACTGCAGAGCAACGTAAATAACGCAATGAATGTTGTTGAACTGTCAAATGAAACAGATTTGTCTCTATCGTTTACGAAAATATGTTGCGTAATTAGAAAGCTGGACTATTTTTAAGGAGTTTACATTAATAACAATTAATAATGACGAATTTAAGTATCTTATTGCACATGTTTTGGGTTGGATTCCCAAGTCGGGTAAAGAGAATGGTTTTCCATCAGAAATTTCTCAGTATCAGCCCGGAGTCTGGATTGCTCACCCGTTGATGGCAATAGAGGAGACAGGGCACATGGGACTTAAGCTTATCTGGCGTTTGGGTGCACTATATACAGTATACTCCTCTACGAAATCCACCGAAGAATAAATGTTTGTTTTTTTTTGGATTTTTCAGAAACTAGAAGACCAAAGCCAACTCTTGAGACGTCGCAGGAAAACAAGCAGGATCTACTTTGTACACAAATATTGACGATTGGACAAAAAAATTATACTGATGAGGATTTATTGCCAGAACGAATCAAGTATTTTGATTGAAACGCACGTAAAAAATTGAGAAGGAAGTAAACACCTTTTAATATGTTATGGAAAAATATACATATGTATGTATGGAGTCTTTAACATTTTATGTTTATTTGTTAATTCTTAATGAGGAATAATAAAGTGCTAAAATTATTAACTTGTTTAAAGACAATTGTAATTGTTGATGCTGGTAAGAAAGCAGAGTACATAAAACCACATTATGTAGATATAATGTTTCTTTAAGTTAACATGCGTAATAGCGTTTACATGTATAATTGTTTTAATCGCTTCAAGGACCAGTGATATAAAATAACCACTAATAGTAACCTATAAAAATTATAAAAACTTTTCTGGTGTTAGTGGGGGACGTATGCGTTCACATACGTTACCATTCCCTCCGAGAGGAATATATCTCTTGATTACAATAAAACAGCGGTTACTCTACTGACATGGAATTTAATAGTACCCTTCTACAAATCTTTTGCAATTGTACTTGCACACTATTGTATAGAATCTTTTTTTCTCTAACTGAACAGACAGCTGTGCTGCTGGGGAGTTTGTTGCGCCACTTCTTCTTCCCAGCAAAAGCACTAGGAAGTAGTGAAGGGTGGGCGTTTTGGGGGACTGTCTTATGTAATTTTGACGTTCGAAAAGTGCTGATTCTCAGCCTAGTTTGAATAAATGACTTTTGAATATTTGAATTTTGTACATGTAGGTAGACAATAGTAATTATTATCGATCTTGCAAGATGGATGATAATAATTAATAATCCGCTTTAACATTTCTTTTTGAAGATGTCATTTCGACTACCGAAAATAAGTAGTTTTATATTTACTACAAGTATTAACAGCAAGTCAATGCCTGCTAATAGCTCGGCCATCTGAAATAAGGTTAAGTTCTCGATGTTAACATTAAAGCCATTATTTTGTCTCTTTCTTTACCACGCTACCGAATGTCAGACATAATAATCTAGTTTAGAATCAGCACCCTAATTACGTATCACACTTTCAATCACAATCTGAATGTTTTTTGAAGGATATTACTAATCCATTCCTTCATGTCAAATAACGCAATGAATGTCGTTGAACTGTCAAAATGAAATCCAATGCTACTGTAAATGTATTTTGCAATTACCCCGCAGGACACCAGTGATCTAATAAAATAACAATTGATGTTATTAACCAATTAATACAATATTCGATTGTAAAAATAAAAAAAATGTTAGAAAAAATCTTGGTGTTTCTATAACAGGAAAATTCCATTAATTTGTCATGATACTATGCTTGTTTAATGTGAAGTAAACAAAGTAATTGCGTAACTATAGAACATAAATAGCACAGTACCTAATTATATTTGAGATACCATCTCCAGTTGACAATATTATATATAAAGGACTTTCAGTAGCATGTTATAGTATATGGACAAAATACAGTGAATATCAGACACTTTTTCCAGCATGCCATTTAATTTGTATTTTTGTTTTATTTTGACGCTAGTATGTATAAATGTGAGTTGTTTTTTAAACAATCAGCAAAAACGAATTCAACTGACGTTTGAGCAGGTAAATATCACTTCTTTATTTTAAAATGAGACATTTTATACTGTCCAAAGCTGTGCAATACCTACTTATACTTTTGTTACAGGGAGCTATACGTCATTATTCTCTGACCCGGTTTAGACGACAAAGTCCTGTATTAGGTATGTATACAGGGACATAATAACAAAAACTTTAAAAAAAACTTTATTGGGGTCCGCTGCTAGAAATGTTAGGGTACTTGAAGTATGAGTTGAGAAAATCTGTTTTCTAATTGTTTTATCGTGTTTAGACATCAATATCCATCGCGGCTGTGAAGTTTACACAAAAAAACCATTTCTAGTGACTACACTAACTGCGGTCGATGATCCCACAAAAAACATAAAATATTTTTTGTTTTTAGATATCGATCCCTATCAAGTCTGCGGGGTTTCGCTAGCTATTTTAATTTGACCCTGTATTTTCGTATCCGATCACGTAATTCTATATCGAATTATTCTGCGTACATTATGATGATTACATGCCACAAGACATAATTAGCAGTTTCACCGGCTAAGGGCTGGTTTTTTGATCCCTAGTTAAGTCGACCAATGGTTAAAAATTGCAACAAATGGTTAAATTTCTGCAAATTCTGTTTTTTGATAGCTAGTTAATACGACAAGTGGTTAAATATGTGACCATTGGTCAAAATATTAAACCACAGCTCCATCAAGGGTTTAGCAAGATGGCGGATATTTAACTCTTGGTCGCATTCGGATGTGACGCAGATTTCATCGGATGATGAAATTGTCACAGAATATATTTATTTCATTAACAATTTTTACATTGTATCGAAATGCATTAATTATAATCATGAAGACAAGTATAAATTTAAAAAAAAAACATATATATAATTATTATGGATACACGAGTGATAGGTTTCAAAATTGCGAATCCACTGTTCGGTTTGAACAGAAATAAAATTCAATAAAAAAAAATTGCAAATTTGGCAAATACCTGATCAAAAATGTGGATCAAAAGTACCTATATTATACTTATTTATTTTTTAAGAGGAATAAAAGTTGCGAATGTGATCTATTTGGGTAATGCGCTACGTTATTGACTAGACAGTAATCCCAATTCATAACTTAAAAAACTTTATAAATCCAGAATCAGTAATAGGAATCCATTTAAAAAAAAGAGTTTTTTTGCTCTCCTGTAATATCTTCAATATTATACACATTTGCTACTTTACCTTTAAAGGTAAAGATGACATGTAAACATTTAAAATGTTATTTTAAAAACAGTTCATAATAGATGTTTTTGTTTTTCTGTTCTATTTAATTCCAATATTTCAATTTATAGTCGTTTTTATGTATGATCGTATGAACAAGAGTTAATAACAAATAGCACGAAATCACAATCAACAAACTCGTCATTTGACGACTTTCAATTCAATTCAAAATATTTTATTTCACATAAACCTACATGGGCACTTATGAAACGTCAGAAGCTAGGTGCACGGTTCCAATTGGTCGTTTCCTATGGAGAAGAGCCGGCAAGAAACTCCACGGTTACTCTTTTAAAAATAATTGGTTTTTACAATATTTTCAAATAACAGTGTTATTAGTACCAGGAACTTAACAAAATAATTATGGTCAGCATTTGCTGTACTTGTATATTTATATAGTCCACTAAGCCTACAGCGTTCTCACATTCACAAAATAGAAAATAATCTATATAAAAATGAATAAATTATTAAAAATAAAAAGTAAACGAAATGACGTGATTGATATTACAATTCTGAATAATTATCATGATCACAAAAGCCACTAATAAAAATTTAAAGTTAAATTGTAGGTATATTATAATGTCAAATAATGACAAAAATGTAAATATATATATATATATATATATATAAACATGGTAATTTGGGAGCAGTTAATAGACTCTTATACAATTTGCCGTTAATGAGCTACCAGGGAAGCCACATGTGCAGAAGGAATTATTGCCAAACTTCCTTGTCTTCAACGTAGTCTTTAATTTTATAATATGCATTCTTGATAAGAACGCGTTTAATGTGGGTTTTGAACTTCCCATCGCTAAGTTCTGTAACCGACTTAGGCAACTTGTTATAAAAGCGGATACTGTTTATAAGAAATGACTTGCTTGTTTTAGTTCATCTAAAGGAGATGGAAAACGGTGGGCCCAAATGTAATAAGTTAAGATATGATCTAAAAAATTAGTCATATTTTTTTATCTTAGAATATGAAAAATCACCTCAATTCTCAATCTGGAAGCGGAGAAATATGGATTGGTAGCTTTCGTGAGATTATCGATTGAGTAATCGATTACACAGTTACGAAAATAAAACCTTTGCACTAAATAATTAACTCAAAGTAATTAAATGCACTATAAATACTATGTCTTCTTTTTATACTACGAGTATGTGCAATATAGTGCATATAATTACAGTCATATAAATAAATAAAATATCAATTAATTACTGAAAAAACAATATGAATGATTAACGATTTCATATCGATTAAAATTATTTTTCTATTTTTAGTCAATGTCACTGCAATGACAGCTGATTGACACTGACACTAGACAGTTGCCAACTGCTCTAATGCTCTTGTTTGCTCACTCGTTTCGTGTTTTCCGATGTGTTTTGAGTGCTTTCCCGATTGTTCTTCATTTTTCACGACCTCTGCTTTGTATTTTACGGATTCCGACCCTGCCTACCTCGTACGACCCTTGCTTTCACACTGGACACCGAAGATTGCTCACACGTTTGACTTGGAATTGTTATTTTGGATTTTACCGCCGGCTTGTGGATTGGATATTGTTGAAACTATGGATCGCTGTGTGAATTGTGGGATAACAACTGGTCACTGCAATACACTGGGCCGACGACCCTTACACGATGAAACAATTCTGTCAGTGATTCGGCAATGGCTGGCACCTCAGTATGTAAGTAAATAAGAAGAGGATACTCATCTAACCAGCTACCATTACCATACCATTTCCTACTAAATATAATAACTATTTGTGCAAAAGCACATATTTTGCACTTCAGGAAACAGCTGTTAGTTAAAGATTGTAACATAACCTCACTTTTACATAATCTCTGTTCTCAGATTGACAAAATCCTCAGAATTTTCATTGAAAAGTTGATGAATATATAAGCTATTAACTGACACCACTTTCATCTTTTTACACCCAGGCCCCGTTTCAGTCTCCTTTGGGTATCAAAATTTCATGTCTACTACGTGTATTTATATTATGGAAATCGCTTCTTATTTTGAAAAGTCCTAAGTTTTTGCGAACATACAAAATACTTTCTAAGATATAAAGAGAAGGCAGAGTCAGTATATCAATTTCTTTGAATTTGTTTCGAAGGGATTCGCGAGGATCCATTTAATAGACAGCGCGGATTGCTCTCTTTTGTAAGATGAAAATTGAATCTACGTCAGCTGCCAATCCCCAAATCAGAATGGCATAAGACATAATACTGTGGAAATAAGCAAAGTATACTAACCTAGCTGTGGCTATATCAGTCAACTGCCTTATTTTTCTTACTGCATATGCAGCTGAACTTAATCTACCTGAAAGAGTTCTAATGTGGGCGCCCCATTGCAATTTTGAATCTAAAGTAATTCCTAAAAAATATAGTTTCCGTTATTGCATCTAGTTGTTTGCCATCAAGTTTTAGATTTAGACCAACTTGAGGTACATTTGGTAATGAGAATCTAATACATTTAGTTTTGTTCGCATTCAGTAAAAGATTATTAGCTGCGAACCATTTCGAAAGAACAGCTAGACTATCGTTGACATGTAAAACATCTGTATCTTTTCTATCTATTTTAAAAATTAGAGAAGTATCGTCAGCAAATAGAATTATATCCGATAAGTTAGCCATCATATAAGAAAGGTCATTTATATAGACTAGAAATAAAAAAGGGCCAAGAATTGAACCTTGAGGCACGCCCATTTTAACTAGAGACCCTGAGGACGTCGCCCCATTAACGTTTACTTTTTGTTGCCTGTTTGATAGATAGGAAAGAACAAGGTCAGCAGCTTGTCCACGAATTCCGTAGTGGTGTAATTTACAGATCAGTGTATTGTGGTCAATGCAGTCAAACGCTTTTGAGAGGTCACAGAAAATGCCAATTGCATCCTAGGAATTCTCCCAGGATTCCAAAATGTGACTGATGAGTTTTACTCCAGCGTCAGTTGTCGATCTACCTTTCGTGAAACCAAACTGGTGACTATGTAAAATCCCATTTGAATTAAGAGTCCTATTACATTTTTTTTACGGAAATTCATGATTTTTGACCATGCAATTTTCAGCAGCAGTAAGATATTTTAATTATTTGATTATAATAACTATAGTGCCATTCTCTTTCTTGTAAGTTGGAGTTACATATTATTTTCGTGTAATTTGCTGAATTGACGCGGAATATATAGTACTTTAATTTAATTTATTGTAATTTTGTCTTATTATATTGAGAAACAAAAACTAATGAAACGTATTCACTGTAGATCGAAGTTTTATATCGTATTAGTTTATTTGATTTAATTGTGTTTATTTGGAATATAATGGACATGAAAATCAAGACATTTATTGGTTTTCTTTACGACTTTTCCCTGAAAACTCAAGGAATTTAAAGAAATTCTAGAACTCCAATAAACAAGTAAAACATTCAAATTATCGTTTAGTAACTTTCGCTTTTATTAGAACTGAATGAAAAAATGTGAATTTGAGCGTCTAAGTTCCATTGCCGACGTTTTTCCTTGTAAACTGAGTTCGTAAAATATTCATAGTAAATTACACGACAAGAAAAGTTAAAATGTGTAACTCCAACTTACAATATAGAGAATGGCACTATCGTTATTCATAATCAGATAATTCAAATATCTTACTGCTGCTGAAAATTACAACGTCAAAAATCACGAATTTGCGTCAAAAATGTAATAGGACTCTTAAAATGTGACAGCATCTGGTCCAGCATGATTTTTTCATATATTTTACTCAATGCTGGTAACACAGATATAGGTCTATAATTAGAGGGATCACTCTTACTACCCGATTTGAAAATTGGTACTACTTTACTATGTTTCATTAAATCAGGAAACGTACCGCTATCTAAACATTGATTAAATGCCTGTTAGAACAGGGGCAATTGTGTCAATGATATCTCCAAGAACCTTAACGGAAATGCCCCATAAGTCTTCAGTGTTTTTTATGTTAAGACTTTTGAATGCTTTTTCAATTGTGACAATAGAAATAGGCTTGAATTCAAAACTTGGAATGTCCTTACTGAAGTTTTCTTTTAGAAGAGATTCAGCTAGTATAGATGATGAGGAGAGAGATTTCGTAACTTCTATTGGGATGTTGGTAAATAAATTTTCTAGTGTCTCAGCAACTTTTAACTTATCTGAAATGGTTTCATTATCAATTTTTAAAGACACTTCATTCTGTTCTCGCTGTTTCGTGTTTCCAGTTTCTTTGTTAATTATCTGCCACACAGCTTTTATTTTATTGTTAAAAATACTAATTTTGCTACTTAATAATTTTGATTTAGCTTGGGCGCAGACTTTGACATTAGACATGTGCGCTATACGTCAAAATGCACGCGTAACCATAACAAAAATGACTGCAATGGCAACATAGTTAACAATAGTAAATTCTAACCATAGTTCAAATGGGTATCAAAAAAAGTAAACTTGAGTTAACAATTGGTTAGAGTCTTAACTATGGTCAGTTTAACAATTGGTTAGCTTGACTATTACTAGGGATCAAAAAACCGGCCCTCAGTCTCGATCCCGTGGGAATATCAGGATCAAAAGTGTCATATGTGCTAATCCAGGTTGTTTATAACCTGGATTAACACATATGACACTTTTCTTTTTATAATATTATATAATAATAATTATTATTATTAATTTCCTTTATTTTACATTATTACATATAAATTATATTTTTAAATAATAGAATAAAAGAAAATATAAAAACATTTAAAAATATAAAAAATAGTAGCCCACCGGTATCGGGAGCAGGGTCCAAGCTACCGGCGGTCAGGGCTCCAGAGAGAGGAACCTCCTAACAATGCGAGCCGTGTCCAGGAGTACCGCTTTCTGGATCAAGCCCTTAATCCAGCTGCCCAACGAGAGCCTCCTTAGGTGTTGGTCGAGGCTCTTAGCAATTAAGCCATTGGCTGATATGACTATCGGCACAATGATCGCTGAGTCCACATCCCACATGTCGACAACCTCGCGAGCCAAGTCAAGATACTTAATTTGTTTATCTTTCTCGGCTTTCACGAGGTTCCCGTCATGCGGGACCGTTATGTCAATGATCATTGCGCGCCGCTCTCCTCGATCCACCACCACTATATCAGGTCTATTAGCAACAATGGTCCTGTCAGTGATGATGGATCGATCCCAGTACAATGTGATATTTCCATTTTCGAGAACTGGGTCGGGCACATACCTGTAGTACGGTACTTCCGATTCCACAAGGCTGTATTTCAGAGCAAGTTGCTGATGGATAATCCTGGCTACAAGGTTGTGTCTATGCAAGTACTCTTCGTTAGCTAGACGAGAACACCCGGAGATAATGTGTCGGATTGATTCTCCCGGACGGTGGCATGCACGACAGATGTCAACCGTGCCGTCCTTCACAATGAATCTCCGGTAATTGTTCGTCATCATAACTTCGTCCATAATTGCACAGACAAAACCTTCGGTTTCCCCAAAGAGGTCACCAAAACGCAGCCAGGCTACGGACGCTAATAAATCTACATCGGGTCCATGTAGGGCCCGGAAGTAGCGTCCGTGAAGCTCCTTACTCTGCCATACCTCCTTGCGATCGTTAGTGTCAAGTACTACAGGCCTGCGCCAGTTCTCTTTAGCCAATGAGAGCGGGGTAAGGCCCTTGTCCACCGCGACCACATCTCGAAGCATCCCCCCGTCGGCTTCTAGGAAATATTCCCTGAGACAGCATATCTCGCGATTGTGGAGGGTCTTAGCGTTTAAAAAGCCTCGACCTCCACACTTTCGCGGGATATACAGTCTCATTACCGATGACCGTGGATGATGCATTCGATATGCAGTCAGCAGCGTACGGACCCTCCTATCCAGGGCGTCGAGTTCGGTCTGAGTCCATTTGAGTACATCAAAACCGGCATGACCCAACCGGTGATGGCGCGCACCTTGTTTCCGCCTGATAGAAGACTATTAAATACTTTCTTCAGGCGGCCAAAGAAGCGCTCCTTCAACGATTGCTTCATGTCAGTAACATTGATGCCCAACGCTTCCGACATACCCAAATACTTATAGGTTTCGGATGCGGAGAGGGCTCTAAGGTTTATGGAATCCGAGAGTTGGGTTCCAACGGATTCCACAATCTCCCCTCGCTTTACATGCATGACCGCACATTTGTCCACACCAAATTCCATCCTGATGGCTCTACTGAAAGTTTCAGTTACTTTCAGTAGCTCCATCAGTTGCAAGTTGTTGTGGGCAAAGAGTTTTAGATCATCCATGTAGAGGAGGTGAGATATAACCTGACCACCTCTCCTCAGCCGATAGCCTAAGCCTGAATACTCCAGCAGTGTGCTAAGAGGATTCAGGGCTAAGCAGAACCAAAGTGGACTTAAACTATCGCCCTGAAATATGCCTCGCTCGATTCTTATCGGTTCGCTATTCCTCTGGATATTTCGACATCCTGGATAGCGAAGGACCGTCCTCCATTGCCCCATACACGACATAAGGAAGGTGCGCAGAGTTGCATCTACTTTATACAACTCCAGCACCCTCATGAGCCATGTATTTTGTGTGTTTGGTTGTAACTGTAATCATTTTGTTTTTGTTATGTTTTTGTTGTCATTTGACAATGTCGCAACCACAGATGATGTAATGTCGCAACAGTAATTACGCAATATTTTCTTTGGTCCGAGGCCTTGACATCAACCAATGAACAACATTTCAAAACGTTTCTTTTTTTTTTTTGCTGGTTGAATACGAGGCTTTTGGCTACCTTTGTATTTTTGTATAATTTTTATTTTTTTTCTTATGTTATAATGTGCGTTTCGTTTGTGCAGAATAAACATATTTTCTTTCTTTCTTTTTTTTTTTTTTTGTATGTGGCACCGAGTCATAGGCCTTCTTATAATCTATCCAACATGTCGACAGATCCTTTCGGGAACGACGAACCTGTTGGCTAATGGCCATATCAATGAGGAGTAGCTCCTTAGTACCACGGGATCCGTTCCTACATCCATTTTGAGAGGCAGACATGATGGAGTTAGTGTCTATATGTTTGTTAATTTTAGCTCTCAAAATAGATGTAAGAACTTTATAGACCGTCGGTAAACATGTGATCGGTCTATAATTTTTGGGTTCCGCGGTGCTACCAGATTTATGGAGCAGGTGGGTAACTCCTGTCGTTAAGAACTGGGGTAGCGAACCAGACTCCAATGCAGTCTGGTACTGAGCCGCCAAGCGAGCGTGCGACCTTGTAAACCATTTTATCCAGAAGTTGTGCAGCCCGTCCGGCCCTGGAGACTTCCAGTTGGGCAACGGACGAACTGCACGAGCTACATCTTGGGGGCAGATGGTAATAGCCCCCATTTCTGGTATTGGATCGCAGGCTCGCTCGACTTCCCGAGTCCAACCTCCTTCGGTGTGGCTGACAGGCGCCGACCAGATACTCCGCCAGAAAGAACACATGGCATCATCATCAGGAAGGCGCGTGTCAACCAAACCTTGGGTCGGTCGCTCCCAATCCCTATAAACCCACCTTTCATCACTTTGGAAGGTGCGGTTCTGAGTGTATCGCTCTACTCGCCGCTTATACCTACGAATACGGTTTGCCCATGCATATACTTTCTGCTTCAGAAAGTCGATGCGCTCTGTGACACGGGACACATAGTCCTCAGGGCCGATATCAGTCCCTGAGAACGCCCGTCTCACAAAACGCATTACTCTAGGGCGATTATTGCCCTCCCTGAAGCAGATAAGTTTGCCAATGAGTGCTCTGGCCCCACCAATACGGCGCTCAATCCTGCACTGCCAAGCTGGTACGGCTGGTTTCGGTCGTGTAGCTCTAGAGTCATTTGCAAATTTGACGTGAGCTACACGACATGCCGCTACAGCCGCGCAGTACAGAATCGAATGAGTATCGGTGAGGTCTTCGCAGTTATCAAAATAGTTTGATAGCTGCGAATCCAGAGCCGCCACCAGCGCCCTATTTTTGTTATGCATGGGCAAACGAGGTAAGCGTGGTCTAAGTTCGGGCGACATGAACCGATATTCCCGAATCGCACCCTCCAAAGCACTCCTCAATTCCTCATTGCACTGGGTACTTACGTTTGTAGCCCTGTCATCAATCCCTTCGTCAGCTTGACTTGTAGTCACCTGTGATGGTACTATAACACTCTGCGACGGGGAGGTAATGACATGGCTACTCCGCATTTCATCTCGTAGGCGATCAAGTACAGTGTCATCCAACATATGATTACGCTGGATGACCCGTACCTGATCCGACAGTCGTTGTGCCGAAACGTTGACAGCTGGCTCAAGCACCTGAAAAAGAGAGAGCATCCGAACACGGTACGCGGTCAGGTTGTTTCCCCCCTCTGTAGCCCCATAGTATGAGCGCATGACGTTCTCGTTGATGGATTGTGTCCATCTCATGCGCTGCACACTTCCGCCGGGAGCTGGGACCCTATCAGAGACCGGTGGGCCTCGAGGTCCTAAGCCGTCCGGCGGCCGGCGTCCTCCCCGTCGACGAACAGGTGGTGGCGTCGTGGGCGGAGAGAAATACTCGTCGCTCGAGCTCGACGCAACTGCCGCGGCCGGTGTCGTCACAGCGCTCACAGTGGGGCTGGGTACCGGCGGCGGCGAGGCGGAGCTGAGCGAAGAGTCCGGAGGTGGTAGGCGTGCTAGGCGTGCGGCCGATCTTGTCAACATCTTCATTTGATCATCGTTTTCCTGTTTATTCTTGTTATATCGGAGGTGACATCTGTCATGTCACCCCCGATTCGGCAGTTTTTAATAAAATTCTATTGCATTTTGGTGGATTGTGATCTTTTTGTTGAAATTTACTGTGGTTTTAGGTTTAATATGTATTAAATTATGTGGAAAAATCTCGTAAAAATGCGTCAAAATTAATATATTTGTTAAAATTATGTACAGGAGATGTTCTGTTGACAAGGTGTTGCCAGGTTATTAATAATTATTATTATTATAATAATTATTATAATAATAATTATTGTAGTAGGAAGTAGGATTAGGAATAGAATATAACAAAATATTTTGATATTGCTACAGACAGTTGACCGAGCTGACAGATAGATGACAGCGGTAATAGCCTAGTGGTTTTTTTATTTTTTTCGCCACTAACCACACGAAAAATAAAGAACAGACAGGTAACATAATAAAGTTGGTCAACTGTCACGACAATGAAGTTGTGGCGTTTATTTATTGATTTTAGATGTTCATTTTCGGTTGAATATTTTGGTCCCGGAGTCTGATTTGGCCCTATTGATGGTATTATACGCGCCTCGAATCGGACTTAAATATAATGGCGAAATGTGGCTGTACGATAGGTTAAACCTCTGCACAGTGTTTTATGAAGACCATTTTACGGACATTGCTTTTTTATATTAAAAAAACTGATAGTTTAAGTTATTTAAATGCAATATTTTGTACTTATCCCCATTTCACTAGCATGTTTAGTTTTTGCGATTAAATTTTTTGAAAGTAGATTAAAGGTTTTAAAGATCGTATGGAGGAATCTTATTTGTTAGGGTAATAAACTTAAAACTTAGCACAAATTCTTATCAATATAAAGATTGTCATTATTCGTTTTTTAAAACTACCCTCAAAATACAGTTTTAAAGGGTGTTAAAGTTTTTATGAAAACATTCGCTAACGAAGTTGCTGGCAAAGTGCTAGTTTCACTATAAATAACTTATCCCAATACTACGGAATGATCGAGAACAAAATAAATTAAAACTAAAAACCTTGTATAAGTCTGGATATAACAAAGTTCCTAGGTTTAATAGTCGAAATTTTAATAACCAATACGTCCCATTAAATCAAAATTGAGTAATAAAAATTCAGATTCGAAAGTGACAACCCTAGCAAAAACAGTAAACCTGAATAACTTCTAGATTCCACGCAATTAGAATGTGTAATTTTTGTGGTATATAGGGAAGATAAAGGTCATAATTTCAGTATAATAACTTTTCCAAATACGACGGAATTACCGAGAAAAAAATAAAAACAAAAAAGCTAAAAACCTGAAGTCTAACGAAGAAGTTCGGAGAAGAGAAAAGAAGAGAAGAACGTATAAGTCTGAATCTAACGAAGTTCCGAGGTTTATTTTTGCTCTAAAAAATGCAGCATAAAAAACGCCGTCGATGTTTTTTAAGTCACAATTGCGTATCATATTTAGTTTCAGAGAAAAGTTTTTTTTTTCTAAATACCCGGTTGAAAAAAAGACGATTTTCATAAAATTACATCTCAAAAACTAAACATGCTAGTGAAATGGGGACACGAAATATTGCATTTAAATAACTTAAACTATCAGTTTTTTATATAAAAAAGCAATGTCCGAAAAATGGTCTTCATAAAACACTGTGCTCTGCCGAAAATGCTCAGAAGGGTTAGCCGTTCTGAGAATACAGGTGTGATTTTATGTCTGTATTTTGGCTTATAGGCTTTCTGTGTCAAATTTTTGTAAGTCGTATATTAGCACTTATATATTTTTTAACTAAACTTCAATAGGAATTTATTATTACGACGAGTCTATAACTACCTATATTTTTATTTATCTACTCTAAAAATATCTAGCTACAAAAACATGTTTCTATTAATTAATTTATGCTAATGCATAAACATAAAATTGTTTTTTTTAACAATAAACAGGATTTAAATGTCATTTTTTTTTCTGAATTATGACGTTTATGGTAATTACAGATAATAAGAATGAAGAACGACGAAGACCTGTGGTCGTCATTCCAGGGGGTGAGTAGCATACACTTTATCATAGTATTACTTATAAAAGAGTATTACGGAACTGCGCCATAAGCTTGTCCGATGAAGCGCCAGCCCGCGCCGCAGCTGAGCGCGTAGCTTTAAATTCCCCGTCTAATAATAATATATCCGTGATCCAGCCTGTCCCATCTTGCTGTCCCCCCCTCAGCGACGCCCTAAGCCGAGGTTCGTACCCCACAGGGGGTGCCCTTAGCGAGCGTTCGCCTAATTTTAATGTAGAATAGTTGCTCCTGGCTGGAGGCTTTGAGTGTAGTGCTTAAGGCAGCCACAGGATTGTTCGGTTAAGCAGTAAATACCTTAGTGGTATACCTGCGAGATGCCATAGTTAAAAAAAAAAATGCGCCATAATATTACTAGTAGTTCTGTGATCTCGCGAGCACAAACTTTTTTATAACAATTAACATACCACTAAAGTTATTTAAAACGGGATATCTATAATGTTTTGGTTTTTAAAATATAGTGAATATCCCGTTTTAAATAACTTTGATAGCGAACCACGTCAGTTTAAAACTTAAAAAAAACCCATTGCGCCGATTCCACTGGTAGAAATCTAAAAGTAAGCAATTTACTGCATTTTGAGGAGCTATTCTGCTCATCACGCCGAAGATCCTCATCAGATTTTCACCAAATTTTTATGAGACCTACTACCAACTTATGATGTGTAACATCTGACATATTGGCCGACGTTTAAAAATGATAAACAAAATTCATGACTGACTTTTTAACTTTGACTTTGACTGACAGAATTTGACTTTTTGACTTTGACTCACTGTGACTTTGACTGACTTTTCATCAATGCAAAGTGTAATAAAAGTCTGGAATTTATCTTTTAACGTCGTTTTTTTTTTTTCTTTCTATTGCAATCAGCCCTATAGCTTTAATCAGATTAGTTGTGTCTTCACTGGCAGTTTGAGATTGTTCACATCCTGCGATGCGTCATCTAGTTATTACATAATATTTTAGTGTTGATGAGATTGACGCTATTCGTTCTCTTTTAAGTCTGTAGGTATAGAGTCTAAGGACTTCAGAAGTGTCACAGCGAGTTAATTTTTGTGTCGTTGATGTCTTTTCTTATAATTACTGTAGGACCTTTTTACAACGTCCTTGATAGTTGGGATTTGTAGGTACTCATGTACTTCAATGGTTTTTGTGAACCAAGGTGCACCACTTAAGATACTTAAAGTCAAGTAATCGCGAAAAATAATCAGTCATCTCATACTATTCAGTCGATTAGGTATTGAAGTTTTGTATGGGACTGTTCATAATTTTTTCGCGATTACGATATTCGTCCCATAGAGAAAGTTATCCAGTATGATCGTCTGTACTACACCCTAAAATATGATCACACCTTTCTTTTTGTTTTTTGCCACCGACTTCCGAAATTAAAGTTATTATGCACTTTTTTGTGTTTTTTTTTAAAGTCGGTTATATATTTTTTCGTAAAACTTTTTATTTTTCACTTTTTAGTTGTGGTACCTACCCTACACGAATTTGAATACCACTACCTGCTATGTAAATACTCGTAACAGTGACAGGAACTTATAACATCATCCATATAGTCTAAGTGGGAAAAATACCTATTATTGAAGCTAACTCAAAAACTACCCAAGAACAGTAAATAACATTTATATGGGACCACCTCTGAAGTATGACCTACTAAACAAAAAATAATCATCAAAATCATTTCATAATTGGCGGAGTAATAGCGTAACAAATATCCAAAAAAAAAAAAACAATTCATTTGAGAACCTCCTCCTTTTTGAAGTCAGTTAAAAATAGTAGGTAGCCCACTGGTATCGGGAACAGGGTTTCAGCTACGGGTCAGGGATCCAGAAAGAGGAATACGAGCCGGGTCCCGTGATAATATTATAATTACATTCCCTATATTCCTTGCAGATTCAAGGATTCTTCCAAACAGGTTTACACGAAACCTCCTAATAATCAAAGGTATTTGAAGAAGTTTGACCAGTTTATAAACCTTTACAGTTGTAGTCCCGCTTACGTACCTATCTGTTATTAAAATAGCAAAACAGCATCGTGATCTACGCCTATAATTATACGGACATTAAAAAGATTTGTTGTATTGAACTAACTACAATTTTAAAGTGTATAAAAAATACAACCAATTTGAGAAACTCCTCCGTTTTTTGAAGTTGGTTATAAAACGAAAACAAGCATTAAGTAATTGCTGAGACGTATGACTCGGCACTTGCCGGTCGCAGGAAGCCGCTGGATGCAGGTCGCTTCCAACCGGCCGATTTGGAAATCATTGGGGGAGGCCTATGTTCAGCAGTGGACGTCCTATGGCTGAAATGATGATGATGATGATGATTCGGCAGTCCATCATCGGCTTTCGTTCGGATTCTGGTCCGATAGCGTAGCAATCTATCCTGAACCCGAGCGAGAGTTTTCATGATTACCCTCTTTTTCTATACGAGTACTTACCGTTTGTAATATGTCTGTACTGACATAGTTTGTTAGATAATTTTTGTGACTAACAATTATGGACTTTCTCTGAATAAATAATAAAAATAATTGGCTTCCACCCCTCGCACGCCTTCCATATAACCGGGACCCATGGTCCCGAGATATGTAAACACATAAAAAAAAAAAAAAAGGATTTAAAATAATATTGTGTTCTGGCTTTTCCTCAAGCATTTCTAAGCAAGCATTTCTAATTACTATTTCTATTTACCCGTTTCAATGAGGAGAAAGAGAAGAATAGAGGAGCTCGTTGTTAAGTAATAACTGCCGCATGGCTTGATACATCAGGTCAAGCTACTAGCCAGCTTGCCAGGGTTGGTCTGTGGATGGTTGACCATCTGTACATACCGAGACTCCTCCATGCCTCGGAAAGCACGTAAAGCCGTTGGTCCCGGCTGTCATTCGTGGATCTATGACAGTCGTTTAGGGTCGTCAGAAGCCCGAAAGTCTGACAACCAGTCTTACCAAGGGGTATTGTATCACCCAGTTTCTTGGTTGTGGAGATCAGATAGGCAGTCGCTCCAAGTAAAATACTGGTATTCAGCTGCATCTGGTTAGACTGGAAGCTGACCCCAATATAGGTGGGAAAAGGCTAGGCAGATTTGATTTAACCGTTTCAATGGTAAAAGGGAAAAGCCATAATAGGGAGAAAAACCGGCCAAGTGCGTGTCGGACCACGCACAATGAAGGGTTCCGTAGTTGGAATGAATTTATCGTAAGAACAAACTTAACTTTGTAATTGAAAAACATGTTCTCCCATACGGAATATATGGGAGAACATGTTTTTGCAACCGCAAATTTAAGTTGGTCAATTATTACTCGTAAACTTGTAAAGCCCACTTAAGTATGATAGTTTTCCTTTAAACTTCGTTATACAATATAAGTACTAATGCCGTGACATTTGAATTTCTAACTACAACCGTTTAGTTGGTAGAGGGGGGGGGACACTTGACTCTAACGAAAATTGGTACTTTAAAGCTTGATAAGTCAAGAACGGTTTACTTAATCAAAAAACGGTATTGGCAAACCCCAATATTTTTAAAAGACCTATCCAACGATATTCCACACTATGGGAAGGACGAAAAACAAAAAAAATATCATCCCCACTTTATATGTACCAAAAGTTTTTGAGCTAAACCGCGGACAGACAGACAGACAGACGGACATGGCGAAACTATAAGGGTTCCTTGTTGACTACAGAACCCTAAAAACGAATCATGTTTACAAGTCAATAAAAAATGTTAACAGGAATTCCATCATGTGAACAATACTTTCATTGTTAGTATTGATCTTTGCCTTAACCTTTGATAGTAAGCACGTAAACATAGCACTACATAATTAATCTATTATAATCCACACAATTGTGTTCTTGACTTGATCTAGGCTACGTTAGTACTATTATTTATTCTGTGTCTAGGCATGCTATTTTAAAGGCACTGCTTCACTGCTACGACAAATGTGCTCGGAGTTCGCTAGCGTGCCACGTGGCACATTAATAGGTAATACGGGCTGGTTTCCGCAACTCCACGTCAAAGCGCGTATTTTGCGTACGGGTGGGAAATATCGGTTAATTGCTCCACCCCAGCTCCTCAAAGAAGGCCTGCAACGCCTTGGTGTTACTGGTAATCTCGCGTAAGGTTCCTGGGTTACCGAAATACTTTGCCTTGTAAGTGGCGACCACCGGGCAGTTTAACAGCACATGAGCAGCTGTCTCGTCGTCCTCCATGCAGGCCCTGCAGAGCGGACTGTCTGTGACTCCTATGACAAAGAGGTGTTTATTTATTGACCCATGGCCAGTTATAGCTGCTGTAACCGTACGCAGCTGTTGCTTAGTTAGTCGGAGAACCTGTTTCGTGAGGCGGCCATCGATTGTAAGGAGTGCCTCCTTAGCTTGCCTGCACTCACCTTGGTCCGACTATAGTTTGTGATGCTGATCCCTAGTTTTTTAACTTACCAGGGTGCGTAGGTAACCGAAGGGGAGTGGCACGATGGGTTCGGGCCCCACTGGTGGCCCAATGGTGTAGCTATGTGGATGTTAAAGTCCTCCAAGAAGACCTGTACCACTACCTGTTTTGGATCTATCCGTAGAGATGCGCAGCTCTGTTGGGCGCAAACCCTCACATCGACGATCCTCGTGAAGTTGGATTCTGTAAAGATACGTTGTTCGTGTACCCGGTCATTCATGGCTTTCGTAATGGGGAACTCCTTGTTGAGTCCCTCAAGCGCGCTGTGTTGCTCTCTTACCCCAGAGATTTATTGCATTTAGACGCACTGCCGCCATCATCGCTTCCTGCTGTATGAACAGTCAGAACAGTGTCCCACCATGGATTCAATTGCTGCAGTCGGAGTAGTCCTCATGCAGCCTGTGGTCACCATGCAGGCCAGTCTTTGCATGCGTTGTAGCTTGTTGGACGCTGTAACCAGCTGGGTGCGGGGCCACTAGACCACGGCGGCATAGGCTATCATGGGGCGGATCACTGCGGTGTATAGCTTTAGTATTATTTTGGGGGATAGGCCCCACTTCTTACCTATCATTTTCCTGCACTGCCAGAAGGTGATGCAGGCCCTATTTAGCGGCATTGTCTAAATGACTACTCCAATTTAACTTACTGTCTAGACTCTAGAGTAACCCTGAGGTACTTGATTTCGTTGGCTAACTGAAGCTCTGTATCGAACAGTTTGGGCAGGCGGAAAGGGCCCAAAGCTCGTATAAGGGTCAACATGACTAGTTCGGTTTTAGTGGGGTCACACCTATAGATAAAATTCCCTGCACCAATTTTCTACGATACGTAGTGCTTGCTGAGTGAGGTTACAGATCTTTCCAGTCCCCTTCTCTGAGACATTGGGACAGGATTGGGAGGTCGTCTGCATACCCTATTGTGTAATACCGATTGGCGTTGAGTTTGGTGATGAAGTCATTAATCACCAGATTCCATAGAAGGGGGGACAGCACCTATCCCTGGGGGCAGCCTCTGGCTATCATGGCCAACTGCTGCTCATCCTCAAGGTGAACCACTCGCTTGCTTAGCATATTCGTAATCCAGTCCGTTAGTACCTATTCTACTCCATGTCTGGAGAACTTGGTTTTGTCGGAGGCTCCTTCGATGTCTATAAAAGTGCAGGTGCCTTTTTGATGGATCGCTTCTTCTATCTGGCTGACCACTAGATGAAGAGCAGATTCAGTCGACTTACCTGAGCTGTATGCTTGCTGATTACTATGTAGCGGTATTGTTATTAGAGCGCCGTCCCTCAGTTCCCTATCGCATAGCCTTTGCAGAGTTTAGTAGAAAGGAGGTCAGGCTGATTGGTCGGTGGGATTTGGCGTCTGTATAGTCACCCTTACCTGGCTTTGGGATGAATATGACTTTAACTTTCCTCCATCATGTGGGAACGTATTTAAAGGCCAGGCACGCTCTCATTAAGGGCACTAGTCTTATTGCGACAGCAGCTCCCCCCACTGTAGTAAGACGGGGAACACTCCGTCTGGACCAGCTGCCTCAAAAGGATGGAAGCTTCGGATAGCCCATTGGAGTTTCTCCAACATGATCACCCTGCTTCTGTAACGCCAATCATTGTCTGATAGTCTTTGAGTTTCATCTTGCCAGTCGATTACCTGCGTGAAGACAGGTAGGAATTACAAAATCCTGGGTACATTACTCTCGTTGATTCTATATGTGAGAACAAAGTAAAAAAAAAAAGATTAAAAATAAGCCCTGGCAGATAAGAGATGACTAGTGTCAACTGACGGCGCCCGTTCACGAACATGACGCGTGGGTCAGTACCATCCAGCTCAACCACTTTGTAGGGAACCGAATGATCCAACACACTCGCCACCATCAGCGTGACATTAAGTGAGCATGACATACTCTCAACTACCCTGCTCTTTCAAGTCAACATACAACAATATTATAACATAGTAAACGACTCCATGGTACTCACATTTACAAAAATTGAAAAGACATGCGTCTAAGTTATACAAAACATAGTTCGCAATGTATTTGTAACATTAAAAGAATTTTACTACCACTACCTATGTCGAAGGGTTGTTTAATGTCGCAAGCTTGCAATCAAGGTTGCGTGTGTAGGTGGCTCGATCCGTGTTACGCGGCAAACTAAGGGCATTACGACGCACGACTAACCACATTGCAAGTCGACGAAGTTTTTCTATCCATCTCACTCCCCACAAATGCCGACGCAGCTACGTAGCTGCTACCTACGCCTGCATAGCCTACGCTACGCCGTGAATCTACGCGATGACACTACGTCTGTGACAATGACGTCAAAAGACATTGCGTACTGTTATCGTTGTCGTTTAGTTGACGTTCCATATTCATATCACATTATGCACCAGCGGGTCATAATGAAATCTATTACTTATACATTGTAACAGCGAATAATTTTTTACGCCACCCCCGAAAGCCAAATATATTTTGATATTCGGAAAACTCATGGCCTAAAGTGGTCTCATAAAGAAAATAAATTAAAAACATAAAAAATAAATGAAAAAATCCGAGGAATTTCGCGGGCTTATGCTAGTTCAGTACAATATTATTGCCCGGCTAGAGCCTGGGTCTTTAATGACTTGCTTTAGGGTAGGTTTGCATGACAAATCATTTAACATTAGCGAGCAGGTGGTGTGGAAAATATGTACTCGTATGCACTTGGTAGTGTTTTTTCCGTTGAATGTTTGCAGGTTATCTTTCACTGCTAAATATTAGATTTCCTAAGGACCTATCAATAACTAGGAATTGTCACATCCACCAAGCTAACTACCGTCTAAGTCGCATTTTTTGTGATCACGTCTTGTAGTTGGCCTTTTGCAACAAACATGGAACCCGTAGACCTATCTGCATAAATACCAAAAGTCATGAATTATGGGCAATTAATTCCTAACGATGATATTAAACTCAAGTTTTTAAGTCAGATTATAGGTCTTTGGCCTTTAAATTTACATTTTCCTTAACGTTATATAATTTTTTATTTTTCTTGTCCTTTCAGTTCCGCCTCTGTACCGGGGACCAGGCTCCTCTTATGGTCCTAGTTCATCTGCTGGAGTTCAAGAGGTTGAACAACAGGCTAACAGACCAACTGTAGTGGTCAACAAGCCAGGTAATTTAACTAAATTCAAATTATGGTGATTCAAAACGGGAGTAAAGGTCTGTCCACACATATCAGGGCTGTGCCCTGGACGTGATAGCTAGGGACGTGGCACATACAAGGCAGACACTGAAGCTCAGTCGCCGGCTCAGACACGGACGTGTGTGAACGAGTTCATATAAAATGTACACACCAATATTTCTTTGAGCCCCTGACAGAGTATAAAAACACGTATAAAGGAAGATGCGATCAAACGAAAGCCAATATTGGCATCACCCTGCGAAAAAGCCCCGAAAATACACTACTTTCAAAGGTACTACAACATAATACTTACAGAAGAACAGTGTGACTACTCAGGCCCGAAAGTGGTGAAAGTATACACCGACGGATCGAAGACCACACGACCTCAACATATCTAGACCGCTGAGAATGTTCAACACCGTCTATCAGGAGGAGTGTGTGGGGATCATACAAGCGGTCCACGCCCTAGAAGCCAGGAGGGTTACCGACACCCACATACGTATACTCTCCAACAGCGCCTCAGTTCTCCAATCCTTACGGATATGTCACAACGCACTAGACTAAACAGTATCTAGCCGCAACACGGTGACACTGCAATGGATAAAAGGACGCAGCTGACGAACTTGCTAGACGAGGATCCAGCACGGCAGTCTGTGGACCCGAGCCTATCGTACCCATCCCCTTCAACCAAATACACAGGTGGCTACAGGAGTTCACCCACATAGGTACAAGCGGAGAACTGGTGGAGCTCGACATCAGGCTGCAGGCAGTCCAAGGAAGCTATGCCATCCTTGGATAGGAAGAAAGAAAGAAAAGAAAATAAAGAAAATACATTTATTTGGCACATACTAAAAGGCACACAAATTAAAAGAAAGCAGAAGCAAAGCACAAGTAGAAACATAGCAGGGTATCTAAGCGTTTATTACGCCTGGACAGGAACGGCCTGCGCCTGGTGACGGGGACCATCACGGGACACTGCTCGTTAAACAAACACTCCAACACAATAGGAATAACGGACAGTCCTCTGTGCAGGGCGTACATGGATGCTGAGGAAACCGTTGCGCACGTGCTCTTTGAATGCACAGGCGTCACCCAGATTAGAACAGAAACCCTCGGGTCACCTAGATCATACACAAAAGTTCTAATCAGACCAGGAGACCTAATTATCTTCTGGAGGGAGGTGGGCTGGTTGGAATAACCACCAAACGGCCGCTATGGCCCACGCACAATGGTCCACCTGACGGACTGAGTGCGGAAACTAAACAATATAACATGGAACAGCTGACAGAGTACGGTCCGGCCACGTCTGGGACACGGTCCTCATTTTCATTTGACTCTTTACTTGTTATCTTTAGATTTTTCATTTAGTGTGAGGTTGGTTGAGTTTGAATGAGTTTTTTTTTTCTGCTACAGATACCAGTAGCTGTACGAAAAAGAAAAACCGGCCATGTGCTACCACCGTACATATCTAAATGAAAATACTAAACGAAGAATATTATTATTTTTCATCTTAAATTTAAAAAATCGCTAAGATAAATTTGTATTTCATAATGATACTATGAATTACAAAGTTATTTTTGCAGTCGTACAAAATCACCCATATTTAAATAAAATACCTTATGAATCGACGTTTTTAGTATTTTTTGATTATATAAGTACCTACAGTATAAGTTACATGATGAACAGAAGTTTCAAATTCCTAACTTGTTAAGTTGATGCTCGTACAAAAATGGTCTAAAACTGACAACTTTTACGGCCCCCTATTTCATCATTATTGAGGAAAAAAAATAAATAGATTTGTTCTCTACTCGATGAGCTCTAGATAATGACACATACCCACATGCCACGGTATGATTTTTTTTTCAAAATCAAAAGTTTATTATAAGGAGACCCCCTTTAATATTTAATTTTATTTGATGTTTATTATTTGTTGTTATAGCGGCAATAGAAATACATAATCTGTGAAATTTTCAACAGTCTACTTATTATGGTTCATGAGATACAACTAGCTGACAGATCGACAGACAGACGGACAGACGCACAACGGAGGCTTAGTGATGGGAATCCGTTTGGTACCGTTCAGTTACGGCACCTAAAAAAGAAGATTATAATATAAAAAAATAATATACCTACTGTTTCCCAATTGGGTAGCCAAAGTTTATTTTTAATTATTATGTATTTATTTTATTATTATACGAGCTTATATTAAAAATATTCTCATTCAAACCACAATAAACACACTTATGAGAAACGGCAATAAGATATTGTTTTTTTTTTTTACGATACCCACATGCCAAGGAAATTTTCCATGCGTTTGTGGTCATCGGATTTTCCATACGATTATTATAAAAAACTATCGTTAAATTACTCCACAATAGTTATAATTGAATAGTACTCGTACATAATAATAATTGTAAACTTAACTGAAAATAAAAAAGGGGTTTTTTTTTTCTACAAAAAGACGTTATGAGTTTTTGAAAAAAAAATTGGTTGTTAGTTTTGTGTGTCAGCTTCCAGTCTAACCGGATACAGCTGAAGACCAGTTTTTTACATGGAGCATCTTGATCGCAGTCAAATTATTTTAGTTAGTAATAAAAAATAAGCGTTTTATGGTGGAAGACAACTAAAAACGAATTCTTTTGAAAGTCAGACTTTAAAATGTTTTATTTAATAAATTCCGAAATATTACACAAAAAAAACTGACACTATATTAGCCACTAAGTATATCTACACATTTGCATTTTTCTACGAAAATATTCACACTTAAGAATAGCAAATCCTAGGATAGTGTTATTAAATGTATCATAAATTCGGATTTACATTTGAATCTTTCTATGAATATTCATTAGTATCAGTTATTTTCCGTTGGTATAACTGCATGGTAACAGTAACAATGTTTTAAGGTAAAAGGCACGATTAATTTTAACGTTTTTTCTTTCACAGATGACAACTACGTCACACCGGTAGTACACAGCCCATACGCTGTACCATCAACAAGATTATAGACTATACAGCCAACATCCATTACATTAACGTAATAAGAATCTATACTTGTTATTGAAAATAAAGCTCTATCTTTTAGAAAACTCGTCTCTTTTTCCATTGTCTGACCTCAGAGGTCAGGTAATTTACCTTTTCCTTGATAATTGACTATCAGTAGGCATAATTATGAGATGCAATGACGTAGCTTAAAAAAATAATCTTAATCATGCAAGATATTGATGTCATTTCATTTATACAACTTCCGGCTCGCTTTGTTTCTATAGACTTGTTAATTGTGAAGAAAATTCATTAATCGCCTATCATTTGTAGTTAACAGTACCAAGAAAGAGCTGTAGTTGGCGATTAGATAAAATCACCCATTGTTATAATGGTTTATACTACCTTGATCTGTTACTTTGTATGAAAGTAGGTATCGATGTTTGCAAATATATATATATTGCAACTTAACTCAGTCTTGTCATAGCTTCACGATCTTCTAATTGCACTTCGATTGATTTTATTGATCAGAGACGTCGTGTATTGAAGTCCCTTGGTTTCAAAAGACATATAGGATATTATTATATAAGTATGATTTATTTTTGTAAATTGGTTAAAAATAACACTTGAACTTTTTTATTTAAACTAGATGAGTTCGGTTCTTTCCTAGCCGACTGCTCTGAGAAAAAACACCGAAACAAACTCAGAGGTCAAAGTCTATTTTAAAGTCCAAACAATTTCATTGTAATGATCAGATTACATATAAATGAAATCCATATTGGTTAATGAATGAGCTTGTCTCTCGAAGAAAGCACTATCACGCATGTGTCGGCTAGCGTGTAGCTCAATTCAGAACTTAAAAGCTCAACAATACGCATGGAGAATCCGCATCAGAACGGCCGCATGAAAAACTCAAGGAAGGTGTGATTAGTTGAATGGATAAGTTAAGGAATAATTATAAAAAACGGGTGGTGTGGGTGTACTACCATCTGCCCAACCCTTCGGGGAAACAAGGCGTGATGTTAAGTTATAAAAAACGGAGTTTGAAAGTAGCACCTGTGACAGAAACACTGTACTGTAGCCGAGTGTCTTAAAAATAATAAGTAACGACTTTTTTTGGGTTTTGAAGAAGCTAAAATATCTTCTTAATTCCCAAAACCGTTCCGTTGGTTCCGTTGATGTATGCGAGAAAACAAGTTTAACAACTTACACTAAGTAATTCTCTTAATAAGATTAATTTGGCTAACAATATCGAATAGATTTGTACAATATGGGTTAGAATACTATAGGTATTTTACACAATCAACAGGTACACAATCGACTCGGGCAAAATAACTTGCTTGCATATTTTCTCAATTTCATATTATTTAATTCTCGGAATCTATATCTATTTCCATCTTAACGTCACTAAACAACTATTTATGTTCACATATTTGGTATTTTTCGATCGTAGCTTACGTCAATTCATTAATTACCTTATTATTGAACTAAACACGAAAACTAGTTTGTGAACATAAACTTACGTTTTTGTATTTAACCACAGGCATATAGTAATCGGCCACAAAACCATAAAGAACCTGTTCGCTGTTATTAAGTATGGATCCAAACACACAGACGAGCATCCGGTTTATGGGAATAACCAGCTTAAATACGTGCATGGACTCCGCAAATTGGCAGGCGTGTAAAGTCAAGTTTTTCTCGTTCAACCACACGTACTTACATAATTATCATCTTTTTGTTTTTCTATATGGCAAATAATATGTGACGCGTGAATGTTAATTATTCTCGGCATATTGAAAACAAACGGACTTATTCGTTTGTCAACGTGGGAATCGACCGTTCCGCGAAGTGATCCATGGTAGCAGTAGTCGGTCCATGACGTAGCGTACGCAGGAAAAACGCGTCTTATAAATAGGTTTGCTTTGTTGGTCCTGCGTCAGTGATCGCGATGGGATACAGTAGTGTGGTGGTGAGCGTGCTGGCGCTTTCAGCGCTTGCGGCAGCAGTGCCGTCAATCGGAGACAATTCTTTGGACGCTGGGGAGCGAGTGGTGCTCGTGTCACCGGTGCTGGCCCCTCCGCGGGACTCCAGGTTACACGATACGACGCGCTCGAGGCAGTTCCCGATACTTGTGCTCCTTACCCAGGCCAACACGCAGTATGGGCGTCAGGAATCCGAGGCTAAATCTTTGAAAAACCCCCAGCCCATTTACGTTCAGGTAATTATTTCACAGGTATGATTTCGTAAATTACCTTTCGATGATGGGGCTACCTACATGTCTTAAATGATTGGAATCACGATGCTCAGGCCACACCCTCGTATTATGAATGAAGGAAATAAATTATAATATGCTAGTAAACGATTTGTTGACATGCTTGCATATTCTTGAATGCATTGAATATTTATTGGTACCTATTTCATCATTTTGTATAAAGCGATTATTTGAATTAAAGTTATTATTTGCACATATAATATTATTTTAATTAATGAAGTAATTTGAAAAAATTTAATGATTGAGATTGCTCTAACTCCTTTCAATAACTTCAGTAATTAACGTCAAAATTGTATATGTTAATTTGTGTTGAATCTTATTACTTAATACCTACTAAGCTGTGCTATTATTATTTCCTGTGCTAATTTGCTATTTAACTAGGTACCTATTAGTCATAGTTATGTTGAACAACAGAAATAGGATGGACCCAAACGAGATCGTAATCAGCAGGTATTCCAAGTAATATCATGTTATAACCGCTTGTTAACTATTGTTAGACGGTTTAATTAAATTTTCGCATAAACAACACAAAACATAATGTCTACCTATTGGATTTTGCGGGTGGAGTCAGGTCAGACCATTGAAGATTAGGCTTCATTGAGACAATCAAACCTCATCGATGGATTGCTTCCTAATTATTTTACTTAAAAAAAACGAACTTTTTAAAATAATTACGATCAGATGATCAACTTGAAATAATTAAGGTCATAGGTGAAATAGTGGCTGGAAGATAACAGAAATAATTATAATGATTTTATGAAACATATTTGTTCATCGGCCTGAGTAAAGGCACTAGCTATTAAGTTTAAACTAATCAATATTTATAACCACAATAAACATTGACGTAACACAAAGCATATTTATAAGTTCAAGTTTAATTTACCGGTTAGCTTCCCAAGCGTGGATTCTTGCATGTATAATTTATTTTAAACGATTTATTTCGTTTTTCGCAGAAACTTGAAGACCAAGTACAACCTGGACGGAACAGACAGAAACGCCATTTGCTGAAGCACAAGTTATTAGGTATCGGCGGAGGTGGCATTTCCTTCGGTGGAGGGTTTGAGCTCGGAGGAGGTGGCCACAACGAAGGCTTTAGCCACGGCGGTGGCAGCCACGGCTATAGCGAAGGACACGGCGGCGGCTATGGAGGAGGCTACGGCGGTGGCTATGGTGGAGGATACGGCGGTGGCAATGAAGGAGGATATGGTGGCCATGGTGGCGGCTACGAAGAACCATCCAAAACTATCATTGTTAAAGTGGTGAAACAGCATGGTACGGACGCACTGCACAGCTTTTTGCGCACACGCACTTTTCTGTGCTTTTTGTGAACGCTTTTGTGTTTTTGTTATTAATATTACAAGCAATATGAAAATTAGCAATAATTATTATGCTTGTGTATGATTGATGTAGATGATTTGGTTTCTGAACCCTAGTACCTACTTTACTTAAAACTAGTTAGCATATTATAAAGCTAGTTATGGATTGAATAATATTTTATGCGCAGTAAATGACAAAAAATTGTTCTCTAACTTTATTGCACAATGTTAATTTTGCACGCTTGTAGTAGTAGATTCGTATAAATAGGTAGATTGATAATGAACTGTAGTCAGATAACAGAGCTACAAATTAGAACTTAAAATTGGTAGCTTCACCTATGTTACACAACATTTCAGGTTTTTCACAAACTTTTATACTGGTTTACTTATTTTATTTATCTTTCAGGTCACGGCGGCGGCCATCATCACGGAGGTGGCGGCTACGACGGTGGCTACAGCGGTGGAAACGGTGGAGGCGGCGGCTATGGCGGAGGTGGCGGTTCCGGTGGAGGAGGCGGCTACGGCGGAGGTGGCGGCTCTGGCGGCGGGTACGGCGGAGGTGGTGGCTCTGGCGGAGGATACGGCGGCGGCGGCGGCGGCAGCGGGGGTGGCTACGGAAGCGGTGGTGGATACGGAGGAGGCTATGGCTCCGGCGGTGGCAGCGGTGGTGGCTACGGAGGAGGCAACGGTGGTGGCTACGGAGGAGGCAACGGTGGTGGCCAGAGCTACCAACAACCCAACTACGGTGGTGGTGGATGCAGCGGTGGTTGCGGTGGCAACGGCGGCTACGGTGGCAGCAGTGCCTCAGCTACCGCTACCGCGACTGCCACGGCCACCGCACACTCGGGCGGCTACGGGTGAGACATATACTTATAGATATTCCTTTGCCACCTAAACTTAAAATAATAAGTAATAACTTAATATTATTTTAAGTTCTTGATTACAAGAACAAGTTATTATGACCAAATAGAAATAATTAATCAAAGTATCCTAGTTATGCACTACTCATGCTCCCAAGACACAATTTATCATTTATGGAAGTATCAAAGACATTCAAATGAATTTGTCCTGACACGGAGACAATGACAGTAACTCAAGTCGTTGCACTCTCGGGTTTTAATGACATTTCTTCTATAAAGCGTTTTTTCAGCACAACAATGAAGTATCATTAGGAATTCACTGTATGATAACATAAATAATTATCGTTAGATGAGAAGGCAAGACCGCGAGATAGCTTTCAATGACCCTTAAGTACCCATACCAAAGTCCTGTTTTTTGCATTGGTGTATTTTTTCCAATGTTTTACTGATACTGATTATTTCTAGTTAGTATTCCTTACAATCGCGTGGTCCCCTTAGCTCTTGAGAACATGAAATGAGAATATTTAATGGTCCTGCTCGTACCTCTTAACGTAGTAAATATACCAACAATACCAACTGAAAGTAGAAGAAGTTTTGAGAATTCTAGAACAACCCCAAAAACATTTAAAAAATATTATGGTAAATACTGACAGTGAAGCCACTTAATAAGGGGTGCCTACAATTAAGATTTTAATGTGGAAGACCTTACATCATAAAATAACTGCATGTCGATGACACTGCCATGCCATATAAATATATGTAGATTTCCTTCAAAATTAATAATTCAAGGTATTCTTCTCTTTTTTTTACAGAAAACGTTAACTTCGGAGTACTCAGTGAATTATAGCAGAGTGTTACGAAGTGCATTAAACAAGCTGTGATTAACGGTGATCGGACGATATTCGCTAAACACCAAATAGCTTTAATTACAAAATGTTACGTATACATGTAATTATAGACATGAAAATTAGCTATTCATTGACCAGTTTAAATTGTCTTAGGAATTTGAACGTTAATTCAAGTACGAAAAACTCAGTTTTATTTACAACTGGGTATTGTTTTATGTTCTGAAATTAATTGTTTGCATGGAGACTTTTTTGTTTTATTTGTGTAAATTGTTCTTATGTTTTCATAAGGATATGATTTTTATGTATAACTATGATGTCAGTCAATACATTTTTATGATTGTGCAATATATTGGCTTGTCATAAAAGTTGTAAGTTTTTTTTTACTTTTCGTCTTCAAGTCAAAGGACATGTAATGTCATAGTTTGTGTGTTAGGTAAGACTGAAACTGTTTTCAATACCTACACCTACATATATTTATATATATATAATAATGTATAGTAATAAACTTCCGCCAGTAAAAACAATTAGATAACTATTGTTACATGAGTAACTTGTAATTTTGATATAAGTAAAAAAAAAATTTTTTTTATAATTTCTTTTTTTTTATCTATCCTACCGCCCAATTGCGTAAAACACTTTCTTTGAAAGAAATTCCTGAGGCATTGCAATTTTTTGTGTGTAACGCTATTAACCGGCTGTGTTATGGTAACCAACTCCTCCGGGTGCCGCTAGTAGATCACAGTACCTGTCTTGTTTATTTTTTTGAAGTCTTGGGTTCGATTCCCAAATCATTCCAATCAGAGTTCGAGAGATATTTTATGAGAAAAATGTTGTCCTGCAGCTGTAGCGCATTTCACGACTTTCCTTAATACAACATTCATCATCTTTGCCAATCAATAGGCTGCCACTTAAAAATTGCATTGATATTCTGATTTCTCGAAATAACACAAGGCGAATATATAAAATGTAGATGTGTAGCGGTTACACCGCCACATACTAACTACGCATCAAAGACATGACGTCACACAAATCCTGCATCGCGCAATTAGAGTTTATCGCGCGAATGACATAGATAAGACTATCCGAAATCAAACAGTCGGGCAGTCGGCCCGCCAGACACAACACCCGTCTGGTTGGAGGATCCTCCCTTTTCTATGGTGGATGAGTGAACTTTACACCCTGTTCCTCATGCCCCTAAAGATGCAATGATCAATTTAATTGCTCTCAAAAACAAACCTAAACATCGAAAACTCGAGGATTTTTAAGGAATCCTCGGGTTTTCTAAGAGCTTCTATGTTATGGAGTTTGGTTTCCGCACTCAGTCCGTCAGGTGGACCATTGTGCGTGGGCCATACCGGCCGTTTGGTGGATATTCCAACCAGCCCACCTCCCTCCAGAAGGTAATTAGGTCTCCTGGTTTATTTCTAAGAGCTTAAAATGAGATTAATTATAAAACTATCCTTATTTTTTCACTTCCATTGAAATAGATAGCTACTCAAAATAACCCACTTTATAATGCTTTCTTTCAACAAAAAACGTTTTCTTTGAAATAGTTACCTACACGTTCATGAGGCATTCACCCTGATCTCATCAGTAATGAACTAATGACACCACCTGATACCTATTACTTATTACGATAATCATGTTTCTCAGTAAAATCGAAGCGGAGTAAACAAGAATGTAAGATTATATTGTTGTAAAAACCACAAGTTACGGGGAAATACTTGCGTTAAACAACTTGAATCGGACGATAACAAATACCTTTGCGTGATTAAGGTCATTAATAAGAATAAAGCCTTAAAGAAGTTGATTTTTTCGTCCGGCTTCACCTGCTCTCTTTTGTTAGTTACAACCGAACCGAACCGAACTTATCATGGAAGAAGTAATAATCTCACGGTGAAAACTCAGGTGAAGTGAACGTGAAATGAGCTGTCATTCCACCTGCAGTGCTATTCTGTAACCATCTCACCGTGAAAACTTAGGTGAAGTGAGCTTGGAGGGGGCTGTCAGTCCCTAGCAGCAGGTGGAATGACAGCTCACTTCACGTTCACTTCAACTAAGTTTTCACCGTGAGATTATTACAGAATAGACCGGCTGCTGCTAGGGACTGACAGCTCACTCCGAGCTCACTTCACCTAAGTTTTCACGGTGAGATGGTTACAGAATAGCACGGCTTTGTTGGTGGCCTTCTTTTTCCGACTACGGCGAAGCTCCAAAGCAGGGTAATGTTCTTTTACAAAACAAATAGCGAAATTGTCCCTAAGTCAGTATCATACAAATACAAATTGCATACTGACTTAGGGCCAATTGCACCGATCAAATAAAACGCGAACATAAACGGCGTTACAGTTTTAATCTAAGTTTAAGGTTTGGTTTGGCATTTTACCAACAATGTTTGAACTAGTTTAGTGTTAAGCGTAATCACGTTTAAAACGTTAAACGCACGCCCAATGTTGAACGTTTAACGTTTTAAACGTGATTATGCGCTTGACATACCGTATAGTACGCTTCCGCCATATTGTGTTAAAGAAGTGACGCTGTTGTGATATTACTTGTTTTGTTTCGCATAATTACGAATATTTTGAGATACATAATGAGAAGAGTTTACTCATTGGCTATTGGAAATGCTGGGTCTCTCTTTCTTTTAGACATACTGATAACACAAGTTTATGAGTAAACCAAAAATGCACAAATTAAAACGTGCACTGCCCATAAGAAAACAATAACCACGCAAAACGAACTATAACTACTAAAATAACCTCAGTTACGTTACCAAGATGACAATTGACTTGAGAACCGAGGAATACTTTTCGTTATTATGTATTGCTACACAAATATTGCAATAGTTTTATCAAGTTTCGGTTCAGACAAAACGCAACGCGAAGTTGCCGTTTTAACATGCCGTTAACTCGGTTTTCGCAAACGCGATCAACGAACGTGGCGTTTTGCTCTAAAGTTCATAATTCAAGTCATTTATTCAAACTAAGCTAAGAATCAGCACTTTTTGAACACCAAAGTTACATAAAACAGTCCCCCAAAACGCCCACCCTTTACCACTTCCTAGTGCTTTAGCTGGGAAGAAGTGACGCAACGGGTGAAAATACGGAGATAACGAATTTTCCCAGTTAAGGGACCTAGGTAGATCGCATTTTCGACCCCGTAAAAACCCTATATTACAACTTTCATCGAAATCTCTACAGACTTTTCCAGAACGTGATTACAAATACATATATATATTATATATAACATACTGAGTCCGATCCGGTTACATCGAAGAGCGAGCGAATCGAGCTCGAAAATTCGAGCATTCTGGACCGGTTTTCATTGAGATTTTACTAAGAGAATGCAAGAGCGACTGAAATACATACGATAGGTATTTTACACAATTTTTTTTTTTTTTTTTTTTGGTCTCGGACCAAATAACGTGATTGCAGATTTTCTCACTTTCATATTTTTTCTTTCTTGGGATATATCTACTAGCTCTATGCCCGCAACTTCGTCCGCGTGGATTTCGTACTTTCCACTAAAAACTTCAACCCCTCCATCCCCTTTGTAAGATAGATTTCGAAAAATAATACTTATAATCTATAAAATTTATTTAAATAAATAAGTATCCGGGCCAATTTTAAATTTATAAAAAAAAAAGAAAGGAATGAAATTCAAAGGATTTTTTTTTTAAATAAACTGTGTCCTACCTTTTCACCACGACTGGGGCTTGTTTTAAAAAACCGTTTGTTACGTCCACTGTATGACTTAAACATTATAATTTATACCTATTTTCGATCATATTATAAAGAGGTAAAATTTGTTTGTTTCTTTGTAAGTTTGTATGTAATCTCCGTAGCTAACAGTCGAATTAAAAAAATGCATTAAAGAAATCCCTATTCTCGCGGAATAAGCTAGTAATTAATTAAATTAAAATTAATAAGGTATTATTGGTAACGATACATAATCGAATGTACGAGTAAGTGACGCTAACGTTTGATAAGTCAGTTGTCTATCATCGTTGTAATTCATCGTATGTACTCACAGTCGTAATCATCGTTGTAATTCATCGTATGTACTCACAGTCGTAATCGTAGGTGGAGAGCTATTTGCGATAACTATTGATTGCCACCATGGCGTCCCCGAAGTCCCCGAACCTATTATACTACGGAACAAACCAACATAATATACAAAAATAACACATCCCGACTTAGATACGAGAATGATATTAGGAGAACTTAGGACGCAAGAGCGAGTGAAGCGAGCTCGGGACTTGATGTACCCCGATTCGGACTGGTTAGGTTCGAAGGGGATGGCAGGCTCTTTGTTCGCTCGCTTCGCTCGCTCACTAGACCCCGTCATCCCATTCGTGGTAAAATAAAATGAAAATACCGTCGAATATATCTTATTATTATTGCTTGGATACAAAAGACCCGCCACGTGATCTTGATCGTGATCCATATACTCCCAATATGCCACCAACCCTGAAAGAAACTTTGGCGATTTTTCTCTTGGCACCTATGGTTTTGCGCACTTTGGGGTTTTCAAATATACACTAAAAAGGGTCTATTCTAACAGAGGAGTGTTCAAGTCTCGATTAAAATGGTGCATACCGTTAAATATTATAAAGTAAAACACCCATGTATGCGTGCTTCCTTGATCTGTCCAAGACTTTCGAACTTGTAGACTTTCGAACTGACTTTCGAACCTGATATGAAACAAGCTAAGGAGGAGGAGGAGGATTTGCCGCCGGAACTCATCAGCGTGCTCCAGTACTGGTATGCGCACCAGTCTAATAGTGTTAGGTGGGAGGGGGCAATGTCGGATGCATATCAGCTCGAATGCGGAATCAGGCAGGGTGGCTTAACATCTCCTACCCTGTTTAATTTGTATATTAACGGGCTGATGGTGGCGCTCAGCAGCCAGCATGTCGGCTGTCACATTGACGGTACATGTGATAATAATTTAAGTTATGCTGATACATGGTGCTGATGAGTGCTTCGGTCTGCGGCTTGAGGAAGCTGTTACAGAAATGCAAGGAATATGCTGGTGGTCACGGTTTATTGTATAGTGTAAAGAAGAGTCAGTGTATGATCTTCGAAACCACCAGAGCAACATGTCCGGCAAGCATACCTCCGGTCAGACTCAAGTGTTGACTGGTTTACATACTTAGGGCATGTTTTGACTGTTGACCTCAAAGATCACGCAGACATGGAACGGGAGCGGAGGGCGTTGTCTGTTAGAGCTAACATGATCGCCCGCAGATTTTCGCGGTGCTCTAATGAGGTTAAGGCTACGCTCTTTAGACCGTACTGTACTTGGCTGTACTCATGCAGTCTGTGGGCTCACTACTCTAACAGAAATTACAACGGCATCCGCGTCCAGTACAACAACGCGTTCAGGATGGTGATGGGGCTATCCCGACACTGCAGCAACTCGGGTATGTTCGCAGAGGCACACACCGATTGCTTTTACGCGACCATGTGCAAACGCGCCGCGTCCTTGGTGCGCAGGGTACGGGTCAGCCCCAACATCGTACTAGAGATGATTATGGGAAAGCTGGACTGACCCTTCATTCGGCATTGTTCCGACATGTTACTGTACCAGTGTAATTAATTTTATTGTTGAAATAATTATTTAATTTTAATTTTATTTCAATTTTATTTGATTTTAATTTTATTTGATTTAACATATTTTTTTGTATTTGATTTGATTTTATTTGATGTTTCATTTTATTGTGTTTTAATTAATCTTATTAATTTGTTAATTTATGCTACCTAACCAACCTATTATAAAAAAGCACCGGTTGTTAAAGTGCAGTCCCTTATCTTGGTAATCGGCCATAAAAACCATAAAGAAACTGTTCGCTGTTATTAAATATGGATCCAAACACACAGACGAGCATCCGGTTCATGAAAATAACCAGCATGGACTCCGCAAATTGGCAGGCGTCTAACATCACGTTTTTCTCGTTCAACCACACGTACTTACATAATCATCTTTTTGTTTTTCTATATGGCGAATAATATGTGATGCGTGAATATTAATTTTATTATTCTCGTCATATTGAAAACAGTCCGACGAGACGACTGTTCCGCTAACTGATCCCGCGGATTGACGGCAGTAGTCGGTCCCTGACGTCGTGGCGTCCGCAGAAAAAACGCGCCTTATAAATAGGTTTGCTTTATTGGTCCTGCCTCAGTGATCGCTATGGGATACAGTAGTGTGGTAGTGAGCGTGCTGGCGCTTTCAGTGCTTGCGGCAGCAGTGCCGTCAATCGGAGACAATTCTTTGGACACTGGGGAACGAGTGGTGCTCGTGTCGCCGGTGCTGGCCCCTCCGCGGGACTCCAGGTTACAGGACACGACGCGCTCGAGGCAGTTCCCGATACTTGTGCTTCTTGCCCAGGCCAACCCGCAGTATGGACGTCAGGAACCCGCGGCTAAATCCTTGAAAAACCCCCTACCCATTTACGTTCAGGTAATATTATTAATATTATTTTACAAGTATGATTTCGTGAATAAACTTTCGATTATGGAATACTTGCGTCCTAAATTATTGAAATCACTATGCTCAAGACAACACATCCTCGTATTATGAATGAGGGAAATAGTTTATAATATGCTAGTAAACGATTTGTTTATATACATGCTTGCTTTTATATTTTACAATACATTGAATATTTGTCGGTATTTAATTGATTAATACATAGGGATTATTTAAATACCAGATAAAATTGGAATTTAATGAAAAAAAAAAATTTTAGCTTTTCTATAACGGTTAAATTCAAAATATGCATACAGAACATAAATCATATAATGGTGCCGATTCTGTTGTTCACAAACTAAACTAAATTTAAGTTCAGTGCATCTTTTTCTTTCTATTTCATTAAGAAAAGGACAGAAGATACATTTTAGTTTAGTTCTATCAAATTAATCAGCGCCTGACGTAAATTGACGTAATTTTAGTGGGCAAGTTTTTAATCATGTCAAAACTTGTATGGATTAGTGTCAGGGGCTGATTAATTTGACAGGACTAAACTAAAATGTATCTTCTGTCCTTTTCTTAATTAAATAGAAAGAAAAGATGCACTGAACTTAAATTTAGTTTAGTTTGTGAACAAGGGAATCGACATTAATGTCTACCTATTGGGTTTTTGGGGTGGAGGCAGGACAGAATTGAAGAATGGATTGCCTCCTAATTATTTTACTTTAAAAGTACGAACTTTTTTAAATTACCATCTGATGATCAACTTAGATATAATTATGGTGAAATAGTGGATGGATAAATACTAAAATAATGATGATGATTTTATGACGCTATTTTTTTTTTTTGTCTATTAAGTTTAAACTAATCAATTTTTATGACCACAATAAACATTTTCAAGACTTATTATAATTGACGTACCTAACACAAAGTTTGCATATTTATAAGTTCAAGTTTAATGTAGGTACCTACCTGTTAGCTTTCCCAATCATTTATTTTAAAACGATTTTATTTATTTTTCGCAGAAACTTGAAGACCAAGAACAGCCTGGACACAACAGACAGAAACGCCATGTGCTGAAAAAATTTAAAGGCGGCGGCGGCGGCGGCGGCGGCGGCTATGGTGGAGGTTACGGCGGTGGCTATGGAGGAGGCTATGGTGGTCATGGTGGCGGCTACCAACAACCATCCAAAATCATTGTTGTTAATTTGGTCAAAGGGCATGGTACGGACGCACTGCACAGCTTTTTGCGCCCGCACACTTTGTGCTTTTTTCGAACGCTTTTTGTGTTTTTATTATACATATTTCAAGCAATATTTTAATTGGCGATCACTGCCGTTAACTGATGCAATCATTATTATGCTTGTGTAATAGTAATAGTAGATGATTTGGTTTATTAACCCTAGTACCTACTTTATTTAAAATTATTAAGAGTTTAAAGCAAAAAAAGGCACTTTTGAACGTCAAATTTTACAAAAAATAATAGATAATAACTGATTCTAGTCGCCCATTCCAAAAGGTAGTTTTCGTATGGAGAAGAATGGGCAAGAAACTAGGATTAAATATTTTTTTATGCTCAGTATATTAGATAATGGAAGTACCTATTATAACTTAAAATTGGTGGCACCACATTATGCTTCACAACATTTCAGGTTTTTCATAAACTTTTATACCGGTTTACTTATTTTTTAATTGTCTTTCAGGTCACGGCGGGGGCCATCATCACGGAGGTGGTGGCTATGGTGGCAACGGAGGCTACCAACAACCGAACTATAACCACGGTGGTGGTGGCGGCTACAGTAGCAGCAGTGCGACTGCTTACGCGAGTGCCTCGGCCAGTTCACAGTCGAGCAGCTACGGGTGAGATTATATTCTTTTGCCACGTAAACTTAAAATAAAAATCAGCTCTTAAAACGACCCATCCGGTGATCGTGTACATGTTATTATGAGCATACTGCCCCGTTGGTCTCGTGGTTGCAAGCGCGAATGATGAGCGTGGGGTACTGGGTTCAATTCCCGGGTCGGGAAAGTGTTATTGGGTTTTTCCATTAGGAATTTCTTAGTAACAGCCCGGAGTTTGGAAGTTGGCGGTGTGATACCCCCGTGCCTCGGAAATCACGTTAAGCCGTTGGTCCTGCGCCTGATCTCTCTCCGGTCGTGTCGGATTGCCGTCCCATCGCACTATGAGAGTGAGGGAAGAAAGAGTGCACCTGTGTCATATCTCCCGCGCCGAAGGGGTGGTCTCCATTGAGATTGGCCGCCGTGGCCGAAATACGGTCTGGAGGAGCAAATAGAAATAATAAATCAAAGTATCCTATTCATGGACTACTCATGCTCCAAAGACACAATTGATCATTTAGGAAAGTGTCAAAGACATTCAAATGAATTTGTCCTGACACGGAGACAATGACAGTAACTCAAGTCGTTGTACGCTCGGGTTTTAATGATATTTCTTCTATAAAGCGTTTTTTCAGCACAACAATGAAGTATCATTAGGAATTCACTGTATGATGACTAATAGAGATCGGATATTCGGATGCATATTTACCTAAAGTTAAAATTTAGCTAAGAAATTATGGAAGTGGCTTCTTAATAAAAAAAAATCTTAATATAAATCCCGGAATTCAATAAAACCCGTGAATGCACAACTAATCGGGTGCATGGTATGCAAACGACTTATCAGCCCTCTATACGAAACTTACTTTTGTGGTGTTAATATTAAAATGTATATACCTACCTGCTGTAAACATTTATCACGAAGTTGTTTATCGCTAATAGTCGCTATATGCTATGCCAATTTGGCAATCTACTTTACAACATTAGCTAGCATATTATATACAAAATTATACAATTTCTGAATCGCGAGATTTTTGCGATCGATACAAAAGTGCATTCCATATTAGCCAACACCTGAACGTAAGTAAATTTACATTCGATTCTATAATCAGAACTCTCAATCTGTCGATCCCGGAATCCCGGGATATTCTCGATAATAATGTGCTTTCCATAATAGCCAACACCTCAACTTTAGGTAAATATGCATCCGAATATCCGATCTCTAATGATGACATACATAATTATCGTTGGGTGAGAAGGCAAGACCGCGAGAATGTCCATCAAGTACCTAACAATAGGTATATTCAAAGTGCTTTTTTTTTAAAAATAGTGCAGTCTTTTCAAAACTGTTTTACTGTTACTGATTCTATTTAGTCAGCTTTCCTTACAATTGTGTGGGCCCCTTAGACCTTAAGGATCCTTAATACATTGTATCATTATGATCGTCTTGCTAGTACCTCTTAGCGTAGTAAGTAACACGAAATGAAAGTTTTCGAGCTAATTATGATATTATGTGCTGAGAATTCTAGAACATCTCCAAAAAAAGTTTCGATAAACTTACACCTTGAAAAAATATATGTTAATACTAATAAGGGTGGCTACAATTAAGATTTCTTTGTGGAAGACCTTACAGCATAAAATAACTGCATGTCGATGACACTGCCATGCCCATATAAATATAATTATGTAGATTTCCTTCAAAATTAATAATTCAAGATATTCTTCTCTTTTTTTTACAGAAAACGTTAACTTCGGAGTACTCAGTGAAGCAGTGTTACGAAGTGCATTGAACAAGCTGTGATTAATGGTGACCGAACGATAATCGCTAAACACCAAATAGCCTTAATTACAACATTTTACTTGGTATACATTTACCTAATTATATAGACAAGAAAATTAGCTATCCATTGACCAGTTTAAATTGTCTTAGGAATTTAAACGTTAATTCATATAGTAAAGACTCAGTTTTCTTTACAACTGGGGATCGTTTTATGATTTTTCTAAATATTTTCTGTCATTCTGAAATTAACTGTTTGCATGGGTGACATTTTTGTTTTATTTGTGTAAATTGTTCATAAGATTATTTGTTCATGTGCGTCTTTATTGTACATTTTTTTGTATAACTATGATGTCAGTCAATACATTTTTATGAATATGCAATATTTTGACGTGTCATAAAAGTTGCAGTTTTCTTTTTGCTTTTCGTACAATTTTGAAATACAGTGTTTTTTTAATAATTTCTTTGTTTTAATCTATTCTACACCCCAACGGCGAAAAACACTTTCTTTGAAAGAAATTCTAAAGCATGCATTGTCAAAATGAAAGGCATTGCAATTGTTAGTGTGTTACCCAATTACAACCCTGTGTTTATGGCTTAAGTACCTGACTTTTTTTATTAATTTAAAGAAGGTAGTATGCTTCTTTAATTTGATAAACAAGTCTGTCCTCATTCATCTTGTGAACACGGAAACAGCAGCAGAGTTTGAACTTTTATTCGATTCCCAGATCATAAATCAGTTCTCTTTCCCGGGAAAAATATTGTCCTGAAGTCGTAGCGCATTTCACGAATCCTATAGGCTGCCACTTAAAAGTAGCATTGATACTCGTATTCGGATTTCTCGAAATAACACAAGCCGAAATCAGCAACATTAAATACAGATCGTGATGTTATCACCAAGATCAGGGGCCGTATTGTGACGTATTAATGCCGCTAGCATCATCCTTTTTTCGCAGTGGAATAATGATGGCATTAATACTTCATAATAAGGCCCCTATATTACAATGTTTCTGATAATTTGACGCGATATTGTAGCGGTTACACCGCCACACACGAACTACGCATCAAAGACATGACGTCACACAAATCCTGCATCGCGCAATTAGAGTTTACCGCGCGAACGACATATTATAGGTAATATATAAGACTATCCGACATCAACAGTCGGGCTCCCCCCCGACCTTTGCTCGTTGATGCGCCAGCCCGCGTCGATGCTGAGCCAGTAGCTTTAAATAATGAATTATCCTTGATCCAGCCTGTCCCAACTTGCTGTCCTCACGCCAGCGACGCCCTAAGCCGAGGTCCGTACCCCACAGGGGGTGCCCTAGCGAGCGCTCGCCTAGTTTTAATTAGAATAGTTTTTGCCCCTGGCTGGAGGCTTTGAGTGTAGTAGCTTAAGGCAGCCGCAGGAATGTCCGGTTAAGTAGTCATCGCCTCAGAGGTGAGCTACAAGATGCCCAAGACGCCCAAGTTTACTTAATTTATGTACTTTGTTAATAATTTACTTATTTATTAAATTATGAAACTAGTTTTATATTATTGCTAACTACTAAATGTGTACTGCATGTTATATCTTAACCAAAATGTAAAATCTAAATATTTGCACGGCTGAAACGCCGAATATAGTGAAACCCATAGATATTAAGAACTTATGTTAGCTACCTATATTCTTGCAAATAAATATATCATTCATTCATTCATTCATTCAAATAATGTCTTTTTGATTTTATTGATGACGTCCAACAAACAAAAGTTTATCCAACATAACATCACGCCTGTATTCCCCATAGGGTTAGGCAGTGCTGCATCTGCAATACACCCACATTTCGCCAGTTATGTTTGAGTCCCATGTAATAGGGGGCGAGCCTATTGCCATCAACCGGGCACAATTCCAGATTCCGGGCTGCTACTGAGAAATTCCAGATGGAAACCTTTTAAAAAAAATCTTACAGCCTTTGGCACCAGCATTTGCAGAATTCAACAATAAATAAAATACGAATACAATACATAAATTTAGGTACTTGGTACAATTTTCCATTTTATAATCCCAAAAGTTATATCATTGACTAGGTTCAAGGTCTGATTTCCCGTATTTAAGTTTATTATCTATGGTCTGATTCTCCACGACTGGCGTTTTTAGGGTTCCGTATCTGAAGGGTACCAAACGGAACTCTATTACTAAGCCTCCGCTGTCCGTCTGTCTGTCAGCGGGCTGTATCTCATGAACCGTAATAGGTAGACAGTTGAAAATTTCACAGATTGTGCATTTCTATTGCCGCTATAACAACGAATAATAAAAATTAAATATTAAAGGACAATAAACATTTGATTGTAAAAAAAAACTAACCCTAATGTTTTATCTTCAAAAATTATGAAATAGTGGGCCGTAAAAGTGGTTAGTTTTAGACTATTTTTGTACGAGCTCTATCTCAACAACTAAATAAATAAGTTAGGAATTTGAAACTTCTGTAGATTATGTACTTTATACTAGATATATATTATAATCAACAAATACTAAAAACGTCTAAAACGTATTTATTTACATATGGCTGATTTACTGCAACTGCAAAATAACTTTGTAATTCATATCAATATGAAATACAAATTTATATTTGCGATTTTCATTAAGATGAAAAGTAATAATATCGTTTAGTACCTATTTTAATTTGGTGTTACGGAACCCTTTGTATGCGAGTCCGACTCGCACTTGGCCGGTTTTATATTTTCTTATAATGAACTGAGAACCATCTTCCAAACATTATTTGAAAATTAAGAAAATTACCAGTTTTGTACTCATAATTATGATTATGTCTTATCTGTATCTATTTTTCTGTGTGTACATAAATAATAAAATAAATAAATAAAATTAAGAATAATAAATTGATGACCAGCTAGAAAAAGGCAAACCAAAAAGTTGAAACCGCAGAGGTCACCCTCCAACATGTAAACACGCCATTAATTTTTAAACTCTACAATTAAAAACTACTTTTTTAGACGTTTCTATTTCTAAAGTCATAATACTGGTTTTTAACATCTAACCATCAAGTTAATTGCCCACAAAAACATACCTAAACAACGAATTCAGATGAAGCTGAGGTTTTTAAGTATTCATCCTAAGAGCTTAAAATGAGATGAATAATAAAATAACACTATCCATATTTCTTCACTTGCAATGAAACAGGTAAGTACTCAAAGAAGGCTCGTTCAGACCAGCGCGATGCGATGGCGCAAAAAGTACGTTTTGGCTACTGTGTCTTCATTCAAATTTCATGCATATCTGTAAGCTATTTGCTTACAGATATTAGATATGCATGAAATTTTAATGATTTGGCAAACTGTGTCTACAGTTTGCCAAAATGTACTTTGTAAACGTTCTGTGAATGATATTATAGTCGATTTTTATACAAGGGATGAAAGGGGCACGAGATGGTTTCGAATGCCTAAATAGGTCTTTCCCCCGAGGTAAACACTGCTTTTCATTTCGATTAAGAAGAACGTAAATAAAAATCTGATTAGTGAAACAAAAAATATTTTATTAAAACATAAATACAATATTGGTAAGATAATGGTGCCGATTCTCTGGTCACAAATGCCTCCAAACTAGACTAAAAATCACCAAAATTTAGTTTACTCCTGTCAAACGACGATTTCCCATTCTGAAATAGACTAAAGTGGCACAACTTAACTATATTTTAGTTTGACCGCACTAAGATTGTACTGAGATTTTAATTGAGTGAAAATTGCTATTCGGAATTTGACGTTTTTCAACTAAAATGTTAATTGTCTAACTAATTCTGACCATTTTTAATCGCCACTGAAAATGGTGTGGAATATTATTAGTTGTCATGAACTAAAATTCAGACGAACATTTCGGCTTCGGGTGCAAAAACAGTACTGTACTTACTGGATTTTTTTCTTTTCTTTTGCTTAATATCTCGAAAATGGTGTGTCCTATCGCAAAAATAATGAAAATTTCGACCCCCTTTATGAAACTCTTAATACCCCTAATACTCAACATGAAGGTAATTTTTTTTTTTATTTAACATAGAAAAAGTGAAAAATTCCATATAATACACGTCGAGGCGGACCCCAATGCGCGCCTCCGGCTCTAAAAAAAATCACGGGGTAGGGCAAGCAAGTATGTGCCAAGTGGATTCTCAATTGTCAAGTTCGATTTGTTTGTGTCAAAATAATTTTTAAATTTAGAGACTTTTTACTACAGAATAGCTTTAAGATTCTCATAGCCAAAAGTAAGGAATTTTAGTGATAGTTTAGTTCGGTATACAAGAGAATCGGCACCATATCTATTTAAAATTAATATTAAAATTAGAACAATTATTAAACGTAAGAGAAAGATTATTTCCTGATATATTAATGTTGGATATATTTTGCGAAACTTGAGTTTCTTGTGTTTCTGTAAATGTTGGAGGAAGCAATATTTTGTCATTTCATTCAGCTGGAAGAGAAAGGTTTTTACTTCTTTCGGGATAGTCTTTGGAAGTACTAGGTTGCGGAGAGAATTCTGAGGAATAAAGATTTATAGTTTTTTTTACTTTACTTGATATTATAGTCTTATTTTCCAATCTTCTTTGTATCCTTCGGCTACTTTACTCGATTTCCATCCTCTTTTAATTACTGTAGTCAGATCTGGGCATGAATCAGCTAACACCGTAGCTGAAGTTCTGCGTAAACAGTGACCAGAATATAAGTTTTGATATACGTGACTGTCTGTTTCGGGATACCAGACATTTTCTTTTTTCCAATTACTTAAGAAAACAAAGAATGACAGAATAATATTTATTTGTACACAGTTCGTGAAACAAAATAACAAAATAAAAAGTGAAAATAATCTTGCTATAGCAATAATAGTGTGTGCCTCACGGCTGCGCCAAAAAGGTTCATTTCACCATTAATGCCCGACAAATTCTGTCTGACGCCGGTTTTCAAATGAACCTCAAACACTTGCCTCAAACATTTCCCTTTTTGGTAATTCAGGAATAAACAATCAATTTCCATATTTTACCTAGTTCTAAGTCCTTGGTATTTTCCTAATAATTGTATTTTTTTTTTCTTTACTACGAAGGTTCGGTCAACTTTTGTTTTAGTCGGAACCTCTGAACTTTACTAGTATTATTTCACCTCGTTTTCTCTATGTCATGTACCTTCATATTCACCAGTACAATGTTTCTGCAAGCGCCAATCATGGCCAGATCAGCACGACCTGAAAAGTTTATGTAAGTAAATCTTTAATGGGTAGTTCTCTTGTAGGTTTAAGACAAATTTCATAGATGCGATGATAAATAAAGATTTCCCTACCTTTATTTCTAAGTATATTTCATCCCATCTGACTGTCTATTCAGAAAAGATGATAGTTTGGCGAAATCTTTCAAATATATATCGTGTTTTGTACTTAAAGTCGTCTTTAATATTAAAAACACGATCTATAGAGTTTAAGATTTATGATTCTTAGATAATTCATTGAAATATGTTACACACGTTTTCCGAAAAAGACGATCCTTTATTCAGAGCGCTATTTTATAGAAACATCGTAAGATTTGAAGTACCTATCTTTCTTTTGATTTTGGCAGTAAAAGGTTTTCGACTACCGTTTTAGCCTCTTCTCTAATGAAATCAGGCGTTTGATCCATATCTGAATCTGATGAACTCACTCATACACTCGACAAAATTCGGTTGAATTCCGAGTATTTTAAATTTCGAACGTTCGCGTCGCGTTATGGTGACGAAAGTAATTGAACAAGAACAACTAAAGATCGAATTGCCGCTTTCCCGCCATTTTTTAATATCTATGGTTCTACCAACCAGTATTTTTTATCACCGATGATGGTAAATATTGAGCTCAAATCTAAATTTTAAATAAATAAATAAATAATAATAATAATTTAGTGAAAAGTAAATTATAACTACTAAGTCATGCATGTTACAAAAGTGTTGATAATATTATTTTACGCCGCGATATAACAGAGTGGCTGTATAAAAAGTTGCCATGGACACGGCTTGCATATTTTTTAATTTATAATATTTGACAGCAGGGAAAATCGTTTCCCCGGGACGAAAAGTACTGTTTCATCTCTCTGATCAGGTAACTTCAAGCGTACTTTCCAAGTGTGAGAAATGAAAAAGATATTTTTTTTGCTTGTGGCTAGGTATGTTCGTCGATTTCAGACATTTATTATAGCATACCTAACTAAACCGTACCGTAATTTTATTTATTATTTCAGTGATTTCGATTGTAAACTTTGAAAGCCTCTTTGCTTCATTGGTATTTGTGGAGAATTCTTAAATCGTGTTTTGAGAACGGAACAACATTTGGGAGACCTAACAATATGGAATAGGTATACAGCAGAAATGGACGATAACTTAATATTAATACAACATTTAATTCTTTTAGAGTCTATAACTTTTACAGAACTAAGGAATTTGGAGGAAAATTATATCAAGTACCTGTCAGGGACCAAGTCAAATTCAACAACCAAGTAGAATTTCACCTGATTTTCGAAGAAATTATTTTTGGTTTTGATGTCGTCGCCTTTTATTTTTCTTTTTCAAACTCAAAGCATTTATTTCAATTAAACCATTTATAGGCACTTTTGAATATTTAAGGAGTCAGTCACTCAGAAATATGTAGCTAGTTAGTTCCCTTTCCAAAGCGTAGTAGGTACCTATGGAGAAGAACGGGCAAAAAACTACATGGAGACTCTTTTAAATTAAATATTGTTACAAAAATATTAGTTACATCATTCAAGCTGAATTTATAATTTTGATATCAAAAAACACGTTGAAAACGTTCAGAGTAGGTAAGTACAGTAAATAGACACAAAAAAGCACACAATTAAAAAATAAAATAATTAAAATAAACCATGGCAGCTACGAGATGACCAGTCCCACCTGACGGCGCCCGTTCACGGACATGACGCATGGATCAGCACCAATCAGCTCAACCATTTTGAAGGGAGCTAAATGATCCAACACACGCGCCACCATAAGCGAGACATCTGAGAGTGAGCATGACATATTCACAGCCATCTGCAGGCCTAACATGACAATTACTCGCTCTCGCGTGAGTAATTTTTGTCTATTTCGGTCACTTTCTCGTTTTCTGACAGTGCTTCCATACAAAATAGTCGACTCCTTCTGTCAAAATTGATGTTTACTCGACAAACCCTAACATGGCACCATAGTTATCTCGATTTTTGACAATTCAACACGAGATAATCTCCGATTTTTCTATCATTTACTCGTATTTACTCGTCGTCGATTTTGACGACGAGAAGAGTAGACAAAATTATGATACAAAAAAAAACTCCAAAATAACATGGCAGTTTCATAATTGTACTTATTTTAGTCATCATTTTATTTTACAATAATAATAATAACGAAAATACTTAGTTTTAAACTACTATTTATATTGGAACGACGTGTTTTATATGGAATTTTTCGATTTTTGTATGGAAAATATGAAAAAATATTACCTACATGTTGTGTTTATGGGTTTTCTAAAGGGGGTCGAAATTTTCATTATTTTTGCGATAGGACGCACCATTTTCGAGATATAAGCAAGAGAAAAGAAAAAAAGTCAGTATTGTTTTTGCACCGTCGAGGTGTTGGTGTGAATTTTAGTTATTTTTTTATCGCGATTAAATACTTAGAAAATCAAAATTTTAGGTGAAGAACATCAAATTCTGAACGACAAAATTGCCATTTTCACAAAATTAATAGCTCAGTGTCGTCAAACTAAAATATAGTTAAGTTGTGTCACTTTAGTCTATTTCAGAATGGAAAATCGTCGGTTGACAAGAATAATCTAAATTTAGGTGATTTTTAGTCTAGTTTAGAGGCATTTGTGACAAGAGAATCGGCACCATTGAATGAATGAAACGGAATCTCAAGCCGATGTTGCTATCATAAAAATCATTTGTTTTTAATAACTTGCAACATCGGTTTCTCGTCGCGAGATATAGAACTGTCAAAGTGCCTTTTTCGAGATATCTCGTCGTTTAGGTCATGTTAGGGATTAGAATGACGTCAGAATCGTAGACAAATATCGACAAAACGAGATAAAGAGCTTTCTCGCGTTGGTCATGTTAGCCCTGCTGGGCACATTTAAGTTAATGAAAGACTTACTACGATATTATTTAATTTAATTTTCTTATTTGTATAGTTACTTAGTTTTTAATTTAGTGTTAGATTGTATGTTGTACCTTTATTACGATTTATGAATCAACACTTTATTGTTTCAATACAGGTACTACGATATTATTAAATATTTATTATTATTTTTTAATAGGTAAAAGGCTGGTATTTTTGGAAAACATCAAACATATACCTACAGGATCAATCTTTAAATCATTGAACGTAACCGGTTTAACTCAAATCACACGAAAATTAAATTTAAACTTTTGTCGAAGGCGTAATTTTTTTTTTTTTTTTTGCTTTTATCGAAGTAACGTTATGGGATATTTCTGTCGAAAATTGCCGATAGCCAAAAATGAAAACGAAACTCGGCCAGACTACAAATTAAGTAGGCAAGTATGTAGTGTTTGTAAAAAAAACCACAGATATCGTGCATAACACGACCTTCAAGGTAGGTACATTGAAAACGAACTCAACAAAATAAAAAAACACATTTTATTTATATATAATTTCTCAAAAACACAAAGCTTAAAAACTCAAAAAAGAGATGAGCTTGACATTAGACAGAAAAAGAGATGAACGTAACAATAGTACATTACTGTCGCGGTCTATAATGACTACTTTGCTGGTCGCGCTGATGATGGCCGACAGCGCAGCGTAGCGCAGCTCCAGGCCGACACAGCGCGGTCAGCGTGCAGCACTTGATGGACGAGCTGAGATAAAGGCCGAGGCTGTAGGTCGAGGCCTTTACAGCGAGGACAGCAAGGGCTGCAATGATGGCCAAGCTGGAAGGCCTAGAGCGTAGCTAGGCTAGCTCGAGGCAATCATAGCGTGACCAGCGAAGCAGTCATAGTGGGCCAAGGCTTGTAGGTATACTGCTTTACTCAAAAATGCAAGTACCTAATCTAAATAAAACCAGCAAGTAATTTCAATAAAATATATGTCGGCGTCACATTGTAAACAACACGTGCATCGGGCTATGGCGCACTATGGCGCCGTAGCGCGCTACGACATTCTCCCACCTCCTCGCTGCTGGGCGGAGTTAGTGATCGCTACGTCGTAGCGCGCTACGTCGTTGCCCCACCTACAATACTACCGTATAAAAGAGTCCGCACGGCGGCGAAATGGCATTCTGCCTTCAGGCGTTGCCCGGTGCACAGGTTGTATTGCTCTCAATTATTGTTACTCTGCCTCTCTGTACATTGTTACTATTTTGTGTAAACTAAGCTATTACTGGGTGTCATGGCTATTTGTGTCTTGAAACTGATTAAGTGTAGTTTCGTGTAAAATTAATTGATTAAATAATTTAAAAGAAAATCTAAATTCTTATTATTTAAAGAACCTCTTTTATTTTACAATATATCTGATCCTGTGCCTTCATCAGAAGCGGGATCAGACCCACTCCCACCTTTATCTGTGACTGCCCGTAATTTAAAACAGGAACAAATGTAATTTTTTTTCGGCTAGTATGGAATCAATTATTAAAAAAAAAAAAATAGCAGATAATATGACACCTAGCTACATGACACCCAGTACGTAGTCAATGCTGGTTCCTTTCGATCCTGATGCACCTGAAACCGACATGATCAACTGGTGTGCGTTAAAATCAAGCCAGATAATATTTCATGGGTTGGTGTTAAGGAAATGCTGGTCTTTAAATTTTCCAAATCCATGACAATGAAGGATTTCAAATTGATAATATAGTCGAGGCAGGAATGCGAATTTACTGGGAAATGTACTAACCGATTTTGGCATATCTATCCTGTCACAGTGCAATAACAAAATTTGGCCTAAACTCAATTCTGTCGTTATAAACGATAAGAATCAACTCTTCCGCATACTGCGCAGCTTTTCATTAAAGAGAAGAATTGAAGAACCAGGTACGTCTGAATCGTACACGAAAATTCCCCGTCCGTCAACACCATTTCGGAGAAATTGCAATTCGATCGGTTCTAATAACGTTAATTGCTCACTCCAAATAAAATTCCCAACAATGGTACAAAACTGTCTTCTAGATGTTTACATAATTCGAGAAAGTTCTTCGCCTTTCGCGAGTCCCATATTATTAATTTAAAAAAAAAGGGACGGTAGCGATCGTATGTATGTGTGTTGATTACCGGGAACTTAATAGCAATACTCGACCAGACTATAAGCTATCCTTTACCACTAATTAGTGATCAAATCGATAAGTTACATGGGGCCTGTTTCTACTCTAATTTGGATATGGCCACTGGATTTCACTAATTTGCGTCCTTAAGGAGTCTATAGAAAACTGCTTTTGTTATACCTTCGGGTCAATTTGAGTACCTAACCATGCCGTTTGTTTTACAAAACGCTCCACAGGTTTTTCAAAGGGCTATAAATACTGCACTTAAACCTCCTTAATCAGAGACCGTTTAAGAAGAGTTGGTTCGTTTAAATAGATAACTTTAAAAAAAAAATCATTTATGAAGACAAAAATTGAATATCTGGGTATCGTAATATCCTCTGGAGATGTTGGACCAAGTCCTCATAAGGTTCAAGCCCTAAAAAATATCCCTCCTCCAAGCACTGCTACTCAGGTTCATCAATTTACAGGCCTGGACACATATTTTCGACAATTTATTCCAAATGTCTCAATATTTATTAAATCTTTGTATCTTCTAAACCGCGGTCCAAAAGGTTACTATTTGGACCTGTGATCATAATGACGTACATCAGAAAATAGTAAAATAAGTCATTACTCAGCCAGATAAAAAAAAAAAAAAAAAAAAATTACCCTTTACCCATCGAACTCCACACTGATGCAAAAAGTGTAGGATATGGGGCTAAACTATAAAAGAAAAAAAAAAAAAGTCTACCTCATGTTGTCGCTTATTTTAGTCAGAAAACCATAAGTGCTGAAAGTCGTTATCATTCGTATGAATTGGAAACATTAGCCGTAGTTAAATCTGTGGAACATTTTCGACATTACCTGTATAGGCGTAAATTTACGGTTTTTACTGACTGTAACGCCTTCAAGGCCTCTCATTCCAAAAAGGACATTACACCTAGAGTACACAGGTAGTGGGCAATTTTGCAGTCGTATGACTTTGATATCATTTATAATGAGGGAAAAAATATAGCACATGCTGTCTTTCTTTCACGTAATCATGCTGACACATCTTTCACTCATAAACCAGCTAAAATTGTAAATTTGGTTGAACTAGAGAGGTGTAACCAACACCTCTCTAGTTCAACCAAATGATCTGTAGAACAACGTGATTCTGAAATATCAGACATTATTTCCAAATTCCGTTCAAATTACTTGCCGTCTAAAATATCACACACATACGATTATTAGACAGGGCATACTTTATCGTAAAATCTAACGTAATAAAACCACTAAATGGTTACCAATATTGCCACACTCTTTAACCTGATCAATGATTAATCATGGGCACAGCGAAATAAAACACCATGGTTATGAAAAAAACGCTCTATAAATTATACGATCCTTATTGGCTCCAAAAAAATGTTCAAAATTAAAAAAAAAAAAAATAGATTGTTTGTAAGGTTTCCAAAGGTCCGTCGGGTGCCCAGCAGGACCATCTGTACCTATCTAATCCCTAAATTGCCCATTCCATGGCATACAATTCATTTGGATTTAACTGGCAAACTCAGCCGAAAAAGCGAGCGTAAGGAGTATTGTTCCGTGATTATTGATGGTTTTACAAAATTCGTCTTGTTAGAGCATACCTTAACCCAAATGCATCTGATGCTATTAAATCACTTAAAAATGCAGTGAACTTGATTGGCGCTCCTAAAAGAATAGTTGCATATCGTGGTAGGTCATACGACAATGCTGAATTTAAGAATTTTTGTAAAGATAATCATATCATATTATAGCCACTGGTTCCAGTAGGGCAAATGGTGAGGTCGAGCGTATGCTCACTATAGTTGAAACATATTCGGACAGCTTATGGCAAGATCATGTAGGCGATATCCAATTAACTCTCAATAGTACTCGTTGTAGAGTAACAGGGTTCACGCCCTTGGAATTAATGTTTGGTATTAAGGGCAGTTCATTAAGGATATCAAGAGTATCAAGACTAATAATCCTGATGAAGATAGGTTAAACCTCGAAACAATTCGATCCGATGCTTCTGCTAGTATAAAAAGCTGGCTCAATATGACTCAGGTCGATTTAACAAGGGTAAAGCTATAGTTAAACCTTTTTCAGTAGGTGACTCTGTCTTTGTTAAATGCGAAGAAAGACACCAAACGAAACTAGACCGTAAATACAAAGGCCCCTTTAAAATAACCGCTATTTTGGAAAATGATGGGTACGAATTAAAACACATTAATGGAAACCATAGAGTCTACAAATACTCTCACGAAAACTTGCGAGAAGTACCCCGTCAGTCATTTTTTTTTGGAAATCGCAGAAAATTATGATGAGGATGACGTGTCGGCGGATAATAACAACACAGAGGTTCTTGTTCACGAGACTAGGCAACATATTAACTTTGATGATATTCAGTCTACTAATAGTGATACTATCTCTGCCAATAATAATACCATGTCTGCCAATAGTGATACCTCTGTCAATAGTGATACCATGTCTGCTAAAAGTGACACTATATCTACCAGTTCTCATAATAATGCAAATTGTAGAGACCCTGGTTTACGTGCTGTTTCAGTAGAATCTATTAGCCCTGAATCAATTAACATTGTAACAAAAGCACTTGTACATCAGCCAAAGTATTGAGCTATTTGTTAATTAAGCTAAAGGAACAATACTTGTTCGGCCTAGCTAGATCCGGTCCAGTTTAACTGAAGGGATACACCTGAAGGGCAAAACTATTGCCGGACCAGGGGACTGATCTTGTAGGGTCAGAAGTTGACCGGACCAAGCCTTGTAGAGTCATAGCTGACTGGACCAAGTGGTCAAATATCTGGAGGGTCAGAAGTTGACCGGACCAAGCCTTGTAGAGTCATAGCGGGCTGGACCAAGTGGTTAAATATCTGAAGGGTAGACCGGACCAGAAACAATAGCAGGATGACCAAACGGTACTTAATCAGTTTTTCATGTTCTAGATGTGGCATTGTGGGCTAAGCGTGCGAGGACGTCCGCACGTCAGCATGGCCGTGTCGGCGTCACATTGTAAACAACACGTGCATCGGGCTATGGCGCACTATGGCGCCGTAGCGCGCTACGACATTCTCCCACCTCCTCGCTGCTGGGCGGAGTTAGTGATCGCTACGTCGTAGCGCGCTACGTCGTTGCCCCACCTACAATACTACCGTATAAAAGAGTCCGCACGGCGGCGAAATGGCATTCTGCCTTCAGGCGTTGCCCGGTGCACAGGTTGTATTGCTCTCAATTATTGTTACTCTGCCTCTCTGTACATTGTTACTATTTTGTGTAAACTAAGCTATTACTGGGTGTCATGGCTATTTGTGTCTTGAAACTGATTAAGTGTAGTTTCGTGTAAAATTAATTGATTAAATAATTTAAAAGAAAATCTATTCATATAAAAGAAATTCTTATTATTTAAAGAACCTCTTTTATTTTACAATATATCTGATCCTGTGCCTTCATATATATTAATTAACTAGAAATTTAATTAAAATGACAATTATGAAAAGTACAGTCACTAAAATTCAACACCGACTTTCTTGTTAAGTAAGTACTTCATTGTTTTTTTTTTTTTAACAGTGGTAGTTGGAACTATACAGCGAAATATGGAATAAAATCTTTTTTTACCTATCTCTATAAATACAAACAGCTGTGTTTTAAATAAAATCTTTTTGCATTTCATTTTTTAAAACGTTGAAACGTCGTCCTGTTAGAGCGACCAGCAAAACTTTGCCGGCCGCTCCTTGAAACAGAACGGCAAGGTCGACTTTGCTCAAATAAGGTTGTCAAAATAATGATGACCACATTACATGCATTTTTGAGTAAATACCATTTTCTCAAACATGCTTGGAAATTCGAACATTATTTTGACAACCTTCTTCGAGATAAATCGAAATTGCGGTACTGGTCGAATACATGCGAGCGCCCCGGGCGGCCGGGCGGCCGGCGGCAGGCAATGTTTGTATGAAAATCTATATCTGTCGTGTTTAAAGATAAAGATAATTTTATTTTCACCTCAGCACCTCAAACAAGCAGGTTTTGCTGTCAAAAAACAGTGAGCAAAATTCGATTTTGCTGCGAGCGAGAGACAAAGTAACTTTTTAATTTTTTTTTTTAAATGCCGAGAGCAGTGTTGGGTCTACTCACCAAATTCTAAAGATTTGAATTTCAATTAGTTTTGTCACTTTCACTTCGATACGAAAAAAGCGAGAGATAGAAACAAATCGATTCGAAATTCGATTTCAAAATTCCATACCTACATACTAGGCCCAAGAAAGAAACAAACAATAAAACGTTCGGATATACATGTCATAAAACATTAAAATTGCAAAATCATCTGGTTAAGGTTTTATTTAAATTCTGTTTTATTAAATTTTTGGAACGAAGTTCTTAAGCGGCTTGCGGTAAGAGTGCAGTGGCAGAAATCGTCACGCGAAAACGCTTGCGACTGTCTTCTTCTAATTCAAAAAGAAAGAAAGACGGAGAGAGATAGTAAGTGTGAATTTGGTCGAAATGAAAATCCAAGATGGCGGCTGCAAAATACGAGGCGATGAAGATTATGTAAAAAAAAACCTTGTCCGATCCGAAAATCTGGGGAAAATGGGCATATGGTACAGCAGTAACATTACAAAACAGTATTTTTTTATTATTATTGATGGTAAAAAAGTTATTGGTATTTAAAATTCACATTTTTAGTTCCAAAATTACCCCAAATCCATAAAAAAATTGCAAAACTCATAACTTATGACTTTTAGACACCCGCTAAACGACGGCCGCCGCCCGCACCAAATGTAAAATTCGGTCAAATTCACCATTGAAAAAAAAAGGGATTATTTTTTCTTTTTTCCTGAAAAATTCCACATAAATATGCTGGTAAATATATATTAATATGTGGAATAGAACAGTACGACACCTAACAACAACCTCACGGATCGGACAGGGTTTTTTTTTACATGTTGTATGTTCTCGCTGCTGAGGTGAAAAGTTGTATGTGTTACACGAGAGCAAAGTTATTTGCATCTCGTGTCTTTGAATCCCTCGCAGCGCTCAGGATTCTAACCTAGAATCACTCGCTACGCTCGTGATTCAATTATAGAATCCTTCGCTTACTCGGGATTCAAAATCAACACTCGCAGCAAAAAACGACTTTGCTCTCTTGTTGCACAAATAACTATTGTCTAAACATGCGTATGTCATTCAAATTAGGCATGCAGGATGTCACAAAAGTTTCGTACGTACATGTTTCACCCGTAAGGCCTACAAATTTATAAAATTTACAAACATACAATTTTAACTAAATTACAAACTAAAACTAAATTATTAAAGACACTTTAATCCGAGTGCCTATATAGTAGCGTCACTCAAAAAGTCACTTATATTATAATAACATTTGTCTGTTAATAAATTTCGCATCTTTTTTTTAAACAAATTTACTGGTAATGCTTTATATGACCGTGATATTTTATTTAAAAAAATTGGAGCCATACAGAAATAGTTATTTATCCAACATGTGAGGAAAGTTTTAATCATTCACACAATCACAATCCAATTTACTGCCAGTAAGCGCCGTGAGTGGACGTGCCTACTGATTTGCTTTAATAAATACCTAATACGATCGTTCAAGTTAGAACTTAATTACCATATAAAGACAGTTGATTTTTCAAAGTGCTCAGAAAGTGTACGCAATTGCAAGCTAATCACCGACACATAAGTGCGAAAGATATAGTTCGCGGCACGCGAAGCGGTGACGGTATTATAAAGGTGCACGCAGTGCATAAGCGGAGCAATAAGCGGAGCGATAAGCGGTGTTATTATTTGTTGACACTTCTTTTTTCAACATTGTTATTAACAACAACATGAAGCCTTTCCGCTCGCCTACTAAAAATCCTACTACGACGAAAACAACATTTACGGGAGAAACCAGTACTTCTCAGCCTGATTTGTCAAAAATGAACCTGCACTCAGAAAATGTGTCTTACCGGAAGAGAAAATCGCCTGATAGCGACTTTGAAAATCAGTTCACTGAATTTAAAAATGAAATAATGAAAGAGATTGTTGGAATACTACAGGATTCATGTACAAAGCAGAACCAAAATATAAAAACAATATGTGATAATATTTCTTCCATTAACGAAACATTACAAGACATGAAGATTACAAACGAAGAGCTAATAGCAGAAAATAAGTCTTAAAACACAAATTAATACACTAACGACCACAGTTAGGGAAAACGAAGACAAAATAATATCCCTTCGAACTGACTTCCAGCAGTTAAAATCTGTTTCTTCAGCACCAGCACATACACAGGCAACACAACATACTATTAATGAAGATCTCTTTGAGGAATTTCAAGACCGAGCTGAACGTAGTAAGAACATTATTATTGTAGGTATTCCTGAGAGACATATAAGTAACAGCGAAGAGAGACGTGAAACAGAACGAAAAGAAGCAGCAAAAATTATAAACACTATATACCCGGATTGTCCTGAAGCAGTAAAAGTGTTACGAATTGGAAAATATGATGGCAAGAAAATACGACCACTTAAATTATCTTTTTCATCCCAGGAAATTGCAAAGACTATACTGCGAAATAAGGCTAACCTGAAAGTAGATGGTGTGCGAATTTACTCTGATCAGACTCCTCAACAACAAAAGTTCATGAAAAACCTTAGAGACGAATTACAACAGAGGAAAGATAACGGAGAAAAGGACTTAATAATAAAATTCTCAAGGGGAACACCAAAGATAGTTAAAGAACAGTCAAAAAACTAGGTGACTTAGGAAAACTTGTAACAAAGCAAAACTCAATTACTTATGAACTAACAAATAACTATGCAAATATCACTACTAAAACTAAATCCATAAGCTTTCTTTACGCAAATGTTCGTAGTATTGTAGCGCCAGGGAAACTTGATGAAATACAGTGTATCATACAAACGTTTAAGTGCACTATACATGTAATATTACTGGTCGAAACCTGGATAAAGGATGAAAATGAAGCCTTGAGGCAAAAATTACCAAACTATACACACTATTACAACTATAGAACGTCTTCAAGAGGCGGTGGAGTGTCAATATATGTGCATAACGAACTTAAACATGAATTAATGGAAGAGCATTGCGAAGATAACAATCACTTTTTATGGGTACACCTGGACAAACTTTCTTTAGATATTGGAGTGGTCTATAAACAGCCTGCAGCAAACGTACAAAAGTTTCTTGAAATATATACAAATCACCTAATCAAAAGAAAAAGAATTATAATTTTTGGAGATTTTAACTTGAATCTACTAAGTAAAGAAAAATCTATAAAAGAATATAAGACAGTGCTAAAAGAAAATGGGCTTAGAATACTAAATAAAATTGATAAAACGTTCTGCACCCGCAGCACTAAAACTACTAAGACAATATTAGATCATGTATGTACAACTCTAAAAGATAATACTTTTCATATGGCTTTAGTGGAAAGCGCCATGTCAGATCACAAACAAATTTACTTCGAGGTAAACAGAATCACACCGGAAAGACCCAAAAAAGTAACATACGAAGCTATTGATTATGATAATCTATATAAAACTATAAAAGATCATACTTTTTCTGACATGCATAATGATTTCACAACGTTAGAAAAATACCTATTGGACGCTATTTCTAAAAATAAAACAAAAAAGACAAAGATACTAAACAGACCAAAACAAGACTGGATCAACAATCACCTTATCACCTCCATAAACAAAAGAAATATTCTGTGGCATAAATTAAAACATTCCTCACCTGAAGACAAAGAGGTAGAAGACGAGTTCCTACAGCAGAAGAATAATGTGTACAACGAAATTCAATCAACAAAGAATGAATACTATTACAAAGCCTTCAGAGATTGTGAAAAAAATCCTCTTAAAATGTGGCTACTTATTAATAATCTCGCTAGCAACAAAATAAAACATAACTCTACTTTTGTAAAATTAGACACGCCAACAGGACAAATTACTGACATAAAGGAAATCTGTGAGTGTTTTAACTTATTCTTCTCAACTATAGGTGCAGAGCTCGCTAGTAAAATTCCAAAATCGTATCATCAAGCTTTACAAATACCCGCTAGCATATTAGATAGTACGGCTAATCTATCACAATTTGAACCTGCAACTATTGCAGAGGTACTTAAAATAATTGAAAATTTAGATTCAAACACAAGCGCCGGTATTGATGGAATAAGTACAAAAATGATTAAATGTATTAAAGATCAAATAGTGGAAAACTTCACTCTTTGTATTAATAGGTGTCTAACAGAAGGAAATTTTCCAGAATCCCTGAAAGTGGCAAAAGTCAGCCCCATATATAAGTCGGGAAACAAATCAGATCCAGGTAATTACCGACCTATATCTGTATTACCAATACTATCAAAGGTGTTTGAAAAAATCTTACACAACCGACTTAGTGCATTTCTAAAATCGAAACAGTTCTTATACGAGAAACAATATGGGTTTCGGCCAAAGTCAAACACAGTTACAGCTGCAACCGATCTAGTGACAAAAATCAAATCCAATATGGATAGTAAGAAAATAACACTGGGAGTATTTGTAGATTTAAAAAAAGCTTTTGATACTGTTAGTCACGATATACTTTTGTTAAAACTAAGTCATCTAGGTATCTCAGGATCAGCTTTTAAAATGTTAAAATCATACCTTAGTAACAGATATCAAATTGTGAGAATCGGTGAAGTCCAAAGTGTACCCCGAAAAATCACCTTCGGAGTCCCCCAGGGCTCAATCCTCGGGCCATTATTATTTCTGATCTACATAAATAGCATCCATGAAATCGGTCTAAGGGGGGATATAGCACTGTATGCTGACGACACGAGCTTATTTTACTCAGGTACCTCAGTATGCTCAATTATAGAACAAGCTCAACATGATCTAAACCTCTTACATACTTGGCTTAAATCAAACTTACTGACATTAAATATATCTAAAACCAATTATATTATATTCGCAGCAAAAAACAAAAATATTGGTCAGCACAGTAACTTACATATTGATGGTCAAATGCTAAAGAGAGTTCATCAAGAAAAATATCTTGGTCTTATACTTGATGATCAATTAACGTGGAAACCACATATAGAGAGTATCAAAAATAAGCTCACATCACTAACAGGTGCTCTCCGTGGTATAGTGCGATGTCTTCCTAGACATGTGCGTTATACTATATATAACTCCATGGTTAAATCGCACTTGGACTACTTGATTGAGGTCTGGGGAACTGCTGCCAAATCAAACCTAAAAATACTCCAAATTGCCCAAAATAGAATAATTAAAACACTATTTAGGTATAACTATTTAACTCCTACTGAAAAAGTCTACAAAGAAACATAACTTATGAATCTCCTTCAAATATATAAGTACAATACATGCATACTCGTAAGAAAAATTCTAACTAAAGATATACATTCTCAGATAACATTTATAAAAAGGGCACAAACCTATAAAATTTCAACAAGACAAGCTAATGACATCTGCTTAACCCAGCCTAGGACTAAATATGGAAAGAGGAATATTATGTATGAAGGAGTCAACTTCTATAACAAACTACCTAAAGACATAAAAGAAATCAAATCGTCATTCATTTACAAGAAAACTTTAAAAAAATATATATTAAAAGATCTTTCCCTATGTTTCGATTAGTCAAAAATAAATAAATAAACAATGATAGTCTACATAAATATATAAAATCATTATGTACAATTAAACGAAAAATAATAATAATATATATATATACACTTAAAACAATTTAATAAATCGCTTATGTTCTGCACTGTGTCGTAGGCCTTAGTCAATACGCAACGACTGTTAAATTGCACCCTACCCGCATCGCTCAAAATCGTGTTGTTTCTTGTGTGTAACCTACCTTCTTCTGATTTGTTTATTTTGTACTTGCTAAAACGATGTATGTATGTTAAGTCGAAGTTTTTATTGTAATGTTAGTTTTAAGATATTTTTTATTTTTATTTTTATCTACGCTTACTGGCGTAACTTTGTCCTAAACCTATTTATGTTTTCTCTGTAAGTGAATTGTAATTCTTTTGAGAAAATAAATATCTTTAACCGTAAGTTCGTTTTTCCTATGAGTTTTGATTTTGAGTCTTGAGCGAACGAAGGATTGAAAAATAGAATCACGAGCGCAGCGAGTGATTATAAATTTCAATCCTGAGTAAGCGAAAGACTCAACAAAACGAATAGCAAATGAACTTGCTCACATGTTGCATACAAAACTTTTCACCACGACCAGCACGAAAGTATTCAGTCATCATAGGTAAATAAATTAAATAGACACAAAGCAAATCAAAATAATTCTTTATTTTTTTAAATATCTGTAAAACTTAACATAAAAAAATCAGGCAAGGTTAGTTTCTGAACGGGATCATTACTTTCCTCACTGTTCAAACAGTGAGGAAAAACCAACTTTCCTCACTGTTCAAGCAGTGACGAAAAACCAACTTTCCTCACTGTTTTCGTAGAGGAAAGACACTTCTTTCGTGCGGGAGTGGTGAAAAAGCATTTTCACCACTCCCGCACGAAAGTAATGATCCCGTTCAGAAACTAACCTTGCCTGATTTTTTTATGTTAAGTTTTAAAGATATTTTAAAATATAAAGAATTATTTTGATTTGCTTTGTGTCTATTTAATTTATTTACCTATGATGACTGAATACTTTCTTGCTGGGAGTGGTGAAAAGTTTTGTATGCAACTTGTGAGCAAGTTCATTTGCTATTCGTTTTGTTCAAATCAAAACTCATAGGAAAAACGAACTTTCCTCACATGTTGGATAAATAACTATTTCCCATTAATACCGTCTTTGACGTGTGCGAACACAGTTGATTTTTGTCACGTCTGTTACGGGGGAAGGTGTCAGCTGTTGATGGTAGAGTTAATAGTTTGTGTTTTTTAAATAATGGCATACAGCTGTCGGTCGACTTCAAATTGAATATAGCACGAATGCATCTCTTTTGGGCCTTAAACGCTATTTCTTTGTTTGTGGAACAAACAGCGGCAAAACAGTTTAGCGGCAAAACTTTTTACACATGGCACCCATGAGGCAACTTATCAAAGCTTTTATTTTAATTTGGATTTGGCTTTCAAACAGAACTGAATATAATTCTAGTAAAGAAGAAACAAATTAATATTTTGGTGCGTGTAAAATTACCATTTTTCGTCATTGATTCTGGAATTTATAATTAATTTACTTTGTTTTAATTTCCGCGGATTATTTGAGAAAAGTACTATACTGATGGACTCACCTATGCCGCCGCGCTGCTCAACGCATCGCGTCACGTCTTGGTGTGAACTGACCCTAACTCAAGATTTAGAATCGTCACGATTCTAATTAATCAAGAAATTCAATGAAACTGTCTATTGTTTAATTATTTTCGAAGTTTTCAAAACATTGTTGACTTCGTTACATTTAATTTTCTTATAATTTTTTTAACAGATACCTACACACCTTCGCTCTTTAATTTTACGCACTTTGTCATGGATACGAACGCATTTCGCGTGGTATTGCCAGCGAGCGGTCCCTCTCACCACGCGCCGCGTCATCTACGTTGACGCGCGACTCTCAGTCTCACAAAACGGTACGAAATTAAAGCACTTCCCGATATTTCATCCTCGCGATTTTGATATCAAAAGGTGCGTAATTTAATAAGGGGTTTTTAATTTATATCTTATTTAGTTCCATAATTATCTAGGTTTTCTTAAAAAGCAAACCCAAAAAATTCATCATCATTTAAGTTTTTGTGTTTAATTTTTTTATAACTTCAAAAGAGAATCAAATACTGCGTATTTTCGTACTCAGTTCATTGACGTAGTTTTATTAGTTTTATTTTTATTACATCTAACATAATCACAGATAGACGCTTTCTCGCTGGAAATGGAGTGAGCGAAGCGTCTCTGCTTCAAATCTGGCAAAATTTGCTTTCCTCTGTCAGTTTGTTGGTACTCCTCTACATTATTGATCGAAGCCTCTACATGTCGAATTTTCAACCGATCTGGACGAAACTTATTATGTAAACAGTTTTTATAGTCTTTTTTGTCGTTGGACTTTATAGTTTTTTTTGTCGTTGGGGATTTTTGATTGGAGGGCTACTTCCTCAAAAAAGGGGCACAAAGGGGGCTACTCTACTCTACTCTTTAGGTTGATCTCATAAAAATTTGGTGAAGATCTGATGAGGATCTTCGGCGTCATGTGCAGCCTGTGGATGTCGGAAAATATCCCACTGAAGCGAACTACTGGGATTAAAAGTATCCTATGTGTTAATCAAGATGTAAATGTATCAATGTATTAATTCCGTAAATAAAACTATAAGCGGCGCACGCCATTAAAGCTCCCAGTCGGCATGATTTTTTCCGACATTTTTAACAATACTTAATCGTCATATTTCAGTCAATTTACACAAACCCTTAATCACACTAATATCATAAAGGCGAAAGTTTGTGAGTGTGTATGTTTGTCTCTTCTTCACGCTAAAACTACTGAACGGATTTGAATAAAATTTGACACACTGATCGTTATAACTTTTTTCGTTTATAACTTACATTAACACATAGGATACCTACTTTTTATTCCGATATTCACACGGGATCGAATCTTATGCGGGTGAAACCGCGGGGCACCGCTAGTTAATTATAAACCAAAACCTTCCGCATGAATCACCCCGTCCATTGGTCAAAATCGATAGTTTTTGGGTTTATCGCGTTCAGACAGACAGACAGACAGACGCGCGTGCGACTTTGTTTTATAATATGTAAGGATACGGATAGGGATGTAAGGATAAGGATGTTGCAAAAAAAATTGTGCTCGCGAGGTCTGCTGTTCGCAGAATTACTAATTTTATTCAAGTAACAGATTGATCAAAGATTTATCATGAACATATTTTAATAACTCCTTACTACCTTCCATCATCTAGGTCTAGGCATATTATTTCATATGATGATCACATAATTGAAGTAGATACGACTGACTAATAATTATTAAAATTGCTTAGGTAACATGCACGATACACATATTTTATGAGTTTATTAATGATATACAGTAAATGAATTGTTAAGCAAATAGATAACCTACGTCGAAGAAAGCTGTGATTTGAATATGCGGACAATTTAAGTTAGAAGTTAATTTGGTAAACAATTAAGTTCCCTAACTTTACAAAAGTTGTGAAATTACCTATATTACTGTCAAATCTGAATAAAGGCTAAGCTGAATAAGGCACGTGGCTAAGTAATAACAGGCGCACGGGCCGATCGATCAGGTTAAGCTACGCTTGTCGCGGTCGGTCCATAGATTGGTGACCTCTTTACATACCGAGACCCCTCCATGCCTCGGAAAAGTACGTTATGCCGTTAGTATTATATTACGGCATTATTCTTGGATCTTTGACAGTTGTACCGGGTCGTCAGAAACACAAAAGTCGGACAACCAGTCTCACCAGGGGGTATCTTATTACACAGTAACTGGGTTGTGGAGGTCAGATAACCGACCCCAACATAGTTGGGTCACAAGTCTATTTATATAATATTCCAGTTTGCTATTGAATCTATGACGTAACAAAGGTTCAAACATAAATAAAATTAAAACATCAATATTCGTATAAGTAAGTATAGGTAAAGCGCCTGCAATATTGTGGTTATGATTAACTTAACTGTTTGCTACTTTGTTGCTTTAGATAAACTTGTAGGAGTTTTATTCTGATGTAAGATTGTAATCCTAGATATCAGATGCACTAAGTACCTAACTGTTATTTAGGTTAATATAAGAAACTTCACTATTCCCAAAATTAGCGGTTGGTGGTAGGTACTTCAATTACTTTTCTTAATTACTGATTATCTAGAACTGTAGTTTATTATAGATATATCTCTTTATTACAATAAAGAGATATATCTATAACATTATAGACATAAATTATATACCTACTAGTAGTTCTGCGAACAAAGACCTCGTGAGCACAAACTTTTTTGCAAAAATTAATAGGTATACCACTAAAGTTATTTAAAACGGGATATTTACCATGTTTTTAACATGGTATTATCCCGTTTAAAATAACTTTAGTAGTGAAAATAACCATGTCAGTTTAAAATCATATAATTAATATACCCATCTAACTTTAAAAAAAAACCCGAATGCGGTTGTAGGTTACTAAAAAGCATATGGTGGCAAGACGATAATTTAACAGAAATAAACTAACTCACAACTAACCAACTACTATCTGATAACACGAGACTTTACTTTTGAAGCTACTTTACACCTAAAAAACCCAGTCACACAAAATGTTCGACGGGACATAACCATTTGGCGAGCGACAACGACAGCGCGATCTAGCGGTGCACAGTAGCGTCATCTGTGCAAAAAGTTTTAGAGGATTTTTTTTCAGAATTCTTTAATATTTTCATTTTTTAATGAACATATCACAAACATACCTACATATATAATACTTGCATCTTAATAAGAAAAATACTTAATAATGACATTCACACACAAATACTATTTACAAAGAAACATCAAATACACAAAATCAGGCTCAGAAATGCAAATGACATACAATTATACTCACCACGCACCAGCTATGGCAAAAAAAATGTGATGTACGAAGGTGCTGCATTGTATAATAAATTAATAAAAAACATCAAAAATGCTAAATCAATGTCAATATTTAAGAAACACTTAAAAATATATATATTTAATCAAAATAAAGCGAGCGCACCTTAGTAAATTACATACCATATCTAGTTGCGCGCGTTCCGTGTATGTTTACGTCTTAATTGTGTTAAATTATTAGCGATTACCCTACACTTTTGGAATATTTTTGTGTTGTAATTTTGTCTTATTTTTTTTTTTGCCGAAACTGTACGCTAATCAATAATGATTTTCAATTAGTTAAATATTTCTCATGTAAGTGAAATTTCTTATGGGAAATAAAGATATCTCAAACCCGAATTCTCTAATTTTGTGATAAGACGGTGGTCCCAGGTGCTCCATCAATCCCTACAGTAGTTAAAGGGCCGATTCCACAGGTAGAAATCTAAAAGTGAGCAATTTACTGCATTTAGAGGATCTATTCTGCTCATCATGCTGAAGATCCTCATCAGATCTTCACCAAATTTGTATGAGACTAATTTAAAGTTTCCAGCTTTCAAATAAAAAAAGAACCATTGAAGTCGGATCTCATAAGGCGAAGATATCCAGTAAACCCTTTTTGCCCCTTTTTGGAGGAAGTATCAAATCAAAAATCCCCGACGGCAAAAAAAAACTGTAAAGTCGTAAAACCGGTATACCTACCAAGTTTTGTCCAGATCGGTTGTTAAATACGACCTGCAGAGGAGTACCAACATATTGACACATGAAAGCTATTTTTTCCAGACTTGAAGCAGAGACGCTTCGGTCGCTCGGTCAATTATATAAGTGTAGACTTGAGTTCACTAGAACGTAGGTTTTTTTTTTTGGGGGGGATATCATAATCTAATGACTTCTCCCGCTCTGGGTGGAGCGGGAGGGCGTGTCTGACTCTTACTGACAAAACCCACCCGTGTTCCTTCTGTTGCCTGTGCAATGCCAGGGGGCCACGGTATCCCTTTCGGACTTACCCGCACACTAGAACGTAGCTACTATCTCCAGTGCAATAGCAACCGAAGGCCGACCTTCTGGAAAAAGTTAAAGTCTCTCATTGGCAGCTTTTTTATTATGTTGCATGCCAGTACCTTCCTTGCCATCTACAATACTTCTCAGTTCAGGGAAGTTGGGTGCTAACCAATTTTGGTCACTACGAGTTAGTGTTACTTACGAGTTTCTCAAAACTGGTTCATGGTCAGACATTTTCTTAAACCTAACGCACATCATGTTTATCATGCGCACTATTGCAGTTAATTTCATTATCTCAGCAGAATACAATATGCTATTAATATCACAGTAAGCGCATACGCATGTAAATATATTCGTATCTTGCACGATTCTTCATCCATTCCAAGAATATTCATACAATTATTTGCAGCAATAATTTAGTTTAATTATAATAATCACCGAGGAAAATCAAAGGCGTAAATGAGGGGTTATCATAAGGAGTCTAGACAATTAATTATATATTAAACGGTGCTTAAAGATTTTAATGTGCAGATGTTCTGAGAAAAGTCAATAACCCTTTAAACCTAGAGATAACTGTAATTGTAGTTTTGGATTCTATCTAGGAGTCAAGTCAGGGGGGTTGGGGTAGGGGGGGGTTGAGATCTCAGCGGGTGTCGCGGGCCTACCGCACGGTGGAATTCGCGGCAGCATGTGCTCTGGCCAGCGCCCCTCCTTGGGAACTCGAGGCGTGGGTGCTCGCCAGAGTATATGAATGGACGGCGGGGCGGAGAGTGAGAGGAGAACGCTCAGCCCCGGAAGAGCGGGAGGCCGTCCGGCGGGAGGCGAGGGATGCCATCGTCGTCCATTGGACGGGGGACCTCGCCACCGCAGCCTTCGGCCGCCGAACCCTCGACGCGATTGGGCCAGTCCTGCGAGACTGGCTCGATCGGTCGCATGGGTTCCTCTCCTTCCGTCTGGTGCAGGTGCTGTCCGGACACGGTTGCTTCGGATCGTACCTGTACCGAATCGGAAGGGAGGAGACGCCGTCGTGCCACGACTGTGGCGCGGTGGAGGACACGGCGCAGCACACACTCGAGGTGTGCCCGTCGTGGTCCGAGCCGCGCCGCAGTCTCATGGCGGTGATCGGACCGGACCTCTCACTCCCCGGCCTGGTTAACGCCATGCTGGGGGATGAGAGGTCCTGGGCGGCAGTCGCCTCCTTCTGCGAACACGTCATGTCCCAGAAAGAGGCGGCGGAGCGCGCGCGGGAGGACGATCCTCACGCGGCGCCGCTCCGAAGGCGGAGGAGGGGTCGAATAAGACGTCAGTTTGACAGTCATCTCCGACTCCTCCCAGGTGGAGGCCAGCAGGCAACGGGTGCGGGGGCACCCTTGCCTGTATTGCACAGACCTCCACCAGTGTCGGACGGGAATGGCCAGGTGTTCCCGGCCATTCCCGTAGCCCCCCAGTCAGGGGGGCATGCGGGGCCCGCCAGCTAGGCGGGCATGCGCCGGGAGGGTCGTGGATGTAAAGGCTACGCCGGTTTCCCATGGCCCTCCCATCACGGCGATGCGGGAACACCGCTGAGTTTTAGTGGGTATACTGTCCTTCTGACAGGAGTCCCACACACCCCGTCTCGTCCCCCACGAGCGGCAGTGCATAAAGCATTTCTCAGCGTCAAAAAAAAAAAAAAAAAAAAAAGGGGGTGTTGAGATGTAGGTATACATCGGTCAAATCTATACATACATATACAAATAAATCAAATTGAAAATTGAATTGTCTGTTTGTAATGTCAAAATAACAGTTTTTTACTAAATGCATAATTATGAAACTACACGGTACATAATAACAAAAAAAACAATTTAAAAAAATATTCAAACCACGTGGTCACGTCAAACACGTCACGTCTCAACTTTAATGGCACGACCTGTACAACCTTTATTTTATATAAAAAACTAGGGCTCACGCGGGTGAAGCCGGAGGCAGCAGCTAGTGAAGAATAAAGGATTAGATAATACAGATGGTTTCAAAAACAGTTTTATAAAAAGCAACTCATCCTACGACACAATAAAGTGGAATTCAGATCGCACAGCGCTAATAATCCACAGTTACATTTGACCTTTTGGCTACGTTACACTCACTGATTTGGCCCAGCAAGACGGGCCAACCACGTACTTAACAGCGGAGTGTCCCATCTAGCGATGTAAGTATAGTACCAAGCCAGGATAGGGAGCCATGATATTACTTGCTTTCTATATCCAAGCTTGAAAATAGCGTCGTGTGTCCCGTCCCTAATGACATAGAGCTGGGTGCTGCTTCACTGAAATAACGGAGTTTTTGAGTAGAAGAAAGAACCCGAATTAAGCACTGTCTCGCTAACTAAACCTGTGAAACTAAATTAAAAGCTTGCTAGATCATTGAAAGGATGTCGTTTCAAATTCAATGAAATGGCAGAAGATGTATAATAATAATTGTCAGCTTGCTTAATAATTAAAACTAAACATTCCCTAATGTTTATTTCAATATATTTGACCTTAATATTTATGCCAGAATATTGTACTAAAGGATTAACATAATTTTTAATTTAAACATCACGAATACGATCAAGAATTTAAACTATTCGTTAAATCAATACTTAGGTACCTGTTATTGTAAATAACACCTACTATAATTTATGTGAATTTACGAACGATACATAAATAAACACCTACCAAATAAAATAATACAAAAATAAACAAACTAGCACATCACATTGTAGGAAGAATCAATCAAAATTATTGTTTCCGTGAATTTACATCCTGATCCTGACTGGTTGAAATCATGGCCAGTTTTTAGGGTTCCGTAGTCAACTAGGAACCCTTATAGTTTCGCCAAGTCTGTCTGTCCGTCCGTCCGTCCTCGCTTAATCTCTGTGACCGTTAGCACTAGTAAATTTGGTACCAATATGTATATCAATCACGCCGACAAAGTGGTAAAATAAAAATTGGAAAAAAATGTTTTATAAGGGTAGCCCCCCTATATGTAAAGTGGGAAGTGATTTTTTTTTAAATTTAACCCTAACGTGTGATATATTGTTGGAAAGGTATTTAAAAATGAATAGGGGTTTACTAAAATAATTTTTTGATAATGTCAATAATTTCGGATATAATCGCTCCAAAAGTAAAAAACAATGTGTGTGTGTCCCCCTCTAACTTTTGAACCATAAGTTTAGAAAATATGAAAAAAATCTGAAAAGTAGAACTTTATAAGGACTTTCTGGGAAAATCATTTTTAACTTGATGGAAACAACAGTTTTTGTACAAAAATGACAAAAGTTGTACAAAATAATTTCTTGACTAAATTTGTAGTATAATCGTATATGCAAGCAGGAACACTTATTATGACGGACGGGAAACTACGGAACCCTACACTTAGCGTGGCCCGACACGCTCTTGGCCGGTTTTTTGAAAGTCTTATGCTATCAAATAAAACCGTGGCATATACCTTTATGTTCGCTAAACGTTTTCGTCCGTGTTGCGGTTATACAATAAAATAGATAATACCTATAGGTACCTATCATTAATATCATGACCATGAGCATGACCTAAACTAGTGACTAGCCTAGCCTAGCCTAGTTACTATTATTGATTATACTACGACTATAATACTATAATCTCTGGAACTACCATTCGGTTTTGAAAAATTCTTTTTGCATTTCATAGCCCAATTCTTGAGGAAGGCTATAGGCTACTTTGCATTACGTTATGACCACAGAAATATTAAAAACAGTACGCTGTGTTTTAAATAATAAGGTTTATATTTAAATTACTGAGTTATCGATGGCGCGTGTGTGCACTTGTTCGTAGTATTGTTTTGACAGAACTGTGTGTGCAATATTAGCGTTAAGGAGGGGCAATTGTGGCTTCATCGGTTTTCTATACATTTTGAACTCCACGCCATATCTCCTTCTTTATTATATCTATAGTTATGACCCTTAGGAGCCGACCAAAAAGATAAAAACACAGAAAGAACGCTAAGCAAAAACCAAGTAAGAAACGACTTTCACTGGCAGATAGCTGATGTACTGATGCACAGATGCGACGCACAGCATAATTGTTCGTGTTATTGTTGTTTATTTGTAACAAAAGTAGTTATCTTTCCACTCTGCAATCGGTATTTTGTATATTTTGATTGTTTGTTTTGGTTTGTTGTAACTTGCCAGTGTAGTAACACAGACTATGCAATGTAAATTGTAACCATGAATCCAGCACATGATTCTAGCCCCTAGCGCAAAAAAATTCGCCAAGTCATCATAAAAAAATCTGCTGTTTCATAGAAAAGTGCAATACCTACGAGGTCAAAATTTTTATTTGTTTGTTTTTTATTTATTTGTTTTTAAAAAACGTTGCCCCACACTAGGAATTTCTCCTGTATCGTGGGTGCGTTTACAAACATTTAAACTCACATACACAAACAGCCAGACCCGGAACAACTACTTGTAGGTCATACAAATATTTGTTCCGTGCGGGAATCGAACCCGCAACTCGCAGTGCAGCAGTCAATTGCATTAACCACTGCGCCAACCGTGCCGTCCAAAATGTTTGGTACAACTAATTTTTACGTAATTAATGTGGGCCAGGTTAGTGCAATAAAAAGGGGTACTTCAGGGATACCTTTGTAATGTTATGGATGGGTATGTCACGCAGCAGGGGTCAATATCCGATATTAATATGATTATTATAAGCGTCAATAGCGGATAATTAATTATAATAGGTACAAACTACACAACTCTTAACTTCTTTTATCCATACGTAACTAATAGATTAAGCAGAAATCCCACACATATGAAATGACGTCATTAAGTTTGTTGTCTTTGATCCTTGGCCCTGATATCAAGCGATAGATAAAATTGTCAAACTTCTACTACTTGAATACGACGCTTTTGGCTACTTTGTCCCTATGTGTGTATTTCATGTCATTTTCTTTTTGTAATTTACGTTTTGTTTGTGCGAGTGTGTCGAGGAGCATACGACTAACGATTGCCGGGGTTTGTCCGTGGATGGGTGACCATCTTTACATATCGAGATTCCTCCGTGCCTCAGAGTCGTTTGGTCCCGGCTGTTATTCGTGGATCTTTGACAGTCGTAACGGGTTGCCTGTAAGTCTGACAACCAGTCTTACCAAGGGGTATCGTATTACCTAGTTACTGGGTTGTGGAAGTCAGATAGGCAGTCGCTCCATGTAAAATACTGATATTCAGCTGTATTTGGTTAGACTGGAAGTCGATCCCAACATATTTGGGAAAAGGCTAGGCAGATTGATTTACAGTTTATCTTTCTTTATGTTATAATGAGTAGATAACTAGGGCTACTTTTGTTTTAGAAATATAATTAGGGAACACGCGGGCAAAGCCACGGGCAGCAGCTAATAAAAAAATATATCAAATCCATTTTGGTTAGCTATATACTTATCACTTTTTGCAATTCAATACTCTATTACAAATCCTAAATTCGTAGATTCAATGATTGCAATCAGCAAATCAATGGTATTTTTTTGATGAAAAACAATTTGGCTTAATTGGTGGTCGTGATCTACACTTCACAGGGCGCGTTGATAAACAATGATAAGTTTGAACGTAGGTTACGGTCAAAGACTGACTCATGTAATCGTAGCTTTATTGTTATTATAGCTTTTGCCTGCAGCGCCGCTTACTTTATCAACGCAACTTGCAACGCTTCAAAGATAAATAAATTGTACAGTACAACTATTTTCTTAATGTCCCTCGGCAAAATTCGTGTTTCGTCAATATCAGTTGCCCTTTGCACTTGATGCATACCGGACGCTCTCAGTCGCCTTAGAAGTATATAGAGGTGTTAATACTAACATAACATCATCACGCCTGGTTTCCCCGAATTGTTGGGCAGATGGGTACCTGTTATGTACATCCACATTTCGCCAGTTATGTTTAAGACCCATGTAATAGGGGTCGAGCCTATTGCCATCAACCGGGCACAAATCCAGACTCCGGGCTGCTACTGAGAAATTCCAGATAGAAAAACCCAATAACACTTTTCCCGACCCGGGAATCGAACCCAGGAGCCCATGCTCAGTAGTAGCGCTTGCGACCACTAGACCAACAAGACAGTTTTCTTAACTTAATGTATTTCTTTTAAAAATGGGAGGAAAGCTGTTTGTATGCGGAAATGCGATGATTCCCGAGAGACGAAGATAATTGTACTGTACCTATCTTGAATTAAAAAACTGAATCATAATATTTTAAATAGCCTTACCATCTTTTCCTTACCTACACAGCAGCAGAAGCTCCTAATCAGACCGTTCTCAGACGCACAAAAACAAGTACCTAATAGGGCCAAATTCGGTCTGGCACACCCAGCGCCCTAATTGCGTAACACACGATCAATCACAATCTGAATCATTTTGAAGGATGTTGCTAATCCATGTTCAAAAAATTTGTCGGCTCAACATCGTAAATAACGAAATGAATGTTGTTGAACTGTCAAAACATTAGGTTTCGAATATACGGACAATTTAAGAAATTTCCATATCTACTCGTAGTCGTAGCTGATTTAATAATAATAATTTTGATAAGCTGAATGTAAGTCAACGTGGCAAATTAGAATTTCAATTATGAATCAATTTCAATTCAATCCATACGGGACACCTCAATTTATCAATTACTTATTAGCTAATAGGCTAAATATTTTACAATGGTAATTTGACTTTCACCTGTGGTGGTGAATTTTAAAAACGGGTTACTGCGGTGGTATTTCTATTCATCGAAAATACACCTACAGATCCGAGACAAGCACTTGCAATTACAACCCGAAGGATTTGACAAATTCCTCTGCTCGACAACTTTGAATATTGACAGAGACGAAGACGCGACGCCTGCAGCCAAGCATTGCCATTCAATGTGGCAATGCTGCCAGCCTTTTGGGCAATTTTCCTGTTGACAGCGATGCGGATGAATTTTTTGATGCCCTATAATTTAAATTATCCCCTCCCCCCCCCCCCCCCGCCTTTTATATACTTGTAAATATTATTATTATTTTAACAGCCAGTTGCAGAAACGTACTTTAACTTTTAAAGCTGTCATTAAATACTAATCTTCCATTAACTTATTTTAAATTGTTGCAGAAAGCAAAATTAGACTCGATTTTAATGGTTCTTTGATGAAATTGATGTAAACATAAGCGTTAATGATCCATTAAGTAATGGGGCATTAATGTTTGTCTTTGTGCAACTGGGTGTAAGTCTATTCGTTTTTTAATAATGTAAATTATACGAGAGGTATAATAGATAATAAATTTAGAGATTGCTGAAAAAATACGTCAAAACTGATAGTTTCATTTGGGCGACTGGCAAATATTTCGCTACGCCAAGAGATCGATCGTATTTTATAATAATAGATACCAGCCTATTAGGTACTGTCCCGCTGCAGGGCAAAGGCCTCTTATAAATCTCATAGCCTGTGCCAAACTCCCGACCCGACAGAAGGAGATGACAAGAATTAGTAGAATTGCAACTATTCCATGAACAAACAGTCCAAACTTGCTCAAATAGCTTAGTTATATACTGGCTAATGCCCATGGCCGAATAATTCAATTACCTAAATAGTTTTATAGCCGGCAAATCTTGTTTAGTAATAATCTTCCGATTGTAAAACAGTTAGACCACTTATTTTGTTATTGTTCTGTTTTTGTGAATATTTTAATAAGTAAAATAATAATTAGAATCGATGTTATGATTTGTCGACTCTAGTTTTCATTGGTCGACCGCGGCCGCAACTCTACAGATGGAAGGCATGCAGGCCTATGTTTGATAGGCATTTCTCTGTTTGCGCCATCGTAGCTCTAAAACGGCTAAAGCGATTGTGTTTTTTTTTTTTTTTAAAGTTGTCTTGATCGAGTGTGTTCTTAACTATGATTCAAGAAAATCGTTTCAGCGGTTTGAAGATTACCAGCTCTTTTCTAGTTGTTGAATGGATGTGAGCGTATTCCACAGGTCTGATCGATTTGAAATTTGGTTTTCTATTACTTAAATGATATTATAAGAACATAGTAACGTTGAACTGATGCTGCAGCATTACCTGGAATTTGCAGGATACCAACTCCCTTACCAACTTACAGCACAGGTATCGTGTTTGTGCTCATAGGAATGGTCTCAATTAATGGGTTATAGATTGATGATGAACAGGGTCTGGAGATGGAGTAGGAAAGAGAAATAAGGAAATATTTGTATCGGTTTTTTTTTTTAATTTTAAAATAATTTCACTTGTTATTTATTTATAAGTGTAGACTAGCGACCCGCCTCGCTTTTACAACTTGACAAAAGATCGAGATTTCTGTATTATATATTAATGTAATATACAGGTGTATATTACATTAATATATAATACAGAAATCTAAAAAAAAACAAAAGTTGGTAAACAAAGTCGCTTTTCGCGTTTGTCTGTCTCTATGAGGTTTTCACCATCGTTCTTCTAAACTAAGAAATGGATTTTTATGCGGTTTACAACATAATTTAGAGAATGTATAAACAATGTGAAAACCTCATAGAGACAGACAAACGCGAAAAGCGACTTTGTTTTTTAATATGTAAAGTTTTGATATTAAGTATAGCGGCCCTAGTTCTAACTAAGCCCCATTTGGTGAAGGGAAACATCGCGCGGAAACCAAAAATTACCGATAATTAGCTCTAGAACCAAACAATTTAAGGCACGGTGATATCCACCTACCCGCACTGGGCCCGCGTGGTGTGATGCCCCACACTCTCACAGAGAGATATCCAAATGGTGGTAACGTTACTGGCTGATTAAACAAGTTTTATGTGAAGCCCCATTTCTAATACTCTAATAGGTAGGTACCTACTTAGCATTGTAACAATTCCAAACCAGATTAGGCAAATAGGCATAGGTACATAGTTTATTACAAACATAAATACCAACATAAGTTCAGTCCAGCCAGACTACACTCCTACAGCCGAATTATGCAAACACAATACACGAATGGGTTTCACTAACTTATTTCTGAATGCACAAAATTGATCAAAATAATTAATTTTCCACATTGTAATCAGCAACATTTACTTGAACTAACTATACTTAAAGAATAACTAACTATTTGCGATAAACTTCTCCTCTGAGACTGTAACCTTTTCCATGATTTAATCAGACATACGGTGCCAAGTAAGTAGGTATTACGTATTCTTATCAAACTGCATAATCTTCTGGGAACATGAGACTTTCAATCTTAATTACACTTTTAATAATCTGTACATCATCATCAATATTGTCATTACATTAAAAGAGCGTTCACGAGTATTGTAATGTTTGGTTCAGTCTTTCTTCTCAAAGTAGTCGGATATGAAACAGCGAACTCATTTAGTTTTAAAACATAAGTTATGTATGGCGTGTATTGATTTTATAAATATCATTTATCGAATATATCCGTGGTACTTTTAAAGTCGCTAAGATACACGAGAAACTTAGTGAAAACGGACTTGTGATGAGGCAAGATGAAACTAAAAGAGTCATGAAAATAGAAGACGGAAAGAAAGGCCGTGGACGACCACCAATAACTAGGCTACGAACAATAAAAATGGTATTATAACGAGCAACACAACAAAAGAGACAACCCACAACCGAATACGGACCGCCCCGGCTTAACGTTTAACGATGGTCATCCATCCACGGACCAACCCTGGCAAGCGACGATGCATGCAACTTTGCAGATGATGGTGATTGCATAAAATAAAACAGTTTTGTTTTGAAACACCAGTTTTTTTTTTTATAATCCTCGAAAAATTGTATTAGTCTAAAATCATGTTCTAAATTCATTCTAAGAGTTTCTGGGTCGATATCCCTTACAATATGTATGTTATCAAGCAGTAGGACCATGGTGCCAAACGTCTTGGCCAAATAGCTAGCCTTTTTCATGCTTTGAAGCACGCTCCATATTTGTGCAAGGTTATTACGTATCACCCGATACGACACATTGACGCATTTTAAAGTTCCCAGGTCAGATAAACAGACTTTCATATTTCCATTAATTACTGTCGAAAGCGTCACAGGTCTAATTATGCTAGATTCCAGTTATGAATATTGACTTATTACTTTCGTTCGTTCTGGACTCACAGATGATTTAGAGTGTAGACGATGTGGCTGTGTGTGGTGGTTGGGAACCAGTATAGTCTAATTTGTTATCCATCGCGGGATGTTTCAACGCAAAAAAAGATCGTAACTTTAAAGTCAATGAGGGCAAAATCTTCTAATTATATTCAATTTTTTTTTATGGCAAGCAAAGCCGATGTCGACCATTCTACCAATGTCTAAGTGAATTGGAAAAGCAAGATTTCTAAAATTCTAAAATTCAATGTATTGCTAAAAATAAATAAATATAATAAAAATCTTCGATGATCATTTGAACTGGACTGAAACAAACAGAACGACAAAATTACATAAATATTATAATTGTTAGAACATTAATATCCATAGGTATACGACATCCACGCAGACAGAATATTTGGGAATATTCTATAATTGTATATTATTGTGACGGATGAAAATCATCAGCGCCGCAAGCAGTTCTTGAGAGGAATATGTTAAAAGGGAGGGGAAAATAATAGGTAGAGGGATCTTTAATTTAAGGAGACGGCTATACAAATCTAGAGGTGGGATGTTGTTAGGACACTCAAAAAATATGATGTGATCCAGGGTGCCTTCCTCCAACCCGCACTCGCAGAGAGAGCAGTCACTGACATGGATTTTGTGTAAAAAGACGTAAAACAAAAACCTAAGCGGATTCTACAAAGAACAGACATAAAAGTTTTCGATACTTTTTTGTGACCGAAAAACCACGGCTTTGGTTTTATGGTCGGTTGCACTGCATAAAAAACTGCCTTTCTTTTTGCTGGACGTATTCCACTGCTTCTGCCAGGAACATTGCAGATTCAGTTTTGGAAGGGACAAGAGGTCATACTTATTGACATACTTATTGATGGGACATACTTATTGTGTGTGAGCTCTGACGATAAAGATGAACAAGCATATTTTGCCAAAGCATCAACATATTCGTTACCCTTAATGCCACAATGACTAGGTATCCAAACTAGCTGAACGTCCCTTTGATTATTAGCGCAGGACAATAAAGAAGTTTTAATTTTTTAAATAAGTGAACTGTGCAATTTACTTTTAAATATATTTTGGACTAAGGCTTGCAAACAGCTAAGGAAATCTGTAAAAATAACGGCTTTCTCAATGTGTGACTCTATGAAAAGACAAGCTCCTAATATAGCCCCACACTCACTAGTGAATACAGAAGACTCCTTAGGGCATTTAAACTGTAAGATAATTTTGAAGCTTTGGTAATAGACCGCAGCGCCAGTGTAATTAAGATTGGTTAATTTTGAAGCATCCGTAAAAAATAATTGAAAACCACACAAACACATCGCTCGCCCACCAGCGCATTGAAAGCTAAATTCGCTGACGGAGATTTTTGGATATACCAATCACAAAAAAAAAGGGATATAACTTAAAACTTCATAAGCAAAATGAAAAAGGGGTAATCTGGGATACTGGATGATCGTGATTACTAAATTCAGAATTAGTCAGAAGGATTTTAGGATTAAGAGGTTTTCTTTATTTTTCCAGTAATTTGAGATTCTGCATATGCCATCTAACTCGTTCAGTCTGCGTATAAGAGGATGGGAGGATCTACATATAAGTATATATACAAAACGGAAGGCCAGATATAAGTCTACGGGCTAGTGTAGGTTCAGCACATTTGACCTGCAATGTGTTAATTAATTATGTAGCAACGGGAAGGGATGTGTAACAGCAAAATATTCTCTTGGATAAGATTTGTCCATCAAACGTGATAACACAAGTTTCTGTGGGTTTCCATTCATTATCTCCGTCTTTCTAAATTTTCCTATTTATCCTACGAACTTTAAGGATTTTTCCACATCCTGAGGGTACAGACAAATAAGTGATTGCTTCTTCTTCCGATAAATCTGATGGAACACCTGTAACTACTCCCATCCTTGTGATGTTGAATGTAGGGATAGAGGCAGTATAAATGTACTTGGTTAACAGAGTATTCACCAAGAAAGAGTTGGCATCCTGAGGGGAAGCAAACTCAACAGATACGCGGTTTCTACCAACCCTATTAACCCCACCACGAACTATGTTCACGATGTTGTTAGTCATTAAAAAAAAACAAAATTGACCGGGTGTAAGGTGGTACCTGTTCGGTTGCGTCTTTAGATGGCATACGTGGACAATGAAAGGAGCTTTATCTATTGCCGAATATTTGATACGTCCAATTTGGCTTTTGTTTGTTTTGGGGGGTAGGTGACAAAATATCTTCGTTACCGGGACGTTTACGGGAAGATTGAATACACTGGGATTGGGGGATTGATACATCCATCTCTAAAAAAACTACATACAACTTGGGGAAAGAGGAGATGAAAGAACTGAAATGTCGGGAGGATCAGGATCAGGGGGTTTATTTTTATCCATATCGGATAAAATAGATTACAGTTATAATACAAACCTGTTTACGAACAAAGGACATATACTATAACAAGTCACTAAAATATCAACAATCACTAAAACAGTTAAAAATTCTAAACATACGTGCTAACCAAGAACACCGCAGTGAGAATCGGGCAAAATCTTATACAGTCGACTGAATGTCTGTGTGTAATGTAGTAACACTTTGAATTTTAACGAGGCTAGCGTAGTACGGAGCTTCAATAGAATACGAGACCAGCTTATACTGATTACGTTACCACTACTGACTGACGTGTGGTGAGCTGTAGTAGACTAACCTTCGTAACAGGGTTGAGTTGTTACACGACGTATAGTCTGGCCATGGAAAGAATGCGTTCTTGACACCCCAGTCAAGTGACTGGGGTGTCAAGAACGCATTCTGACAAAACACAAACATGACTGACACACATGTTTTTCATACTGACAAATATGTGTTTTGCGATTTTTTTCCTTATTAGTACCTACTAGAAATTGTCCAAGCGAGTGAATGCGTTCCTGAAAGGTCACTGTCAGGAACGCATTCACTCGCCGGTCGGACTGTAGTTGAAAAATAATAAGCCAAAGAGAGCCAAGCAAGTAAGGTACCTAAATGGCAAAGTAGGGAAGTATAAAAATAGAGGATAAAACATAGAGGGAGACGAGACAAGAATTAGTATAGATACTGCAATCCTCGACGACGCGCCCCACTCCGCCATTACTATACTGTAAGCTTTACTTTATTTAGTACGGAGCGGAGCGGAGTGGGGCGCGTCGTCGTGGATTGCACTATCTATACAGTTTAGTATTTATTATCAGAATCGGACAATCCCGAACGCAAGTGACTAAACAGCTCTCTTGCGTTCGAGATTGTCCGATTGAGTCCGAAACTACTTGGGAATTCCGAAACCATCAAGTCAGTCATAACACATGACAATGACACTATTAGGGAATAATGTATTACATTACAGTGCACTGCTAGATCTTTTGGATCTCGAATCACGTTGATAGGGGGCGCTGTTGGTAAACATTCATACAGCCTGGACGTTGAGAGCATGCGTTATTGCACTCTGTAAGATATGTGTTTTGCGAATTTGATTCTTATTAGTACTAGAAATTGTCCAACTGACCTGTCAAGACCGTATTCTCTCTACGGCCGGACTGTAGTTGAAGAATAGTAAGCCAGAGAGAGCCAAGCAAGTAAAGTCAACATAAAAGGCAAAGTAGGGAAATAAACGATCGCACCAGAAATCTAAAAATAATTTTCGAAACCTGGACTTTGGCTTCAGAGCAACGAACGTCAAGCGGAATAATAATATTAATATTATAAGTTGCAACAACAACAACAAAGATATTTTTTTTAATTCAAACCTTTGACTTTGTACCTACCTAACGTAGGTGTTTATGAAACTATGATCCTTCACCTTTAGGCTCATTGCTATCTGGAGAGTCATTTATTGAGCTCAGACAGATATAATGGATGTTCTAATGGAAATAAAATTTTTGCTCGCACTTATATTCGTTAAAGCCAATATTTGTTTTGTATTTGAATATTTTACACGTTTTAAATAAATCTTGTTTGATGTTTATGCAAATTGGTGATGCTATTGACGAGGCTTATGATGGCTTACATGGCATTATAGCATCACAGATAAATCACTTTAGGATAAGTACGGAAATGCCAAAAAATAATGTAAAAATAAGCAATCGTTCGGAGAATATAAGCTGCAAAAATAAGCTAAAATTAAACTGCGGGGTAGTTGCATAACACACTTACAATAGCAATGGGTTTTATTTGACAGTTCAACCACATTCATTGCGTTGTTTACGTTGTCGAGCAGACAAATTTTTCGCAGATATGAAGCAATGGATTTGCAATATCCTTCAAAATCATTCAGATTGTGATTGGTAGGGTGTTACGCAATTAGGGCTGGCCTTGTTACATCAGCACAAGTAGACTAAAATCCGCTTCTACTATAAACCCTACAAGAGCAGTTGACCTTTTAGGTAACCACACCAGCTTGTCGTGAGGATTGTCCAACAAATTATCACCACAGAATCAGATTAGGAATTAATGAATCTATGATAATCTCGACTATTCTCGACAAACTTTAGAAGAAAAAACACGTCTTTAGAATTTTAGATAGATTCAGAGAGCACAGAATTGCGATGCCCGCTGGCAGCACCTATTGACGGCACCAATAAAATCTGTAGCGCTGGAATTGCGTTGAGTGCACACTTCTGTAACGGGCCGCCATAAATGCTGTCAATTTGTGTACATCATTTTTGTCGTAGTGCGAGTAAATGGTAACACGCATGGTTTATATGAAGAGTGTTGACATCTCGCCTCTAGCAGCGGCCGCCAGGCGTAGGCGTTTTCGTGCTCTTTGGATAGATCCAACAGTTTTATAAAGAAATCCGGAAACTGTCTGGCTCTATACACAGACTTCGTGCTAAATAGCTTGTACCAAATTATCTACTTGAATAAAATTTTACAGTAAGCGCGTCCTAGATTTTGACAATAAATCTAAGAAACGTAAAGCAACGAAACGTGACGAAGCCCTATCGGACATCAATTTTATGACTTCGCATAGTTTTTACTCACAAATGCAATGAATTATGGGCAAATAGTTACAGCTAAGAATACCATTAACAATAATATGACACCTATTTAAAGTTTTGACTGTATGGAACGAGAAGCAAACATAGCTACTAGATTTAAAATTTTACCAGGTTTCTTTAAGCTTAAATACTATAATTTTCAACGCTCGGCTCAGTGGCGAGAGTTGAAAATCCAATCGCGCGTTTTTTAGGTGTTCCGCAGTGTTAATTAAAACGGGTAAGTCTTTTAATAAAGCTCATCAAACCCACCTTTACAATTATGTACCTACACCATTTGGTTCTCTACTTACTTAGAACAGGAAAGCCAAACACCTAATCACCATAAAAAGAGGTTGTAAAGCAATGAGGATGAGGGCCATGAGGGTGGCATCAACCAGAAGGCCCCACAAGGCTCCGTAAGTGCGTCGACCCCCGCGCGGTTGTTGACCGGTAACCGGCCGGCACCCGGTGGCGCCTGCGACGGCTGCGATCACTTTAGCTCAGGCCGAACCAAAATGGGGCATGTACGTAGGAGACAGGTGATCATCGTACGCACACACTCATCAAAAGAGGTAGAGGTCCAATATTTTTACAAGAATTCGGTAGGGTATTTCAGTATTGGTATGTTACGATACGAGTTGATATGATCAGCTGTGCCCACAAACATTCAAGATTAAGTTTTATGTCCGGTCTGGAGGTTTTAATTTATTAAGGCATCCATAGGATATCCCGGTTAACCAGACGACATTCTCATAGGCTGCAATACAATACAATACAGAAACAAACAGACAATCAAGTCGTTAGCATTTTGATTTAAGGTACGGCATGTCAATGACCAAGGTAGCAAGCGCATCTACTATGACATGGCAAGAAATTATACTCTCACATTTTCCTAATTAAGAAATAAATAGGTACACTTTGATTCTGGAGAGGAAATCCCTCTGATTTTATCGCAAATTCGCTGAGTGGTAATCAGTGTGGAAATGAAAGTTATAAATTAAATTACATCATGTTTGCTTATCACTGTTCGTTCACCTAATTTATGTGTCTACTTTATCATAACACGCAGCTTCTAGCAGAGAGTGATGAAAGTGAGACCGAGTATTTCGTATTTCGAATATGCGAAATGCTGAAAAAAAAACAAAACGAGAAATGTTAGTATGGTAGCACGGGACCACAGCCCACTTAAATCTTGATCTTTAAAATTAACCGACGACGGTCACAAAATCTTGACGACGTAAATAGCTGTATTGTTCAGGTCCAAGATTGGTTTACGGTAAATAAAAATGCATTAGATTTAAATTACCAAATGTTAGAAGTAGCGAATGTGCCATTCAAAATTCAAAAGTCATTTATTCAAACTAGGCTGAGAATCAGCACTTTTCGAACGTCAAAATTACATAAGTCAGTCCCCCAAAACGCCCACCCTTCACCACTTCCTAGTGCTTTTGCTGGGAAGAAGAAGTGGCGCAACAAACTCCCCAGCAGCACAGCTGTCTGTTCAGTTAGAAAAAAAATAAAAAATGATTCTATACAACAGTATGCAAGACAATTTACAATATGCAAAAAATAATTTAAATTATAAATTAAATAGCTATAGTTATTAGCCATATGACAGCTAGCACACGCCAATATACCAACCAAAAGCATCGAGAACTATACTCAAGAAGAAATTAAAATAACTAAAAGTAAACAATATCTAAAAAAAAGAAAAAGCCTCCAGGCATAAAGGGCGTGCCCGCTTACATATAGCTGTAACTAGAAGTTACAATTGATAAACTAGGACCATCGAGGTAAAATAAATAATTGTCGAGGTCGCTAGCTAACCACATATTGCAATACAACTCATAAAAAAAACATTGTAATGAGTAGATTATGTCAGCACTAAATTAAAATTAAAATAAATTGACTTATAAAGTAAAATTATAAACAATTATATAAACTCATATAACCTGTCAGTAGGTAAACTAATTCTGGAGAAAAAACATTTAAATATTGTCTTGAGTTAATCACAGCGACCATCTCATCTATTCTTATCATTTAAGTAGTCGTTGATAGAATAGTATGCCTTTGAACAAAGGTTGGACTTTAATTTAATTTACATGATATTGAATGAAGAAAAACTGGAATTTATTAATCAAACAGTTTTCCTAGGAATCACGCTAGACGATAAATTATAATGGGGACACCATATTATTATAACATCTCTCGCAGGGCGCTAAGCTCGGCCGCTTATTGTATGCTGTTAGAAAGATAAGACAGTTAACAGATGTAGAAATCGCGCGTTTGGTCTATTTTAGCTTCTTCCACAGTATTATGTCGTATGGCATTTTACTGTGGGGTCGGGCTGCTGACATCGAATCCATCTTTATTTTACAAAAGAGAGCTGTCAGAGCCATATAAAATCTAAGTCGTCGCGAATCACTCGGGGAACTATTTAAAAAGATTAATATTATGACGGTCCGTTGTCAATTCATTTATGAAAATTATTATGTACCTATGTGAGAAAAAATCTACATCTTTTTAATAATATAAGTGATAGACTTAATTTTAATTCTAGAAATAAAATAGATCAACCATTTTTCAGACTATCTAAAGTAAATACCTACATCTTTTATGGAGTACTGTGTTATGTTACAACAGAATACCTTGTGAATATTAGAATTAAATGACAGAAAATTTAAAACTCATATAAAAAGTACACTTTGTAAACAAGCATATTACAAATTAGAGGATTATTTCCAAGATAAAAATGCTTGGAAATATGCTGGTCCTGCTCCTTATGACAAATTAGAATCTAGACAAAATCTAACTGGTTGCCAATTTAATTGTATAATAGGTATTATTTTTTGTAATATTGATTTTATATTCTGTGATTACTTGAACTCACACACTGAAATATTATTATTACTTGTTAAAATGTTAGGAATATCGTATGATTTGTGAATATGTGAGCAACATGCATCCATCACATAATTAATTTATCTGTCATTCCTTCATTTTTCATTCTTTTTACCTATTGTGGTATAGTAATCTTATTCTAGGTGCATCGTCTTCACATATAATTATATAAGTACCTAATTAATGTAGACAAGATATTGTGAAAACATTTTAAAAGAGGAATGGTGGAATTTCTTGCCCATTCTTCTCCATACGAAAACTACCGTTTGGAAGGGGCGACTAGAATCATTTTTTATTTTGTAAATTTTGACATTCAAAAGTGCCTTTTTTGTGCCTAATTGAAACCAATTATTTGACTTTGACTTAGGAATAAAAAAACTATTTTAGTGCTTTTATATATAAATAGATAATTTACTCTTAGAACATTACTAAAGGAATTCTGAAAAGGCAACCAAAATGATTACCTACTACATATATTATTAACCTTTTATTATAAGAGGGGTAATTGCGTAACACACATAAAATGACAACTGATCGCAATGGGTTTCATTTTGACAGTTCACCCACGGTCATTACGCTATTTACGTTGTTGAGCAGACGAATTTTTCAAACCTATGAAGCAATGGATTAGCAATATCATTCAAAACTCTCGGAATTAGGGTGCAGGTCCACTTTTCACATTCATGCCTGCTGTGTGGTCCACACACCACACAGCAGGCATGAATAACCTTGTATTATTGTCTGATATTTCATATGTGCAAAAGTTTACCTGACGCTTCCCTAGATGGCGTTGGGATCAAAATAGATCGCACTACAGATAGAGCAATCCACGACGACGCGCCCCACTCCGCGATTACTGTACTGTAAGCTATACTTTAGTACTGAGCGGAGCGGAGTGGGGCGCGTCGTCGTGGATTGCACTATCCATAGACTAATATATATAATACAAGGCACTGTCTTCTATATGGATTTGTTACCGAGCAAACCATAGTATGCAGTTTAAGATTATTTTTTCGTAGGGTCGGTTCCTTGTGATATAAATTGTTCTAATTGAAACAGTTTGTGAGTTTCATCGAGTGTTCTCGCCTTCGGACCTTGAAACCCTGTTCAATTATGTAATTATATAGCTGAAGGGCAAAGACCTCTATTTTCTTGAAGATTATAACAGATACAGGCGAGGAGACGTACTATAAATATGACACGTATAACCCGTGTTTACTGTTTGTGTACGCAAGGCTGCAAACCAGTCATTGCAGTCGATATTAAAATACCTACTAGGCTCATAGGCTGTTCAAAAAGTAATGTCAATCGGTTGTTTTTTTTTTGCTCGGCGCCTTTGGGTCCTAGCGTGCTGTTAAATAGCCTGTAGCCTTGCTCAAGAATTGGGCTATCAAATGCAAAAAGATTTTATCTAATCCGACTGGTAGTTCCAGAGATTAGCGCATTCAATCAATCATAAAAAAAAAATCCTTCAGCTTTATTACTATCTAGTATATAAAATAGAAACCAAAATTCAAAAGTCACTTATTCAAACGAGGCTGAGAATCAGCACTTTTCGAACGTCAAAATTACATAAGACAGTCCCCCAAAACGCCCACCCTTCACCACTTCCTAGTGCTTTTGCTGGGAAGAAGAAGTGGCGCAACAAACTCCCCAGCAGCACAGCTGTCTGTTCAGTTAGGAAAAAAAAGATAATTTACATTACGCAAAACACAATTTAAATTATAAATTAATAGCCATATGACAGCTAGCACACGCCAATATACCAACCAAAAACATCGAGAACTATACTCAAGCAGAAATAAAAATAACTAAACGTAAACAATATCTAAAAAAAGAAAATAAACCCGTTTATCATTACTTTTTGAACAGCTTAGTATATTGCCATACTACCTACTAAAAATTCTTAAAACATACTTCGTTCACAAGCATAATTCGTTGAAAAACCTTATCGGTACCTACCGAAGTTCATTTGGCGTAAACACATTCACATTTAGGTAAATAAAATCGTCATCATAATTTTATTTGGAGCATAAATTTGCAAAATAGGTGCTTCATTAAATAAATCTACATTATAATATTACACATAGACAATAAATAAATCTGTTGTTGTTTTTTAGTGTACATATTTACACTAAAAACCAACACCAGATTTATTTATTGTCTTTAAGTTAAAAACCTTTTTTTTTGCAATTCTAATTAACTGTTTCTCTTTCATTTAGCATAAGTATAAGCGATTTGGTGTTCTTATACTGTAAGCATGTATTTTTTATAAATAAAAGTTCAACATACTATAAAACCATAACATAAAAACCCTGTCCGATCCATGACGGTGTTGTTAATTAACCGTGTGCTATTTATGTGGTAAAGTTCAAGAAAAAAAAAACGCAACTTTTTAGTAGGGTATTTTACCAGGGTATTAAATGGGTCGCCTTCAGTTAGTTAGCGGGTATCTATAAGTCAGAAGTTATGACCCCTGTTGAAAATTTGCAATTTTTTTATTGATTTGGTGTAATTTTAAATAGCAATAACATTTTTATTTTCAATAATAATAAGATTTTTTATTATTTTTTGGTAATAATATTGCAGTATCTACTCGTATGTGGGGCACATAGGTACTGCAATAATATTTCGGATCGGACAGGGTTTTTTTTACACACGTATTGTATCTTCGGTTCATCCTTAATTATAGACTACCTGAACACCTCAGACCAACTTCAACCTAGGCTCTTAACATGAGATATTTGTTTTGTATCGAGCAATTTAAATAGCTAAATACATCAAGGTGTAGAGGTAGAAATGTCGATTGTTTTTTTTTTTTTTTATCACACTCAATGAAGGGTTCCTTAATTGGGATGAATTTATTCCAAGAAAACAATAGATACATTTTTACTAAACATTTTCTTAACAAGAACAAACTGATCATAGATAGATTACTCCTTATTGTAAGTACACCATAAATATTACAGACATACATTTAGAAATTTTACATAGGGTGACACAATGGGCGGTCTTATCGCTTAAAGCATACATGCATTGGTAGTTGAAAAACATATTCTCCCATACGTTCCAACTGCAAATGTAAGTTTGCACGCACAATATTGGGAGTTAAGCCATGTTATTTTAAGACCATAGAATTCATTCCCGTAATCTGTATAAAACTATTTTCTGTAATTTTTTTTTCAATTTTCAATGCTTCGGTTTCGGAGATATGGTGTCTAGTGGTCAATTTTCATCTATTTTTTAAATAACTTTAAAACTGCTTATTTAAAAATTATTTAAGAAAATACTTGATCCGTTCAGAGTAAGACCTTTCATTTGCTATGTCACACGGTACATATTCAAAATTCATTTATTTACGTAACAGGTTCATGTTTGGGTCACAAAAATAGATATGTGTAACAAAATTCAACTTATATTCGGAGCAAATTGTCTGTGACAGACGGACAGACAAACAGACACACGAGTGAACCTAACCTAACATAAGGCTTTCGTTTTTTCATTCGGACATACAGAATCCGAAAAACGTGAACAAAAGCTTAACTACTACTCGCACCGCGCGAAATGCCCACTCCACTTTTCCTCAAGTCATAAAAAGCTTCACAACCATTAGGGTATTGACAGCAGGCCACAACTCTATTACTAAGGCAGTCGTTATGTTCATGTTTCAATGCTAATATTTTATGTGGCAAGCAGAAAGCTAAGTTATGTTCGGTCTTGTCGAATTTCACGATACTTTCAGGTTAGCCAGTTGAATGTAAAAGCTCATTGAAACATACCGTATTTAATTACATTAAAAACTTTAATTGCTGCACTGCAATGTGAGGAAATTACTGATGCCGAACGATTCGCCGCGATTCTGGACAATATTAAATTTTTAAAACAATGCCCCTTGAAAGAAACGGTAATTTTGGATTCCTACAGCCTTTTAAACCGCATGGTGCACGTCCGTCTCCTGTAGTTTTTGGCTCCAGAGTAGCCAGTATTTCCACGGTGGGGAAAATTAAGTCTTTACCCCCAACACCCTCATAACTACCTACGCACTACTAAACATGACCACTATGCCATCCTCAGCAAGATGGCTTGATGAAAAACGGATTTTATGAAAAAGCCTATTTATAGTTTACTTTCTTTTTATTATTTGCCATGATATAGGCAGTAAGTAAACTCAAACTCAAACTCAAACCATTTATTTCAATTAAACCCTTTACAGGCACTTTTGAATTGTCAAAGAGTCAGTTAGTCAGAAAGTTGAAGCTAGTTGCCCATTCCAAAACGTAGATCTCTATGGAGAAGAACGGGCAAGAAACTCCAAGGACACTCTTTTAAATATAGAAATTACAAAATCCTGGGTACATTACTCTTGTTGATTCTATATGTGAGAACAATGTAAAAAAAAAAATATATATATATAAATCAAAAACGATTAAAAACAAGCCCTGGCAGATAAGAGATGACCAGTCTCAACTGACGGCGCCCGTTCACGAACATGACGCGTGGATCAGCACCATCCAGCTCAACCATTTTGTAGGGAACCGAATGATCCAACACACTCGCCACCATCAGCGAGACATTTAAGTGAGCATGACATACTCTCAACTACCCTGCTCTTTCAAGTCAAAATCAACATAATAACATAGTAAAACGACTCCATGGTACTCACATTTACAAAAATTGAAAATAAAAATGCGTCTAAGTTATACAAAACTATAGTTTGCAAGAATTTTACCACCAAAAGAAAGAAAATCAATAGTATCTATTGGAGTATTCAATAATTAAAACTTAGTTAATAAAATAAAAAAACAAAATAAACAAAAAGTTCGTAGTTAGAAAAAATAAAAAAGGGGAAGCAACTCTACCAATTTTTTTCATTTTTAACTAGTGAGCCCAAGTGGCTGTGGAGCAGGACCAGCATTTAGCCAAGCATTTTTATCTACGATATAATCATCCAGCTTATAGTATGCTTGTCTACATAGTGTGCGTTTAATGCAAGTTTTAAATTTCTTCTCATTTAGTTGAAGAATATCGAGTGGTATTTTATTATAACATTTTACACAGTACCCCATAAAAGAAGTGTGTACTTTACTCGTACAGTACTCTGACTCTGTGGAATCTCAACTGGCTACTTTCCTACAGACAAAAATATATAGCCATGTGACCGAGCCGTGCTTCGCACTTCGGGTAGTTATGATTTGGCACAATTGGCACAGTCGGGCGGCAAAATATACATTCGACTATGCCGCCCGGCCTGTGCTGCTGTTGCACCCCTGTCAGACAGACGGCGTAGGGTTAGCAATTAGGGTCCCATTTTCCAGTTTCCTTTACACGCAAATGGAACTGGAAAATCCGGAACCCTAAAAAGGTCACCCGCACAGTCCTACATTGTATCCAGTTTCTTTGTTTAAGCTGACCTCGCTCTGACACAACGATAACCTAAGAACGACTCTGAATTGTCCCAAATTTAGTGTTATCTGCTAAAGAGTAAAGAATGTACAAGGTGTTAGTTAGGTTAAATGTAGGGAGCAACACATTTTTTTTAATATTTCAGCGTTGGTGACAAAGTATTATTTTTTTCATGAGCACTACAGTCCCTTAGTGTCCCTCGTTGAATGCAGTTCTTTATTCGCTTTCCCCCAACCATGCAACGTCATGCTATTGTATGTATAATAATACAATATATTCAATACAATTTAATTATCACAGAATTCCTTTCCGCTGGTCCTAGACGGACCGTGTAGTTTTATTGTTCAAAATAATTTTAACGTCTCTACCCATATGGGTAGTTACGTGTACCTTCATCTCTTCGAATAGGTATGGTTATAATACTCATAAATACACATTTACAACGTATTTAAAAGCAAAAATATTTTTTAACAATAATTTTATATTTTTATTGGGAAGAGCAATTTTATAACTGTGCTAATTAAAAACCAACTTGATGATTTTTTACCAAAATAACCTAATCTTATGAAAATGATTAATAAAAAATCTTTGATTTCTTTCGATATATTGTTTTGAAAGTACGAGTAGAAGCACTTTTAAGAGATTTTAAGTTCGACGGGGTGATGTTTAAGCTTAGGCATCATATATCAATCAACTTGCGATAGGCCGAGTTGATTGAGGCCGAGTCCACTGCTGGACATAGGCCAAGGTATCCCAAGCTGCGTCACAACACCCTGTACTCCGCCATCGGCATCCAGTCTGTCCCGGCCACCTTTTTGAGGCCGTCGGTGCATCTAGCAGGGGGGGCATCACATTTGACGGTATCTTAATTAAATAAAATCCCTGAATTGTTGTTCGAAACCATGCTAATGATTAAAAAACGCAATAAACCCGAGTTTTGAGATACAACATAAAATAAGATAAAATTGACATACGTAATTACCCGCCGCTAATCAAAATATTATGTTATAGTACCTAATACCTAGAAATTAATCTTAAACAACATGTTTTATGAATTCACTATGAATCATTTATGAGATAACACTAATGTTGATTATCCAGAATAATATTATTCTGCACAGGTGAAGGTTCAGGAAAACAATTTTTAGTAACACAGGCATAAAGATCGATGTTGTGTATCAAAAGTTTTTCCTTGAGACAGGCAGGGGTCTAGAGCTACCTTTTTGAAAAGGTTCCTGCCTACTTACTGCCTTTATTTAGGTACCTATATGTTTGGAAAGTTTCTCACCCTCACGTCTAGGTATTTCTATTTTTATTTATTTATTTTTTACCTATTCAAAATTCAAAATATTTTATTTCACATACATGAGCACTTATGAAACGTCAGAAGCTAGGTCCGCAGTTCCAAGTGGTCGTTTCCTATGCAGAAGAGCCGGAAAGAAACTCCACGGTTACTCTTTTAAAAATAATTGACTTTTACAATATTTTCAAATAACAGTGTTATTAGGTATGGGAGGACAGTCAAAGACATACTCTTTCAACAAGTAACAAAATGGTCAACTAAGCCACACACACACATTCACAAAATAGAAAAGAATCTACATAAAAGATAAATACATTAATAAAAATAAAAACTGTGACAAATATGAATAATTATTATGACCACAAAAGCCACTAATAAAGAGTTGAAATTAAATTTTAGGTATGTAATGTCAAATAATAGGATGATTATGTCAAGGAAGAATGTAATTGGGTGTAAATTTATAAATGTATGAATTGGATTGCATACTGCAGGCCTAGATAATTTTGTGGATGTTTGGTAGTAAGTAGTTATTGTTTTTTTAAATCGTTTCTCTCCAACCCACTTTTCCCAATAATAGCCCATAATAATTATTCTTCAGGGTATTTTCGATATCTTCAGTTATTATTTTCCATGGTCTGCCATTAACCATGAGGTACCGTGGTTTAGCGGGGAAGCCCTTGGCCTTCATCTCATCTGATGGATGGAAGGTGTTAGGTGGTTTTACCATGATTGAACTACAATGCAGCCTTCTGGACTGTGACATGTTATTCACCTATTCTCTTCTGTCTGTGAATAAGTATTTGGCATAGTGGCTCATTCAGCGGGGATGCTGTCCTCTGTAATCCCTTTGATATAAAAATAAAAATTCAATGAAGAAAATGCCTCAGTTTAAAAAAAATCATGTTCCAGTTTCGTAGCCAAGATTCTCAACATCTCGTATCTTCTCGATATCTCGTATCTTCTCGATATCTCGTACATTTTTTAGAATCTTTCTATACACCTTGACTCTAAGTTTAACAACAGCACCTGAACACGTGTTACAAGAAGTCCTTTATGAGCTGTTGACTATCGTTTTAGATTTCGAATTTGCGGAAATCTCTGCAACTGACCCCAAGCTACAGGTATGTAGATGCTTCAACTGTGAGGGAACAGGGCCAGCGATTCTCCATACAAATGTATTCTCCTATTTTATTCCTGATTATTGCCCCTAGAGCAATGTTTTTTAGGTCTGCTGTAGACACGTCCCTGTTATTTCCTTTTTTTCAGCAACTTATTGGTAAAGAAAATATGACCATCAAAAAATTACAAAAATGCCCCATTTTTACCGCCGTGATTAGAGGACTACCAGACAAATTCCAAAAGTTTTTAACATAAAAGAAAATGATACGAACCTAGATAATATTCTTTCTTCAAATATTAATTTAAAAAATAATTGAATCAGATCAGTTTTCGAGGAGAAAAAAGCGGAATACGAAACGTCGATGTCGTAATTTTTTTGTGATATAATCGGTCTGAGCTGCAGCTGCCCTTACCGCACTCAACGGAGGTAGATTTGAGGTAAGACGACGGCAATTCAAAAACCTATTTTTCAAATTCTTTGCTGGCCCTGTTCTCTATTTTGGCCAAGCTCTGGGGTCACCAACCCGCTCGCGATCCACTCCACAGACTATCGGTGACGTCAGAGGTACTTGATAGTAATTGGCGTAGACATAGAGCAATCATTCAGTATTGCTGGTTAGATTTTCAATTGGAATATATATTTATGGTTACCTGGTCACAATAACATTATTCAATGTCCAGTAGCGTGATAAATTTCAAGATAAATACTACTGTAATTGAATCGATTTCAGATCAGCTCTTTACTGGAAACCTGGAATACAAGAAACTCTGTTTTCGAAGTACTCGAGAAAGTGACCGAACGTAAACTTTCTCATGAACAATGGTTGTAGCAGAACTTATCTGCTATCTGGTGCAAGTACTGCACTAGTTGCTAGTGGCAGTGTGTGCAGGTCCTAGTGCTTTTAATCCGGTTATGTGAGCGCGCGCACATCACTTGTTAGACCGCAGTCTTCCGCGCAACCCGTCTTCTGTGCAAGCGCACCCGACAATATACCGCGAATTTAAAAACATTTTATTTTTTTTGCTTAGTATTAAATTAAACCAAAATGTACAAGTCGTTGATAGTTCTTTGTGTGGTTTTCTGTGTTGTTATTGGTAAGTTTTAATTTTCAGTTATTATAAAAAATATTAATTTTAATTCTAGAAAAATACGTAGGTACAATGCACTTTATTAATTTCCCTACTGCAATACAATACACGAAATCAATTTATTCTAATAGGCTATTAAATCTGTATGATGTATGTAGGTAACGTAGTCGTACCTATGCACCATTTGAGAAACATAAATCTCAATTTAAACTAACACATACGCAGCTGCTTTTTTTTTCATCAGTTGGTAGGTACTTAGAAAAACATAGAAAAAACAGAACCTACTCTTTATTTGAAGTCGGCAAAAAAATCTTGTATCGAAGAATTGAGTGTTAAAACAAAAACAGTTCACGAATAATCACGACGTTAATTATTAAGCATTATCTTTGTTAGTCATCGTTAAGTCACGGAGATATCGGGCGCGGATCAAATCGTGACACGATGATCCTTTTCCGTGGTCGTGAGCCCAGATCAGTTGTTTTTTTTTTTTTTTCATAAAACATATAATATTCAATTAGAGACTATTCTGTATTCATAAAATATTGAACAAAATTAAAAAAAAATATAAATGTTATAAAGTTTTTCTTCATTCAAATTAGATGATGATTTATATTAAATTCTGTCTGACATCTATTTTGATATGTTAATTGGTTTGTAAATTAAAGCCAAATACCGTAATGTTTCTCTAGTAATTTAATTATAAACGTTGACTATGCTTCCAGTGCAATTGAATTATCTAATTGATCAGTTTGATAAGGTAATTAATCAAAATTAATCCACGGTTACCGAAAACGTTAACGCGTAAGTCACGTTTATGTTTGATACCGTGATTAATAATCTGTATCTTGCTTGTTAACTCCATCTACTCAAAAAGTTAATGTACCGGTAAATAATTTTATGGTAACGTGCCTACTACTGTTATTAAATAAAACACTAGGTCTGTTGATTAACACAAACACACTTTAAGGTAAATAGGTACTGCCGCATGGGTCGATCCATCAGCTTAAGCTACGCTTGCCGGGGTTATTCCGTGGAAGGGAGACCATCTTTATATACCGAGACTCCTCCGTGTCTCGGAAAGCACGTTAAGCCGTTGGTCCGGGCTGTCATTCGTGGATCTTTGACAGTCGTTACGGATCGTCAGAAGCCCGAAAGTCTGACAACCAGTCTTACCAAGGGCTATCGTAATACCCAGTTACTGGGTTGTAGAGATCAGATAGTCAGTCGCTCTATGACAAATAATTATATTCAGCTGCATCCGGTTAGACTGGAAGCCGACCCCAATATAGTTGGGAAAAGGTTAGGCAGATTGATGTTTGTAGGTGCCTATTTTATAACTTAAATTAAAAGACACGGCTTGTAATCTTCTTGGACTAAACAGACTAGATCAAAAAAAGATAACTCCATTGACTAGTGGATTTAAAAAACTGAAGGATCAAAAGAGGCTGCATCATCACTTAAAGAGGTTGTTACTAAAAGGCTTGATAGTAGGAATGCAGTAGAAACAGTACTAGGTATCTAAAACTGTGCGCACACCCGATTCAAAAAAGTTTTGTCTCGTTTCAAAACAGTTTTTAGTAAGTATTTTTATGGAAACCTTGACTAAAGCCTCGTGCAGACTGACGCGATGCGACTCTGACAAAACAATTTCTAAGAAAACTTAAAGGTAGGTATAATACCGGTGTCGCGTTGCGCCGTCGCGTCACCTCACGCCACTCTGCACGAGGCTTTACATACGGAACTGTTTGATGCAAGTACGCCATTATTGTTTTGGTACTATACAACCGAAATTAATATTTAGATAATATGAGATACATTAGATATTAATTTCGGGTGTACCTATAGTGTATAATCCCGCGGCCTTGGACGGCTGCTTATAATTCACCCTCTCAATGACTCAGATTGGAAAACTCAGCCGTTTATTGAATACAGACAAAGATGAGTATCAATTAATTAATTTCAGACGATAGGTATACTGTCTTCTCTCAAGTCTGAATACAACCTAAGATCTTCGACGAACTAGTTAGACTCGTCCGTATTCTCTGTACGTCTCTATCATTTTACTGTCTTCAGAAACAGGAATAAAGTCATTACCAGACATTCCTAACGGAATTCTAAATAGTTAATCGCGAGATCCGTAAAACCAATGGATCATTAACACGCATTTGTGACTTCCCAAATATCTCTGCTAAAAAACTTCTGACTAACGTTACTTTTTATAAAACAACTAATTGGCATATAAGTTCATGATAACTGACTTAACTCATTGCCCATCAATATTAGTCATCTGACCGCAATTATTTTTTGCGCACCGGTTTTTATTAAAATCGAATCTCGGGAAAATGATATCATCGACCCACGGGGCAAATTAATTCCGGCAAAAGTTACGTTAGGTACCTTAAAATACCTACCAACATTGCTTGTTAAACTAAAATGGTCTGAAATAAAAACAAAAACAAAATTGTGATGACTGTAGACAGGTGGTTTAGCGACCAAATTCTCATGTGAATATACAATACCCAGAAAGCTCCTGCAATGCTCATCGCAGCGGTACTAAGAAAGCATTGGACTGTGCACATGGCAATAGTGTGGTACTTGAAAAGTTTATGGAAGGAATTTTATAATAATGCAAAAACAAACACGATTGGCCTGGTCCGAGCCGAGCTGGGTCACACACCACTGGACAGGACAATGACTCTCATATTACGTCCCGTCGCGATTAAAAAGGTTTTACATTGCTTTTATAGGTACTTACCAGTAGTACTATCTATATTTCTCTATTAAGTAAACAAAAGTAAAAAACGTTGAATGGACAATACACAGACACAGAAAAATACATAAATGTATATTGCGTTATAATTGAAAATGGAAGCTAGGCTACTGTAGAAGAGGCAGACCAAAAAAGAGATGGACGATCAGTGCAAAACTGCAAGATGAAGTGGCAATAAGTTGAGTGAATACGGAGATAGGATAGAAATGAATAGTAACTAAAGAAAATGTATAATAGTGCTCAAACATAAATATGGACTCCAGACTCCTAGCCATAAGCAGGCTCAAAGAAAAGCAAATTTTTTGAAAGTTATAGTAATTAGTAAAAAAAAAAATGTGTTGAATGCATGACCAAAATAAATAAATAAATAATCTAAGCTTCAGATGAATAGATAGTCTCTAATGAAGCAATGATGAATCGATGATGTATAAATCAATCGATCAAAAGAACAACGGCTCATTCGATCAATCAATCATTTTAATTCTACAATAATTAAGTCGTAGGTATGTTCTGATAAATTGTCAGCGTTAATCAATTTTAATTACGTAGTCGGGATTGTCGCCATTATAAGTATTCTAAGTTGTCTAGACTTATTCAGATAAGAAACTCGCGGCTTGACTCTCCACTGACCTAATTCCGTGGTCATGTAGCTAAACTTGTTGCATTTCACTGCTATCATTTTAATTAATTAGAAACATTCGTACTTAGCACGAATGTTTTATGTTTTGTATGTTGAGTGCTAAAAACTTATGCGAACGTCTATACTGCGTTCGCGATTTAGTTTCTTAACACATAACATAACATCACGCCTGTATTCGGTGTAGGACCAAACATGTAAATCAATATTTGTTTATGGAAAAACAACCATACTTTAATACACACATAAAGTTCAGTTTGCGCAACTTCAAACATTTTTATTAAATTAAATTTACACTAACATAAAGTTTAGCGAAGGAATTGTAAAGGTACCATTCGCGTTTCACGCATTCACGCATTCCACGTCGCGTGCAGTTGCCGCCTGCGGACGGGTAGGTACGGAATGGTACCTTAAGTAAAAGTATCAATGATAGTATTAATAAATGCGTCATCGAGTAGATACGTAGGTACCTATACCTACCTAGTGATCTAGCTTTCCTAGAATCATTTTATCCGATGTTCGGCCATTACCTATTAGGTTAGTCTATCACATGATGTTGTGATATAGCAACAAAGCATCAGTTTTAATACTCGACATTTTAAAAAGACGGTGGCGTCTCGTCGTTGTGGATGCGTCTTTACATTGACTGCTTAAAATAACGAGAGGCAGCTGAATGCCGAGTAAAACCGTTAAAATTAAAATGCCTTCATGATTACCTATAAAATGTTCTAACAAGTACCAGTTTGTTTGTGTGTTAGCGTCGTGGAGATGTGAATGTATGGCGGCACCGGCTTTCTAACGGTCGGTCGCCGGCGTCCATCCGACTCAAGGCTGAGTTTTTGCTTGTCAAAACGCTAACTGTACCTGCATCATTTGTCCAGTACATTTCACCCAAATGTATCCCGCAACACCCATCTATTTTCATCTCAAACCCGACACTGATAAGATTCAGAATCCAACGCACATTCTCCAGATACAAGTGAAGGTGTCTTCGCCTCATAATGCTCTTTAATTTTACTGCTTGCTTGCTTGGTTTTGATGCTCAAAAATTGGAACAAATTGTCTCGAATAAATATTATCAGTTTGGAGATTTGAAACTGGACCGTCCGCTGATGCCTGCAATCGTGTTGTTTCTTTATAACTTTTCCTTATTATTAGTAAAAAGTAGGTACCTTTAAAAATACATTATTATCGGTCTTGTATGTAGCAAAAATACCGAAACAACTCGACTAATACGCAGATACATGCCATGAACTTAGGTAGATATCAGACATACAACGGTCATACACGGTCATTAAAATATATGCGCATTATATTTTTACACAGATAGTGTAAAACAGTTAATGGACGTGAGTTATTATAATTGTTCCTCCTATTCATAATAGTAATCTATAAAGTCATGCGAAATAGTACTCACGGCTACACATCAAGCTATACATTTCCAGTATAAGCTGACCTCGCATTGTACGGAAATCCTATACAATGCGAGATCAACATAAACTGGAATATAGTTTGATGTTTAGCCGTGTGTACCTATTTTGTTATACAAATCAAATGGTCCAATTCGGGTTGTATTTTTGTTATAAATTGTATCAATTTAAAAGATTGATTAAAATACTTTGTCACCCAATAGAAACGAGGTGATAGTTAATAAAACTGAATTAATTTAATGCCAAAAAAATCGGTAAAACTTTGAAAGTTTGGACTTAGCTGGGCAATATGCGACTTTACTGATAGAAATGCAGAAGTAATTACATACGCACAAGTTCAATTCCCAATGCTTAGCATCATTGCACTTTAAGATCTTGACAGCTTTCCTATAGGTAGGTATATACCTACAGATGACGCGCAAGAGTTTCTGACCGCATCACCGCAACACGTTTCTGATAAAAATAACGGAATATTGCAGTTAACTACTGATGTGCAAAGAAAGATCACTGATTGTAAAGACCAAACAGTTTGATGTTTGAAAGCAATAGGTATCTAAGTAATATTATTTCTTGCTCGATCAATCTTACATTCATAAGAATTTTGCTAGAGATGTACACAATCACCTCGTTAAAAGCTTTGATGAGCTTCGTTGTATAGAGAGGTAAATGATTGTTAATGAAAATATTGATATGAATAAAAAGAACATCTCAGCCTCTAACCTTCACTAAACGTCTTCAAACCTACCAATTATTGATCGGAGAACCAAGCCAATTAAGTTACGCGATTTTTAAAAACGGAGCTCGTTTGTAAAATTCTGATGATATCCGAATCAAACCTTGTCTCGGTTCCCGGACGAATACCTACAGTGATTTTCAAAGGCGCTAGAAGAGTTATTCTGTGTATACACAGCGTAAGCTATAAAAACTAAATTATATGCTTGAAGAGCAGTCCCAAAACAACAAATCATGGTATTTTATGTTACCCTTTTCCTTTAGAAACGAATTCGCGTAAAAGCATTAAAGCCTCCAGGAATTACGAAGGTAAATCGGATAAAGGATTGTCCGGTCGACACTGGTTCCCAAACTGGTAACCGGGTACTCTTTTTACCACGCCATGAAATCTTTGTTTACCCACTTAGCTGATTGCGACACAAAAGAAAAAATCACAAGCAAGCAGGCATGAAAGTAAGAACAGATAGGTATGGCGGCATCTACAATGCCACAAAGTCAAAGTCAAATAATTTATTTAAATTAGACACAAAAAAGGCACTTTTGAACGTCAAAATTTACAAAATAAAAATAATCTAGTCGCCCCTTCCAAATGGTAGTTTTCGTATGGAGAAGAATGGGCAAGAAACTCCACACATGCTAACTTCGCGTCATAATGACGTCTGGCAAAATCAAGCATCGCGTAAGCAAAGTTCATTGCGCGACTAGCATATACACAACGTCCCGACAGCAATCGTCGGGCAGTAGCCCACCAGACACAACACTCGTCTGGTCGGAGGATCTTCCCTTTTCTATGAAGGATGAGTGAACTTTACTCCCTGTTTCTCATACCTGTTTACCTATAGCTGCTGACATCCGTTGAATAAGTGTGAACTCAATGTGCAATTAATGCGCCTATAGGGGAGAGGTTTAGAACCATGAAATCTAGAACTGTATCGAGCTACGCATTAAAATCTATTTATTGCACTGAATTGCAGCAATTGTCTAATCGAAACAGCTAGATCGTACAAACGTGCGCCCCGGAGAACTACGTAGTTATCTCGAGAATAGTGTTTACGTCAAACGCTCAAGTGTCTAGATCGTGACCGTTCGTGACCGTGTTACTTGCAAGTTAGGTGACATTTAGCACTTACTGCACTGAGTATTTGAACAGAAACCGCTCGGGTCGATCGATCAGGTAAAGCTACACTTGCCTAGGTCGGCCCGCGGATGAGTAACCATATTTACATACCAAGACACCTGCCATGCCGTGCTTTTCCATGCCTCGAAAAGCACGTTAAGCCGTTGGTCCCGGCTGTCATTCGTGGATCTTTGACAGTCGTTACGGGTCGTCAGAAGCCTGAAAGTCTGACAACCAGTCTACCAAGGGGTATCATGTTAGCCAGTAACCAGGTTGTGGAGGACAGATAGGCAGTCGCTCCATGTAAAATAGTGGTATTCAGCTGCATCAGGATAGACAGAAAGCTGACCCCACATTTGTAGTTAACGAAAGTTTATGTGGATGATGATATCATGAACCGGAAATTTTCTTGTCAACGGTGACTAAGCTTGGTGAAAAGCCAGGAAATACCTAAAACTACGCCGATATAAAGCTCTCGATTGTCCATTATAAACAAAATAATAAATACCATCATAAATAACACTGAATCGTCTTCCATGTCTTTTCACATCCGCTGTTAGTCATTGAAAGTCAAAGGCCCATGGACGGCATAAAAACTCTGACACCAGTTTAGTCACTAACCACATGAAAAAAAAGAAGGGAAATGCCTCACTGTCCGCAATTATAGTCCTCCAGACCGTATTCCGGCCACGGCGGCCAATCTCAACGGAGACCAGCCTTCGGCGCGGGAGATATTATAGTGCACAAGCGTGTGCGCAGACACAGGTGCACTCTCTCTTCCCTCACTCTCATAGTCCGACGGGACGGCAATCCGACACGACCGGAGAGAGATCAGGCGCAGGACCAACGGCTTAACGTGCTTTCCAAGGCACGGGGGTATCACACCGCCAACTTCCAAACTCCGGGCTGTTACTAAGAAATTCCTAATGGAAAAACCCAATAACACTTTTCCCGACCCGGGAATCGAACCCAGGACCCCACGCTCAGCAGTCGCGCTTGCAACCACGAGATCAACGGGGCAGTTAAAATAAGCATAAAAAGTTCCACGTAGAGTAGTAAATTCCTTATTTTAGGACTAGGTATATAGTACTCGTAGCTTATTGCTAGATTCTAGATTTTGCTTGCGGCTTTGCCCCGGTGGAGGTCGAAAATGATCCCACGGGATCGTACTACCGGAATAAAAAGCATCCTATGTCCTAACCCAGGTAATGGTCTATCCGTGTGCCGAATGTCATCCTTAACCGTTCAGACATTAACACGTTCAGTGCCGGAAGCCCTCCTGGAGGGTTCACCTAGTCGCATTTGGGATGCCGGAGCCCGCGCGGAGGGCTCATTTCAAATCTAGGTTTTTCTTAGCGAATACAGCAATATAAACCGTGAAAATAAAATATGATGTATATTTTAACAATATTTATTTTATTAGTAAGTACATGAGTTGGTTTTAAAATTCAAGCATCTTAATTATAACTTAATTATTTTTTTCGCGGTTACAAATATTCACAAAAATTGTAAAGGTAATTGTAATTGCGAATTGCGACAAGACCACCCTAAAAACACAATTTTACTTCGATTTACAGTGTTTTATAAAACGGTTTTAAACCTTATGCCGTTAACCGTCCGCGATGGTTAACATTAGCGCACAAGTAATGCCGGCAACCCTCCCGGAGGGTTGACTTCCAATATTTATGGCGGCATGGTGTATGAGTTCTATGAAATGTGGGTGGAGTCGAAAGTGTTATGGCGTGTCGTGTACAGTACACGCAGACAAAATTACATCCGCATATAATATTAGTAGGTAGATAATGGATTCTGATGGATTTAATTTGTTTTGGGTTTATATCCTGATAATAGTAGTTCACTACTAGACAAAGACCCTCAAGTTGCGTCAAAGCAACGCATACAGTCTTTCCAAACTACCTTTTTTAAGATTAACGGTACATCTAATAGGTAAATGGATAGCAGATTATTCAATCTAAAACTCTCTTATTTTCACCAATATCAAGAAAAAGAAACGTATCTACTTAATGCGCATTCATCAACGCTTGAATTAGCTTAAAATAAGAACCAACTATAAAAGCTTCGCACTGTCTATCTGCGTATGGGCATCTCGTTTCATCTGCATTTAATAGTCGGTTGAACGACCGCAGTAACAAGGAAAGTGACCTAAACAAGTCCCGGGCTAGCCAATATCTCTAGGTATTAGCAAATTTACGACGCACGGGTGTATGCCATATCATCGTGCAACGCGCGATCCATCGGCGACCCGTGCAAACAGACGAAATTCATTTCGGTAAATTTCGTCTTAGAATGGTTTTGATAGCCGCCATTTATCTTTCGACTAAAAATATAAAATCCGTTCAATCACAGACAGACAACGCACAGCCAAAACTGCAGAAGACTGGGTCATGAAATTTCAATCATGAAATGTCAATCATGAAATTTTGCACAATAGTTCTTTATAATAACGAAAGTGAGCACTAAAGAACGATGTTTAAAACTTAATTCCATAAAGCGGTTAAATATGGGATAAAAGTTTGTACCTACCTAGTAGGATTATCACATTAGAAAGTTAGGACTATCAGAGTTCGCGTGTTGTAGTAGGTACCTAGCAATGTTCTTAGATATGGATGCTATGTTAAAGTTGATAAATTGAATAAATTCAATGCGCATAACGCGCTTGACTTGTCACGGAAGATCGAATGATACGATACAAGCACGTCGCACACGCAGTCATTTAGACTCACAAGAAATACCTATTATGAAATAGAGATGTTACGTAGGTTGTTATACCGGAACCGGAGCCGGAGTCGGTGGTTTAAAATTTTATTGATCGGAGTCGGAATCGGAGTCAGAGTTGGAAGCGGAGGTAGAAGAAAGATGTTCCTTATTACACTTTTTTGGCTTCCTTATCACAACAATTAACTTAATATTACTCCGCTGTTAAATTAATTTACGTAACGCGACTGACGTAACAACACAAAACAGCCCACCCACCCGGGGCGTATAAAAATTACCCGGGGGAAAAGTTAAAATTTGTATAGATCTAGTCACGTGCATCGCTGCGTTTCGACCATCGGTATAACTCCGATTCAAAATTATAGGAGCCGAAGTCGGAGTCTGAGGTGTAATATTAATCGGAAGTTCCGACCTTTCGGAGTCGGATTCGAAGCTCCGGAACATGTCTGACATGAAACCTAAATAAATTATGTATCAGTATTGCGAGTAAAATATATATCTATAATGTTACTATAGATAATCGGTCATGACTTTTCGCTTTTCGCTAACAACAACATCATTCATCACAGTAGATTAGAGGTCAGATGTAACATGCAGGTAACTCATAGGCTTAGTTAAATTTTGTAGGCAAATAAGGCAATTTTGTACATGATGAATGATTGAAATTAATGTCGATTTGGTGGGGATCCGATATCCGGTAAGCATTCATAAATCATCCACAAAATACTTCAGAATGCGAATGATCGTCAAACTCATAATAAAGTCGATGACGCTTAGGACCTTACCCAAGGGCGGATCCAGGATTTATTTCTGGGAGGGCACATGGGCAAGACAGATAAGAAGTATCTCCCATACCTTGTATTACACTATGCTGTTTTTGGGATTCATTCTTTTTCAATGAAGATATGCTTGAAGATAGCCTACATCTACAGCGTTCATCATTGAAGCAATGTCTTGATAGATAATTATGCATTCAGGTCATTCCATCCACACGATTTGATTTTATTTTACCTAAACCGTTTGGGGGGCACGTGTCAACATGGTGACTTCAGGTGCAGTAGCTAGGTAACAAGTACCTATACTTAAAGTAGAGACTAATAAAACTTGGTTTAAAAAACGAACCACCTCTCGGTTCGCTGCATCGACTGACCTACTTTTAAAAATTGCCAACGATAAAAATGCTCTGCTATCAAACTGTAAACTGACCTTGAGGTCGCCAAGCCTCAGGAAGTAGGTTATTACGGAGTTCTAGACGATAAGACCTAACCACTAACTGGTTATCCAGACAGATTGATAAGGCAGGCTCACTATTATTCAATCAAAATCCTTAAACACTAGATGTACGATGATGATATGGTGTAGAGTGGCAGATTACAGCCCACTCCTTCTCGAAGAGAGGTGCTATAAAACTGGTTTAAACTGAACTGGTCTATTTATCGTTTCTTGCATCTGAAATTAGCTTCAACGTTAAGCCAAACTGCTCAAAAACGCTCCTTCAGCTCAGTCATCCCCCCTGAGAGATGCCTTTCAACCTACAAAAAGATATTTCCACAAAAATAACAACGTATAACGTTCTTTTTCAGAGGCGCGTCCGAAATGGCAGGTCCTGCCTCCGATGCCCGGTTACGTGCCTGTCTACATCAGATCGGGTGACACGCCACTTGAGGAAATCAACCTGGACTTGGCAGAGGCTTTCCACGAACTGCCTTCGGGAAGAAGCGCAGGAAAGCAGGTAGAAGCGTCTCCCGAGACCCCTGAACAAGCCGACCAACCCCAACCTGACGAGATCCCAGCACCTGCCGACGAAACCGTCGATCGCCGTCCCTACGAGAAGAAAGTCCTCGAAAAGAAGAAGAAAGCCAGCTCAGAAATCCCGAAACCAATCGAACGTAGATAAATAAATCGTACTTAAGTCCTAATTATAAGTTATTAATTTTAAATACTACTCAACTCAAATTTTGAATACTCATTTTCCTAATAGCTTGCCATTAGCTTTATTTATTAACACAATGTGTAATCATAGCCGTTTTGTATTTATAATACTCTTGAATCTTACCTACTGAAGTAAATAATTTATTTGTAATGTGTCTTGAATTTCTTTTAAGTATCCTTTAAGTCCCAGTCTGTCGAATGTTGATCAGTAGTCAATGTCTCGAAACGGAAATTATTTCGAACTAGCTTCCACCCGTTATTTCGACAAAAGTAGCCTATGTCCTTCCCCAGGGTTCAAAGTACCCCCATACCAAATTTCATCAAAATAGGTTCAGCCGTTTAGCCGTAAAACCGTAACAAACATACTTACAAAAATTACAAACAAACACACTTTCGCATTCATTTATAATATTAGATACAGATTAGATATACTAGCTTACGCCAACGGCTTCACCCGCATGATATCTTTATAAGTTATAGCTTATGTTACTCCGTGATAATATAGCATTCTACTGGGGATAGATTTTTTTAAATCGGTCTTCTAGTTTTTGAGTTTATTAATTGCAAACACATACAAAACTATTATCTTTATAATATTAATTTAGAATGCCAAGAGCCTGACAGACTGCTTGTAGAATAAAAGACAGTAGCGACCAGTGGCGAAGATGACTCAAATTCTGCTAAGCATGTAGTGAATCCCTCCGCGGTTCGAGTTCCTGCTGCCAGTTTTGTTGTAAAGTGTAAGTATATGGAGGACTTCCTAATTTGAATAGGGCTAACCAGAGGCAGTAATGTTCATTGGCTGATACTCCTTAAAAAAACGGGTTCGATCCCCGAAACCTCTTGCTCGTCAATCTCAGATTCAGTAGCTGGGCTATCCAAGCACGCATTACAGTCTCAACGAGCCGCACCGCAACGCATTTTCATAAAAATGTGTGGTGCGGCCACCTGTGAGCCACATAGAAAATGTACTATAGTGACAAAAGAAAATTTTAGCAATGCGTTGCGTTGCGGGACAGCCCGCTCCTTGAAAATGCAAATCAACTAACTCACAATAGATGTCCTAAATTCGACAGCCATTAAATATTTTCGACTACAAAAGCATTGTGATGAGACGCCATGACCATTGCAGTGACATCAGTAGCCATGACACGATTGCCAAACAAATAATAAAGGTCATTTTACAATAAAACTACTATATACGAAAGATTCTTTTTATTACTTATATTTAAATTGTATCCATAAATAATACAATAGTACATACCTAACTATACATTACTATTTACAAAATCATTAATATTAAACACGGAATGTGATTAGTTTTCGAAAAGTATTTAGCTGTCCTCGCAAACTTGCCCCAGTAGCCGGCCTCCTATGGAACGTCTTGTTATGGTAGTAGCACTAAACTAAACTCTAACATCCTCATTAATAAACGCGAACCTATGCCAAGCTATTTTTGAAAACATACATAACATCACGCGTGTATAGGGTCGAAGGGTTAAGCAGAATCCACATTTCGCCAGTTATGTTTAAGCCCCATGTAATAGGAGGAGAGCACAAATCCAGACTCCAGGCTGCTACTGACCAATTCCAGATGTAAAAACGCAATGACACTTTGCCCGACCCGGGACTCGAATCCAGGACCTCATGCCCAGCAGTAGCACTTGCGACCACTTACTAGACCAACGAGGCAAGTATTATTGAAAAATGTATAGTTAATCTGAAGGTAGAGGGAGAGGAGACAAAACTTAGTATTTATTATCAGAATCGGAAAATCCCGAACGCATGTGAGTTGTGTTTACTCACTTGCGTTCGGGATTGTCCGATTGAGTTCGAAACTACTTGGGAATTCAGAAACCATCAAGTCAGTTGAAACCCAACAATCTTGAAAGGTCAAGATAACACATCACAATAACACTATTAGGGAATAATGTATTACATTACAGTTCACTGCTAAATCTTTTGGATCTCGAATCACGTTGATAGGGGGCGCTGTTGGTAAACATTTATCATGCGTTCTTGCACTCTGTAAGTTTCATACTCACGAATAATTGTTTTGCGAATTTGATCCTTATAACTATTAGAAATTGTTCATCTGACTGGTGTCCGGACCTTGTAGCGCTATAGTTGTAAACTATAAGCGCGTCATGTCACTTTTGTCACATAAGGCTTGAACTGCAAAATACATAAACCTACTTAAAATACATAATACTAACTACACTAAATTAAGACCTCCGCATGGTCAACATAACGTTAATCTCCCATATGATTGTCCTCAAGTTAGTTATCACTTCCTTCAGCTGTTTATTTTTTAATACCACCTGGAACAATGTTAAAGATCGATGTTTTAAAACTTCTTAATATCAGTCAAAATAAATTAGGTATGTATAAACTAGAATCTAGATAGATCTACTTGATAAAAATCATAAAGGACATGTCCAAAAATGGTTTTTTATTATTCAATAATTCTAACCAGGATAAGTTAAATATATTTGGATAGACATCCCTAAAACTAGTAGTTCTAACTAAGTATATCATACAGTTTAAAGACCTCCAATTTGAGAGAAATCGTTTTATTTTATTGTAGTGTGAATTTACTCTTAAAACGAACAAATTAATTTTCCTTTCTAATTTTATAGGATAATAAAATGAACACACCCTAAAAATATTGTTAACGTGTCAAAATGTTCACATGGTACTGTCATTACTGTCATTAGTGTCAATTAAGTGACAGTAATGACAGTACCATGTGTCAATTTATCTAATATTTGACAGATGAATAGAAACATCTGTCAATTAAGACATTGTCAAAGTATGTAGGTTTTATATGGGTTGCCATCATCAAATAAAATATATGTACTAACATTATTTTTTCTATTAAATGGAGGGGTCTAAAAATATTATTTCAGTGGTTCCTAGTTCCACATTTTTGTCGCTTTTGTTTAGGTGTAGTTTGATGCTGGTTACATTTTTCTGGGAATGAAAAACCAACGTCGCTACAAAAAGCGGACATTTCCTTTATTCGTTCAATGACAGACCGCGCACAGCCAAAACTGTTGGGTCTAGAGGCATGAAATTTAGCACAAGAACTCTTTTTGTAAGGTGAGTACTAAGAAAGGATTTTTTTAAATAAAGGCATTAAAAAGGGGATGAAAGTTTGTATGGAAGATCGACATTTTGCCGGTAGGAAATTCCATCGGGCGCACAGCTTGTATGTTATAAAATGATTTTAACATTTTTTTATCAAGACAAACTAACCAGAAAAAACTAGAATGCTCAAAAGAGGCCAGTAGTATAAGTAATGCAAGATTTACGAATAAAAATTAAAGATGCGCTCACCTGTTCCGTGAGTTCTCTATTTTCTTCTAGTGCTAGTCTGTAAGATTCAGTATTCCGTCTTTCATCCAACGCCTTATTCTCTGCTTCATCCTTCAGAGGGATTAGACTTTCCATGTGAGTATACTCCATTCCCTGAAAATATGTTCACATGAATAAAGGCCTGCCAATGATCAATGTAGACTGGCCGAGTTAACGTCTGATTGGTTCTCACAACCTCTGTGAATGTTTCAAATCACAAAATCAACTTATCTTGCGTGAATATTAATCAGGATAAGCCTCTGACGACTTTTGATTAAATGTGCACTTTAAATCTAGAGCACAAGAAACATATTTCTATGAAAAAATCAGGACATGCAAATTAGTACTGACCTGACACGTCTCGTTACATTTCTCGTAGATAAGCCGAAGTCTCTTGAATAGCAGCCGAATCGTGCGCAGTTGCTCCTGCATTTTTGCTTTTTTATCATTACTGGCGTTTTCGCCGTTATGTGTTCCGTTTGGTGGCTGAAAATAACAGAAACCATGTTAATACATACAAAAACATATTCAATCTCTTGTCAACAATCTGTCTTGATGATGTCCAGAAATAAAGTTTGATAATAATTTAATAAATCAAAAGCAAAAAGTCATTTATTCAAACTAGGCTGAGAATCAGTACTTTTCGGACGTCAAAATTACATAAGACAGTCCCCCAAAACGCCCGCCCTTCACCAATGCCATAAGAATTTGATTGTAGTATAGTTTCATTTGATTGCTTAGATAATTGGTGTGGTTAAAACTGGATCTGGGACACTTTCGCGAAAGACATTTCCGCGAAAGACACTTGCGCAAACACGCTTGTGTGAAAAGACATTTCCACGAATGGACTTTTGCGCGAAGGGACTTTTGCGTGAGTGGACTTTTGCCATGCGCAAAGGCCACTTGTACGAAAGACAGTTGCGCGAACGACCCTTGCGCGAATCCAATTGCGCGAAGGGACAATTGCGCGAAAAAATTGGTGTAATAAGATTCAAGTCTTCTTTCTTCAAAATTCTTCAAAACATCACGCCTGTCAAACACAAACTCATAGCATTTATCTAAAATTGATGTTTGTACGTTTTTGTTTTTTTGTAATGAATAAACACAAAAACTACAAAACGATTTAAAAAATTCTTTCACCTTTCTTTCAGTTGAATATTATCATCACTGAGTAACATAGGCTATAATTTATAAAGATATCACGCGGGCGTAGCCGCTGGCAAAAGCTAGTTTCAAATAAACCAATTACAGGCACTTTCGAATTATCAAGGGGCCGACAATTCGAAAGTGAGAGTGGTTGAAGATTTCCCTCGTCTGGAGCGAATACTTGGTGCAGCAGTCAGGTCATGTTCGAATTTACAACGGACTATCATAATTAAATGCGTTTATAACATTTCGTGTCTGTACTGTTGACCGCTGATGCGTTTCCTCGTCTGGAGTCAATCCTGGGTGCAGCAGCCAGGTTATGATGTACTTAAGAACGGACTATCATAATGAAATGCGTATATAAAATTTAATGTCTGTACTGCTTACCGTTGAGGAGTTCCCTCGTTTGGAGACAATCCTGTGTAGCCAGATCATGCTAGACTTTAGAACGGACTATCATAATTAAATACGCTTATAAAATTTCGTGTCTGTTCTGTTGACCGGCGTGATGTTATGGAGATATCTCATTACCGCAACTTTTTCGCGCAACTGTCGTTTCGCGCAAGTGGATATACGCGCAAGTGTCTTTCACGCAAGTGGATTCACGGAAGTGTCCTTCGCGTAACTGTCTTTCGCGTGTCTTTTGCGCATAAGTCTATTCGCGCAAAAATCCATTCGCACTAGTCCCTTCCGTTAAAACTTACTTGTATGGCTTTTAATGTCTGGAAAACATCTTGGGTTCTGCTAACAATATCCTGCACTGTCTCCTGCCCAAACCTGAAAATTAAGACACAATCAGTATCCAATAGTTTTTTGACTTTATAAAGTTTCATTTTGACCAACAAGTTTCAAAGTGTCTCAGAAGGCCAGAATGTACACTGGATGAACACAAATAAATATGTCACTGCAGTAAGCCGTTGTTCATTACTTCCAATCTACTCTTCGCGTTTAACAGTAAATGTATGTGGTAGGGACGATGGCTTCAAATCGCCACCCTTCCCGCTCACTGTTGTATCTCACAAGCTGACTTCTTCTTAGCGTGTCGATAGCAATCTAAATAGACTCGGCCCAGAATTCGGTGACTTGTTTGGCGCCATCACCAACGTCCATTAGTTCCTGTAAAGTGCAGCTGACAGGACACGCAGGACACGATATTAAGTGTCCCATCGTTTGTGGAACAGCACCACATTTACATTCCAAGGCGGAGTCATCTATGAATCTCCAACTGAACAGGTTTTCCTTGCTTCGGCCGACCTGGGTACGGAGTCTGTTTAAAGACTATCTACAGACACATTATTACCTAAGTTTTCATAACTTTTCAAAAAAATGTTTTATGTACTTAGGACTTTAGGGCAAAATATAATAAAAGTTCTTAATTCATTAATATAGCCACAGCTATCGAAACGACAGTAACATAATTGTAGCGCCCGACTGAAAAACTGTTGCCCTGGAAAAATATCAATTGCTAGATAGGACAGTTAGCGGGGAGGGTGGCGAAATAACCCGATTCCTACCGGCTTCCCGTCGGAAATTCAGAACACATCCACTCTATCGTCATTGAATATTCACACTATAAGTATTTGATACACAAACATTACAAAACGCCTACATTATATTTTTTGTCTTTATTTCCCATCAACAAAATATTTCGCTCTAAAATAACTCGTAGGCGCGTCCGGCTTATGGTGAATTCAATTTCTTTAGAAAATAAAGTCCGTCTTGACGTCACTTCGGTCATATGACACCGCGGTTTCTTTGCAGCCTGGTAAGCCGCTCTGTACCGAGTTACGATAGAATATGCATGCGCGTCGTGAAACGAGTCGGTTGTTGTCGTTGAATTTCGTAATGCGTTCAGTTCGGACATGATAACATTCATCATTCGATTGACAATGTGGTGGTTGCTTTTCGACGTAATCGCATTAGAACCATATAATTTGTACAATTGCATTTTGTTCGCTCAGTATAAACTGAATTTTATTTTATTTTATTATTGTAGGTATAGAACAGTGATTAAGATAGTGTTTATGTGTTTTGAATTTAGTGAAAGAAAATTACGTTGTAATTAGGTATTTGGGGTAAATAGATAGATTATTAAGTTGAAATTACTTATTTAGAGTAGATGATTTCAAAAGTAATTAAAAATAAAATAAGTTAGGCCGTGCTCGCCCAGATATGACTATAGATTACAAACGACGCGACGACGGTTTTTTCAAACATTTTAATGTTTTCCTTTCCGATAATATAATGTATCAATGGCTGACTGGCAGTTGTAAATTAAGTAAAATGTATTGTTTCCCGTGTTTACTTTTCTCAAATTCTATTAGTTTATGGAATAAAGTTTTTACATTTTAACCTGACGAATTCATCAAAAAACAGGTGCAGACTGAAAAACATATTCGTAGCTGTTTTATGAGTTCGGGACTGGTAGGAATAGAATTATTTTCACTAATTTGCATGAAGCTCTTATAAGAAAAGTAGATCAAAATACATAGGAATTTAATGAAACGGTTTATTGACGCAGTTATTTTGTTAGGTAAACAAGAAGTAACTTTTCGCGGCCACGATGAAAGTTGAAGTGACGTCATAACAGTTATTGAACAACCAATTTTTTTTTATAGTTCCGGCTTACCCCTCTCGGTCTACCACGCCTCGCCACTGATGTGCAATGCTTTTTGGTACTTACTTGCACAATGAGGCGGTATTGAACTCCTTGTTCTGCGGAGGCTGAGCGGCGGGGGGTTGCGCGGGAGGGGGCGCGGTATTGTTAGACACTGCACCTGCAGCCTGCATTCCACCTGGAGATGAAGGCGTATGGAAAATAATTGGAAAATAATTTAATGTTAAGTAGAGATTAGAATATTATCTTATCACAGAGAGAACAAACAGAACAGATGAAAAGTTCCATAATTTTTCTTCAGAAGTGCCAAAGTTTGCCAAAGTGTGACTGATCTAATAAGGAAGATGAATCGGAGAGTCAACCTATTGATTTAAGAGGGAATATAAATTGATTTCTTGTAGTACAATATGTTGTGTTGTGTGCCTTTTAGTCTTTGCTAAATAAATGTATTTTCTTTCATTATTAGTTGCTAGTCACATTTTATCTTTCAAACTTAGGCTCATTTGAAGAAGAACAATAGAACCCTCGAATATGGAATAACTACATGCTAAGTACCTAATGTTAATATTATTAGTGCAACCTAGAGGTTGGTAATATAGGAAATTAAAGACTTCTTTGAAAGAAGATCACAGAAGCTTCTTTGTGGTAATTTGAATGTACCTGATTGCTGAACTGTCTGAGGCCCCATACCTGGGCCACCAGGTCCACCGCTGACTCCTACACCCATACCCTGAAAACAAAAACAAAATATTTAGAGAACTTTGTGACTCTTAAGAAGCTTCTCTTTAGAAATCCGTCAATGTTTGGTATTAAGGTAGGGTCATTGCGCCGGTTTCTCGACAACCTCCGGTAACCGACCACTTGTCTGACTAGGTTTCTTTATTAAAGATTTCTGTAGGACATAAAAATAAATAGTATGTCTTAAATATTATTTGAATAGTTACATAATAAGAATTTACTACATTTTATACAAACCGCTTGACCCAAAACAAAGAAAAATACAATTCACGTGTTGACTCAGTGGTGTGTGATCGTGCTGCGCAAGAGCAAAAAATTAGCAAGGCGCGCGGTGTTCGAAGGTAAGTTTTGTTAGGTACTTATTTTAAGGTTTTTACTCAAATTAGAAACGTGGGTACTTCAATTATGTAGTGATTTCAATTGCTTAGTTACATTTAAGTAAATTTTTACCTTATATTAAACTAAAACCCAGTGGTCGGTTACTAAAATGCATATTTTAATAATACATTAGAAAGAGCGACCAGGTCGTATTTTGACTTGCAGTTTTATTTTGTTTTGATTATTATGTTATCAATGTTTTATTTATGGTTACACAATTTAGGGTTTTGGTGTTGTAATAGCCTAAACATGCAATTCTTCAGTAAACGACCACTTTTTTTATTTTACTTATTTAATTCACCCACAATATTGGTCATAAAAGGTGGTCGCTAAATGATACAGTTAGAAAATTACGATGCTAGTTTGCGACCACCAAGATTTAGTACGAAAAAACGATGGCCGCAAACTAAAGTATGCTCAGTATTCGAGCACATGTGATTATTTGATTTAGTATAAGTAAAAGTAGTTTTTTTTTTTCAAGATGGCGCCCTCGGAAGCAAATCCCTAAGAGGAAAGACTTGGAGCATTGGTAAACAGTTTCGGGGATATATCATCCCCCCTGTCTCGATCCTCTGAGCAGTTGGATGGGGCTGGTTTTCTCATCCTGGTTCTGGACAGTCATCGTGGCACTTCGATATAGCGCCAGTCAATTCGACATGGTTGCAGAGAGGCCAAAACTGCCCAATTTCGATGGAGTCGAATGCTTTCTCGTAGTCCATAAATACCAAACGCAGCGGATGGTTGTACTCCTGGGTCTTTGCAGTACTTTCTCAGTACAATTGGTGTCCGGAACTAAAGCATTTTCGACATCCGGCTTGTTCTGGTGCCTGGGACTCGTCAAATCTCCTGGCGAGATGGTTTGTGACGATTCTCGAGAACAGCTTGCATTTGTTGATTTGAGCCACGAATACAAGCTGTTGCTTTAGCAAGGTTTTGTTACCTTTTTTGAAGAACAGAACCATCACACCTATGGTTCACACCAGGTTCAGGTGGCTCCACACCTCGGGCGTTTTACCCTCATGGATGACGGAGTTAAAGAGATTCGCTAGCTCTCATGACTGAAACTCCGCCCGCTTGCCCGTTGCCAAGTGCGGATTCCCAATTAAGAAGCAGGAGCTTCAGGATACTGTCTTTTTTTTTTTTGTCAAAAACTATGGTTCAAAGAATCCCTTCAAAGAAGATCGTCCAGGACAAATTTGTGTGGAACAGGGCAAAGTGGCTTCTCTATGCCCTAAAACTGGATAAGTTTTAGCTCCAAAGAGATGTCGAAATTTGTACCAGGTTAAATCGGGCAACAAAGAAGATTTATTTTATTAATTTAAAAAAAAAAGTTAAATCAGATGATTAAATACTATTTGTGTTGATGATTATTTGATATTTGATGAATGTTTGATTTAAAGTGAAAAATAAATAATATTTTTTTATCCATAAAAGTTGTTTTATCACTTTATTTTTATGTTTTTAACAGTGGCCGTAATCTAGCGTACCTACTAGTGGTCGTCAACTGAAAAAAGTGGTCGTTATCTAGCATTTCGGCTATTTTTGCACTTTTTCCATAATTTTAATAATGTATGAATGGAAGCGTAATATTTTATTTCACAACTAGACTATACTTAGGACCAATTTATTATGGTCGGCAACTATTTTGCGTCTAAATGGCGTATATTTTGATTCGTCCAAAGTTATCAACTCAACTAAGTGGTCGCCAACCAGCGCAATCACCCTACACAAATAGGATATCTAAAATACAAAATTAATATTTTATTATTACAGGCCTGTGATGTCCCTACCGGGGTTGCGGAAAAGTCCGAAAGGGATACCGTGCCCCCCTGGCATTGCACAGGTAACAGAAGGAACATGGGTGGGTTTTAGTCAGTAAGAGTCTCCCGTTCCACCCAGAGCGGGCGAAGTCATTTGATGACTTACCACCCAAAAAAAAAAAGGCCTGTTATGTCCCACTGCAGGGCAAAGGCCTGCAGTGATAGTAGCAGCCCCCATAGCATAGCAGACCCCAAAATACAAAATAAAATTTATTTACATGCAGTAGTGTTTTTAATTATATTGTAGTTCCTCAATTGTTCACTGGGGCTTGTATTATCATAGTTTTGTAACTGGTAGCATTATCGCTTCACAAGAAGTATAATAATAGGAATAATAACCATTTCAAATTTACAACAATTAGCTATCTAGTCAATACTACCTGCCTGCCAGTAACACCAAGGCGTTGCTGGCCTTCTTTGAGGAGCTGGGGTGGATCGAATGACCGATTTTTCCCACCCGTATGCAAAATACGTGCTTTGACGTGGAGTTGCGGAAACCAGCCCGTATTACCTATTACCTACTACCTGCCTGATAGCTATGATGGTTGTAATGTTACATACCTGTGGACCCATTCCCATATTTCCCATCTGGTTCTGCATAGTAGCTCCATATGGTGGCACCATTTGGTTGCCCATGCCCACCATCCCACTGTTATTAGCCATGGGCCCTCCCATCACTCCTGTAAAGTATGTTATCAACATTAGAATACAATTATGAATTAACAACAGCATGATTAGGTACTCCTTGATTTAAAATGTGTCTTGCCGCCAAGATGAAGTTACAAAAACAAAGACCATCAAAAATACTTCGAATACATTACAATAAAGCTTAAGACGTTTTAGAAGTGCACGACATAAAAATTAGCTATGCGGAATTAGGTGTAGAACAGTTAAATTTAAATCTAGTTTATTTGGAATGGGAGTAAAAATTTATAACAAACTACCAAATTGTATTAATGATATTTCAGCTATGAACATCTTTGAAATTAAGATCAAGGAATTCTAGATAGGTAAAGCGTAAGTCAAAGTCAAAGTCAAAGTCAAATAATTTATTTCAATTAGGCACAAAAAAGGCACTTTTGAACGTCAAACTTTACAAAAAATAATAAAACTGATTCTAGTCGCCCATTCCAAAAGGTAGTTTTCGTATGGAGAAGAATGGGCAAGAAACTCCACCGTTACTCTTTTTAAAAAAAATCATTATAATTATCTTGTATACTTACACTTATTATATAATTATATGTGAACACAATGCACCTAGAATAAGATTACTATACCACGATAGGTAAAAAGAATGAAAAATGAAGGAATGACATAATTATGTGATAGATGCATGGTGCTCACATACTTACAAACATTGTAAAATTATACTATATTTCTAACATTATAATAAGTAATACTAATAATAATAACTACTACACAGTAAATGATTTTTTGAATGACAAAAACTTGGTTTAATGTATTTTCGTTTCATTGATAATGTATGACTATGGAACATATGTTTTAATTTTAATGTATAATTTGACTAATGTACAAATATTTTTAATGTATAATTTGACTAAAGCATACTAATTTAATAATATTTTTTAAGGTATAATTAGATTAATGCAAAGAGTGACTAGACCAACTTTAAGAATGTTTACAAAATAATAACGTAATAGAATATTGTAGACCTTATAGGTATGTTACAGTGCTAGTACTATTATAATTACTATAAGATCTTTTTCTACATGTAACAAACAATAAACATATTTGAAGTTATTAGTGGTGTTATTATACCTGCTAGCTGATTCGGCATTGACTGCATTTGGCCGCTCATCGGACCCCCGCCGAAGCCAGATCTCATGCCGGCAGCATTGCCTTGAAAGTTGCTGGGGAATTGATGCCCTTGACCAGCCATAGCTAAGTTATTTATTTACACTTACAAATAAATCGGTATTTGGATGATAAAATTTACTCAAATTTAACCCACAAATCCAAGCTGTCATTAGCTTTAGCTGACCCTGCTGACAGTGACAGCAATCAGAAGTGTTTCCACTCTTTGATTTTGTATTTCCCATAGCTCCTTGTGAAAGTCCCCTAAATCTGATACTTTTTCCCCTAGGACAAAAAAAAAAAAAAAAAATTAAGTTTAATTATTAAATATAAAACAATAAACTACGCACTAAAGTACTCTAAACAGTCTTGAAGTTGGGTGCACTTCAAGACTGTTTAGAGCTTAGTTTATTGTTTTTGTAAAGTTGCAAGGACGACAGTGGTTTTTTTTTTAAATTTCATTTCATTCAATGTACACATAATACAAAATATGCTATTTCAACTTTTATTAAAACAATGCCTTGAATAATTTTTATGACGATAAGACTGAAGTTTTACTTCATGCAGGTATCGATCGCTTAACCTAATGTAGTTAATAAAGTCATATTTTTATAATTATATTTAAACAGACTTACATTTATAAACAAGTTTTCACCATATTTATCTCTCTCAATACATACGCATACCCCCTTTATAGGTACTTTAATAGGTCACATCATATTGTTTGTATTTAGTAGTAAGTAGATAACTTGTCTTGATAATAGTACTGTGCTCGTCCTACACCTACTGAGATAATAATATGTTCAAATTATATGCGAGGACGCTGGCACCCTAAACACAAGTTAAATCTTACTTTGGGTGCCAGAGTTAATCGAAAACACTCTTTTCCATAGTTGTAACGCTGCAGTGTTAAGTGCTTATGTACAACTGAAGATAATAATAAAAACTTTTTTTTTTGTTTAAAAAATCCCCTAAACATACAAAATAACAAAACTGGGGAAAATATTCTAAGGTGGGAACTCTGAGAATCTAATGTCATTGTCCTCTGAAACCTGTCACTTGTCAGTGTCAATGTGTACAGCCAAGCCAAGCCAAATAATTTTGGGCTTTGGATCACAGTATTACTTTAAAACTCAACCGGTGCATTATACCATTAGCATCAAAGTCAATGATTACCATAGACATCACAGAGTACATTATTATAATTTTATTATGAGATAGAATAGATATAATTATATTCTAGTTAGAGAATGGACTGGACTGAGCGTTCCGTCCGTATTCAGTTGGGTAGTGAATACTGAATACAGAATTACAGACCGGAAAATAAGAGAGAGAGACTAAGCGAATGTGAATTTGTCTTGTACTGGAAAATGTTACTAGAAATACCTACATATGTAAACTGAGAAGACCGGAGTTCATTTTGTTTTGCCACCCGGGGCCCCCAGATAGACGCACGAGCAAGTACGCGTAGGTACCTACTTTAAAACAACTAACTAAGTTCGTCGGAGATCCAACAGGTTCGCCTTGGTTTGTAGTTTCATACGTGACCGTACGTCTGTCACGAACCGCCATTTTGTTTTGATATTTGTGAAATGTTTGTAGTGTATTTTGGTTCAGAAAATTCGACAACATCGTGATACAGTGTAATTGCGCGTAACTGTGCGTTTGCACTGGAGAAACATTCACGACAAAACATGTTTTAAATCGTTAGTTTCTGTCACAGTTCCATAAAATATTTGACAGGAACTAGAGATTTAGACATGTTTTGTTGTGAATGTTTCGCCAGTGTAAACGCACAGTAAGTTTGCACTGGCGAAACATCACAACAAAACATGTTGAAATCTGTAGTTCCTGTCAAATTTGAGAGAACATACGAGATTCCAACATGTTTTGTTGTGAATGTTTCGCCAGTGCAAACGCACAGTAAGCAAGCTTCACGTGTGTCACATCGCGAATTCGCGATACAGTGTAAGCAAGCTTCATGTGTGTCACCGACGTAGTGTGGCGGCGGCGAGCCGAGTAAGTTCGCGAACCTTAAAGGTACGAGATTCCATTGCCGTCCATCGAATTTAGGGTGGGGGGGACGGGTACTACCCCCCCTTAAAAGGAAAAGTTGTTGAGCCCCCACCCCTTTCAAGTTTATTTATTTTTTAATTCTGAGGAAATTTCCTTCATTTTGTGGATTAAATGATAAGTGTAAAAACCAGAGGGGACCCCTTGGGGGAAGGGAGGTTCCCCCCTATGGAAAGGGGGAACCCACTTCATCAAAAAAAAAAAAGCGGGATTGATTCAGAGGGATTTCTGTATCAATTTTGAAACTGCAACTTCTCCGGCACTGCGGGAAGAGCAGCCGCCGCATGCTGTAGGCATCGGCCAAGTGCCGGCTCTATAAAAACACTCTAGGGGTAGGACAGACTCGTACCAGGTGGAGTCCCCTGACTCCACTCCACCTGGCACGAGTCAATCAAATATCAATCAATTCGGTTCTTTTACATATGTTGAACCTAACCTTTTTTGCGTCTGTTTTACGTTTCGTCCCACAAGCCGGCAAAAGACGGTAAACACTAAACATTATAATTTTAATAGCTCGTCATGAAAATTGTACTGTAATTTAAATAAAACTGTTATTGCTGCTAAAATGTGTGTGCATGAAAGCTATTGAAAATATAATCATTTACGTAAATTTATATGAAATAAAATGTTATCGAACGTATGACGACTTAACCGTACATAAAACGAAACGTTCAATGGCGACAATTCTATATAATCTGTGGTAGGGATTGACATAAATATTTCAAAAATAATTGATTTTCAATTACCTTTTTCTCAAAAAGTGCACGTCTCCGCATGTTGAAACTTTGCGTGAGTGCTTATAATAATGGACCTTTTCTGTAGTAAAAATATCGACCCCCAACTCGACGGACGGCAATGGAAACCTATGCTTACCTTATCTGGTATCTTAGTCATAACATGAGTAGGTACCTAGGAATTTGGTATAGCTACCACCTCACCAGCTGTTCTAAAAAAGCTGCTTATAGCCTAAAACCTGAAATCTACCATCCACCACTCCTGTGCAAGGAAGACAGATAATAGATACATGGTACTAAAGTACCTTACGTAGATATATTGTATTTTATTCAGAACCAAAAAAACGTATGTTTTATTAAGCAAAAGGCACATAATTCATAAAGATCTGTCAATTTCAGTCCTTCAATTCTTAAGACCTTTCTGCTAACTTTTCATCTAAAGTTAGGGCAATGGCATAGATGGTTAAATAGTTTGTATCAGGAATGTTGCAGATGCGGATCTCAAGTTCTTTTAAAAGAGATCCGTCAAGGCGGCAAGGCGAATTTCAAAATGTCTTACGTTTTTTGCAAATTTAAGCGCTGTTTCGTTGTATGTAATTAATTAAATTCGCGGCAATTATAATAAATAAAATATTTACTAAACTGTAATAAATTAACGATCTTTATATTGCTCTCGATATGTTGATGTGTAGGTATGATGGATACAAGACTATTTCGTGAAAATGTGATAATTTTGAGCAATATTGATAATAATTTAAATGAGTTTATGTACCTAATTTCCATTTCGTTGATTATAGATTTACATATATTCACCCTTTTCCACCCACCATCCGAGTGTTTCGTATCCAAAGTACCTAGATAGCAAAAGTACCTACCAAAAGCGGCCGTTTTTGACACTTTTGCTATCTACTTTGGATACGAAACACTTGAGTCCTGTTTTAACAACGTAAAAATACTATAACCTCTTTGTAACAAACTCCACGTTTCAATTCTTTTATCTTTATTTTCTATGCTATGCTACGATTTTTTATTCAATGAGGGCGCCACTTAGCTCGGGGTAGCGCCTTAACAAAAAATCACAACATTTTGGATCTGAGGATTTTCTATAGATACTGCTTAATTTAATAAGCTATAGATAGGTAAGTAGATATGCCTTGCATATATATGCCGTGTGCGCTGGAGTCTGCCAGGTCTACTTATCCAATCGAAATAAGGTACCTATGTATTCCAATGCTCGGTGATCGACCTTGGAGCATACGCATAGCGTGGATATTTCTTCACAGTGTGCGCTGACGGATAGAGGAATCCCCCTCGATGCTTAGGGTCCTTTGAATTTTCAGTTAATTTACTGATACTAAAATGTAATGGAGATGATTCTGCAGAAAAATAAAGTACCTACGTAGCTCTTGTTTTTTACCCTGGGAGGTTAAAAAACTTACTTATTTTACGATACTATGGATAGTGCAATCCACGACGACGCGACCCACTCCGCGATTACTGTACTGTAAGCTATACTTTAGTACGGAGCGGAGCGGAGTGGGGCGCGTCGTCGTGGATTGCAATCTACTAATATTGTATTATGGATAAGATTTAATTAAAACTCGAATTAGATGATTGCCTCGTTGGTCTAGTGGTCGCAAGCGCTACTGTTGAACATGAGGTCCTGGGTTTGATTCCCAGGTCGGGCAGTGTCATTGGGTTATTATTTCTGGAATTTCTCAATAGCAGCCCGGAGACTGGATTTGTGCCCTCGCCCCCTATTATATGGGACTTAAACATAACTGGCGAAATTTGGGTGTACTATAGGTACACCTGTGCCCAACCCTTCGGGGAAACAAGGCGTGATGTTATGTTATGTTATTTAATTAGAAAAGAATAATTATGGTAGTTGTTGTCGTCATGTCGTTTTTTTTTATCTGGTGTGGATTTTTCTGCAGATCAAATTCTGTTCAGTCACGGCACATTATGTTTTACGACTCGTTCTGGGCACGACAATTTCAGCAGTGCTATTCTGTAACCATCTCACCGTGAAAACTTAGGTGAAGTGAGTTGTCATTCCAACAGGGTGAGATGACACTGACAGCTCACTCCACGCTCACTTCACATGTTTTCACGGTGAAGTGATTACGGGAATCGACATGCTGATCTATTTCTGAAAGTTGTCAGTACAACATGTCATCTTTCTGTTCATTTTGTACCGAACGAAACTAAAAGTGTCGACGGGCTGCCAAGAGCCGAGGTACAACGGCACCTTTTTACGCTTTTTACCTATGTGCAAATCACCAAACCGTTATTATAAATATAAGCACAAATAAATATAAACAAATACACGAATATATTATAAAATAAATAAGACAAACAATGGGAAAACATTAAAGTTGTGATGATACTGCCAGCTTCTTACGAATGTGCTCGCTAACTAGGATAATTCATATTAATTTAATTAATTAAAGAATATTTATTTGTTTGTCTTGAAAAGCTAAAAGGGTATTTGTTATTAGGTACTCCATTGTAAGCTACAGATATTTCAATTCAATAAGAACTCAATTCTATAAGAATTCGACCGTAATTTTATCTAGAAATCCCATTTTATAAGTTATTTTGGTGCATCAACTTTGTCAAAACGGGCAGGGAATTTTTGGAACCACGCCAAATGCGACACACATTTTTTCACAACTAAACAACATATTTCTTTTTTTTATAAATAGATTGAGATGTGCCAAATAAATTCGGTTCACCACTTTTAGTGGCGATTAAAAAACGTAAAATGTACCTTAAAAATTTATTTTCCATTTTATATTAACCTAAATTAAGTACGATAGTATAATTTTAAATTAATTATAACAGTTATTAAGTATTTATTATGAATTCACGTTCATATCGTTATGTAATACATAATATATAATAGTAATTGTGCTTAAAATTACTGTGAATGAAATGCACTATTATGGACAATTCAGTGCGTCATGTCGCTCTGAAAATTTTATACATTTGATGATATGTGTATATAATTTTAGTGTTATATATAACTAAGTACAATATTTCATCTATATATAAGGCAAGATGGCCACGTCTATGGCTAACTATATTCCTTTTGGTATGCATCTACTTATAATATTATTCTACTTACATTTAAATGTATAATGAATGTATATAATTCAATATATTAGACCGAATCTTGTTTTTACTTAAACTGTGAAAGCTCCGGGCGGTAAGAGATTCGATTCGGTCGGTAAATATTCAACAATTTTTATTTATCTTCCACATAATAAATAGTTATCAACATGTAGATTTACAAATATCAACAAAATAAATTACGAATAACAGAATATTACAATTACAATTAAGCTTACATACTATGAATCAGTGATACCTACCTATTTGGGCTAATACCCCTAACTTGTACTATGTCGCCGTCCAAAGCCTCGCTTTCCATTGAGATGAATCTCATTCCCATGCAAATACTATAATGGCAGCTGAACGAAATAGACAGTTAGTAATAAACCATTACCTAGTCACTGAGATGCTGAAAATCCGTTCAAAAGATGGCATGTATTAATTTGTCCAGTTTTATGTATGTATTGTAAGTGTTTTCTTTGATAGATTGGCCGGCGACCGCCTATAATTCAATACATTAAAATTACATGGACTAGTAATTGAATTATCCTAACTATTTTAATACTACTAAGTACCCTTAACCGCTGTGGAGAACAAATTACAAATAATAATATGTTAATATTACAAGGGCATATAGGTAGTGTACAAAAAATATTATTGTTTTTTCGCTGAGACAGTATTAAGTACATTACTTAAAATTACATTAATTACTTAACTTTTTATTGCTCTCCCTTCTATCTTACGCTAAACCAAGTCCATTTTCGGACTTATTGAGCAATATGGACATGTTAATACAGAACTAGGAAACCTAAGTAATTATCTATGGCGTCTTACAACCAAAACAAATCGACTAATAACAGCTTCATTTTTAATGAAGCGTTGGTGATGTAGTCTCCAAGTCTTGTATACTTAGAACTGGAATCGCAAACCATATTAAATACTCAAGTCATATTGTTTTCGATCATGACTTTATTTTCTATTATTATAAGTACATGTTTCTAGAAGGTATAGAGCTTGCCTAGGCTTAAGTTGGTTATACCAGGGCAAATTCTTGCATCTTGCATAAAATGCTAAAATCTGATCAGAAAATACGTGACTGAAGGCATTAGTTTCGTTCTAAGGCGTCCGATAGATCAATAGTTTTGGATTCATATGTGTTAATATACCTTATTAAAATAAAAAGCTACGTAAAATGGAAATAATGGATAGCAATTACAAATTGTATGTGATGATGATACAATCAATTTAATTTACTGGTGATCCTACTGATCATCGTAAAAACAGCTGTCAGACAGTTAATGCGTTTTCGCAAGCATTGATTGATAGATGCCACAAATAAAGGATGAGGTTTTACACTTTTTTCGATGTTTTATTCCCAGAAACGTAAAACAATTTGCAAATCAATTCACCAGTAGGTTATTCAATTCCTTTATCCTTTAACAAAATATCTTGCGACAAATGAAACTTTGAATTTTTGCTGCGTAATGTCTTATTTTCATAAATTAAGCCAAGCATAAAGTAATTTGCCAAAGTTTTTCCCTTTTTCATAATACTAACACCAAAACAAGGATAATACTTTCTTTTTAATATTTTATTTATTGTCATTTAACAGCTGTATGCTTTTAAATGTTACTTGCATTTCTAAATATTAGATTTAATATAGATTTTTGAATAAGAAGGGTATCTATTATGAAAATATATAATCTTAGTATCGCCTATACGTATAAAAATATTATGTGATGTTAGGAAGTTGAATGAATGAGGCAAGAATATTTCAACATAGCTCTATCTTAATGATATAATGGTATTGGTGCTTTTTATAGTTATAGGTACATACGAATAACTACGTAATTATTACCTACATAGTTTCATCACCATCGAACTGGCTAAGTACCTACCGAGGTCTTAATTCTAAATAAAAAGCTCATAGCCTTTGGTCATTCTTTAACATTTTTGGTTTATGGATTCAACTAGATTCTAGACGCTTAGTCTATACCTATATTTGGCCTTGCTTCCACCAGAGTGTAAATCATTAAATTTTTCTAATGACATGGTTTGCTATCGTCTTTAACTAGCATTCGACAAAAGGCATCGAACATTTGCTGTAACAGCTGTGTCATTATTATATTTCATTCCACATTCAGACCTAAAACCGTGGTAGTAGTTCTCGAACTCATTACTGGTGATACTCTTACCTACTTGCCAGTTAACATAATAATATTGTATTTTTTTTTTTCTTTGAAACTCAGATCTGAATTCATACTAGCATCACGCGTGTCATCAGGGGGCCAGCCACCTCTTTAAGCAGTATTATTTTGATGTTACTTCAATGAGAGAAAGAAATGGAGCTATACAGGACGACTAGCTATATCTCTTTCCCACGCTCAAGTAAGATTAAAATAATACTGCTAAAAGAGGTGGTGGTAATATAGCCCAGATAAACCAGTAATATGTCCGGGAACAGTTCGTCAATCCTACTGCATCCGAGCCTCTTGGAGCTGCGGGGGGTATGGTAGTGGAGGCAGCAGAGGAGCCTGCATGCCGCCGCCCTGTAACGTGTAGTAGGGAGACACATAGCCGGCACCGCTAGCTGCCGCCGCCGCTGCTGCTGAAACATAAAAATATTGTTTTTAGAAACAATCTAATTCAGGGGTAAGAAGTTTCTTATTTAAGGCTTATTCAAAACATTTTTAAGTTGGAAGCAACAAAATGAATAAAAATACAACAGTAGAAAATCAATATAATCTAAACACCTTTATGTCTTTAGTTGAGAGTGTAGTACAAACCGGCGGCTGTAGCATACGGGTCAAAGCCGGCTGCGGCATACTGCTGTTGATAAGCCGCCGCGCCCTGTGCTGCGGCCGCCTGGTACTCGTACAGGTGGTTGGCAGCAGCCATTGCCGCGGCGTGCTGCAGCTGCGGCAGCTGCACTAGTCCACCCGCTCCCGAGCCCACGTTCGCGCCCACCCCGCTCATCGCGTTCATGTACTGCGGTGTGCTGTACATGTATCCGGGCGACAACCTGCCAATTTACAACAAAGTTATATACAAAAATCCTCCTGGCATCAAAGACGTCAAACCTACAGATACTCCACAAAGTAGCTGCAGATTTGACGTCTACTGTCACCCACGATATCCACTCACTGAGCTTCTCAATCATCTCGTGAGGAGACATCGAAAAATTAATACTCTTTAAAACGGTCACACTACCTAACCCCAGCAGCCTCAACAGGCACGAGCATCTAATCTTGTTATGTTAGTAGACATCGATAAACTGTTATAATTATGTAAGTATGCGACTGTCTGCCTATGTCGCCATTGCGGAACCGCCGCCGTGCGTCAGTGCCAGGAAAATTTAAAGAAAATGTAATAAAAATATACAACGGGCGGCACTCCGCCTCGACCGAAATATCCGGACCACTCGGTATTTGCCTAATAGTTATCGTTACATCGTCATGAACAGTCGGGAAAATTAAGATTTAGATGGCAGCCCATTATCTAATTTTATTTCAAAAAGAAGAGATGAGTCTTTTATAAATATGTTCCGAATTTAAAGAAGATACCTACTTAACAATTTTTTACTGAAGTTTAGGATTGAAAAAATTGATGGCTACGTTTCCATGTGATTTAGCGCTGAACGATAGGTTCAACCTGGATCTATAATAAATTATGCATGAATTTTCCTTTTCTGTAAAGGAAAATTCATGCATAATTTATTATAGATCATATCCTTTTTTTTTAAACAGGGAGTATATTTCCAAGGGCTTGATAATTGAGCATTATAACTTAGTCCCATACGTTAAATAGTCTAAGCATCATAATGACGGACCTGACACAAAACGCCATGAAAAAAAATGCCAATTCTGCTTAATTCGCTTGTGAAAGCAGCCAAGTTTGTTCAAGAGCATCTTGAATTCGCTTCAAGCTGCGTCAGCGTTTTTAGAGAGCTCTCTTCGTCCACACTATTAAGCATCGCACCACTTTTGATGCAATTATCCGTCTTTTTCTACCACTATAAGATGTGATAGAGACGGGCTGACTGTTGTTTGTTCTATTTCGACTGAATTAGCATGGTACAGGGATCGAAGGCAATACGCATGCGTGGTCCACGCCCGCATCCACGCCCCAACCGCCATTATTATACGCCCACCTGTGGTCTACTGCTGTACTTCTAAATACCTACTTAATGTTAGAAGATAAATAAAGAGTACAATTAGTGTAGATCACGTTAATCTATTAAAACACTACTACGTAATCTAGTCGCAAGATCTCGTCTACAGTCGTCAATTCGTCACTACGGTCGTATAGCTACGTTGCATGGCTTCCTTTTTTTACTTAACTTTCGATACCCGAGTTAATACAATTATCTACTTTGAAGAGAGAAAAAATATAGTAGTAGTAGGTGAAAACAAACAGCATTATTAAAACTGGCATAATATATATATTATACTCACACAAGCCGAGCTGACACATCTACAAAACACAACCACATACTAGTCTGACAGCTAATAGAGGATGTACAGGATCTTAAGTTAAATGTCACTTTCAACGTATCTCGGAGAAAGTATATAATAATTACATAAATTACATGCAAAAAGTTATCGAAAGAATAATTAAAGCTTCCTTTATAGACCATCCGATTAAACTATTTGCCTATAACAATGAATAATAATTAATTTACCTATTGCTTACATCAATACGTATACGTTGGTAGGTACAATTAATTTCAGGCCAATACTTTGACACGTTAAACTTTATCGATAATTTGAATATCATTAGTCTGCGTTCACTAAATCGATCGTAGACAACCTTGCCTTTTTGATAACTGATAATTTTGAGTAACTTAAAGAATACCTACTTAAAAAACAACGTACTTAGATCGATCTCCCAAATGTCGCAGTTTAGCCCAATTCGATTGGAAACGAAAATAAAAGCGTTAATTCGATTGAAGCTTTCACTTGATTATATTCCATTAAAACAAGAGTACCTATGTCATTGAATAATAGATATATGGACAGTTATGTTGGCGTGGTGGCCCTGGCTGTGCATCGATCGGCCCACGTCAATATGTAATTAACCGGGACACGATGTGTGCAGGGCCAGCAGTTGGCACGGATAGGCCGCGTTGTATCGAATGCATGTTAGACAGCACGGCGGCACCGGAGGCGACGGCAACGGCGGCGGCAGCAGCGACCCGGTCGAGAGCGCGCTCACACCTACGCACACACAGCGCGCCCTCGACTTACACCCGCCGCCGCCGCCGCACTACGACAATTACTTAGTAAGTGTATTAAACGAAATCCACCACCAACAAAACTCAATTCAAATCAACAAAATCTTACACGAACACGGCATAAAACATAAAAGTAAGGAAAACATTGAGTGTCGAGAACGATGCGTAAAGTGTGACGGCGGTGGGCGGCGCCCGCGACCGGCGACGTCGGCGCTGGCGCCGCCCATGCTCCGGTATAGCTTTGTAAAACGTAAACATTAAAAAACCCAATCGACTAATTCACACCCAAAACGAAAAAAAATCCACTCTCACGCTCACGCTTGCCATAGATACCTATGTGAAAATGTTTGATAATTTAGTCTAGGTGTGGTCCGCCGGCCGCCGCGCCGCTAGCCGTCAGGAGACGCCGCTCGCCTCATCTACCGAGACAAAAGTCAGCAAACTATATTTATACCGCCAAGCGATATGAACCTGGACCTTAGCTGCTCACTTCCTACAGTTCTGATATAGGAGCAGTTTATGAATCTCGTTAAACTGACTCCTCGCAATGATTTTTATGAAATAACAAACCTACATCGTGAGAAAAGTACGTGTTTTTGTAATGGAAAGGTTGGGATTAGACTTGATGAGTTTCCATAACAACATTTATCAAAAGAAAGTTACGAGTTATTCGTAGTCATTACGAACGCGCACGCACGTGATTGTAATTGTAAAATGGAAATATGGGTATTTTCATCTTATCTGATCTTTGATCCAAGAAAAGATTTTCAGCTTTTCGAGAAGCATCTAAGAAAGAATAATCTACGTCTGATTTTTGTCTCGTGAGATGTATTCAGAGCGGCATGCGGCGCCGCTAGTGCTGGCAAATATCGAAGTGTTGAACCACTGAACATTGATACATCATACAGATATGGTACAGATGTAACCAGACGAGGTACTTACCCATACGGCGAAGGCAGCACCGTTTGATAACCGGCGCGAACTCCCGCTGCAGCTGCGGCGGCCAAACCGAAACCTGAAAAGAATAAAACTCCATTACTATGACACTACACAGGTACCTACATAATCAAAGTCTCAACAAAAAGAGGACAAGGGAATTCGTAAAAAATATAACTTCTTAGAGACGACATCATTACTCTTTCAACATTATCATTAATGTTCGTAAAGACGTTATTTTCAGTCTCACTTAGCGGAAGTGGCTAGAGCGAATTCTAAATAAAATATATCTCGAAGAGATTGGACCACATCCAAATGACACGAGAGTCAACTTAGCGCGGGGAACGTCACTGTTAATTTCTTTTTATTGCATTGTTAAGTCGCGCGAGGCGGCATCTATTTTAGTCGCTCGCCGCCCGCCCGGGCACCGGCATCCATGGACATACTTCTTGACAAGAACACGACAAACACTCGCTATAAATGGCTTTCGAACTTTGGCACAGGCCAATGTACGTTACCAAAACGATGGCAGACATCTTCCACCTAGGTGGAGGCAGCCAAGTTAACGACACTTCCCGGTGTCAAACGAATTAGTTATCTACGTGTTTTTACGGATCGGTTATTGCAGGGCTGACCATTTCGAAAACCAAATGATGTGTCATATTTAGGAAATGAGCAATCACAGTGATTGTGTGTTTGAATCATAATAATCTGTGATTAATGGTTAATATTCAGAAGAGCGTAACCTCTACCGGCCTGTAAATAAGTTTGCTATTGTGTGGCGAAATTTCACTGGGTGATTACAGTGGATCACATCCGCAGCCTCTCCGGATGGTGTTGCGGTTCGTTTGTTATGGGACTAGTTGTAGTGACCTCGCTACTTTCAATACTGATAGATATTGCAATGGCTACTTTGTCAACTGACGGTTATTATGTTATACGATATTTGAAAAAAGAAAATGTTCCTAAGTGCAGAGGTAACCCACTCCTATGTATATCTTATATATATATATATATATTACATTATATACATATATATATATTTGACATTTTTATTTTTACATTCTTCCTTGACATAATCACGCTATTATTTGACTTTATATACCTACAATTTAACTTCAAATCTTTATTAGTGGCTTTTGTGAACATGATAATTATTCAGAATTGTAATAGCAATCACGTCATTTCGTTTATAATACGTTTTTATTTTTAATAATTTATTCATCTATATAATATAGATTATTTTCTATTTTGTGAATGTGAGAACGCTGTAGGCTTAGTGGACTGTATATTTGCTGACCATAATTATTTTGTTAAGTACCTGGTACTTGTTGAAAGACTACACTGTCCTCCCATACCTAATAACACTGTTATTTGAAAATATTGTAAAAATAAATTATTTTTAAAAGAGTAACCGTGGAGTTTCTTGCCGGCTCTTCTCCATAGGAAACGACCAATTGGAACCGTGCACCTAGCTTCTGACGTTTCATAAGTGCCCATGAATGAATGAATGAATGAATGAAAGGCACCGATCCCAGCGTGGTTTAACCAGACTCGATAAATCGAATGAACCCCTAGATTTGCACTAGCCCATGAAGTCTCATGTTTCATGGGACTACAAAGGCCATTGCATATCAAGGAGTAGACCGGGGGGCGCGGTAATGGTAAGGAAAACGTGCCCTCAGGATAGGAAAGGATTTACGAGCCATACCGGATATGCATCCTTGAGTAAGCAATGGACTAGTGGAGAGACGGGTGATTTTTATCTGTGGAAGCTGACGTTTCATAAGTGCCCATGTAGGTTTATGTGAAATAAAATATTTTGAATTTGAATTTATGCATTCATTGAAACTTTAAAAATCCAGATTATGTAAACTTGTTGTGTTGACACAATAGACTAGTGCTGATCGGCTCTGAAGTCTTGGGCTAATCGCGTGCCGTACAATGCGCGTGATGTGCCACCGCATTTGTTCGATCGATGCGGTGCCATTTGACGGCCGAGGTCGAACCACTGTCCACCACAAAGCTTATCTTGATTCATTAATTTTTTTCTCTTTCCTTTTATGTCCATTGTCAGTTGGCCTGAATGTAGCGCGATGGTCTTTTGTTGCTTATATGTGACCTAGATAGATTTTAGTCGTAATCGATTGTCAAATACGATACAAAGGCTAACAGTTGAATTTATTCACAACAATGTAGAACAAAATATGACGCAGTGCAAACACGGTTTGAAGCTAAAAGTAAATAAAATGAATCGGTCATCAAAGTTCCGGAGGTATAATTAGTCATGGGTCCTCATGAAAAATATCTCTACATTTGTGTAGGTGGTACGAATAAAGCTTTGTCTGAATTCCTGTGCAAGTTTTTTTGTTTTCAGGACGTCTTCTGGAGCTCAGGTCGTCGAACTGCAAAGCCGACAGTAAGTGCTTAACGTCGCTTGTAAGGATTCTACGGAAATACGATTTTAGACGCGAACGGCCTGAGCGGGATAGAAAGAGGGTATTATTATATGTAGGTATTCGACTCTAAAGAGGTATGTACTCAAGTATTTTCAATGCCATTAACTTTTGTACGTTCTACATTTCCACAGTATATTTATGCATAAGTTCTAATAACACATAAACATAATTTCAAACAATTGAAGCAGATCTCCGAGTGTAATTATTTCGTTTATGAGATCTCGATTTAGGTAGGTATACGAAATATGTTCGTGCAGCCAAATATTCCCAGTAAATAACTAAAACCTCCAATTATTCTGAACACGATTTCATGAATACATTGTAAAATAAATTGTCGTGTTAGTTTATCGATACGGGAATAGAACTAGATGTGTCTTGGCCCAGTTTCGTTTGACCAAACTGGCCGTGTTGGACTCGCGGCCGTCACGGTTTTGTGTTTGGCGAGCCTTTGATCTGACCGTGTGTCGTCTACGACACTATCCACCATCAATCTGATACCTATGTCGCGGTCCTGTAGACGACTGCCGGGAGCGATTAATTACATCCCTCCCCGTCTCGACCTCAGTTCCTGGGACACTTATTTTTGGACAAAACACGTGCGCATATGAGCCAACGGCGATTTTTATGGGTGACGTGTCTTTCCTCTCGCATCGATGATCCGCTACCAGCCATGGCATGTATAAGTTACGAGAGATTACTTAGTGTTTTTTGTTCTTTATAAGTTAGATCTTACAGTAAGTATATTTCATAGCTTTCCAGTTCAGTCACTTAATAAGAGAAGTTGAAAGATATCCCAGATGTGAAGTTGCTAGTCATGCTTTGTAGGTCCCGACAAAAGATAAGCTGGCGAGGAATGATGAGGTTCTGGCTCGATGCCAAAACTGGTGTCGCGGCAGAGTCAGCCGCGACGACGTTCCCAAAACTGCGTATATTTAGACAAAATAAAGAGCGCGCCGAAGACAAAACGAGACGCAACTCTGTTTTATAAATAACCGCGTCGTTCGCCGGACGGACTCAGCCTCGCCCGACCAACCTCTGCACGCCAGCTGTTGTACATAAATAATAATTAAGACACGAAGAAAGCTTCACGTCCATCTTTTGAGGATCATCAGATCAGGGCGGAAATTATAGACTAGCTACTAAAATTATGAGAAACAAGCTCTAAATGGTTTAAAGTTTAACTAGAAATGTAATCTTCTATGTAGGAGGATTATCGGAGGATCGAAGGGCTTCGTGCGGAAGTCGTGGACGGGGATCGTGTTTCAGATGGTGACAAAGGGAACGGAACTACTACAGTGAAGTGTTCCTGTGTGAACTGGGGTCACTGCACGATGCTAGGAGTGTAAGCTGTTTTGCCAGCTACCTACGCTCATAGCTCTACACCGTTCAGTTTCCTTCAGCGCACACATATCACACTAATTTTATAAAGGCGAAAGTTTGTGAGTGTGTATGTTTGTCTCTTCATCACGCTAAAACTACTGAACGGATTTGGATAAAATTTGGCACACAGATAGTTTATAATCTAGGTTAACACATAGGATTTAGACTTTTTACCCAGATATTCCCATGCGGGTGAAACCGCGGGCGGTTATAATGTTGAAAATAGTCACCGATTTTGTTTCTTGTTATCTGCCTTCGTTTTACAGGCGTAGGATACATACCGATTAGACAGATTAATAGACATAAAAGTTACAAAGTTTATAGAGCAATGTAATTAACTAAGATTTTTGGGACACATGCCACATATCCGCAAGATACGGAAGACGCTGTTATTTACTTGGATCGCGTTCAACAACTTCGAGGTTATTAGTGGGGCGACGACGTCGCAAATTAATTTATCTGTGCGCGCACTAAATCTGGTAAACTTCTAATGCACTGTGAATTTCCAAATATCTGCAAAATAACTACGCATATGATTATTAATTGCGTTGCCTAGAATAAAACCGTCAAAACATTAGGTACAATGTAGTATTTATGAAGTTCTTAATTCCAAAAACATTGACTTTATTTTATTACGATTCGCTGAATTTCTAGAACCTTCCTGTACCAATAAGCAAAGTATCAATTTGATTCAGGATAGGTTTGAACTTAGATTCAAACTAATCCTGAAACAAATTTAGTTACATTAGTCAAATAGGTTGTATGCCAGAAACGCATCGCGGAGTAACTCAAGCGCAATCTCAACAGTCATTAACCTGCATCTCTTTCTACTTTCAAATAAGAAAATATATAATAAAATTATGTTTATAAGGGTGTCACTGCTAATTTTGTTTTAATTAATTTATGTTCGAAGTCACATTAAATCGACACCGTGTCAGTAATTACAAGTTTCCGTTGCAATAAAACAAAGATAGTAACTATTGGTGTGAAGCGAGATCGTATCACAATTCACAATCCACGCGACCGACATTGCCACCGGCTGACCATTATGGCTTCGCTTCATACAATTATAAACGATATGCTCGCTTTGTATCGATTTGTGGTTATGTTTTTTGAAGATAAGCTACTAAAACTAGAATAGATCTAGTATCATTGCTACAGCATTACCTACGTATATACATGAGAGCCACAAAATTGACTAATTTACTTAAGTAGATTAAATAACGGACATGCAACTTTATATACTTTTTTTAAACAGTATTTTTTAGGATATTCTAAGGAAACATAATTTCAATTTTCTTTTAAAACCGTTTCTTTACAAAGAAGCAGCTCCCAAAACATATCGCCAACATATTTTGGGTAACTTCTATAAGCAGAAACTAATAAAAAAGTATTGTATTCAAATATTAAACGATCTACAACGCTCGCCCATCGTCTAAACCGCTATTAGTTAACTCGTACAACTCGCTGAAAAGTAAACAACCTCATCACTCTTACGTCTATGATCTATCTAAAATTACCACAGAAACTATGCGTATCAAATCGGTTAATTAAATGAACCGACTCGCTGTGCCATATCGATTGTGAGTGAGCGGCGCGTGCGGATCCATCAGTGCATTCATCGCCTAAATCCCAAAGACAAAATAAAAATAGTCGCTGGGGTGTGCTGGCCACTGCGGGGGGTTTGGGCACATGCATAAGTAATGCACAAGCGAAGGGCGCCCAGCGCACGCGATCCGCCTGCAATGCCAAACACAGGGACAACCCCTTCCCAACACCGCAAAGGGCCAAGCTATCCATTAATCAATGATGACTTATATGCTTACTGCTTAACTCAAGTAGTGACTATGTAGCATCAATTACTTGAGACGTGCGTCGTTAACTTACTGACTTTCTTATTTTTCTTTAGAAAGCTTACTGAAATTTGTTGTCAGTGTTGCTCTAATATGGGACTCGATTATGCTTCACAGCACTAAGTACCAGCTTTTAATGGCCCACTGCTGAGCAAAGCCAGAATGCAGGTAAAATATTTTTTTAATCTAATAGTCTTGTTTCAGGTATACGTAGTTCCTGTACCTATAATAATCATACTAAGGTTGAATGCTTCAAGACGTTGGTCGAATGTTTTCGATTGGGACCTTTCATAGACAGGTGTGAATCGATTAGTGCGCTGCTCGCTCCACTCAATAATTCATAGTGTCACCTCGTGTGTTTGGACAAGTGGTCGGTTCGGCCTTCATCAACACGCCCAAATAATAAAACTTTAACAATGTTTTCATAATCGACGGCCCCGCTGAAATCGCCCATTGGCTGCAACCACTACGGCGGATTTAGAAACTGGGCTACAGAAATTTCTTACCACAGCAGTTAACGGGTACATTATGTACGTAAACAACAGGCCAGTACCTACCGCCGCGATACAATGTAACAGAACAATTTGGTTTCCATTTATAATATTGTGCAAAAAACACCTAGTCAAACACAAACACGACCGTCTTATAAAATGCCTCGCATAAAACATTTATGACGCTACCAGTAAATATCTTCACCTCCTTTAAAATGAAAATGGAACTAAACATTTTGAAAAAGAATGTACCTAGACGTATGGAACTAACTATATCGATTTCCTTTTACTTCTACATACGCGCTCAGCTTGCTTATTTATTTTGGCGCGAGCCACGATGCGCGGGCGCCGAAGACAGACAAGCCGTTACGCCTCCATCAAACCCCGTGAATGGATTTCCATAAAAATATTATTCCGGCCAAGGCATTTTTTTGCTCTTTTTGTCTACTTGGAGTAAATCTAGTTTTATTGTAAGAAATTATTCCTACTGTCATGAATATCAAAAACCAACACACCAATTTGTAAAACAGTCCGTACAATGCAAAAGATATAATGTATACTGTCATTTAAATTCTGTTCTTTTCTATCTGTGAATAGGTAATAACAAAAAAGTTTGTCGTTTTTTAGACAGTTTGTATTGAATAACTCAATAAAAACGACAAACTTTTAGTTGCAGCCAACCAAGCTGAAGTTGCATGCATATCATTTTCTGTAAATCGCAGCCCCTTTGTAACGGTAACGGCCAAAGCTTTGCACTCGCATTATTTGGGGACAAAACGGTATCCCTAAAACCGGCCTACTAACGGTCATTTTCTTTTCAAAGCACATTAACCGAATCTAGATTAAGGGGATCCGAATTTGCAACGAGTGTTTCGAATGAGCGTACGGTGAACAGACTTTGAATATTATTTCAACGTATCAGTATAAAGGTGGACGTTTGAAGGGCTTCGTAAACAAACACTGTGTGGCAACAGGCGCTGTGTTAAACCAATTTTACAAGACACAGAATGTAGACTAAACAGGCTCTGTGGCGGCAGATTTAATGCGTTTCCCGCACTGTTGCCAGTGCTGAGCTAAAACTAAACTGTTTGAATCAAATATTTGTGCGCACATGCTTTCAAAATTATCGTCGGAATAATGGACAAGTTGTTGACAACCCGGAGTACCTACATGGAAACGTTACAAGATATTCATAGTATTTTCTATTTCACTAATGGAGCTATTGTTGAAATTCTTTTCTCCTATTTATCTTCATGAGAATTTTAAAGAAATTGTGAGTGCGTTTTTAAAAAGTAACGAGCAAAAAAATCTTGATTATGTTCACAGAAATATCTACTGAAACAAAACTATTGATTTGTATCGAACCCGTGAAAATAGACAGTTTTATAACCGGCTATCGCAAAAAACACCCTATGAACGTTTAAGCAGATCAACTTATTGGAGCATTTTGATTTTTTATTATAGTTCCGTTGGTCTTATAGTTTATGTAAAGTGCAAACACTAAACGTAGACAGCCGTAAACATGCGAATGAAATCCAACAAATTGAAGATACTAGCGCTGATGACGCAGGGCTGCCATTGCCACGCGTGTCGGACGCAGTCATAGTGCGCGCGCATATCACAGGGAGTGTGGCATATGGCGTAGCCGGTATAGCGAACCAGGTGTCTCGTCATGCGCGCCCGCACCCATTGTGTGGCACCCCTCCACCCCGCCCCGCCGCGCCCGCGCAACTGTTTTCAATGTGTGCACTACCCGACACATCGAACAATGCCGCGACCTCCAGTAAACGTTGCTGTAGCAAGGATGCAGATCCATTCATTCGCTCTTTAATTTTCTCAGACATCTGACAAAGGCTCGACGATCAGCTGTTCCGGCCGTCAATGGACTGGTTTTCGTAACGGATATTTAGAATCTGGACGGACTATTCATAAAGCCGTGCCTTTGCTTGAGGCTGTTCCAATGTTCAGGTCTTTTTTAAGTGTATGAAACTATACTTCATAAAAGATAGCTTGATCTCTGCGACAGCTGTCAGTAAAATCACCGCATAAGAAGTCATAAATTTCATAATAGTACAGACAGTAACTGTCAATGTCATACTTTATGGGCATGGCCGACCTAATGAATGAATTCCTATACTAAGAATGTCAGTTTGACATAATGTCGCAGAGATCAAGCTATCTTTGTAGTAAGTATAGTAATTGCAAGCTAACTAAATATGTTAAAAACTAACAATGAACTAAATACATAGAATGAGTAGGTACCTACCTCGTAGCATAAATGAAAGGCAATTTTGAATCGGTTTAGTTTAGTGTGACGTCGGTTTCATAAATCACATAAACTTACAAAATAATCATGCAGGGACAATTTGTCCTGCAATCACTATAATGGTTCTTTTGCATAAAATTATATGTGGCATGAGTTGCTATCAAGGTATTGTTGATTGCGTATGCGCGGAAGTTTCATTATGCTATGTCATTCATGTTAGTCGCCTCCTGACCATGTGATGGTCAGTTATAGTAAATTGGTTTATGTGCTGAATCGTTTGAATCTCTGCCAATATGCTCTGCACTCGGCCCGAACGAATTGATTAGAGAAATTGTAATTAGGGACTTTGATTATTTTGAATGAATCTGTATCATTCATGTTAAAATTTGTGCTGTGGTGGCGCCCGAAAGACTGAAAATATTTTATTTTCAATATTATGATGATTAAGAAATTCGTTACAAATATTTAAAACCGTCAAGAATTAAGAATGTTCAAAGAAAAAAGTCCTCACACTACTGACATAATAAAAAAAGACCAACATCCTTTCTTCAGGAACAACAATATGAAGCTATTGTGATCAATTATTATAACGTGCATATAATAATTTATGTTATACGTAACCATTATCAGTTCATATCGAAGATAATATTTCATATCCGATGCTATGATGCAGAACGATAGACCAGTAACCCATTAACAGCAATCGTAACAATTCTTTTAAATATGCTTGGCGTGACAACAAAACGTATTCTATAGCTATCTAGCTACTTATCTAAAGGTACCTATCCTTTTTAGAGTTCCGGTCCTCAAAAGGTAAAAACGGAACCCTTATAGGATCACTCGTTTGTCTGATTGGCTGTCCGTCTGTCATAGCTAATTTGCTCCGAATCTAGTGGACCAATATAGTTGAAATTTGGTACACATAATATGAATTTCTGTGACCTAAACACGGACTTGTAACGTAAATAAATGAATTTTGAAAATGGGAGTCACTTTACGGGGGTAAATTGTTTTTTTTTTTTTAAGTTCTGCTAACTGTACCTTGTGACATATCAAATGAAAGGGCTTACTGTGAGAATCTGAAACATATTTTTTTATCATTTTTAAATACATTTTTTATTGTTATTTAAGAAAATTGATGAAAATTGACCATTCTAATTCTGAAAAAATACAGAAAATAGTTCTATGACTTATAGATTACAGGAAAACCTTTATGAAGCCTATGATTTTAAAATAACATGGCAAATCTCTCAATACAACTGCAAATGTAAATTTGCAGTTGGAATGTATACGGAGAACATGTGTTTTAACTACAATGTTATGTTTGTTACTGGGATAAATTCATCCTAACTACGGAACCCTTCATTGAGCGTGGTCCGAAACGCACTTGTCCAGTTTTTGTATAGTTATTATGCTTACAATATGTTTCACCTACGAATGGATGTACCCTCAATAGTCTAAATTGCCGACTGAATTACGAACCATGATAAATTACGTTCCTACCGATCGATCGTACATGTCGTTGGGTAAAAGTATTGTAATTACGCAGCTATTTCATAATTTTACGGGACACTTCATTTTTACTTGTAACAGGAATGTAGATGCAGAGATTAGACAAAGGTTACAGTATGTCACCTTGGAAGGGTTGCGGTGCGTGTCCGTGGGGCGCAATCAATTAGCGAGCGGGGTATACCGAGCACTTCCGTTTCCGAGCGTTTAGGGACTTCCGGCAGGGGCGGACCGCTGATCGCTCCCCATATTCCACGGTACAACCGCCAGCGATACACATAGTATTAAACAAGGCTTATGAAATTAAAACTTTATGTGGTCGACACATAGTTTAAAATATGTTGTAGGTTCTTTTTAGTGTGCCCTGTGAGGTTTACTGTACAAATCACTATTGTGTTCGACACGTCACCGCGGCAGTCGCAATAAATTGTAATTAATGGCATCGTCGCTCATTAGTTTACAGACGATAAAGTTAGGTTGCTTGATGTAATTATGAAAGTTTAAACATATACATGAATATTTCAGTCGGTACTTATTTCATCGAAAACGTTATATCGTTCCATTGGTTGTTTACAGAATTCGTCGGACAAGTATATATTAGTGATGGATTAATTAGCATTCGCATTCATTGATAGCATGCGATTGCTCATTTAGCATTTAGCAAATGAAATGTAGTTGCGAAATTCTGTGAAATGCTAAATGAATTATATTATATCATACTATCATGCTATCATACGTCAGAGCGTCGACGCACGCAGCGGTAGCGTGCGCTCTCCGTCGCACCCACGGGAAGTCAGGAATACTAAATCTATCGGTTTCACTTGACCGTTTCTCGTGAATTCGCAAGTGAAATTTATTAGCAGATTCTGCGAATTTGCGAAGAATGGGTTAAGCAATTGTTATCTTAATAGCTTTGATTTGCGCGTACTTAGGGTTGTATATTGAATGAATGCTTGCGATTGTATTATTATATTTAAATTATTAGCATTAGCAGATTTAGCAGGGTGATGCGAAGATTGCTGTTTAGCAATTATTACCTTATTGTCTTTGATTTGTTCGTACTTAAGGTCGTGTATTGATTGAATGAATTCGTGATTATTTAATAATATTTGGTGTGACACGCGCTTGGCGCGCGTCGTTTTGTGCCAAAGTTCAGTACGTTTTGGCAAGTGATAGTGAGAGTTTAGTTTACGTATTCGTTAATTTCGATATACAGTAATTAAATTATTTCGTCTTGTGCTTATTTAAATAGATAATAGTGTGAACTTAATATCTACCTATAAATAATAGGAGGTAATAGTAGAAGTATTAACAAAATTCGCATACTTCATTAATATCAATTATCGTTATATTAGCAAATAGCATAGCAATAGCAACTAGCATGCTAAGACTCAAGAATTCACATGCTAATGAAATTATTGCGAAATCGCAATAATTGACATTACTAGTATATATATAGTTTAAGGCGATGTCAAGAGGCAAATGTTCAAATTAGGCTGGTCTTAAAAAAATAATTTCCAAAATCTATGTAGTTTGTGGGCCTGGTCCTCGGCGAGCTACCCATTGCTCACCATCCGCAAGCCCGCGCCTACGGTGGCCTGCGATTCCCGACGCCCAGGTCTCCTGCGGGTTAGTAAGTTACCTTAAGAGGGAACAGGGGCTGCGAGGAATTTGAAAAATAGGTATTTGTAGAAACTATTGCCGTCGCGCTGCGCCCGAAAAACCGAGTTAAACCCCGTAAAGTGCGATAGAGACAACTGCAGCTCAGACCGATTTATATCACAAATTTTTTGACGAAAACGACGTTTGGCATTCTCCTTTTTTCTCCTCGAAAACTTAGCCGATTTAATAAATTTTTTACATTCAAATTTTAAGAAAGAGTACATCTAGGTTCCTATTATTTTCTTTTATGCTAAAAACTTTTCCGAATTAGTCTGGTAGTCCTCTAATCACGGCGGTAAAATTGGGGCATTTTTGTAATTTTTGGAGGGTCATAGTTTCCTTACTTATTAATTGCTGAAAAAAAGGAAATGACAGCGACATGCCTATAGAGACCCTGATTTTATAAAAAAAAAAAAATGACAGCTCTAGAGGCATTATTCAGGAAGAAAAACGGGGAATACGTTTGTATGGAGAATCGCGGGCCCTGTTCCCTCTTAAGTAAAGAAAACCTTCTTGAAGTAAGTGCCTGTGTCCTTCTGTGTTGGTAAATAGAAACTCTTCCTGCTAATGTTGCCATTGAATGGCACTTTATTAACATCCACCTCACAACACTCAAAGATAACGTTAAATAAATTGATATCTGAGCACTCACTATCAGATTGCTATCGTGAACTAATCAAACGATATAAATAATACGACCCACTTGTGCCTTAGCGGTAATTAAATACATCATTTTACATAATTTAAACAGACCTTTCAGGATTAATGAATATTTATAACTGAAATAAAGTGCAGGACACTGAAAATGAAGCAGTGACGAATGACATGGTGGCTGAATATTGCACCCTAACATGGGCCAAGATTCATATTAATTTATAATTTTGTCATAACTATTGAATTTATTTTTAACTAATTGCTGCCCGCGACTTCGCCCGCGGCTTCGCCCGCGTTGACTCTTATTCTTTCTCTAAAATAAAAATAGCGTCTAAGTTACTGCTTATAACATCAGCTATCTGGCAGTGAAAGTCCCGTCAAATCGGTCCAGCCGTTTCGGAGGTTAGGCGGAACAAACAAAAAGACTGACAAAATTAAATAAAAAAGTTTTTTGTTTTAAGTACTTCATGCATTTAGTACTTACCTAAACAGCTGTTATTTTGCCATTACAAACAGACACTCCAATTTTATTAATTTGTATTTGTCTTCTCATATTAACTATTACCATTTTGTCTAAGATAATACATGTGGTAATTTCACTGCAGAGCAGTAGTAGGAGTAACCTACTCACTCTCCAGCTTTAAATAATTCACATAACGTACTTCCTAGGTATTCCTACCCATCTTAGTTATTTTTCGAACATTTCTTAATATAGTTACGATTAGCATAATTATTATAAATTGTAATACGCCACAGCAAACATGTATAACTGACCCCCACGAAGACATTGTATCACACACGACGCGATCTCACCATTTTTTTGTCCGTTGACAACACACTGGCTTCGAAAATGAAGGCAAAGCACAAAAAAGAATCATGTGTACGTTTGTACGAACAAAAAATGCTCCTTTTATAAACAGCTGAGCATTGATAAGCATTGCTCCGGAGTTGGCAGAAAACAACCCTTAAAGTTGAAGAATATGAAGAATATGCTGTGATTTATTCTTTGTCCGTTAACGTATCTTAAAAAACCAGTTTTAAATCCTTTCATCTCTGCCACAAGAACTGGGCACTTAGGTCAATTTTACATGAGAATGGTGACAACTTGGTACTTATTTTTATTCGGCCATCCCGTATAGCAACGGATATAGTTACTTCAGTCAGTCGAACAGGACAAGCCTTTCATAAATTAACATGATTATCGTTCTTAAATTCACATTTTAACACTCATTATAATTTATCCCATATTTGAAGTGTTTAGACCGCAATTTCCTGTTCTTTTAATTAAAAAAGTCATGTATTACAAAATATTACAAAATTGTACCTACTCAGTAATACTTGATAAAATATCTACATTAAGTATTATTATTTTGTTCCTTGCTTATAACAAATTGGAGATTGTGTTGTATATACAGGGTGATTGGAAGCTGGGTGCAAAGCTTTAAGGCGAAGATAGTACAGACAATTTAGAACCAATAAATAAAAAATTTAGTAAGACTTCGTCTAAGATAACCATGGCTTAAATGGTTCTAAATTGTCTGTTATATCTTCGCCTTAAAGCCTTGCACCCAGCTTCCAATCACCCTGTATATATATAGACTGTTCACACACTTTGTGGTTTAGTGGTGCCAAAATGGGTTGTAACACTGTTTGTTAAAATACATATTACATTTAAACATTAAATTATTACTCGACCAGCATATTAACAATACCATTTGCCTTCTCTATGTTGACCTATTTCCCGTAGCCGGCTGTTACTTATCTTTTATATCGATAAGGCAAGCGTGTCACTAACCTGGCGCCAGGTTCCCTCTGGGCTTGGCTCCGAGAATCGCGAGATTGACATTTGCTTTCCTCCCATCTATGATAGGATTCGGGTCCTTGCACGCTCTCTCCGCCGCCGCTCGATCACCCATTATTACCTGCAAACAAATGTGTAACTTAGTTCTACCTTTTGAAATGTAGGTAATTTTATACCGAATCCATTTTACTAACAAATACGTTGGAGGCTGACGTCGAGCCAGCATTACCTATTGTAATGCATGCGTGATCCGCGGGTCGCCACCTCATATCGGTTCTACTATTGAATCGACCGATTTCAATTGACCTTCCTTGTCCCCCCCGGTTTAGCTTAATGTTTGAATAGTGAGAACCAAACAATATAACGCCGGGGGTTCAATTTAAATTGGAGCGTTGGTCTAAGGCAAAATGCTTGATGACCTCCAGATATCGAAAGCCTGGAAAAATTGAATATTCAAATGAATTTAGGTTTTTTTGAATTTCCGTCCTTTGCGTGGGAGATTAAAACACAGTTGAATTGATTGAAATATATATTTTTTAATTCATTGTTTCGTAAAGAATAAGTTCCTATACCGAAAATAATTTTCAATACGACAATCACATATATTTATCAGAAATACCCAGCGAAGTCTGAAATTCACTAGGTACTTATTGTATGTAAATTTCCCCAGTGTCAACAAACAAGTATAAATTAAATACTTGAATCGGCTAGGTGTAGACTTTATAACGTTTGTAAACCGCACAAATCGTAGTTAGGCGCGGTATGCGATAACGAACGCTATCAACACGCAGCTAACTGGCAGTTAGTTGATTGGTAGTATGTTTGTTCTGCCGAACATCTTAAAGTAACTCCTAAGCAACAGTAACTTATTTCCGATTTTACGAGTTATTCAGTACATGTCGTACCGTAATGTAGTGGGTTATGTTCTTAAAATGAAAACAATTGGATGCACACAACAAACTTGATTTGCAGTGAATTGTACGAGTATCTGGGTACTAGTTTTGACAAGCATTACAAATATAATTGAAACATCAAATACAAATTTGACTTCCATAGTGTTTGAGCCAATTCAGTTGCAGTCTGCAGAAGGTGTCAATTTTAGGCGATGAACACTCCAGTTGCAAGCTTAGCTTAACGGAGATCTTAGCTCCTATCATAAATTATTATCGTAAAAGATACTGCTACTCGTAAATAGAGCGGTTTATTCAAAACAAAGCGCCGCGCCACCAGTGAGCAACGTTTTCGCAGAATTACCACTAGTAGGCCCCGGTCAGCAAATTAAAATAGGCTAGCTTGCACACAAAAATGACCCACACGTATTGTGTATAACGTAGTTTCTTCGTACTGTTTAGCATAGCAGACGCATTCTGTTTGATTTTGCAAAAAATAAAGCGTAGACCTTCAACAGACTTTTTCTCAAATAGATGCAAAAACTAAAGATAAAAGGTAACAACAATTAACACTTTATACTTTAGTAAAAACATTTAAATTTAACTGCTGAGTAATGAAACTTTTAGCAGAAAATTCAGTCTCAAAAAATGTTTGTCTTCAGTTCAATGGCTAAAAAATTGTTAGTCAAACATTTAAACAGGTAAGTACTTACATTGCCAACTTAACCATTAACCGTTCAACGGTTTAACTTATCAACTGTAGGTACACGCATAATTATTTGAGCGTCATGCATTTTACGTAAACATGTTAAGAATGCACAGCGTATTTAAATTTTACTTTTCCGACATCGTCTGTGAAGCCATAATTTAATACTTCAGGATTAGTACAACATGTTCAAGAACATGTAACCTATGTTTCTTTCAGTTTTTAGGCTAAGCTGTCTACAGACTTGTTCGATTTTAGCTAAAGCGCGGTCACTGTCGGACTGCATAGAAAAGAAAGAGAAAGCGCGATGGTAGGCAGGTAAATTATTGCAAAATATGAGGCAATTATCTATTTACAAAAAATCTATTGATTGGACTAAAAAATTAAAACACTATTACGCTACGTTATTATGTTGCTTGTAGAATAATCTGACAAAAAATATCTGAATGATTGCATGCATATTAATATTATGATTTTTAATCGTTAAATGAATTTTTTGGAGGTATCTTCGTGTTTTTTTTCTATCGTATCATGTTAGTCCTATTATGTTTTCAACACACTATCCTAGTATATCCTTCGGCGTCCCGCAGGGTAGCATTTTGGGGCCTATTTTGTTCCAAATTTACATAAATGACCTACTTATGCAATTTAAAGCTCCCACTATGTAAAATCTTTACTTACGCTGACGACACAGCCTTAATAGTACATGGACCTACATGGGATAGTGCTAAAACTGCAGCAGAGTCTGCATTAAGTACGATAATGACATGGCTAAATTCAAACCTACTTACACTCAATTTATTAAAAACCAGCTACATACCGTTTTCTATAAGACGTTATAACTCTCTCAGACACACTCTCGATTACCACTCACTCATGTCAGGTCCCCTCTAATTCACCTTCTACGTCGTGTATTTGTAATAGTCTTACCAGAACAACCATCGTTAAATATCTAGGTGTACAAATAGATAGTGAACTAAAATGGGATAGACAAATTGATGCTCTCACCACCAGAACTCTCCGTCTCTTACATATCTTTAAGTCCCTGCGAGAATCCGTTAATCTCGATACCTTAAAAATTGTATACTTTGCCTTGTGTCAAGCGGTATAGTTCGATTCAAAGTTAATGGCGGCTCGGAAGTTAGCTGCTCGCTGCGCAGTACCGCACCCCTCACCCCCGCTGACCCATGAATTTGTTACTGCGCAGCGACTCGCCTCATATTCTTGAAGTTAAGTAAAGTTTGAATCGGGCTGTACTAGGATATTGCATTACGGTGTGGGGAGGGGCCAGAAAAAGAATCCTTCTCAAACTAGAGAGGGCACAGAGAGCTAGGGTACACTAAAAGTTATGACCAGAAAACCATACAAATACCCAACAGCTCAACTGTATTCCGATTGTAAAGTTCTCACAGTACGTCAACTCTTTGTGCTCCACTCAGTCCTTAGAAAACTCACTCATCCCTACCCCCTTCCAACAGAAATAAACGCACCTTTATCCTTCCAAGTACTCCTCACAGAAGAGCCTTTGCCAAACACCAGTATCATATTCTGAGCTCTTTCATTTACAGGAAAATTTATAAACACCTAAACATACTTGATCTGACAAAATGGAAAATTAAACAGAATCTCACAGAGTGGCTGCTTCTACAAAACTATAATCAGACTGAATCAATATTAACCTACATAACCTAGCACATGCACACACGCATACACACACACACACACTCTCACTCACACACTCACTAGAATTAAGTTCGTTCTTTATTTACTTAAATTAAACTTTTACTTACCAATATAATTTTCTGAAATTGCTTAAATTGTGGGTAGATCGACAGGGTCCTCATTTAATTAATAAATAGGTAATATTAAAATATAACCGTGTGGCCGTCCACTGTCTCTTAAGATACAGGGTCTATTCTGTAACCATCTCACCGTGAAAACTTAGGTGAAGTGAGCTTGAAGTGATCTGTCATTCCACCTGCTGCTAGGGACTGACAGCTCACTCCGAGCTCACTTCACCTAAGTTTTCACGGTGAGATGGTTACAGAATAGCACTACAGGTATACCCTAGTTTAAGAGACAGGGTAACATATTGTCAACAGATGTACCATGTACCAACATCAACATTTTCTACCATATAATGTACTATCATAACTTTGTAATCTTGCTTGTAACTAGTTTAAGTTTTGTTGCTCAACATCATCTGTACCCTTTTTGATCAATAAACAATTTATTTATTATATAAATCCTGAAGAATATCATATATATTTCTGATTTTGTTTACTGCAGTAGATTATATACCTACTTTTAGGCATTATAAAACTTTCATTTAGTAGTAGTCCCCTTAATAGAATCAAACAGTATTAGGTATGAAATTAAGTTTGTTTTCACCGGCGAAATTATCGATCGGAAAATCGAGCCCGTCTGCGGGCACCTCAACCTTCAGCAACATCATTTACGTTTAAAGAGAATTTTATAGCAAACAAATATCTTGTACGTACAAAACAAAAATGCACTGTCTATCTGTTAACTTTAAAGGTACCAAGCCATTAGCTCCACAGTGATATATTCCTCACAGTTGCGGAAACATATATATAAATAACACAGTCCATTGTCTAGATAAAGACACTCATTATTTTAATATTCGTCGACTAGATACAAGTTAATTCCCGCATCAGAGCAAAATATCTGTAATGGCCTTCGCAATAAGAATCACAGTATAACAAATTGTGTTAGATATCACTTTAGTTTTCTTACATAGTGTATTCAACTTTTGGCGTAGCTAGTGAAGAGGTTTCTGAATTTAAAATATCGACCACAAGCTGCGGTCTCGATCCCGCGGGAATATCGGGATAAAAAGTATCCTATGTCCTAATCCAGGTCATGGTCTACCCATGTGCCAAACTTCTGTTCTCTCGCTCGTTGTATCTGTTCATCCGTTTCAGCGTGAAAGCGTAACATACAAACAAACTCAGTTTCGCATTTATAATATTTTTATTTTTTATGAAGCATTCAACTAATTCAATAGGTATCCGGCATCACAATATTTTAGATGAAAAATAAAATGAAACAGCAGTGAAGACGCGTTTCTTTGACAATGTAGCAGCAGCTTTAAATGTCTACGACACGGCGACGTAGCCCGTAGCCACAGGAGGCGTGTCCATGATCCGCCCATATATTAACGCGCCTCATAAGACACTCTTTAATAAACTTATATGACAGTTGTTATTATTGCCATATAAGTTTAATCATTTATTGAGTTGTTAGATTTTTGTATCATACGAACAAGTTAAGTCATTCTACGTAATTCAGTTTTTCTGAGGCAAATTAATTAGGTAAATATACTAGCTTGTTTTTCGGATAATTATGTTTATTATTATTAATGTGTATTTTTATCAATTAGACTAAGTATCAAAGATATATAAATTTAAGCAGTAATATGTTACTACTAGCCTATGCCCGATGCAATGCCTTTTTTTTTTGTTTGTGACCTTCTCCGGCGCTCATACCTACAACTACTTACCAAAGTTTCATCACAATCGTTCGAGCCATTTTCAAGTTTTTGCGAGACTAACGCACGGCAATTAATTTTGTATATAATATAATATACAGGATGATTGGAAGATGGATGCAAAGCTTTAAGGCGAAGATAGTACAGACCATTTGGAACCATTTAAGCCATGGTTGTCTCAGACGAAGTCTTACCAACTTTTTTAACCTAATATTTGTTTTTTTTTTTCGGAAATTCCCAAAATTTTATGTAAACTGCATAATTATGGCCAAATTGAATGATATATGAGTTCATTTTGTATTTATTTAATCAAAGTAATGTGTAAGCAATCAAGTAAAACATTTTTTAGGCTTCTGTGAACATTAGACATTTTTTACAGACATTTAAAGTTCAGAAAATTTGTATCAATACGTTTTTTAAACCTTATTAAAAAAAAATGGTAAGACTTCGTCTAAGACAACCATGGCTTAAATGGTTCTAAATTGTCTGTAGTATCTTCGCCTTAAAGCTTTGCACCCATCTTCCAATCACCCTGTATATTATTGAAAAAGTATTTTAGCAAAAATAGTGCATTGTTTTTTATGTCTAGCCTACGGTGCCGGTGACGTCAACCTCCAAAAAAACATTAAAAAAAACTTAGCATTGAATTACAATCATGAATCAAGTAATCAGTAATTCACTTGAACAAGTACCTGTTGACGGTCGATTGTTGTAAAATATTGTACAAATTAAATAAGAATGCATTTGTATCTTCAAAACCTATAATATTTAAGTAGTTACTTTTCGAATCGAACGGCTTTACCCTTGAACTTAAGATTTCTCAATAATATGAACAGTAGGTATTTAATGCCAAAATACTAAGTGAATAGTTGATATTTGAGACCTCGTGCTGGCCGTGACGGGTAAACTTGCGAAATGTTCATCATGGATTAAAACGGAAGGATGGACGCAGTACCTACACTACCAATATTACTAATATAACAATATATGCAACAACAATAAAAGTACTGGTGGCCCAGTGACAACAGGCCGCGACTTACGACTTGTAGGCTGTAGTTTCGAACCCTAACACGCGCTTTAATTTGTGTAAATTATTTCATCACCACTGCTCTCAAAACGGTGAAGGAAAACATCGTGAGGAAACCGGCATGTCCTAGAACCAAAAATTTGAAGACATGTGTCATCTACCAACCCGCACGTCTCACCATGAGGAGGCTTGTGTCCCAGCAGTGTGAATAGGTACTTTAAGCTGATTATATCTGCATATATAATCAACAATATTGCTCTTCTGCATACGATATTGCTCTTTAAATTCCTAGTTATAAAGAAGAACAAGACGCAAATTTTAAAAAATGGTGTAAAATTAATAATTCAGTTTTATCTAATTTATCTGCATAAATTAAATAAACTGAATTATTAATAAAATTAACAATCCCCAACGCCGTATCTCTACGTTGACGTCGTGGTGGGCCTTGCGCGCTCCGAACTACAGGTCTATGCCGGTAGAGTTTTTTTGCCGGAACAGGTCTGGGATGAGGAGCCAGACCAAGAGAGATACAGAAACCCGCAGGGCCGGGCAGGACCCTATCTCCCGGGAGAAATCTTGTTCCTCATCTCTGGCTTGCCTTTATTGGCCGGCTGGAGTGAACACTGACGAGGAATAGAGCTCCCACCTCTTTCTTGCCTTTATTGGCCGGCTTGAGTGGAGATTTGCAAGAGTAAATGTGCTCGGAGGAACGAAGTATTCCAGTAAGATGCTGATAGGGATCTTGACCGTTCTTCCGGGACTGTCCTGATAGCCGTGGAATACCGCTCCACTCCTTATAAGCACCTCAGGACATGTTGCCCCCTTGTCGCTTAAACACTTTGTGCTAGCAACCGTTTTCGGGGGCCCATTATTGAGTGTGCAAGTCACCCCCTGCCATTTTACCTGTGTATTTTATATAAGATATTGGTCAGGCAGGGGCCATAGTCTTTACATAGTTCTAGATAAACAGTTCACTTAGCCACCCAAACCCATAATCTAATATCTTTGTTTCCATATCTTGCAATAGTCCTGCACTAACAGTTAGCTAACCAGAAAGCGTTTTATACCGTTAAAGATTTCATTGAGGACAAAAAGGCTTGGGATTGAGCTGCTCCAATTTATTATATACATATATTTTTTTTTTTTTTTCATTTTGAATTTTGTTTGTTTTTCTGCTAACTTTAAATTATATATAAAATGACATGAATATTTACTTTGTGAAGTATAATATTATTATTATGATGTGAGGACTATGTGGGTCATATATTTAGCTATATTTTATTTTTTTGTTATGTTAATCTGGCAGTTTGAGTACTTTATGCGGCCTACCCAAATGTCCTTTCTTTGGTATTGTTCGTCGATTCGTTGAGCTCTTTTTAAGTTCTGAGTTGAGCTACACGATTGCTGACAAATGCGTGCACTGACTGGTCAGGTCCACTCAAATCTGTATGGTTCTTTCCTCAAAAGACCATTTCAGACACAAATCTACATGGTCCTCAAATTGAAATGCTCTGACCAAGATTATTTCCGGGTTATTATATACACATTGACATTAATGAATGTTATATATTCATTGACATGAATATTTACTTTAAAGTATTATATTATTTTAATTATTGTGAATGTGAAGACTATGCAGATATTCCCTTTTGTTTTGTTTTAATTTTTTTTTGTTGTCAATTAGTTTTTATCATGGTCTGGCAGTTTGAGTAATTTATGTGGCCTACCCAAACGTCCTTTCTTTGGTATTGTTCGTCGAATCGTTGAGCTCCTTAAATTCTGAGTTGAGCTGCACGATAACTGACAAATGCGTGCACTGACTGGACAGGTCTTCTCAATCTGAATGGTTATTTCCTCAAAAGACCATTTCAGACATCAATCTACATCGTCTTCACATGATCTGACCAAGATTATGTCTGGACTTTAAAAGAGACTGTGACCTCTGAGTTTGTTTCGGCCTTTCTTCTCAGAGTAGTCAGATAGGAAACGCCGACCTCATCTAGTTTTTAAAATATGATTGACGTGTAAAAGTGTTTGTACAAACCTACTTGCAGAAATAAATCATTTATCATTTATCATTTATCATTAACAGGGGGTTGTCCATGGGTGCACTAGATTAGTGCGTACAGGGATAATAGTTGTTAGTGCTTCGTTTCATTAGACACGTCTAACGGGCCTCTGCGAGTTGGCTTCGGCCCCTCGTACGCCTTCCAAAGGTCCGGGACCCTAGGGTCCCGAGAAATGTTTAAAATAAAATAATTCATATCTAATTTATCTGCATAAATTAGATAAACTGAATTATTAATTTTAATTTTAAAGAGTAATATTGTAGTTAATTATAAAGAAGAAAAAACTTAAGTACCTACTGGAAAAAAGCGAGAGGAAAGAAAAAGTTAAGACATGACAGCGACACAGGAAGCGGTGTTTAAACAAGTGAATTAAGACCACATTCTGCAATCAACAAGTTTTATCAATTAATTAGTCTGCTTCCATTAAAAAAGTTCCTGAAACAGAAACAGGACAGGTTTTTATTCGTATATTGAAACTTTGTTCTGAGTTTTCAGCAATTTGCGAAATGCATTTTCTTTTTCTAAAACATTCTTTCAAAATAAGTATTTTATTAGTTTAAATTCTGATCACTACAAGTTACTCATTGCTTTAGCACCTATGTTATAATGACTTATAGTTATAGAGCACTTATTGTATAGATAATTTCATCAAGAACTCTTTTATTTCGTAGGCTGATTAGGCGATAAAGATTGCAATTGTTAGATATAATCTCGTCGTTAAACATTCTTATCCGTATCTCCACAGAGTTTACTGATTAGGTACTTCCTCAGAATCTGATTTGGAAGCATTACTTTGAAATAATGTGTGTTTTGATTTCAGAGATCATTCCATCCTGATTATGCATGATGACCCTGTAATTAATTTTGAATATGGACAGTACCTACGTGACAATTAAAATTATAATTGTTTACGCGTTCATGTCGCTTATACGAGTATATCTACCAAAACAAAAAAAAAACATAATTGTGATTCAATTACTGGCTTATAGGCTTTTTAGCATTGTAGGTGTTATTTTAAACACTTTTTTCTTTTGATTCTCACCATCTATCGCGTTTGTATTCGTCGTTGTTAGATGCCTGCGAGCCCGTACGCTATCAGATGACAGTCTTTTGTTTTGTGCAAGTACTTGGTCACGTCCCGCCTGGAGGCGGCTGCGGCTTCGACCCAATGGCTATGTAGAGCAAAGGGACTTGCACCAGCTAAGATGAGTTTGAAAGTGTTCACTAAAGGAACTATTATGTCATGTCATCTGATTAAAGATGTTTTATTGTGTTAGCACCTAATACAACCTACATCTATAGAATATTTTAATTCTTTATAACCAATTGGCAACAAATCGTTGACTATAAATTGAATATGATTCAAAGTTCACATCCGAATCAAATCTTTGATCGTTTCTCATACAAATATCAATTATGTTGTAAAGACTAATCATTTCATCAAAACAAAGTTATTAGGTTACACTATGAACTTTATAGATGGCTTTCTAAAATGAAATTTTAGTTTCCAACACATAGTGAAGTGTTACGAACGATGAATTGCGATTATTACAGCTATTTGGATGTCACAGCGAGGGTGCTACGCGCCGAGCTCCCTCAGGGTCTAACCACCCCTAGCACGAATTGAAAATGGGGTTGTGATTCATTTCCCACGAGCCCCACGCTGCACCAAACAAAAAGCCTCAAACTTTATTACATTACACTAGCTGCATTGAAAAAAGCGTCGTTTACTGCATCTGTTGTTTAGAAATAATAGTGTTATCGAACTAACCAATACTTCCTATGGAAACATCAAATAATACCGCGCAGCTAATTCATTCTTCACACAATGATTCGCCAAGGAGTATCGATGCATCATTAAGAAATTTTACTTATTGTAATAAATTCCTGATTCACGTGTCCGTGACATCGACATGTCTAATTTTGGCACGGAAAATGATTTTCATAGGACGCTACGTTACGTTACGCTACGCCGTCCTGAAATGAAAATCGTCTGCGATGATGATGCATCTTAAAAGCATTGCGCATCGTGCCCTCTATTTTCAGTAGGTAATACCTACTTTGTTTGACATTTATACCTGCGTGGAACAACTTCCGTGTTTGATGTAATTTCACGATATACCTCGTACCTATATGTTCATGTATGTACTTAGCTGCCGGTGGGTTAGGTATAAAGTAGGTAGCAGTGAGGTGCGATAACGCGCTAACTGTGCGATACGGTCGCTGTTTCAGCCGACACGAGTCGACTGCGCACGAGCATTCAAAGTTTACGTGTCAATTCAGTTACACATAATGCTTTCGTTTCATGAAAATAAGCTAGGTACGTTGTTAGTTTCTGGTGGCGTAAAATCATAACAAATTGTGCAATTATGATGAAAAATACTTACAAAGCCATATCCTCTGCTTTTACTGGTCTGTCTGTCTGTGATGACGACCGCCTCCTCGATGTCACCGTAGACCGCGAAGTGCTCCCTAAGACTCTTGTCGGTCGTATGGTACGGAAGTCCTCCAACGAACAGTTTGGTCCAGGTTGTGTCTTTCTGGCCTGGCAGCGCGCCCAGAGCCAGCAGCCCCTCGGGCTCGGCCGGCAGAGCGCCCGCCATCAACATGCCTTGCACAGCCTCCGTCGCGCCGGCCACCGTTGCACTCTGCTAACACTGTCACTGCCGCTGCTGTCGCGGTCTACCAGTCTACGGGTCGCACGAGTGTGTAGGTTAAGTTACAGTTGTAAACACTGGCGTGCGTGCGGGAGCGACCGTTCGTCGTGGTGGTTGAGCGCGGACTGATGCTCGTTCACAGCGCACGTGGCGCTCCGGTACTAATTTTAGCCCCCGCCGCGCCCCCCTCGTCACCAGATGCGTCGGCACCGTCCCGGCCACATGCGTTGCGTGCCCTACCATGCCCTACTGCCTGCTACCCTCCACTCACGCTTAATGATATGCCTCGTTATCACAATCGTGTTGGTCTTCAAGTTTCTAACTTCGAGGCACCTATTGCCAATATATTCTCTTTAAAAAAAAAGTGGCGACGTGTTCTATTATTGCCTCTAAAAGACTGTTTAGGTAAGTATTTTTACGAGAGACACCTCAATCAAATATAATTATGATATTTTCAAAACCCAATAATTGTGGTCTGTACATGACCTTCCGTTAAAAGCTCACAAATGAACTTTTACTGCTTCTGCTACTTACAGATTTAAAAATGACTGAGGTATGGTCGTTAAAGCAAAACCATGTCTATTTAAAACTAGAACAAAAGACAAACAATAATGCAGACATGCGTTAATAATTAGAAATGGTAATGAATTGGTCAAAACGTCTGAACAATGAGGTCTCATAATACACTGGAGAGTAAACATTTCAAGATTATGTTTTCGACCTTGCGTGGCATTTCTAAGCTATATTGCCAAATATCTAGGAGTAGTCTCCTTGGAAAATCTTGAACCACATGGTTTTTTTCTTACTGAGACCTTAATGACTTATTTTGTTTTCAATGGCCACAACGTTTGAGTTTTATTTTTGTCTTTAGTGTTAGTACACTGTATCTACTTACCTACACTTAAACGTGACAAAATAATAATAATAAATAAACATTTATTTCTCTTCCACAAAGGCACCTTAAAAATATAAATATCAATATCTGATAAATCCTTTGTGGGAGACTGGTATCTGCACTAGGAAAACCTGTCACACAGATTACCAGCCCCCCCCCCAAAAACAGTGTTGCAAGTGTTGCAACCCACAGTACAGACAGACAGACAGTATTTATTTTTCCATTCCACAAAAGCTCGTATATGATGCAAATAACTGTAATTTGTACTTAATTAAAGTTAAATTCTCTTCAATATTATTTTAGGTAGCATATAGGTACTATGTCCAGCAGTGGACTGCGATCGGCTGATTTGATTGATTGATTGATTGGTACCTATATATATTTTTTTTTAAGTAAGTAACTTACAACGTAACTGAAAAGCGACGCAACCTAACGTATTGGAAAAGACTTTTGTTAAAAGACAAAGTAATTCATAAAAACGTCGGTTAAATAAGAAGTGTCAAAAGAACTCGTGTTTTTGCGAGCCATCAAAGAATACAACTGTGGCAACTTTCAATTCGAAACCTTACGTCCCCGTTCCCTAGAAAAAGGGTTTTGACATAAAAACACGGAAACAATAAAGTGATCCGATTCGGATTCTGTTTTCATCTTCGTAACTCCAAAACTCTAACGCAACTAGTACAATGATAACTTTTAGAAAGAAACAAACAAAACATACATTACGACAGTATTCTGCGAAAAGGATGCCAGAGGTGATAGTAGATGTATGTATAGTAGATAAATTTCGAAATTTACATTAAAGTCTTGGGGGGAATGGACATGGGACTTAGGCCTTATGAGAGGAGCCTACACCGGGCACAAATCCAGACTTCGCGGTGCTACTAAGAATTTCCTACTGGAAAAAACACAACTGCATGTCGATTCCCGTAACCACTTCACCGTGAAAACATGTGAAGTGAGCGTGGACTGAGCTGTCAGTGTCATCTCACCCTGTTGGAATGACAACTCACTTCACCTAAGTTTTCACGGTGAGATGGTTACAGAATAGCACTGCTGATCTTTGAATCGAACCGACGACGAGTCGCGCTTCCGACTACCAAATCAATCGTCTTTATTACTACACAACTTATGGCGTGGTGTTACGCCTTGTTTCCCTGAAGGGTTAGTAAGTAGAGGTGTACCTACCTACTGATGAACATAACTGGCGAAATGTGGGTGTACTAAGCCACATTTCGGCAGTTATGTTCATCAGTGTTGTGGTGTGTGTTATGTAGTTTTTTTCTTAATTATTATTATCACAACGGTTCACTATTGTTTGTTTGATCGTGGAGTAAGTACTAAGTACATTTGGCCTCTGTATGTTGCGTACAATTCCGAAATGTGTATAGACCGGATGAGCGAACTAAGGTTAAAACCAGGTTTAATATTTATTTATATTTCGCTAGTAAATAAACGAAACCATCATAAACTTGGGAAATGAGTCTATTTTGAAAATACATTACGTTTCCAAGGTATGATGCCAGAATGCTGAAGTTTTCGTTTAATACGAATTACACTGGCCTGCACAACTAAGTAGGTACCTACTACACTTTTTTTTTTCCTTAATTATAGAACTTACAGATTTCAAATAAAAAAAGTTTATAGCAATTTTATCAGCTTTCTTTGAAACTATAGTACAGCGATAATCTTGAAACTGCTAAATTATTTATTATCTTTGAGAAATAGAACAGTGATTTTAGTATGTTTTTAGTGATAATTGAAAATGAGTTTTTGTTTGTCGCTGTCTCCTTTGGGTTTATTCCAGGGATGTTACGGAAGTCGTTTTACCGGAACCGGAGCCTGAGGTTTTAAATTTGATTGGTCGGAGTCGGTATCAGAACCGGAGTCGGAGGCGAAAGTAGAAGAAAGATGTGTTAAAGGAAGGCTTAATGAAACAATAGAAATATTATTCAGTCTCTTTAATTAGTATCTTTAAACTAAAGTTAAATCAAATCTAGAGACTCTAAAAGTGTCAAATTGTACTTTCAACCTTCGGTATAGCTCCGATTCAAAATTATCGGAACCGTAGTCGGAGTCAGAGGTGTAAAATTAATCGGAAGTTCCGACCTTTTGGAGTCGGAACCGAAGCTCCGTAACATCCCTGGTTAATTCCACTTAATTGGGTTGATCAATTATTTACAGAATAAAGGGTCAATATAGGTACCTACAGGGATGCTTTGGAACCTATACTTAGCGTGTCTTTGCAAACTTGTTGCTTACTTGCAACTATGCTCTCTACTTTTGGAAAAAGTCCATTTCAGCAATACATTGCGAATGGGTAAAAAAGGATGTCAAAGTCAAAGTCAAATAATTTATTTCAATTAGGCACAAAAAAGGCACTTATGAACGTCAACATTTACAAAAAAAAAAAAAAAAAGATTCTAGTCGCCCAATCCAAAAGGTCGTTTTCGTATGGAGAAGAATGGGCAAGAAACTCCACCGTTTCTCTTTTAAAATATTTTCACAATATCTGGTATAAATTAATTATATAATTATATGTGAAGACGATGCACCTAGAATAAGATTACTATACCACGATAGGTAAAAAGAATGAAAAATGAAGGAATGACATAAATTAATTATGTGATAGATGCATGGTGCTCACATATTTACAAACATTGTAAAATCATACGATATTCTTAACATTTTAACAAGTACTACTAATAATAACAGTCACAGGGGAAGAGGCTTGAGCTGATACATGGTGATGAAGATGAAAAACTCAAGAGTAGATATCAATGATCTCAACAATTCTGGCTAAGTCACAAGTATACTATCACAAGATATTTATAATTGTCAATCGAAATCAATGGTCGGTGTCGTATTCGGCCGGCCGGAAATGTAAGTGCGGTGCGCCTGCTGTGGGAAAAGCATTGTTCTTGTGAACACTATGTGGAACCGAACGCTTCCTCTACGTCACTAGTGCGGCCTGTAACGATTCATAATCACACACTATTTCCTTTTACATTACCGTAGGTAGGTGTGTATGTACGTCGAGAGGTATTCAGGTGATCGCAAATAGCTTGTGAGTTGGAATTGTAGTTCCTTCAGCATAGCGGGGTTTACTCTTTTTGTTGTAGAAATGTTACGTGTTGAGTTTGAAGTTATGCTCATTCAAAAGAGATGGTCTAAAAGGCTACTGAGGACTGAAATAAACTCGCTAAAGCCTCTGAGACTAAGTCGTAGTAAAATAGTGTAGGAAGAGAGACTACCCTGAAACTTATCAGTTTCAACGTCAGACGTTAAAATTCAGGCTTGAATTATTTTTAAATGATTCCCAGACGTCTTTGGGCCATATCTGGTAATTTTAGTGTTTTTTTTTTTTACCAAGATTAAGATACTTATCTAACTTCACTGTATTTTCTCCCAATCCAACCCATACCCCAATCTCAGTAGGTAGACCTGAAGGTACAGATGCATCAGCTGTAGAATCAGCTGTTCAAATTTTTTTCTGCACATTTTTATTGTTTTTTGTTTAATGTTCCAAAAAGTAGGTAGTCAGTAAGAAGAACGGTACGGTACCTGATATGAAGGGTGAGGGGTGCCGGGTTCATTGATCGCGTCTATTGTCGAAGCAGCGCGTGCGATGGCAGCTGCACCCCGCCGCCCTAAGCTTGGGGGTAGGCAGATGGTAGATATTGAACTTTTTTTTTCTATCAAACAATATCTATTATCCGTGATAAGTGAATAAACTTGGTGATAGATGAACGGGTACGTCGATATGGAAATGATTTGGGTGGACTGGTATGGAAATAAAATAATCCAATATCGTGTGCAGACTGTGTGCTCTACAACTAACAAACTCGTCAATCTTTTCTAAAGGGTCACCATACGAAGTCGGTATTATTTTCCAGCTACTAAAACATGTCTGAGGTAGGTATGTAGTCCACCGTTGCATCTTAATCACACAGCAAGTATTCAGAATAAAGTTGTCTTTCTATATAAACATGTTCATCTCGTTCATCCTCTTTGCTTAAAAATTTCAGTGAACGTACCTACAGTAAAGTTCTCACAGCATCCGCAAAAAAATTAAAAGAATCCTTTTTTGTACAAAATCAATAGAAATACTGCGCCTTGCATCGGTCAGCTCGACGCTCGCGCACCCTTGCCTGGGGCTCGTACTCATATCCCTTGCATAATTGCAAGGGATAGGTACGAGTACATTGCACGGTACTAACAGCGACCTTATCCAGAGCAGAAAGAATATTATAGTCAATGCTATATCTTTTTTTTTTATTTCTCCAGTTGTAAATGATTCAGTTTTAAATACATTTAATATAAACGTAGGTTACCTACGGGTTCGTAGGTAAGTACCTACTTACTCTCTGCTAGTTGCTAATAATAGATAGCTTAAAGTTTTCTCATTTTCCTGCAGAAACTGACTAGACAACAGTGAATCTGTGTACCTATATCCCCACTTATGTTCCAGAGAAAATTCGATACATCGCATTAGCATTCGCATTTTTCTTTTCGCATTGGTTCATAAGCCTTTCTGTACTAGTAGAATAGTAATTTTCTAATTCAAACGGCTTTAGAAAATTACTTTTCTGTTCTAGTCTTCTACGACCAATAATAACATTAGCATTCCTATAAATAAATAAATATGCTATGACAGCACCATAATATCTATATAATCTATGGACTGGTTGTACTCTATACTAGAAATGTATGGTAAAATAATAATTACTTAATAACCTTTCGGAAATAGACAAACGACTCCAACGCGTTTGAAACGAAGCCCAAGGCTTAATATGATTATGAGTGGAAGATATAAAAACCATAGTAATAATAAAATGACTTTCGTAATAATTTGTCCTACATATATTTTGACAAATGCTTGGAATACCTATCTATTATTTAGTCCACCACCTACTGAAATTGGTAGGTAGGTATCTAGTTAGTAAATAAAACCTGAAGAACACACTTACTTATTTCTAGGTAAAGTAAAGTAGGTAGTTATAGGTACCTACCTCCTATCATTTGGTATTCTATGATTGCTAGCTATTCCGCAAAGTACCGTCTAACTAATTGGTTAGTGCGCCCCTAGCGGTCATTTCATATGAATTGTTTGCACATAAATGCACCAAGATATCTACATTGAGAACTACTGATTCATAATTTATTTTAAAGAGGCAACAGGGCCTGCTAGGGAATTGAAAAATAGATATTTGAAGAAACTATTGCCGTCGTCTTACCTCAAGTCTGTTCCCGTAGAGTGCGATAGGGACAGCTGCAGCTCAGACCGATTTTTAACACAAAAAAATGGATGAGATCGACGTTTCGTATTCCCCTTTTTTCTCCACGAAATCTGAGCCAACTCAATTATTTTTTTCATTAAAATTTCAAGAAAGAGTATGTCTAGGTTCCTATCATTTTCTTTTATGTTAATAACTTTTCGAGTTTGTCTGGTAGTCTTCCAATCACGGCGGTAAAAATGGGGCATTTTTGTAATTTTTGGAGGGTTATATTTTCATTACCAATAAGTTGCTGAAAAAAAGAAATAACAGGGACGTGTCTTCAGCAGACCTTGATTTCATGAAAAATTAATGAAAAAAAATTATTGCTTTAGGGGCATTATTCAGGAAGAAAAAGAGGAATACTGAATACCTGTTCCCTCTTAACAAAAATTACTATATTTAGGTTCGTATAAATGGATATTTTCTGAGTAACTAAGTTGGTACATCTGCATATTGTCTTATGACAATTAATGGCCCAACCTCAAATGGGTCCATACTACCTGACAAATGACAATAGGTACAGGTAAGCCTACACGATGCTGGCGAAATGAACTGAGGCATCCTGCATGCGTACCATGACCACTGTAGAAACGAAATACAAGACGACAGATTGTAGAAAGAGGCGCTGAAATTAAAAAATATTGAGAAAGAAATATGTCTATTATGCGAAGAGTAGAGATAAAAGATCTCAGGCTATGCATGTTACAGTGGAACACTGGAGCCTTTTAATCATCAACCTATAACGTTCCCACTGCAGGGACACGGCCTCCTCTCTATGAGAGGGAGTGGGCTATAATCCACCACGCGTGCCCAGTGCGGATTGGTAGATGTCACATGTCTTCGAATTTTTGGTTCTAGGACATGCCGGTTTCCTCACGATGTTTTCCTTCACCGTTTTGAGAGCAGTGGTGATGAAATAAATTACACAAACTAATGCGCCTGTCTGGGTTCGAACCCACGACTTACTGTTCGTAAGTCGGGGCCGCCACCATTGGGCCACCGCTGCTCTCCTACTCTCTACTACTCCTAGGTTGTACCTATGTTGATTTTAAATATGATTCCCGGCTGTAATTAATATTTATTTAAAGAATTATAATCATAAATATATATATTTAACTCTCTAAGTTCATAATACCCTATTGAATGACAATTTCATGATATTTTAGGCCAATTTCTAACTTGGGGAGTTGTATTGCTGATTCTAATGATTATTATTATGTAAAGTTACGATCGCGAATTACATTTTAATCTAAATACAACTGATTTGTAAAAAAAATGAATTACGCGGGCTACCTCAGCGCATCCCTCTTTATCAATTATTTAAATTTTGTGTAAAAATATATATGTCTACAACAGGTTAAGCACTATTCATCTAGTTAGTACTCTAAAGGTAGGTAGAAACTCTAACCAAAACCCGAACCTCGTTGTTCTTTACACAACCGTCTGTAATTTTAGTAATGTTTCACATAAGTAGGTAATCCATCAGTACAGTCACACGTCCGTCTGGCTAATCGATACTAATTTAATTAGAGACAAATATTTGTAATAAGCGTTAGAGGTGTTGTACCAAAAAAAAAAAAACGTTTACATTCTGCTCTTTTGTCTGCTTGTCCAAAATTAGTTCGCTAGACTAGAAATTGTCCCAGAAGTTCCATTTTTAAGTAGGATAAGTTTATATTTAGTTTTCTGTAATTGCCTGGATTTGTGAATCACTGTCTATGATTGTACAATTCTACATGTTAAGTATTGATATGAGAAAAGAAAAACTACGCACTCTTGAACAGATTGATAGTCCTCGACACAATATTAATGTAGATACAAGTAGGCGTCGTAAATCAAAACAATATACTTTCTGTCTCCGTACTCTATTAGCCAACGTGAATACATTCCCACCACTGTAATGAAGAATGTGTACATTAGCTATTCATATTGTTTTATATATCTATAAAAAAAAACATTCATTCACTGACAGAACAAACCAAACCAACAGCCAGCCAGTGTTTTAACCAGAACAGCCGAAACCGTTAGAAGCATGAAATTTCGCGTTCCTAATACAACGAAAGTAGATTCTATGGATTTGCGATGTGAAATTTATGTGATGTGTTGGGGAAGTAAAGAGAATAATTTCAGTACAAAAAACTTTTCCCAATAGCGGCGAAACTCGAGAGAAATAGCTAAAAACCAAAAAAAACAGTGAATCTAACAAAGCTACGAGATTCTTTTTTACTCTCAAAGACGCAGACAACATAAAAGACGCCATAAATGTAACTAATATCATTATTGCTACTACAATTACTATCATGCTTAGTTTAAGAGTAATATTTTTTTAAATAAATAACCGGATAAAAAAACGATTTAAAAAAAAAACTCATACACTAGACATGTAAGCTTCATGGGGGGTACGGCATCTTGCATTTAAATGATTCAATCTAACAGCTTTTTAATAAAACTGTGGGGTCGAAAAAGTGTATTTCGAGATAGAAAATCGCATCGAGCGCACGGCTAGATAATAATAATCTTGACACACAATTCTAATGTCAATTCAGTGTCCAATATTTTTTAATGTGAGAATTAGGTGTCAAAAGGGTTACAAACCAAAACTACCAATAAAATCAGATGGCAATCATAAAACAGCCTGCTACGCTATAATGAATTTCCGTAGCGGTCTTGTAGCGCAATCGTAGTGTTAGTGTATATAATTATGCATAGTCTACGCCTTCGTTTATGATAAAAAAACACGAGGTAAAGAAGCATGCCATTAAAAAAAAAAATTAGTTGAGAAATGTTTCTACTAGGTAGAAGGCCTATGGCCTACTAAAAAAAGCCGCGCTTGCCATTTATAGGGTATCTCTAGTCTAAAATAAAATTTTAACCTACCTAATCGTTATCTAAAAAAATTCAATCTTATTTAATTTAATTTAATCTACATAATTTATTGTAATCAATTAAGCTTTTAATAATTTATTTTTCACTTTTATCTAAACTATGTAGTTATTAATTGGTTTAATTATTTTACTGTGTTATCTGCGCATAATGTAGTGCATGCTGTGCTTTTCTTTAAGTAATGAGGCGCTTAGACTTAAGTTTGCAACGTACAAAATGTAAAGTAATAGTGTACTCATTGTTGAAGAGCCTAATAATGAATAAATAAATAAATAAATTACTTAAATGATAAAACACTGAACTATACCTATTAATAGTCCAATGTATCGCATGCATGTATTTTCGTTTGTTTTGATATTTTTGTTCGTTTTTTATGGTGAATTTTGTTTGTCTTTATTTTATATAATCCTCACTGATGTTTGTATGTCATCAATGACAATAAATATAGCACAACATACACAATTTATTATATAAGATTGAACCTTAACCTTAACTTATGTTTTACAATTAAATCATTCTGATTCTGATTCGTAGCAAGGAAAATCATAACATTCTGTTTTCTAAAAGTTATTACCTCGAAGTTTTTTTAAAGTGAATTTAACAAGATCCTTAAAAAAAAACGCGCCGGTGACCGCAACGCCATCTAGCGTTTCATCTGCAGACTAACAAACCCTCACTCCGCTAGGCACACCAAGCGATTTACGTACTGTAACGATGATATAGAGAGAACTCAGATCTCTACAGTTTATGAGTACATAAATAGATGTCGCTTCTAGCTGCAAAAATTAAAATGAAATGCACTATGAAGTTGTTAACAAAAATATTAACGTAGTCTTATCAGCAAATATTTTGCTAGTTATGATATTAATAGGTTTATTTTTAGCACTGTATTCTGTTTTGTAAAACAAATGAAGGTCGCTTTTTATCTCGATGTCCTCCTACTAGGCTACTCGTTATGGTACGTTGAACTACGTAATGTACCTGATTGCTCAGTAGTCAGACTCGGCATCTATCATACCACTCATTCATAATAACATAAATAATGATGACGTTCCATGCCACGTCACAGTTTAAAATAAATATTGCGTAGAGTGAAAATGTGAGTCGTTTCTCGTAACTGCACGACAAATCATAAACAGGTACTAGGTAGGTATATGAAGGTACTAGGTTGACTATGCAAAGAAAAATATCACTTCTACTCTCTTGAGGGTTATTTTTAAATGACGTGATTGTGATTGCAGATAATAGTAATTTGAGTTCACACAGAAATAGATTAAGAACTTTCGTGGCTTATTTTTTTTTTTCTTTCTGATTGGCACTTTGTAACACAGAAACCATTTATCATCATCCCACATAGTTTTAACAAGATCGATATAAACGCTGCGACTACGCTACGTTTGTTCACCGACATAATACAGTGGTGGAAATTTTATGGATTATACTGTCTACACAACCGACGCGACGCGTAAACAGCGTTGATACATCTTGTACGCAGCGTTTAAGTAGCGCTAACGCGTCATGCGAGCAATTAAATACACAAATAAGAGAAGGGTTTAGAGAGTATCTACGAATGGCTACGCCTAGCCTACGCGACGTAGCCGCTATGGCTACAGAAGTCTACGCTGTGCCTACGCGACGTAGCAGTTGCGTCTATGAGAGTCTACGCAGCCCCTACGCGACGTAGCCGCTGGATAACGAGAGCCTACGCGCCGTAGTAGCTTCGTCTACGTGAGCCTACGCGGTGTAGCAGCTGCGTCTACGAGAGCCTACGCGGCGTAGCACCGGCTATGCGACGTAGACGCTGCGACTACGCGACGTAGGCATTCGTAGACACTCGGGCCTGCTCTTATTTGTGTGTTTGCTTGCATATCTCATTTAAATCGACGTTGACACCCAAATAAAAGTGTAATGTTCGATAATAGCTCCGAGTGTGAAAGTGAATTCTGATGGTGTTACATAGTTAACCTTTTTTAAAAAGATAGTATCAGGCGGGTGTAAGGCAGATGAACTTTCTATTCCCGTCAATGTTTTCCGCGGTTTAGAAGATTAACACTTAGCTAATAAAACAACAATCGATACATTTACACTTCAGAGTACCGACACAACAAAATTACGCGCCATTGCATGTCACAACTACAATAGTATGATTCACAGTATTGTAGTAAGTCAGTCAGTCAGCCACAGCAGCCACATCAAGGTCGCACCTCACTCATTGTGCACTAATAAAATAATATAATACCACCGTCCAGTGACGTCATAAAGCCGTTAGCTCGTGTAGGTGACCTGGGACTGTGAGTTTGATTAGTTTTAAATAGTTGATGACATCAGTTTATTGGTCGTAAACCAAGTCGAGAGATGTCACGATGTCTCTACTAAGAATTTCTAAATTAGTATGCAATAAAAACTAATGCAGAGATGAATATTAATTGCAGATTTTAGTGTATATTGTTTTGTGTGTGGGTTGCTTATCTGTTCTTGAAAATATTAATAAAGACAATAATGTTGTACTCTCTACAAAACTAGGATTGTAATGCCTGCATTAGGTAGTTTTCCTTCATTATCCGATTCATTCGCATCTGTCTAGTAATTTAAGAGCTGCTTTCTAATTACGCAACATATTTTCGTAAACGATAAAGACAAATCTGTTTCATTTTGACAGTTCAACAACATTCATTGCGTTATTTACGTTGTTCTGCAGTTTTTTTTCGAACTTACGGAGCAATGCATTAGCAATCTGTTTCAAAACGATTCAGATTCGGATTGATTTTGCATTACGTAATTAGGGTACTGTTCATAATGGTTGCTTGTTATGTTGCAAGGACAACTAAATCCATTGATTCTTATCCTTTTTTAGGGTTCCATACCTCAAAAATGCGTGGAGGTATCAAGTTGAAATTAATATCAAATACGTAGATCTATGGTCTCTAGGAGCTTTAAAAATATCAGGCTTCTAATTCAACGCAATAAAAAAATACGGCCATTTATGTGACATATTTTGATACTCGCATTTAAATCAAAACCTACAGGGTACTTACTTCCTGTTGACCTAAAATCATGAAATTTGGCAGGAAGCAAGGTCTCACAGCACACGTAGAGGAAATAGTACGAATATAGTTAATTTGTTTTATTTTTTGTAATTGCGTACTTATATTTGCAGTTGGAGAATTGACCGTGACGTACATATATCGATGTATGGGAGGACATGTTTTTCAACTACAATGTTAAGTTTGTTTTTAGGGTAAATTCGTCCCAATCCCAACTACGGAACGCGCGTACATTGTGCGTAATCCGAGACGCATTTGGCTGGTTTTTTTTTATCACACCACTGACAAAATACAAGTAGGTATATAATTTTCATGTAACCAGTCTACTGCTGAGAATGAGATATTGGGTTCAATTCCCAGGTCTGACAAAGTGTTATTGGGTTTTGCTATCAGGAATTTCTCAGTAGCAGCCCAGAGTCTTTGATTTGTTCCGGGTTGATGGCAATAGGTTCGCCCTCTATTGCATGGGACTTAAAAATAATTGGCGAAAAGTGGATGTAGGTACTGGGGGCCAATTCTCGATTTTAGAGATGGAGTTGAACTCGACAAAAATTTCTAATGACGTCATTTTTTCGAGAAATTTTAAAAGTTGCTATTCTAGGGATGTCGAATTCGACATTTGTCGAAGGCTAACGTTAGAGTTCATGTCGAGTGCTTCTGAGCAGTAGAGATGTCATGTCGATTGTAGAGATACGTCATTTCTGAGTGAATTCGTTGAGTTTTGGATTGTACACTGTGTTTTCTTTTCTTTCATTTTTAAATAAAATACGGCTTGGCATCTCATACCTACTGGAAATTCGATTTATACTCTTTGATTTGTGCATTGTGTTTTCTTGAAACGACGACCTTCGCGCAAAAAACAGACTCTGTAATTTGTGTACCCACGACTGGACTTAAAACCACTGAAAGATGGACGAGTTTATTAGCATTTTTATCTCGGAGTTGTTGGAAAGTGGCGAGCAACTGGCCAATACACGGCGACAACAGCGCACTTATCCCACCGTCGCTATTTACGACTTGAGCGAAACACAAGTCATTAAAAACTTCAGATTAGATAAAGATTTAATAAGGGTTCTAATAGATCTATTGGCTCCTGTAATTCAGGATACCACGAAAATAGACCTGAAAACGAAGGTAAATAATCGTCTGCTTCATAATTTTATTAGTCATGTATAACTGTTCACTAAACTAACCATACCCACCAAAAATTGTGAAATGTAAAACAGCACCCAATAATGATGTAACACAGAGTACATGTAAACATAACAAAAGTTTTGAAGGAACCGCATAAAGGCGCAAATTCTGACACTGACAGACAGTCAACTGTCAATTTGTCAAACTGATTACACTAAACGTTTCGTTTTATACTTAAATAATTAGGTTTAGTCAGCGTTTTAAAACAAAATCATTCATTAACTCATAGCTACCTAAAACGAAACGTGCGATTCTTCATAATGGTAACATTATCTTCACTCGACTCGACATTTTCGTGACATTTATTTCTATTTTGACTGAGAATACGGAATTCTGCTCAATTCGACATTTATTGGTAGAGATAGAGATATTTTTAATAGACATAGAGATAGACTTACGATCTCAAACTCGAGATAAATGGCGAAAATCGAGAATTGGCCCCCTGCTGGTAAACCTTTGCCTAACCCTTCAGGTATTACAGGCAAAATGTCTAATAGCTGTGATCACCGCTCCGTCTACTAAGTGTTGGGATAATAGTGGTCATTAGGATAATTGCTCGTTTATTACAGCAGTCATTAAGAGATTTTAGGAGGCCAAGTATTGAGCAAAGAAACGATGAGTCTAAAAATAAATTCCACATAACAATGTTGCAAATAAAAAGTTTTATTTATAACCGGCTGTAGCCTAAACTCAAAATATATGAATGGTAATTCAGAATAAATACATAATGTAGGTCTATAATATCGAAGAACTTCATATCTAAGCAGTTTGAAAACAAAATTTTTAACGACAAAATTTACAACAAAATAACAACAATTATTTCTCTAGTTGCCCCTTCGTAAATTTAAGTAGTTTTCTTACGGAGAAGAAGAGAAGTATGGCAAGAAACTCCACAAATAAGAAGAAGAAGAATAAACGATAAAAAGGAAAATAGTCTATCAAAAATAAAAGCTTGAGGATATCTTGAGTTCAAGGTGAAGATTAATTTATTTTATATAATTAATTAGCATTTTAATAACGTTGTTTGTACGATGTTTACAACCGGCTTATGAATCTCAAACTTTGAAAAGAGAATAATAAAAACAAATCTGTAGGTAAATCCTATCATATTTAATAAAAAAAAGGAGAGGAGGAACTCGTGGCTAAGTAATAACTGCCGCACGGATCAAGCTACGCTTGCCGGGTTTGGTCTGTGGATGGGTGACCATCTTAACATACCGAGACTCCCCCGTGCTTCGGAAAGCACGTTAAGCCGTTGGCTGTCATTCGTGGATCTTTGACAGTCGTTACGGGTCGTCAGAAGCCCGAAAGACTGACAACCAGTCTTACCAAGGGGTATCGTATTATTACCCAGTTACTGGGTTGTGGAGGTCAGATAGGCAGTCGCTCCATGTAAAATACTAGTATTCAGCTGCATCCGGTTAGACTGGAAGCTGACCCCAATATAGTTGGGAAAACTAGGCAGATTAAAAAAAGAAAAAACTATTATTTTAAGCTAACTATACCTATCCTCTGGGCTACATTTTAGCACCGTTTCGTCCTAGAAGTTTCCATAACTACCCTAATTAAAAACCTGTATACCTACCCACTGAGGTATTGATGTGACCCGTATGTTTACGTCATACTGCTGAAACCTTGCCCTTTCCATGTTGTGTTCAAATAGTAATGGTTATCGCCTCGTATTAATCTAGGTGAGCCACAAATTATGGCCGATAAGAAAGACCATTGGAGCCTTTTTCATCATTAGTATGAGCTATGATAAAACCATGACGTCGACTACTTATTAAGAGTCATGAGATGACTGCTCATGACGTATTTTTGTTGATGATACAAGCACAAGTCTTAATAAAGTCACTTACACCAATCGATATACACAATTAGTGTATCCCCACTCTGTCAAATTATTTTTGTGTTTACAGGGATAGAGCATTATTTAATTTCGTTGGTCTACTATTCAATGCTTAAATATCACAGTGGTGCCGATTCTCTTGTCACAAATGCGTCTAAACTAGACTAAAAATCACCAAAATTTAGTTTACTCCTGTCAAACGATGATTTCCCATTCTGAAATAGACTAAAGTGGCACAACTTAACTATATTTTAGTTTGACAGCACTAAGATTGTACTGAGATTTTAATTTAGTGAAAATGACAATTTTGCTATTCTGAATTTGACGTTTTTCACCTAAAATTTTAATTTTCTAACTAATTCTGACCATTTTTAATCGCCACCGAAAATGGTGTGGAATATTATTAGTTGTCATGAACTAAAATTCACACGAACATCTCGACTTCGGGTGCAAAAACAGTACTGTACTGGATTTTTTTCTTTTCTTTTGCTTAGATCTCGAAAATGGTGTGTCCTATCGCAAAAATAATGAAAATTTCGACCCCCTTTATAAAACCCTTATACCCCTTATACTCAACACGTAGGTAATATTTTTTTTCATTTTCCATACAAAAAGTGAAAAATTCCTTATAAAACACGTCGAGGCTGCCCCCACTGCGCGCCTCCGGCTCTAAAAAGTATGTACCACGTGGAGTCGCAATTGTCAAATTCGATTTAGTTGTGTCAAAATATTTTTTTTTAATTTAGAGACTTTTTACTACAGAATAGCGTTAAGATTCTCATAGCCAAAAGTAAGGAATTTTAGTGATAGTTTAGTTAGTTTAGTCCGGTGTACAAGAGAATCGGCACCAATACCGCCTTTCTGGACTTGTGATATCTGTTCACATTCCAGTCGAATTCTAACTATCAGAACCACGATCAAAACCTTCAAATTTTAATATCCATCTGATGCGTGTGTGCATTTGAGGTAGGTACCTACGCATAAATAAAATGCATACCTAACTGTATAACTCTATGCATACTAATAAATCTAAAAGCTGGTAAGTACCTACAAACGTTAGGTCATGTTCTAGACTATTCTAGCTTCAATTTACTGACTGACTCTTTGACAATTCAAAAGTGCCTGTAAATGGTTTAATTGAAATAAATGCTTTCAGTTTGAATTCCACTTTGTCTAACATTGCCTACCGCTTCGAACAGAATAAAATAAAATATCAGACGATAAATCAGCAACAACCAAAATAGCAAATAAAAAGTACAATTAGGCACGCAAATAACCGTAAGTATCATCGGGTCAACTAACATAACAAGTAGCATAATGTTCGTAGATGATTCATAAAATAATCAGACAGTTTAAATGTCATTTGTATGATACATGACTGATTAGAGAACTGAGTCTATGGTCTTCGTTTGAATCTTCTCTAATAAGCAGCTGTTTTACTACTGGTTCTGGAAAATGTCTAGGTACGTGGAATCCGAGTAAAATGTGAGTAGGTATGCGAGTAAATGCGAAATCTACACGAGTTGACAAAAACGTTAGCGGAATTCGGTGTAAGTAGTTTTATTTTAAATTGTAGGTATTTCAAGATGCATCAGTCTCGGCACCACTGCGCAGCCATTTTGCGGCTAACCTTGACCACCAAAGCAAGAGCCTGCAAAGGTCGTCTATTGTTTTATTTATGCAATATCTTGTCATTATAATTATGTATTATAAAAACAGAGATATTCTTTATAGATTATTCTGCTTACCCCAGCTGTTTACTGAATCGTAAGTTCGTAAAAATGATTCCATTTTGCGAACGTGAACACACCGAACCGAAACAGTCAAAGCGTAACAACTTTGCTCCATATTTAAAACGTAAGAAGTACAGTGAATATAGTATAGTAAAAATTGTACTTAAAACTTTAATGAGAGAACTTTATTTCAAAAGTAAAGTATGACATCATCTAGAGTTACGTCGCGTCGCGTCGTCGGTGCGCGGCGTCGAGGCCACAAGACGTGTGGTCGCAACAACTTCGCTCCGCAGGCCTCAGTTTGAAATAGCGCTCGCGGCTGACACCACGTACGTTACAAATTCAGTGAGAAAATAATCAAGTACCATAAATCATGGCGAATATAATGGGTGAGTAAACTATCATTACCTACCTAATCATTAATTCTAATTTACCGGAGAATTTTGCGTCTAATTTCCGTACTTTTTTCGAATCCTTGATACCGGCTGTCGACTGAAGCCTTAACTTCTCAAACATCTTACTGTAGGTGGTCTACATTTCAAAGGATATTTCTAGTTTCACATAATTAATAATCTAGTGTTGTTTTTTGAGAAGCCGGTGCCGCAAATACCGGACCGGCGTTTTCTTGGCACAAGGCCAACAACGGGCGTGGTGATACGGAATAGAAAATTGGTTGGAAACAATCAATACAACAAACATTCTAGCCGGCTTACACAAAAATACCTAATCATTTATTTATGACAAGAACCATGCGGCTACAATATGTGGTAATGTAGTTATATTTAATTACAGATGTAGGTAGGTATTTTACAACAAGAATGTCGGGCTTAGTAATCTCCCACAATTAATTGTTTTTTTATTATTATTTATGTTTGCTAGGTCACATTGTTTGATAGTACTTAGGTACTTAGTAAACGCTGTAGTGTATGAGATCATCCTCAATTCCGTCACCATCGAAGGTTACCTTACTGGTTCTAGGTGCGAGCTGTGAGCCTGTTTATGTATTTGTTTTCCTACATACAAATATGTAGGTAATTAATGATTAAAATATATGGAGAATATGCTAAATAAAACCCAAATGAGTCATTTTTGTCAGATGAACGATGCGTATGTAGGTAGACCAAGGCAATGTAGGTAGGTAATACATTTATTTGTTCATGAAGCACTCATAGTGTCTTAGGTCAGAATGTTAGATTGGTCTAATTGACCTAATAGATCTCTGCATACCGCGAAAATGTCTATGCATAATGCCGAACTGACGACTGGCGACTCGACTGGTAACGTTCAAACATTGTTTCAAAACACGAAGTGTAAACATTATGTCAGTCACAACAACTTATCACCTTTGCGCTAATCTAAGTAAACGAACAATTTTAAACGTTATACAAAGAAACAGCTAGCTAGGTACCTGCAACAGTTCAATCGTCACGGTGTATTGCTCGTTAATTAGATACTAATTACCATCCAAAGTTGTGTCTATTATAGAAACTCTAAACACTACCTACATACCGAGTACCTACCTAACTACTTACTAACAGATAACTGTCCAGCTATTAACACCTACCGACATAGTTACCCATTAAGAGGAAAGCTTATAGATTATGAGTTCCTCCAGGCATTTGTTTCGCACTCGCTTGTAAAACACGCGAATTGGAATAACTTGCAAATTGTCAGGGTGTGGCCAAATACCGGCTCCAGCCATAAAGTAACACAGATAAAACGTTGGATAGAATAAATTACATTTTATTGAAGCAACTATCTAATAATAGGTTTGTACTTAACGCTGTAATAGTACTTCTGAGCATGAATAACAAACTCAACTAGCAGAGATTGCGATCTAACCGAATCCCCAACAAAACAGTGCCGAAAACAAAAACAAAAAGTTACCATTAGTAGTTAATTGAATTGTTATAAAAGCTCACAGTACAAACATTCTGCTCTCCGAGCTGACTCAATTCGCAGATAAACTCAGCTACAGATAGGTAGAGGTTGAAACAGAATTGATTTGATAGGATGACATCATCGTGGACTACTTTCATAATAAGTGACGCGACAGAGTCCCACAGCGCAGCGCAGGCGCCATCGTCGTGTTTCTACCGTACGGCTAAAAACAAACTCTATATAGACAGCAATGGAAAGCTACCACTAAGGGTATGACATAATCAAGTTATGAATTCGTGGGTGCCGACACTGCTGACTGCCGGGACACCTAGCCCGCATACTCGCATACCAATACATACACATATTGGAATTCAAGGATCTAGTGAGACTTAACAGAAACTAGATTTGTAGCTAATATACTTTAGTAAGATTTTATATATTAGTACGAGTGCCCGTAGTACCTTAAGATTTTTAGACCAGGCAGTAACACAGTTATTTCTGTAACTCAAACAAAATTTTAAAATTAAATTAACATTTTTAGGTTGCAAAGGTGTTATTAAAATGTATGCAGAACAGCACATTTTCGTAAACGATTTATTTCATTTTGACAGTTCAACAACATTCATTGCGGTATTTACGTTGTTGCAGATATTTTTTTTCGAACTTTTAGCAATTTCTTTCAAAACGATTCAAATTCCGTTTGATCGTGTATTACGTAAATTAAGGTACAGGGTTTTTATTTAAGCGGTTTGCACTTTTATTGGGTAATATTTATTTAAGTAATTGTTGTTTACAGATTTATCTACCGAGGACAAACTCGAATACCACTTCTTCCCGGTATCGAGCGGCTCCGTGCAATTTAAAGTCAGGACTCCCAATGACGCACACATTGCCCTTACAATGGGACCCCAAGAGAGCGATCCTATGATTGAGGTGGGTACCTAATCGACAATATAACATTTGACGAAGTAATGTAGTAGTAGTAATCAGTACTACCCGCAAGAGTTAACTTGAGACCCGTACCCTAATTACGTAATGCAAAATCAATCCGAATCTGAATCGTTTTGAAACAGATTGCTAATCCATTGCTCCGTAAGTTCGAAAAAAAAAACTGCAGAGCAACGTAAATAACGCAATGAATGTTGTTGAACTGTCAAAATGAAACAGATTTGTCTTTATCGTTTACGAAAATATGTTGCGTAATTAGAAAGCTGAGCGGAATGCGCGCTCCCCTCCCGACCCCCGCCTTCTTCTTCTTTCGCCATCGACGCGGCGTGAGCGGTAAGAAGTCGGGAGTCGGGAGGGGAGCGCGCATTCCGCTCAGGTCTCAAGTTAACTCTTGCGGGTTATAAGTACCTAATCGTTACCTAATTAATTGCCAGGTCTTCCTTGGAGGCTGGGGCAACACAAAGAGTGTAATCAGGAGGAACAGATCCAAGCCCGAAAAAGTTGAAATCGAGACCCCTAACATTTTGAACGGTGGTGAATTCCGTGGATTCTGGGTTCGTTGGGACAGCGGCATCATCTCTGCGGGACGTGAGGGCGAAGCTATTCCCTTCCTCTCTTGGGCAGATCCCGAGCCTTTCCCAATTGCCTTCGTCGGAGTGTGCACCGGATGGGGCGCGACCGGCACTTGGAAGATTGAAGGTAAATTCTCTTAAATCATTGCTTAAAATTGACATCACATAAAATGTACCCAACAATTTAAAATGGTGCCCTTTATCGGTACAGATGGGGCTGAATTCGATACTCCGGACCAGTTAGCGTATAAATTCGGACCCGTCCTAGCGGGTTCTCTGAAATTTGAATATCGCGGTCCCCACAACTGCCATGTAGCCCTGACGCCAGCCCCCGCTGAAGTGGACCCTATGTACGAAATTTTGCTCGGTGGTTGGGAAAACACCAAGTCGGTTATTAGACACTGCAGGCAAAAGCCGGATAAGGTACGATAGAATGTCGTAATCGTCGTTGTGTTATTTGTTGGAACTTTCGTTAAAAAATCACTGTTGACCCTTAGGTTGAGGTACCGACTCCAGGGATTATGAATCCTAACGAGTTCAGGCAATTTTTGATCGAATGGAGGAGCGGCAGAGTGATGGTCCGCGACGGCGAGTCGGGCATGGTTATCATGGAGTGGTCGGACCCCGCGCCATTCGGTGTAACGCACTTCGGTGTGCGGACTGGTTGGGGAGCTCGCGGACAGTGGCGTATCACTCACTTCAACAATTCCGGCGCACAGCCTCGTTGAGTTATCTTTTACTAGAGAATGCTTGGATGTTAATTGCTAACTTCTAATCCGCATTAAATGCGTATTATTTCTAAATTTTTTAGTCGATAGATCAACTAATTTTTTTATTGTTGTCAACACCACCGTTAGGTACACTAACAATAAATGTTGTGTCATAAAGTAAATTGCGTATGTTTGTGGAATCCGGAAGACATAATTATGGTAACTTTGTAACTTATGAAGTCTGCCTCTGGATGTTTCCAATTGGTGTTTGGTACGTTGGGTACATTTTGTGGCTAAGCTTTTCTATTTTTTTTTTCTTTTTACACTCCTTTTCTTTCTGTATATCTATACATTGATTATATTTTCGATACATATTCGTTTAGGTATGTGATTACATAAACATTATCCACCCACTGTTTTGCCAGCCTTCACTTCGACAGTGGGTAGAAGTTTGATATGTTTGTTAATACTGCAGATACCTAAACATATCGAATATAGACAAGCAACGTTTTTTTATTAAAATACAACATTGCTAACGCAACCTGCATGTCATGTTCACCGAGTTTGCAATGCACTGACTTAGCAATATTTAGGCTAACTCAGTGCTTTCATGCATAGATAACTGATAATGACTCTATTAACCTACATAATAATTAACATAGTTTTACTTATAAATCTGGTGATAGTGGCACTAAAGTTACCGATGTGAACATCCGTCTTGGTGTAAGTAAGGTAATAAAATATAATTGTACCATTGAAGTGATTGTAAAATTGTTCACAGGGTACCTTTTTATTTAATTGCATCTAATTGCGTGATAATTGCCTGCTGCCTGCTGCTCGATAAATTATCAGAACGCCAAAACATGTATAATATTTATTTTTATGCACATTCTGCTTAACCATCCATGTGTTTTGCAAATGTTAGTTTTTATCATAATTTAATGTATAATTTTGTAGTTGCTCCTTCGGCGCCCGTGGCTGCACCCCTGTACGCCGCGCCGCCTGGCTACCCTGGTGTCATGCCCGCATTCAATGCGCCTCCGCATGTGATGGCTGGTCCTGGCAACTGGGTAGACGCCACTGCTGGACAGATCCCTCCCGGTGCCGTCGTCGGTGGACAGGACTGCAACGGCGAGCCCCTATACGTAGCCAGGGCACAGCATGAGGGCGCTGTGATTCCCGGAAAACTTTGCGCTTCGCACGGATGCGCCTTCATACCGTGGGGCGGTCAGGAGCACGGCAAACCTGAATACCAGGTAGGTTACATGAATATTACTTTCAAAGTTCACTTAACTTTATCTTCAACTCTAAACAACTATGTTTAAAAGTATGTATGCAGTATGGAAGCAACTCTTGCAATTGAATTTGCAATTTGAGGCATTACGTAATATTAAGCTTCTCGAACCGACGATAGTAATTTGATGCACAAATTTTAATCTTATTATTTCCCTACTCCTAGGTGCTGGTCGGTGGGCCCAACAACTGGGTGCGCACAAATGGCTCGAACGTGCCCCCTGGAGCGTTCCCCGGCGGTCAGTCCGAGGACGGTGAGCCCCTGTTCGTGGGCCGCGTCAATCACGAGGGCAGCCTGACCACCGGCAAGGTCCAGCAGTCGCATGGCGTCTGCTACATTTCCTTCGCTGGCCAGGAGCTCGGCTTCCCCGACTACGAAGTCCTCATGCCCTAAATAAAAATCGCAAATTGTTAATGAATCTCAGGATTTGTGCGTACATACTTGTAACTTAGGAAAACTGCTTCCACAATTAAATAAGCAATTATATGGTGCATTTAAGTACCTAGATACATAGTCTTGTCACGCTGTGCCTGTTCGTACGTATGTTAATTGTTTAATGCACTGCATAATATTAGTTTGTCTGGTGTTGAATGTTATGTACCACATAAGTAACGACATCAATATATAATATTTTTGTTAAATTATTATTAAATGTTTACCTATTTATTTAACGTGTTTTCTTATTCCAACTCTAAATTAAGTGACGGTGGTTTTGATCGCCACAATCAAGGCCGTCTTAAACTATGCTGGGGCCCTTGGGCACACAAGAATTTGGGGCCCTTTTGGAAAGTAAAGAAAGCGAATTATACTATAATTTTTCTATTATGATCTTTTATTATTATATATAATATAATTTATGTCATTAAGATATTGATATGCTGCTGGTTTTTTGGTTACGAATATGATAGTGGTTTCTTTCGGGATTTCTGTTGAGCAAAATCTTCTATTCAAAGTCAATTTTTTGAAGGATGTGACTTTCTATGCACTTGACAAATTACTTAGTCGTTCTTGTAACATTGTTATTCGCAATTATTTTTTTATTCTCTTAGCTGCAAAAATGAACGCTCTCCACTACAATTGGTAAGCATTAGGCAAAGGAATATTCTTGTAGCAACTTCAAAAGTTCGTTTGGAAAAGTTTCTTCTATTTTATCTGACTATAATAGGTTGTGTAAGGTTGAGATCCGCTGATTGCATTGCATTGTTTTTTAAATGTTGGCTTAAATGAAAACATTATGTTTAGAACTCATATGCATTAATGTCTTCATGATGAAACTGCAAATTCTTTGCATTTTTTGGTCAACTCGCCAGATTCGATTGTTGTTAACTGACAAAGAAAACTAAATCGATTATCAATTTCTTGGTATGCTGCCGATCGTTTTTTTAAATGTGTAAATTATGGGAATGAAAGTATACGAAACTTTTCCTTGCCTCTCAACTGTGCAGTCTCTGATGATCCTTCAAAAAAATTAATGCGTTTGCTACGAATTCTTTTTCTTTCAAATTTATCTTTGTAGTTCAGCATCTGGATTTTTTTCTTTAGCAGCCGTTTCGTACTGATCAAAATTATTGCGTGCGTTATTGACATAACCGATCAAAGATTCGTAAAGTTTTGTTACAACGTCCATGGTCATAGTGCTATTCTGTAAAAAGACTTGTTTTATTCATAACTCCCAAAAGATCATTCCGTATTTTCGTTAAAGGAGCAGTCTCAATTTTTTTCTTTGGGCTTCGTTTCTAGTAGGTATCTCCTGGTTGATTGATGTCAAGAAAGTTTAAAATGGTATCTGCTATACAAGGTGGAAGGGACATCGACGCGAAAACTGATACCATGGATTCAGTACATGATTCTGAACCCACATCAGTCGAAATTATTCGTCGGATATTTAAAAAAAAAAACAGCTGTTTCATAGAAAAGTTACCTACGCGGTCAAAATGTATGGAACAGCTGTTTTTTTTTGGGATACTCGGGAGGCCCTGTGATCAAATTCCATGGAAACCAGCAATTTTCAATGAATAATTTGTGATATTTTCAGTTACATTGGATGCGGCAATTTCTTCTCGTTATTCTTGATTATAAAATACTCAACTAACTCCAAAATTGAAATTAATAATTATTTATTAAGTACTGAATCGTTCACCATCCAAATACCTGAGTGAAAAATCGCTGATTTTTTTTTTTAATATCTTTTGATATAATAACACGCATATTGTAATGGATTCAGTATCTATATTATGTTTTTCTTCTTGCTTTAAACTATCTAACAATTTAGTAAAACAATATTAATTGATTTTATTTTGTCTTACTTTTACCTTTTTTTTACTTAAATTAAGCCAAAACCAAGCCAAGTTTAGACTTGAATATGACTTTTTGTTCTTTATATTGATCCTAACTAAGCCAAGTAATTCAAAATCAAGTCAAATGTTGTGGAAATTGTATCCTTCTAAAAGAAAAAAGGCAGTTTGACTTGATTTTGTCTTAATTTAGTTAAATATAATCGATATAATTTTGACTTAAATTTTAAGACAAAAGTACCTATGTTTTATTTTCGACCGGGATGCTCACTGTTACTGTGCCTGACAAAAATGTCTAGAATAAATGTGAGAGAAATTGTCGGTCCTTCGGGGCCCCCTGAGAATGGGGGCCCTGGGCACGGGCCCCGTGTGCCCTTATGGTAAAGACGGTACTGATCCACAATGTCGCAATCAAAATAGTGGACGAAGCAAAGTTAGGCACAAATATGTAGACCTGTACCCTAATTACGTAATGCAAAATCAATCCGAATCTGAATCGTTTTGAAACAGATTGCTAATCCATTGCTCCGTAAGTTCGAAAAAAAAACTGCAGAGCAACGTAAATAACGCAATGAATGTTGTTGAACTGTCAAAATGAAACAGATTTTTCTTTATCGTTTACGAAAATATGTTGCGTAATTAGAAAGCTGTAGAACTTTGTTTAAGAAGAGGCTATGCTTTGCCGGCAGCCTGCGAAACCCTTCTTATCATGAGCGTACCCAGTTTTTGGCACAGGGGCGGCGGAGGGGATCCGTTTCCTAAGCCGGGTCCCCCATACATGTTTTTACATAGTTTTATATGGTTATAGAATGAATATATTTCGTCGCCTAGTTGGCTCCTTCAAAACCGTTGGCGCGGTTTTTTCTAAAATGAATACATTATATAGTGTAATTGTAAAGTAAGTCTCTAACATAACAGTAGGTAGGCATACAAAATCTAATTATTTACAAGAATTCTGAATCAATCTTTAACAAAAGAAAAACTATTAGCCAAGGTAGTATAAACCAAGATGTTTTTCACCATTACAGTCTCACCAGTAGTGTTGGAATCAGTATCCCGAAAAAAGTTTCATGAAAGACTTCACTGGCTTCCTATGATTGATGGCAAATTGCCTCCAGATGCAATGATTGGTGGGTTTGAAAATGAACATATTTACATAGCGAGAGCTTACCATAACAATTCCCTGTGTCCAGGGAAATATGTGAAATCTGCTGGTAAGGCATTCGTCCCTTGGGGAGGCAGAGAACATTGTAAAGAAGAGTTCGAGGTAAAAGTATTGCATTTTATTTTTCCTTAAATGGTATTTATAACGAAACTGTTTTTTTAAGACCTTTTTTGTTTTTCTCAAAACATATATTATGAGAGCCCGAGTGCCCGACTCAAAATAAAAACCACTCCGACGGTTAACGGGCCGGCGGAGCATGCGTAGTTCATACAAACGTAATACCAAAATAATTTGTAAATCAAACATATTCTTAAGGTAGTGTGTATTTATTCCGATTGGATTACAGAATATCTATGCTTCCAAATATATATTTTTAATGGACACTGATTTAAATTCGAGTTATGAGAAAAATAATTTTTCTATAGAAATTTTAAATTCCTCATATCTCGTCTTTATATCAGTGTCCATTCAAAATATATATTTGGAAGCCTAGATATTCTGTAATCCAATCGGAATAAATACACACTACCTTAAGAATATGTTGGATTTACAAATTATTTTGGTATTACGTTTGTATGAACAACGCATCCTCCGCAGGCCCCTTAAGATAAGATTATTTGTGACACCAATAATGAATGTCTTAATTTATTTTCAGATATTATGTGGATTTAATGCTAAATGGGTTAAAACAAAATCTAACTATATACCTCAAAACGCATTCATCGGTGGTCGTACAGGTGGAGCTGAAGTGAATAACGAACCTTTGTATATAGGGAGAGCTATGTATGACGGCAGACTTATATGTGGAAAAGCCTATTCTCGTTACAATTTGTGCTATTTGCCCTATAAAGGCAGAGAGATAGAAATACCTTCGTATGAAATATTAGTTATACCAGACGACGAAATACAACAAGCTTTACCTTTTTACCTATTACTAAGCCTGCGCTGTCCATCTGTCTGTCTGCCAGCGAGCTATATCTCATGAACCGTAATAAGTATTTCTATTGTCGCTTTAACCAAATAATAAAGTTAAAAATTAAACAAAACTATTGATTTTGAAAAAAAAATATAACTCTGGCATGGGGGGCGATTCCCCCCGTTCGTCCCACCGCTGTCGTCCCACTGGTGGGAAGAACGGGAATTTAATAAATAATATTAAATTTATTCCCGTTTGTCCCACTGATTTTGTTAATGGGACGAACGGGAATTTAAAAAATAATTTTAGATTTATAAAAAATAAATAAAAAATATACTAACAAAATCAGTGGGACGAACGGGAATCATTTAGTGATTTTATTTTTAATTCCCGTTGGTCCCACTCATTTATTTGAGACTGTTCCATGGTAAAAAAAACACTTATTTATCCTAACTAATCTATTATTTCTTATATTAAAGAAAACCGTGACTGACTGAGATCTATCAACGCTCAGTCTACTGGGACTAGGAACGTGAAATTTTGCACACGGCTACCTTTTATAATGTAGAGGAGCACTAAGTAAGGGTTTTTGGAAATTTGACCTTTATGGGGGTGAAAAAGGGTATTTTGTTTGTATGAAAAGACATGAAACTTGGCACAAAAAGCCGCGGGCAGTATCTAGTTATAAAATATATGTGTGTCAAATTTAATCCAAATCCTATTAGTGGGATAATACTAATGATTGAAATACTATCGTCAATTCATGAAAGCCTAGTACATTTTGTTAAGTAACTACTCAGAAATTGTGCACAACGTCTCGTGAAAAGAATACCGTTTTTATGCATGCAATGAACTACCGAGATAAGAAGTATCCTATGTCAACCCAGCAGCCTAATTGCGCAACACATTTTATTTTTGATATCAATTCCGAATCGAAACCAAGTCCAATTTAAATCGCATGCCATAATTGGAATTACGATAAACATTTTTTACCAATCGACCGAAATTGAATAGGGTTGTTCTTATAAAACGGCTATACGTCTTTAATTTATATGTTTTGTTCCACCGTATAGGCATGATTAATTTCCAAATTATTGTGCTTTAATTTAATTTTATTTTAATTATAACTGATGCTCTACTAGTGCTTATAGATGAAAATGTACAATGATTGCCGAAAAATTTAAAACCGTTTTTTAAAACACTTTCTATCAAAAACTACCATAATTGAAATGCGTAACAAAACGTTTCCTTTCCCCGGTTTTTTTATCTGTGGCGAATGACAAAATCGTAGAAAACCAGTGTTGTCAACTTAGTGGGATTTCCACTAAACCTGGGGGTTTGGACACCCCTACTGGCGAAGAAGTTGCTTGAAATTGCGGGTTGCTTTTAGTGGCTGGTGGTTTTGTCTAGTGGTTAGTTTAATTCAATTTGTAGAAAACAATACAATCAATTACTAAAACTGACTCGAGAAAATATTAAAATAACAAGATAATGGCATGTTTTATTGTTTGTCTAAAACCTGTGTCAGTGATTTTACGATGTATTTCTTTCAAATGCCGAAACCACTGCAGATTCGAACGCTGTTTTGGCAAAACTGTTCACCATGATGAATATGTTGAAACCAATCAGAGGCTCCGCCCGAGTAGTGATCGCAAAACGACGTCATTTCTAAAAAATATTTCACGGGAAAATACTACCGGGGTAAAAAAAATCTGCCGTTATGCCTAAGTTATGTATAGATCTAACAAACATTCAAACATCTTCACTAACTTTTTCATTAATTATTGTAGATTAAGTTGGATGATGTTTAAAAAAATACTTTGACCTTTTGTTTTATTTTCATTCTCAAATTTTCAAATGGACCTCCAAAACAGCGACCGAATGTCAGTACTTAACAGAAAAATAAAATTAAAAAAATTGTGACTAAACTATACTCTATTTGAAATAAGATTATACATTTAAATAAACCGTTTCGTGTTCGGTTGAACATTAAAAGCAAAAAAGTGGTTACAATACCAAGTGTTTACTGAAGCTGCCATTTGTCATGTCACCAACGCAATAGAAGTCAAAATCGGTTAAACGGATTATAAAAAATGTCTCATCTTATTTCTTTTTATAGCACTCGGGGAAAAAAATGGCAAAACTGAGAACAACACAAAATTGTATTATATTTACAAATTTTAATTTAAAATATCCTATACGAAACGAGGGCCTATGTTAGGCAGTTTTGGAACATTTTTCTTGTGGCTTGTGTAAGCCGGATGAACTGGAAAATTCTCTCATTAAATCAATAGGTACTGTTTTGCTCAATAGCGAAAAATACGTCGAGATTATCACTACAAGTAAGTAACCCAATATAAATAGGAATAACGTGAGTCCCTACGTCCGTCAACCTCACATTCTAACTGAAATTGTTAATTGATATTTTTGTACATATGTACCTACATGCTGAAATAAACTATAGTAACCACTAACCTAACTACAAAACATATTCATAATATTTTCACAGACGGTGCTAGAGCTGAAAATACATGAATGGAACACTACCCAACATGAATCTTCTTAATTTCCTAACAAAGAAGTTGGATGGCTAGATGGCAAAAATGCTGTGAATGAAAATGTAAGCTTTTAGTCACATAGTTAAGAATCAAGTGAGGCAACTTACTTTATAATAAAATTATGAATATTTATTTCCTTGGCCGAACTTTCTACATCATAATTATATTTTATGTATACTTAACTAATGTTTACATAATTTAGTATTACAAAATATCTGGACATTGAAAAATCAGCCCTAAGTAAAGAAGAAATTATACAAACAGCAGCAATAACTAGGCTAATGGCTTTTGTCCAGCCATGGGCCCAATGAATTCCTACTTTACTTTGCCACAGGGTGTATTTTTTATAAACATTGCTTAAAGTTAAATGACGTTCAAATGTCAAAAATGTATGGTTATACAGTTGCTAATCATTACTTAACTTTAAGTAACGTTTATAAATAAACCCCATAATGTTTAAGTACTTTATTTGAGCAGAAAATAATATGATTTTGTTTTAAAACTGTAGAGTTCCTGGGAAGTTTCACCTACGAAGACATGAAGGCAGCATGAATGAAGGCACCTGCTGCGTTGCTACTTAGAAACTGAAGATAGTTCTTGAAATATAATTGTTGTTTTAGAAAACTGTTGAGTATTGAATGACAGTAATATAAATGTATGTTCCTATTTTGTTAATTGATAATGATAACAGTGTAAACTACAAATAAAAATAACTTATTATGAAATATTTAAGAATTGAAGTTTTTTTTTTCATTAACACAACAATTAATTAAATTATGTCTCTTTGGTCTAGGGGTCGCAAGAGCTACTGCTGAGTATGAGGTCCTGGGTTCGATGCCTGGGTTGGGCATAGTGTTATTGGGTTTTTCCACCTAGAATTTCTTAGTAGTGCCCGGTTGATGGCAATAGGCTCGTCCCCTATTACATGGGACTTAAACATAACTGGTGAAATGTGTGTGTACAGGCAAACCTCTGCCCAACTCTTCAGAGAAACAGTGATATTATGTATGTATTTTCAGTAGGTTCAGTAAATAGAGCGAAATAAATTATGGAAAACAAAGCAAACAATAACTGACAATAGCCTTTATTCACATTTATGAAATATTTACACATGGGGCAAAAAGAAATTGGAAAATATATTGTAAGGATTAGTGAAATTTAATGTATTCCTGTGGAATTCATCATGGATTATGTATGTACTGCTTGCTAATTCTTGCTGTAAGCGCATGAGAGTTTATACTTTTCCTCAATAATGAAGTTGAGCCTGACACCTGAAAAAAAGAATTTAAGTAAATCTTCTATATTATGTATATTCCATGATCCATTACATCCATCCACAAAATAAATTCTAATTGGCCTCTCCCTTAAACACTTCAATGAATACAACAATTATTAGGTTCAATGACTTTATTAAATGTATGAAAGTTTATGTTTGATGGTGCATTTCGTAGTCACCAACATAACACGTATGTATGTTTAAATAAATAAAACATTGTGCTAAACACACATTCAATGTTCAACACTTGGAAATAAAATAATATTGTTATTACTTATGTACCTTAGATGGTGGTGTGGTATGTTCATTGATGTCCTTACATAATCCACTGTCTTCTATGCTCAGTACAATGGATACAGTACGAGGTACGAATTTGTCTTTCAATAAAATACCTCGTTTCTGAAATATCATAATATATATCTTTAGTAGGTTGTAACAGAAGGAGATTCATCTGTTCGTCGTCGGAACGAACGGACGTGTCGAGCGCGAAGACCTTTTGTCTTACGGAACGATCACGCAGCTGCCGTCCAAATTGCAACGCGTTAACTATTGTCGGTCAACAAAAGTCGAACAGTGTTTTGTTTCTTGGATGTGGCTGTGATTCGAGCGTCGACAAATAAATACATTAGAATAGTGCAAAAGTGAGGTGTGCCAGGCCTACGTGCGTCACTGATACCAGGCTGACAATCCAGGGTGTCTGCTAAAGGCTCTAGGGCTACTGAACGTCGTAGCCAGGATAATTCGGTGAGATCATTCCTTTTACCTTTCAGAGAGCTGCTGCACTCTGCAAAATAAACACCCCGACTTGATAAGAACTGCGTCAACAGATGCAAAAATTTCACTATTCTACAAAACACCTACCTAATATAATCACTCAGTCAATTAATCAAATTCCCATACTTCAAACGCATGGTTATCGTTAACTCCAACGATAGATCTAGATACCAAAACGATTTTCATTTTGAATTGGCATTGGAAGATTACTGAGCTAAAACTCCCGGCGATATTTCGATTATGTGGCCAAAATTCAGTGGCAAAGCTCGGTATCGGTATATTGTTGGATAGGTTAAGGTTCAACATCGTGAATGCGAATCTGTAGTTGTGTAACGTCTGGCGAAATTGGAAGGTTTGTTGCCATGCGCACAATCAACTTTTATTAGTAAGCTATGGGTATGAGATTATAATTGTGCTTAATAAAAGGAAAATGGTAAGTTAAAGTAACATACTGTAATAACTCTAACAAAAATAACAGTGTCGCGTGTGATTCCGTAACATCTTGCATGCTATACAATTTGTCAATTTCGTTACCCTTATATAACAGTCGCGTCTGAGGCAACCCTTTTTTGTGTTTTTGTCGAACAATTTACCCGTGTTTTTGTGACGAAAGACACATGAGCGGTGCTTAAGTCCATTCAACAAAAACAAAAACTTCACAGTGAGATACATTTCTACAGAATAACAAAGAGAGGAACTAATAAATTTCAGGCAAAGGACGACCCTGTCAAAATTCTGTAGGTCTGTCTCGAAACTAAATCCGCACGCCCGGCCATCGGCACCGTGGGGTTCCGACTCCCAAACAAAAGTTTTACAATGGCAACAATAACATCCATGAAACACGACGGCAACTGTCTGTTTAGCGCGATTGCCCACCAAATAAATAACATAATGGGCCTAACGTTCGACCACCTGTCTGTCCGACGAGACCTCGCTACCTATGTTTCGGATAACCGCGGAGAAGCCAGAATTTGTTTAGCACTAAAGAATAACATTCAAGACTTTATTCCTAACAGCAAGCTTTCTCAGGAACAAATGATAACAAAATACATAACCGCGCAGTTCAACGAAACGTTTTGGGGCGGAGAAGACATCTTAATCGCCGCGGCCGAATATTATCTAGTAAATGTACATGTTCACATAAATCACGGAAACACACTGATGTATTCACCTGCCGGCGAACCAGTACCAGGAAATATACATATCATTTACAAAGATCATCACTATGATAGCTGGGTCATGAGCGCCGCCGAACAGTTCAACAATAATCTGCATAGACGAACGCTAGAATCAATCAACAAAATTACACCACAACATACAGAAACGGTAGGTACCAAATATAACAAAAGAGATGAACAAGGGCAGTCTACAAAACCGCGCTTCCTGAACAGTCCCAAATTAGATAGCTCATTAACACCGTATGAACAATTAAAATCAGCATTAGGTACACCGTTATCGGTTGAAGTCGCGGATGACACGGGTTTCACAATAATTAGGAATCAGCCTACTACAGCAACTAAGTACACTTGCTCAGACCTGCGTATTGCAACTTGGAACGTCCGCGGGGCCTCGAAACCAGCCAAAAAAGATAAAATTGATGCGGAACTTTCAAATAGGGGCATTCACATAGGCTGCCTACAAGAAACAGGGATGAACGTAGGAACATACAACTCCGCCCACTACGAATGGCACCTATCTGGAACTGCAGGTAAAGCCCACAGGGGACTTGCAATTGTAATCAGAAAGGATGCCCGAATTGAAATAATAAACAGGAAGAACGATACCGACGCGATGTCAATCACTCTGAAAGTTGATAGGGGAAGTGACAAACCTGCTCCGCTTTATATAATTAACTCCCACATCAACAGCTGTACCTCAAAAGCAACCAGATCCTTCACAGGATTACTAAACATGATTAGACAAAAACCAAGGAAATGTATTTTAGTAATCCTAGGCGACTTTAACGCACATATTGGTAGACAAGATACAATAAGTTTTCAACGCAAAGGGTTGATTCACCAAAATCTTCATCATGACTATTCCAATTACAACGGGGAAATGTTAATGGATATAGCCAACAGGGAAAAATTACAAATAGAAACAACAAAAGCGAGATCATCATGCAGAATAACATGGTCAAAGGGCACGCAGAAATCACAATTGGACCACATTATTACGCAACAGGCAACAGAAAAACTCTTTCACTATATTAAAGGCGAATGGGCAGGTAGGGCCATATCCGACCATAAAATAATTTGGGGGCAGATAAGAACAATTCGCACCATAAACAAATATGACGACACCAAATACAAGACGCGAAAGAATGAGACAACAATAGAAACCAAGGATTTCAATTACAAACAATGTTACTACGCCGCTCTCAATATTAAATCCACCAAAACAAAATTCCAAGCTTGCATAATCAAAAAACTGGAAAACATAGGAAAAGACTCAACGGATAAAAGCATCGAAATACCATGGTGTACCATAACCGGAGTATTAAAATCGGCTGCTCAGGAAACCTTGATTTTTCAGCCGAGTCACTCTAGGGATCATCGTATAGCTCTTGCTAACCTCCAAAAGGCTAAATTCTTACAAAAAAGACAACTAGATAACCCGAATAGACATAATCGTGTAAAAGAATGTCAGGCAGCCCTTCAAAAGATTAAAAACGAAAAGGAAAATAAAGATTGCAGGACCTTCTTTACTGGATTGGGGAAAAAACACCCTTCAAAACGTATGCAGGTACTTTATCTATTTTACAGGAAAAACAAGCAAGCAACAAAACGCCGGAAAAGAAACGCTTATATACCAATGTCCAAATGGGAGCAAATCCTAAAAAAATCTGAGGGCCTACCTATACCAACGGTTATAATAACAAAACCAGTAACAGTCGAGCAAAGTGAAGGACCCACGGTGGACGACATAAAGGACATAATTAGCAGCATGAGGAGCGGAACAGCGCCCGGAACAGACCAAGTGGTAATTGAGCTGTACAAAGCGATGCCCCAAATATTACAGGAAGCCGTCACCAAGCATATGAACAAAGCCTGGACACAGAATGAAGCTCCCGACACGTGGCTAGAAACAATGCAAGTACCAATTCTAAAGAAAAACAACCCTAAAGATACAAATGACTATTGACGAATATCGGTTTGCAATACGGGCTACACAATCTACGCCTCCTACGTATTAAAAAAATTAGACGAAACAATAAAAGAACTAGGCAGCTACCAAGCAGCCTTTTTAAACAACAGATCTACAGACGATCACATATTTACACTAAAAAGGGTTCTGGACGAAGAATGGCGTGCAGGCAAAAGAATTTATGTACTCGCTCTGGACATAGAAAAAGCGTTTGACAACGTCGACCTCCAAGCACTGCGGGACATTTTATTACAAAGAACAAACAAGTCACTAACCAACAGGATAATCAAGGTTTGCTTGAATGAACGCACACACATCAAATGGTGTGGTCAGCAAAGTAGTAGGATTATTAAGGGAAAGGGAGTCAAACAAGGTTGCCCGATATCCCCTCGCCTTTTTACACTGGTCATGGATGAGGTCCTTAGAACCCTCGAAGAGGAAACTCAATTAATCAAACTAGACCAAGATCGCGAAATCTCACTCCCCCTGGTGCTATCATTCGCGGACGACCTCATCTTCATTACAGATGATCTAAAAGGGCTAGAAGGAATCGTATACCATATTAAACCCCTACTAGGTAGTGTCGGCCTACAAATAAACGAAACTAAAACAAAAATACTAATTAGAGACCCAATAGCTAAACAGAAAGCGACCTACGTGTCAATTAACGGATTAAATCTTCATACTGTCGATGAAATTAAATATCTAGGCACATACATAACGTCTGCATTAAATAGGAGAAGCACAATTAGAAAACGATGTGAACAGGCCACTAGAAACGCGAAGTCACTATTACCATTCATAATAAAATCAAAGATGGACTGGAAACTAGCCAGACTCATGTATCGAATGGTGATCGTACCTTGTATGATATACGGTTTGAAAGTATCGGCAATCACCAAAGCTAACAAGTCAAGACTGAGAAGATATGAGAGAGTCATCATGAGAGACTTGATTAACCACGCCAGAAATAAACCAAGACAAAAGAAGATGCATGAAATATTAGACGGAAAAACAGTAACCAAACGCATCAAGAATCACAGGATGTGCTATCTTGCACACGTTCACAGGCGTGACAACCCACACCTGTTACACGCAGCAATGCAGTACAAGGCCAAATCCAAGAAAATAGGCCGTCCTATTTACACATGGAACGACAACATTAAACAGGACTCAACCTATTTCGAAGAGGAACTCAACTTTTGGATGGACACGGCTACAGACCGATACAGGATCATGAAGGCTGCCAGCGAGATCTACAAGAAACCAGAAACGGATAGCAGCGTAACTTCTGACGAAGACATAGAATCGGCTAAATGCAACACAGCACAGCAGCGATATAGAAAGGCGACGAGTAAGCAACGTAACCCCATCTCAAGATTCGAAACAACATAGCGCCAATGTCTCAAAAAGATGCTCGTCCAAAGACAAATAACACCCATCTCTCCACTAGTCCATTGCTTACTCAAGGATGCATATCCGGTATGGCTCGTAAATCCTTTCCTATCCTGAGGGCACGTCTTCCTTACCATTACCGCGCCCCCCGGTCTACTCCTTGATATGCAATGGCCTTTGTAGCCCCATGAACCATGAGACTTCATGGGCTAGTGCAAATCTTTGGGTTCATTCGATTTATCGAGTCTGGTTAAACCACGCTGGGATCGGTGCCTTTCATTCATTCATTCATTAGTAGGTTGTAACAGAAGAGAACTTGGTCAGTGGGTCGTCTTATGGGCGGATAATTTTCACAATATTATTAATTTATCGACCGCTTCGATATTATTTTAATATATCACTATTATTGATTTATCATTGAGGTTTTACACAAAAACACATTCACAATTTATTAAAACGATGTTCACTTACATAATTTCGTAATAATTAAGGAGATTATACGAGTAAATCCCAAAAATATTACAACGAAAATCAAATGCGAGGAGTACATTGCCTTCTATTATAACTGACAGAAGAAACAAATTACTCGTTGATTTTAAACCAATTCAGCGCTGTCAAAATGGTTACGTAATTCGAATTATAGCCTTTTTAGACGCGTATCGTTCACTCTTTAGCGTCTCATTCAGACTGCAGTTGATATCAAAAATTTTAGAGTTACGTAATACGAAAGCTGTCAAATTTTTCAATTTCCAGTTTAAATGATATCAATTCCACTCAAATTTGTATTGAAAATGTGTTGCGTAATTAGATAGCAGCAGCCTAATTGCGCAACACATTTAATTTTTGATATCAATTCCGAATCGAAACCAAGTCCAATTTAAATCGCATGCCATAATTGGAATTACGATAAACATTTTTTACCAATCGACCGAAATTGTATAGGGTTGTTCTTATAAAACGGCTATACGTCTTTGATTTATACGTTTTGTTCCACCTTAAAGGCATGATTAATTTCCAAATTATTGTGCTTTAATTTAATTTTGTTTTAATTATAACTGATGCTATAATAGTGCTTATAAATGAAAATGTACAATGATTGCCGAAAAATTTTAAACCATTTTTTAAAACACTTTCTACCATAAACTACCATAATTGAAATACGTAACAAAACGTTTCCTTTCCCCGGTTTTTTTTATCTGTAGCCAATGACAAAATCGTAGAAAAGTAGTGTTGTCATCTTAGTGGGATTTCCACTAAACCTGGGGGTTTGGACACCCCTACTGGCGAAGAAATTGCTTGAAATTGCGGGTTGCTTTTAGTGGCTGGTGGTTTTGTCTAGTGGTTAGTTTAATTCAATTTGTAGAAAACAATACAATCAATTACTAAAACTGACTCGAGAAAATATTAAAATAACAAGATACTGGCATGTTTTATTGTTTGTCTAAAACCTGTGTCAGTAATTTTACGATGTATTTCTTTCAAATGCCGAAACCACTGCAGATTCGAACGCTGTTTTGGCAAAACTGTTCACCATGATGTGTGAATATGTTGAAACCAATCAGAGGCTCCGCCCGAGTAGTGATCGCAAAACGAAATCATTTCTAAAAATATTTCACGGGAAAATATATACTACCGGGGTAAAAAAAATCTGCCGTTATGCCTAAGTTATGTATAGATCTAACAAACATTCAAACATCTTCACTAACTTTTTCATTAATTATTGTAGATTAAGTTGGATGATGTTTAAAAAAATACTTTGACCTTTTGTTTTATTTTCATTCTCAAATTTTCAAATGGACCTCCAAAACAGCGACCGAATGTCAGTAACAGAAAAATAAAATTAAAAAAATTGTGACTAAACTATAGGTACCTACTCTATTTGAAATAAGATTACACATTTAAATAAACCGTTTCGTGTTCGGTTGAACATTAAAAGCAAAAAAGTGGTTACAATACCAAGTGTTTACTGAAGCTGCCATTTGTCATGTCACCAACGCAATAGAAGTCAAAATCGGTTGAACGGATTATAAAAAATGTCTCCTCTTATTTCTTTTTATAGCACTCGGGGAAAAAAAATGGCAACACTGAGAACAACACAAAATTGTATTATATTTACAAATTATAATTTAATATCCTTTAAGAAACGTGGGCCTATGTTAGGCAGTTTTGGAACATTTTTCTTGTGGCTTGTGTAAGCCGGATGAACTGGAAAATTCTCTCATTAAATCAATACTGTTTTGCTCAATAGCGAAAAATACGTCGAGATTATCACTACAAGTAAGTAACCCAATATAAATAGGAATAACGTGAGTCCCTCTGTCCGTCAACCTCACATTCTAACTGAAATTGTTAATTGATATTTTTGTACATAAGTACCTACATGCTGAAATAAACTATAGTAACCACTAACCTAACTACAAAACATATTCATAATATTTTCACAGACGGTGCTAGAGCTGAAAATACATGAATGGAACACTACCCAACATGAATCTTCTTAATTTCCTAACAAAGAAGTTGGATGGCTAGATGGCAAAAATGCTGTGAATGAAAATTAAGCTTTTAGTCACATAGTTAAGAATCAAGTGAGGTAACTTACTTTATAATAAAGTTATGAATATTTATTTCCTTGGCCGAACTTTCTACATCATAATTATATTTTATGTATACCTAACTAATGTTTACATAATTTAGTATTACAAAATATCTGGACATTGAAAAATCAGCCCTAAGTAAAGAAGAAATTATACAAACAGCAGCAATAACTAGGATAATGGCTTTTGTCCAGCCATGGGCCCAATGAATGCCTACTTTACTTTGCCACAGGGTTTATTTATAAACATTGCTTAAAGTTAAATGACGTTCAAATGTCAAAAATGTATGGTTATACAGTTGCTAATCATTACTTAACTTTAAGTAACGTTTATAAATAAACCCCATAATGTTTAAGTACTTTATTTGAGCAGAAAATAATATGATTTTGTTTTAAAACTGTAGAGTTCCTGGGGAGTTTCACCTACAAAGACATGAAGGCAGCATGAATGAAGGCACCTGCTGCGTTGCTACTTAGAAACTGAAGATAGTTCTTGAAATATAATTGTTGTTTTAGAAAACTGTTGAGTCTTGAGTGACAGTAATATAAATGTATGTTCCTATTTTGTTAATTGATAATGATAACAGTGTAAACTACAAAAAAAAATAACTTATTATAAAATATGTAAGAATTAAAGTTTTTTTTTTCATTAACACAACAATTAATAAAATTATGTCTCTTTGGTCTAGGGGTCGCAAGAGCTACTGCTGAGTATGAGGTCCTGGGTTCGATGCCTGGGTTGGGCATAGTGTTATTGGGTTTTTCCACCTGGAATTTCTTAGTAGTGCCCGGTTGATGGCAATAGGCTCGTCCCCTATTACATGGGACTTAAACATAACTGGTGAAATGTGTGTGTACAGGCAAACCTCTGCCCAACTCTTCGGAGAAACAGTGATATTATGTATGTATTTTCATTAGGTTCAGTAAATAGAGCGAAATAAATTATGGTAAACAAAGCAAACAATAACTGACAATAGCCTTTATTCACATTTATGAAATATTTACACATGGGGCAAAAAGAAATTGGAAAATATATTGTATGGATTAGTGAAATTTAATGTATTCCTGTGGAATTCATCATGGATTATGTATGTACTGCTTGCTAATTCTTGCTGTAAGCGCATGAGAGTTTATACTTTTCCTCAATAATGAAGTTGAGCCTGACCACTGAAAAAAAAAAGAAATTAAGTAAATCTTCTATATTATGTATATTCCAAGATCCATTACATCCATACACAAAATAAATTCTAATTGGCCTCTCCCTTAAACACTTCAATGAATACAACAATTATTAGGTTCAATGACTTTATTAAATGTCATATCACGTATGTATGTTTAAATAAATAAAACATTGTGCTAAACACACATTCAATGTTCAACACTTAGAAATAAAATAATATTGTTATTACTTAAGTACCTTAGATGGTGGTGTGGTATGTTCATTGATGTCCTTCCTTACATAATCCACTGTCTTCTATGCTCAGTACAATGGATAGGTACAGTACGAGGTACGAATTCGTCTTTCATTATAATACCTCGTTTCTGAAATATCATAATAATATATCTTTAGTAGGTTGTAACAGAAGAGAACTTGGTCAGTGGGTCGTCTTATGGGCGGATAATTTTCACAATATTATTAATTTATCGACCGCTTCGATATTATTTTAATATATCACTATTATTGATTTATCATTGAGGTTTTACACAAAAACACATTCACAATTTATTAAAACGATGTTCACTTACATAATTTCGTAATAATTAAGGAGATTATACGAGTAAATCCCAAAAATATTACAAAGAAAATCAAATGCGAGGAGTACATTGCCTTCTATTATAACTGACAGAAGAAACAAATTACTCGTTGATTCTAAACCAATTCAGCGCTGTCAAAATGGTTACGTAATTCCAGTTATAGCCTTTTTAGACGCGTATCGTTCACTCTTTAGCGTCTCATTCAGACTGCAGTTGATATCAAAAATTTTAGAGTTACGTAATACGAAAGCTGTCAAATTTTTCAATTTCCAGTTTAAATGATATCAATTCCACTCGAATTTTATTGAAAATGTGTTGCGTAATTAGATAGCAGGTCATTAATAGTTTGTTAGTTAATTTAGTATAACTGTTTAAGATCATCCCCGGATCCGGATCCGGCCATCGGTCGGTGAAGAGCACGGGCGCTCCCAATTGGGCTCCGCCAAAGTTTGTGAAATGTGCACTCCAGATGTTGCTTTACTTGTCCCGCCCAGGGATGACTGGGTGGAGGACCTGAGCGGCTCAGTGGCCCTAATTTCGTCGGCCGCCACCGGTACCCCGTCCCTCGAGGCTGTTAAGAGAGGACGGGGTTGCGTTGCAGCACGGTTCGGGGAGATTGTCGTGGTAGGGGCATACTTCTCCCCGAACCGAACTCTCGCCGAGTTCCACAACTCCCTTGCGGAGTTGAGAGTCGTCGTCGTCGGGTTCCGTTCCCTCCCCGTGCTCGTCCTCGGGGACTTCAATGCCAAGAATGTGGCTTGGGGTTCCCGGTATACGGACACACGGGGCAGGATGGTGGAGGACTGGGCGCTGGAGACAGGCCTGGTCGTCCTTAACCGGGGTTCTGTCCCCACGTGTGTGCGGATGCGGGGTGAATCAGTGGTGGACATCTCGTTCGCCAGCCCCGCTCTGTCGCCACGAGTCATTGACTGGCGCGTCATGGAGGGGGTGGAGACGTATTCCGATCACCGGTACATCCGGTTTGACGTCTCCGCCCAGACCTCGAGCGCGCCGGTCCGACAGGCCCCGAGTGGTCCGCGGTGGGCGCTGAAGCAGCTGGACCGGGAGCTCCTCCTGGAAGCCTCAATCGTGCAGGCCTGGGTGTCATCACCGGACAGGCCTGCCGACATCAATGACGAGGCGGAGTGGTTCCGGGAGGCCATGTCCGAGATATGTGACGTGGCAATGCCCCGGGTCCAGCCCGGACGTGCTTCGCGCCAGGTGTACTGGTGGTCGCGACAGCTGACGACACTGCGAAATGCATGCGTTGCTGCGCGCCGTCGGTACACCAGGCACCGCCGGCTCCGTATTCGACCTCCGGATACGGAAGCCATTCAGGCGGAGCTGTACGAGGGGTACAGAGTGGCGAAGACCGCCCTCCAAGCGGAAATCCTGCGGGCCAGGGCAGTGGCCCGCGAGGAGTCGCTGGAGACTCTGAACAGAGACCCGTGGGGACGCCCATACAAAATGGTGCGGGAGAAACTCCGCCCATGGGCTCCCCCGCTTACGCAGAGTCTCCGGCCGCAGCTTGTGGGGGATGTGGTGAGCGCTCTGTTCCCTTCACGAGGGGAACATGCCTCCCCGCCCATGGCTCCGCCTACTGCGGTGCCCAATGCGGACCACACCGCCGACGACGACGACGATGCTCCGGAGGTGACCGAGGTAGAGATGAGGGTGGCGGTACGTAGGCTGAATGCCAGAAATACCGCCCCAGGACCCGACGGCTTACCTGGGAAAGCCTGGGTCCTGGCCTCAGAGGCTCTCGGGCCTCGACTAAGGGGGCTCTTAAGCGCATGCATGGAGAGGGGCCAGTTCCCACTTCGTTGGAAGACGGGGAAACTGGTCCTCATCAAGAAGCCGGGGCGCCCTGCGGACTCTCCGTCCGCTTACTGGCCCATCGTGCTGCTCGACGAGGTGGGCAAGCTCTTTGAAAGAGTAATTGCAGACCGCCTTGTCGGGCGGCTGGTGCGGGTGGGGCCGGATTTGGCGGAGAGCCAGTTTGGTTTCCGCAGGGGGCGCTCGGGTCATCGCCAACGCCTTCAATACCCTGCCCTGGAGTTGCATCAGGGAGGCACTCCGGTATCACCGGATGCCGACCTACCTCTGTCGTGTGGTCGAGGCCTATTTGACGGACAGGGCCATCATCTACCCCGGTCACCAGGGAGAGTGGAACCGGCGAGAGATGTCGTGCGGTGTCCCACAGGGATCGGTCCTGGGGCCGCATCTGTGGGACATCGGATACGACTGGGTGCTGCGCGCAGACCTCCCCAATGGCGTCGGCGTCGTTTGTTACGCTGACGACACGTTGGTCCTGGCGCAGGGGAGGTCGCACCAGGCGGCGGCCGAACTAGCGACACACGGGGTTGCGACAATCGTGGCCAGAATCCGGCAGTTGGGACTCGAGGTGGCCTTGCACAAGTCCGAGGCCATGTGTTTTCATGGTCCTCGGAACGCGCCACCGTCGGGTTCCCAAATAACGGTAGGAGGGGTTCACATCGGCGTCGAGTCGACGATGAAGTACCTGGGACTCGTCCTCGACAGTCGGTGGAACTTCGTGGAGCATTTCCGACGTTTGGCTCCCAGACTGGAGCGGGCCGGGGCTGCATTGAAGCGGCTCCTGCCCAATCTAGGGGGTCCAAACGCCTCCTGCCGGAGGCTATACGCGGGGATCGTGCGGTCCATGGCGCGACATGGGTTGAACGCGTCCCAGAGGGTCATGGCCACCCGGCTGGTCCGGGGATACCGCACGGTCTCCGGTGAGGCGGCAAGCCTCCTTGCTGGATTGCCGCCATGGGATCTGGAGGCAAAAGTCCTCGCGCATATTTGGGAGTGGCGCGAGGAGGCGAAACGCCGGGGCTTGACTCCGATGCCGCGAGAAATCGCGGCACAGCGGACAGAGCTCCGACGGGATCTCATGGCGGCATGGAGAGTGCGATTGTCGCAACCCAGTGCTGGGCACGCCACTATTGCGGCGATAAGTCCCCTCTTTGAGGAGTGGCTGGAGAGGCGCCACGGCGTCCTCACCTTCCGCCTGACGCAGGTCCTCACCGGACACGGCTGTTTCGGGAGGTACCTGTTTCGGATAAGGCGGGAGGAAACGCCCGGGTGTCATCACTGCGTGGATCGCCCGGAGGACACGGTGGAGCATACGGTGGAGGTATGCCCGGCTTGGGCAGAGCACCGCCGTGTCCTCGTGGAGGCGATCGGTGGCAGGGATCTCTCGCGTCCGGCCCTGGTCCAGGCCATGGTACGGAGCGAGAGGGCATGGGAGGCCGTCACCTCCTTCTGCGAAGCAGTAATGCTCGCAAAGGAGGAGGCGGAACGCGTGAGGGAGAGGCAAATTTCGCGCCCTCACGCCCCTAGCCGCCGCAGGAGGAGACGCCCTGGGCGTCGGGAATCGATTGCCGATTCCCGGCCACCGTAGGCGCGGGCTTGCGGACGGTGAGCAATGGGTAGCTCGCCGTCCGGTAAGGACCAGGCCCGGGTCGACGGCGCGTTGTGTTCCACGCGCGCCTCAAAGAGATGTCAGCAAGTGAAGGGGTCCGATGAGACCATTGCCTGCCGGGGTTGCGGGATTAGTCCGAAAGGGATACCGTGGCCCCCTGGCATTGCACAGGCAACAGAAGGAACACGGGTGGGTTTTAGTCAGTAAGAGTCTGACACGCCCTCCCGCTCCACCCAGAGCGGGAGACGTCATTTGATGATTTCCCACCCAAAAAAAAAAAAAAAAAAAAAAAGATGTTGCGTTACAAGCCGGGCATCGAAATCGAAGTGTTTTTTTTGTGTGTTTTGCTGTGGTTGTAACTTTATATCGCCAAAATACATTCAAATAGCACAAAAGTGGGTGAAATAATCGTTTATGATCTCAGGCGAGCAGCCTAGTGCCTAAGTACGAAGGAATAACTGCCGTAGGACCCAGTTGCACGCTTTCTGGTGAGAGCTTTCCATATATTTCAGGAATCCGTTAAAGAGGTCCGCCTAAAGTTTAGAGTGGGTCTCATTATAAATCCATAGATATTTTATGCTGTATTTACAATTTATTCGACTAACTTTAAACTATAATACGCGTGTGATATTTGTGTAGTGCCCAAAATGTGTTCAAAAATGGTATGTTTTTTGCGAGTACGCATTCTTTTGTTAGACATTTGGTGTGAGTCGAGGGTCGCAGGTAGCTATCTGTTGACCAACAAAGAAATCCTTTTTTGTTTATAGTGCTCTTGACTCTGACATTGGATTTTGAAACCTATAACTTCGAAGGCAAGTGTTGTTTTGTGTGTGGTGGTAAAGTTATTTTTGTGATGAAGTGTTTAAGTTTACATATTTGTAATTATTTATTTATTTATTTAACAGTTTATGTACACACATATTATAAACAGACAATAAAAAAGGAACAGAAAAATACGTAGAAAGGTGATGCTTATTTCTAAAGAAATAAGAATAATTTGAAGTTCAAGACGGCTGAAGACTGAGATAAGATTAAGAAGGCTACCAGCGAGATTTACAAGAAACCTGAAACAGATAGTACCAGAAGAAGACAATGGAAATAGCAATGTGTAACACAGCATAGCAGTGACATAGAAAAGAGTCGAAAAAGCAGTTAACCCCGACAAAATAGGCACCGGTGAAGCTGGACATACTCGTAAATCAATCTGGCGGCGACGTCGTTAAAAGATGCCAATCCATAGATAACTATAACCCGTCTCCCCACTATAGTCAATTGCCTACTCAAGGATGCATATCCGGTATGGCTCGAATCCTTCCATATCCTTTTGGCACGGTCTTCCTTACCATCCGTCATCGCGCCCCCCGGTCAACTCCCTGATATGTAATGGCCTCTGTAGCACCATGCAACATGAGGCTCCAAGGGCTAGTGCAAATCTTAGGGTTCATTCGATTTATCGAGTCTGGATAAACCACGCTGGGATCGGTGCATTTCATTCATTCATAATTTAGTATAAGATATTTATCCAGTGATCTACCTATGTGCCAAATTTCAATCAGTGGGACGAACGGGAAAATATTTAATATTAAGAAAATATTTATTAAATTCCCGTTCGTCCCACCAGTGGGACGACGGCAGTGTGACGAACGGGAATACATGATTGTCTATAGCTCATCGAGTAGAGAACGAATATAATTTTAACCTTTTTCTTATCTTCTACTCGTAAAATCCCAGCTGAGCCATTACCTGATTGCAAATCAAATATTATTTGAAAAATGAATGCTTTGGATGGGACAGGTTTTAGTTTTAATTTTAAGTTTAATTAGTATTTCTGTTCATGGATGTTGTCGAGCCTAAATTTGTTTTTTTTTTATGTGTTAGTTATTGTTCTCAAGTAAGTGACATGTAATTGTTTTTATTGAGAATAAAGTTTCTTTAAACCTAAATCAAGAAATGGGGGCCGTGAAAGTTGTCAGTTTTAGACAATTTTTGTACGAGTTCTTTCTCACCAACTTAACAAGTTAGGAATGAAACTTCATATAATACCATACCGTACCATATTACACTGCATAATTATATAATCAACAAATACTAAAAACGCACAATTCATAAGGTATTTAAATATGGGTGAAATTCTGCAACTGCTAAAAATCACTTTGTAATAAAATTCTTCAGTATCATTATGAAATACAAATATATCTTTGCATTTTTAAAATGTAAGATGATAATTAATAATATTCTTCGTTTAGTATTTTCATTTTTTTGCTAAATATTGGACGTTTGGAAATGACCTTGTCCACGCCCCTATTCGATTTGATCCATACTTTCAATACTCAATCATTTATTGCATTCCTCAATGTATGTGCTTAGGTGGTAAGTAAACATTTGTTTTAACAATCATGGACCCTGCCGGGCACAGCAAAAGAAAAATTAGAAGGAAGAGGACTTATTAGGTATACATGCAACTAACTTATTAAGTTTATTCTAAGGTAACATTTTATTCAGCGACACCCTGTGTATCCAAATAGATATTTTGGATTCTGAGAGTGCGACTAGTATCCAAATCCTAAAGGTAAGTACGGAGTATGTAAATGTACGGGGATGGTGGTAGTGCTTGTAAAGGAAGATGTAATTTCATGTTAGTTTCTTATTTCACCAAATTCAGTTATATTATATGGTAATGAACTTAATCCGCTCATTGTAAGCAGCAAAAGTCCCTACCCTATGTCCCTGTCCTATGTTATTTAAAATTGTAATCAGTCTGTAAGCGTTATTTAAAATAAATAACTGTTATAACAATTCTACAACAATTGTGGTTTTCACTTAGTTATCATTCACAATAACAATCTTATCATTCATTATTTTCCTAGAAATAGCAACTGGCAAAGAATTGAGCCCTGTAGAACCCTCATAGTGACAGTAGATCTCGGATATTGCATACTGTTAATGTTCACTTATTGGATCTTATTATTACAATGAAGAAATAATAAGATCTACGGTGATGTGTCTAACTCCATAGTAATGCAATTTCCTGAATAAAGTGTCATAAGAACCGCAATCGAAAGCGTAAACGAGACACAAAAAATACTTAAGGCATCATTTTCATGACTGTGACTTCTACCAAACTTCAAATATGTGTGGAGGAAGCTCTACAACAGAGTCAGAAGTTGAGAGACCTTTTGTGAAACCGAATTGTTTACACTTAATTTAAAAAATGGATGGATGAAAAAGACAGAACAATGTAGTGGAAGGAATGAGAGCAAATGAGAATGATACTTTTTATTCCTGTATACTATTAGTATTTTAGCAGATAAAGTTAAATCGATTCAGTACGGTTCGTTTATTTCTCAATAGGAAATATTTAACTGAGCCTCTAAAAACTTATTGACCTCCTAATGAAGTAGGTACCTACGCTTTTTAAAATGAATGAGCCTCTTTTAACTTGCGGGATCTATTCTCTCAATAAAGCGAGCCGTCCACCGCCTGCTAAACTAGCTCCAGCCCGCCAGCTAACTAGCTAGTTTAGGTCGCCGGTTTTTGATACATGTGCGTCCACCCACATGGATGAAAAAACTGGCGAGATAAATTAAACTAACTTTAACTAACTTAGTTTAGCTCGCAGTGGACGGCTCGCTTTGTCGCAGTAACTAACCCCAACCAAACGGGTTAAGTTAGGTTAGAACTGTGAAAAACCGCGCGCAAGCCGAACGAGCGAAGCAAGCGGTGCTGAGGCAGCGGCGGGCGAGCGCTACATCCAAATTGGTCGCAATTACTTGGTTATTTAGTATTTTTAGTTGTAGGAACCCAAAATAAGAATTATTTAAGGTTAACAAAAAAAGAGGCGCTATTAGAGTGTGTAATCATATTTTTAGGAAAGCGAAATGGGAAATAATTGAGGTCTGATTAAATAGACATGTATTCAATGGGACCTCAATTATTTATTTTCCATATCGCTTTCCTAAAATATCTCAATACGCTCTTATATTTAGAATAAGTATATCGTTAGGGACACCCAACAAAAGTTACTTAATTCACACCCACGCGGGCATTGTCGCAGACATAGCATTATACAAAATAAGTAAACTAATTAACAGTTCACCACAGATTATGTTAACTAAACAATGAGATCAATTTATATTGTGGACGAATATGATGGTAGGTATTACTGATAGATTACCACTAATAAAATATCTATCAAAGCATCATTGCTTTGATAGATTTGCTTTGAGCGTGTTTTATTGTCAATAATGCCACAAGCCATGAGGCTTGTGGCATTATTGACAGTAAAACAAACTCAAAGCTTTTATTTCAATTAAACCATTTACAGGCACTTTTGAATTGTCAAGGGGTCGGTCAGTCAAAAATATGAAGCTAGTTGCCCATTCCAAAGCGTAGTAGATACCTATGGAGAAGAACGGGCAAGAAACTCCACGGACACTCTTTTAAATAAAAAAATTGATACAAAATATTGGTTACATCATTCATTTTGAATTTATGCATGTGAGAACAATGTAGAAAGACGTGCACGATCGTAAAATCGTCCGTAATAAAAATAATAAAAAAAAACATTTAAAAACTTAAAATAAATTAAAATAATGGCAGCTAAGAGATGACCAGACCTAACTGACGGCGCCCGTTCACGAACATGACGCATGGATCAGCACCATTCAGCTCAACCATTTTGAAGGGAGCTAAATGATCCAACACACGCGCCACCATCAGCGAGACATTTGAGTGAGCATGACATACTCACAGCCGCCAGGGCACATTCAAGTCAATGAAATACTACATATTACCCGGTAAATGGTAGCTCTTTAGTACATAGTACTCACACCTGTGCTATGCAATTATATAATACAAAGGAAATTGAGTTTATACAATACAAAGATGGTCTTACAATCTTCAGCAGCTCCAACAGTATTTTCAAAATGTTAATCAGTGTGTATGTCAATTAGTTGTGGAGCAGGACCAGCAACACGCTTAGGGAAGCACAACACTTAATACCTCTTTATCCAGGACCCGACCCATTCGTTATAACTGCTGAAAATGTTCAACCTTGACAAGGAGTCCACACCGCCATTCGAGGGATAACCTTCACAGTTCCTATTTACTAATATTCATTGATAGTCAGTAAAAAGTCTATGATTCGAGAAGTAATGACCAAAATCACGTAGGACATTTGTCGCATGTAGCATCGCGTCGCATTGCATCGTGTCGTGTCGCGTCGTATTCGTCGCTCACGCAGGACACCCTGTTACGTATGACACAATAATCAAAATCGTCCATATTTAAACGAAATTGTGTGGTCTTTTTGGTGATGAAGGGAAGGGAGTCAATTTCATTTTAGTTCCGAATGAAACACCACAAGCTACAGAAAAGCGATATTGTTTTTTTTTTTAAAGCCATTGCTTTCTTTCTTGAATCCATCGGCTTCTTGTAACAAATACAATTATACGCTTCACTGTCGTGCCTGCGACTTTAGCAGCTTTATTCCCATTATTTTTAATAAATTACGTTAAGTTACTTTTAACTTATATAGAGTTGTTAATACTCTTTAGTATTAACCACTCTTATACTCTTTAGTATTAACAACTCTTATACGCTTTAGTATTACCAACTCTATATAAGACTTCAAGTGCAAAAGACAACCTCTTAGAAATCCGACGAATGACGAGAAACACGAAGTTAGCCGAGGGACATTGAGAAAATAGTTCTACTGGATAACGAGATGTTAAATACACCTCCAAACTGAAACTTCTAAATCGAGTCACGGTGAATTTTTATGATTAAAGGCCTAGAACATCAAAATAAATTGTAAGACAAAATAAGAAAAAGTAAGTACCTAGGTAAAGAAAAAGTTTTGGAGCTGACATGGCCGGTAAGTCAGCTTCAAAACTTTTCTAATATCGCATAATCGTCAGCTGACCTCAGTATAGGTCCAAGAACAGTTTCGAGATTTTCGTGAACTGACTCTTTGCGCTCGAACTGTAAGGAGGCTCGAAGAACTTGGCCTGAAACCTCGTAAGCCAGCCCCTCGTGTTTACCCGATGTTAATAAAAATGACATATAAGAGAGCCTTTATAAAGTCAAGCAAACATTGATTCAAAAAGTTTCCCGCTGTCCCTCAAACATTTCACTCCATGATTGCCACGTGCGAAAATACAAACCAAGATGTTGTGTTAAATAAATTAGGTACTTACCAAAGTTTACAATTAATGTCAAATCATCACTGAACAGATTTCGCACTATAGCAGCGGGTGTAGGGAAACTATATTGTAAAGAAGCGGGAGAAGTACAAATTCCATCACAGTATCAAGATTTTGTTTTGGCAGATTATGCTGAAAATGGGCTGAGGTTTTTTGCTCTAAAACTGCAAAACATGCAATGACAGAGATCTCGGAATTTAGTAGCGATGGAACCTTGAAATCGTGCACGCAGCCCTTCTCACAACTCTATTCTGTCCACGGTGACTTATGAAGCACAGTTGTTGTTCACTGTGCTTCACCATTTCACCATTACATTGCCACTGGTTTATGCTCTTATGAGTAGCAGAACAGAGAAATCTTACTTCATCTTATTCTCATTAATCAAATCACAAATACCTAGTTGGAATCCAAAATCGTATAAAACGGTTTACGAAATAGCAGCCGTAAATGCCATTAATCAGTTTTTCCACCTGTGTTAATCCACGGCTGTTATTATCACTATTTTCTTTTTCTATTTACTAGTCTTTAAGAGTCTGATTATCTGTGATACAAAATACCAGTTTGTATGTTTAATTTTAACAAGTTTATTCATCAAAATAAAAAAATATTCCAATGCACTTTTTTTTTAGAGATTAAAGAAAGGTTTAGGATAAGTTACAGCTTGGCCAGAAAGAGTAGAAATTAAACAAATATGAACTATTTTTTTCTACACATGGCAACTCGAAAGAAATGTCAAACATCAGTCAAACTATCAAAACAAAAAAGTGTATTGTGAAATAATTTAATTTTTCGTAGCTATTAAACGTATTAGTCGGTGAATTATTATTGAAAATGGGCAAGACGATAAAAAGTGGTGCCAGAGAAGTTATTTACAATGTTTTTAAGAGGTGTTTGGCGGAATATCATGCCGGAAAACTTCTAACAGAATTGGATGACCTTTACAAACGAGTTGCTGATATGACAGGTATTTATTCACTCTCATTTTATATAATTTATATAGTTCATGATCTAAGTTACAGTTAAAGTCGGTTAGGTCTTCAAAAAATACCACATCATCGAAGTTTTTTACGGATTTAATATAATTTTAGAGGTTATGTTTACATCGGGTTCACAATGACTTTGTATAGAGCGACTGCATTTTTTGATCGTCACGCACGTCATTCTACATTAATGTTTTATTTTGATTACAGGAAAATCAGAAAGCACTGTTCGACGCATAATAAACGAAGGCAATAAAAACGAAGGCAAATTCATAACACCAGCCAAGCATAGAAAAGGACGTTCAAAAATAGAGATGGACGATTTTAGTGTCTGTGCGATTCGTCAGAAAATTCAGTTTTCTTACACCGTACAGAAAATAGCACCAACTTTGCGAAAGTTGTTGGCTGTGGCAAAAGAAGAATTAGATTACAAAGGAGGCCGTGAGAAATTAAGGCAAATATTACATGCCATAGGCTTTTCATACAAAAAATGTTCGACAAATAGAGAATCGCTAATAGAAAAACCTAATATAGCAGCAAAAAGAGAAAAATATTTAGAAATTATAAAAAGAAATCGGGATTTGCCTGTTGAGCTACAAAAACAAATTGTTTACTTGGATGAAAGTTACATCCATAGTTCTTATAAATTGAGAAAGTGCTGGCAATCCATTAAAATTAAAGGCATAAAACATGATATATCAAAAGGAAAAAGATGGATAATTGTCCATGCTGGAACTGCCAATGGATTTGTACCCAACGCTTTACTAATATTTAGTGGTACTAACAAAATGGAAGACTACCATTCAGAGATGAATTCTCACAATTTTACCAAGTGGGTGACAGAAAAACTGATCCCAAACCTACATGAGGCCTCTATAATTGTCATGGACAATGCGCCTTATCACAGTGTGGTGCAGAACAAGGCTCCAACATCAGCTTCCCGAGTAGATGAAATAAAACTGTGGCTGTTAGAAAATAACATCCCGTTCGAGCCATCAACAAGAAAGCCAGCATTATTAATGCTTGTTAAAAAGCACAAGCCAGAACCAGTATACCAAATAGATGAGTTGTTGGGGGAACATGGTCATGAAGTGGTACGGCTTCCTCCGTACCACTGTGACCTAAATCCTATCGAGCTCATCTGGGGCATAGCAAAGCAAAAAGTTGCTGCATGTAATGTGGGAGGAGCAATTGACATAAAAAAAGCAACTGAGGAAGCTTTTAATAGCATTGGTCCCGAAACTTGGAATAATTGTGTCGAACACATAAAGAAAATAGAACATAATTACTTTGAAAGGGGAAGAACACTCTATGAAGATATAGACAGACTGGTAATTCGTGTTGGTGAGGACAGCAGTGACAGTAGCTCAGATTCTGAAGATGATCAAGAACTTGGATCGGACATGTCAGGTGTAGAGTATTTAGATAGTGACTAGAAAAAATATTGTTACTATATTAAAGATGCTTTACTCTCCTATGGTTTTTAATTACTAAATTAAAAAAAAAGAAATTTAGCTTCTGATTTAACGATTTTCCACATTCAGATTTATCATTAAAAATACTTGAAGTATCAAATTCATTTTGGTTGTAGTATAAATGATGCCATATAAACGATAGTGGCGACCTCAATTTTTTTCTACTCTTTCTGGCCAAGCTGTACCTCATCCTTTTATTCTCTACGATGGAGAAAGCAATGTACAGCGAAACTGAAGTGGGGGCAATGACTTCCCAGTCACCGCCGGTGGCGACTGGGAATTTTGGAAATTCCCATTTGCCTCCGGTGGCAATCCCCGCGGGGGCGACTGGGAATATACGTCATAATCGTACGTGATATCTTCATCGGAACGCAAATTATCGATGTCAGCGCTGTGAGCGATTATGATATAATTCGGAAAGCGGCCAGTCAGAGCTGTCCTGTCATGTCACTAGTGTCACTTTCAATTCAGCCATTGGGAAAGGGCGGGAAACGTCAAACAAACCGCGCGTACTTTTTATAATTTTAAATTATTTGTACAAATTTCTAGTGGTTTCGATCAGATAAGTGGTAGTTTGTATATATATTATAAGTTAGTGTATATTTTTGTGTAATTTGTATATATATCTCTGCATAACTGGTAAGTCCATAACATTTAATTTTCTCCCGTCCTGGGATGGATCCCCCAGATGATCCTGGGGGATTACCCCCTGATATTGGCCACGTAATAACAATAACATCTAATAATGATGAGGGAAGTACCATGGATACAGACTGCTCCATATCCCAAGTTTCTAGTGGTCGTAAAAGAGCTTCAGCTCGTCCAAAAATCTGCCGACACTGTAACAAAAAAAAACGTAGGAAAAGCCGCGTTGATGTAACAGATTTCAAAGAAAGTGACTGTCAATGTATTGATCATCAGACTAAAATAAATATTCAAGAAAATATTAATCCGGTATTTAATCAAACTACTGCTGTTGTTAACAGCCAGAACGATGCCTCTCGCCCGCTTCCTCAGCCCCCTGTTACTCGTCTATTATATAAATCTTCAGATGCAGCTCCTTATGTAGTGCACGTCCAAAAACAATTTTCATCTCCTGATGATAATGTTACTCTACATCCAGTTACCTTCGGTCGATTCATAAAAAGGAACTCTGTGAATAACATTGTCAACGGAAGTTTAAAAAGAATAGGAAGAAATAGACTGTCCATTTCATTTTCAAAGTTTGAAGATGCTAACTCTTTTGTCGATAACCCAAATTTAGAAACAGAAAAATTCAAAGCGTTCATCCCATCATTTTCTGTCAGCAGAATGGGCATAGTTAGAGGGGTTCCATCCGAGTGGTCAGATGAAGAGGTGAAAGAAAATATTTCTGTTCCTATAGGATGTGGGCAAATTCTCAAGGTTAGGAGATTGAGAAGAAAAATAATTATTGATGGACAAACTCAACTCAAAGCTACTGAATCAATAGTATTAACTTTTGATGGTCAGGTACTACCCAAACGAATTTTCATGTGCTACACTGCACTGCCTGTAGATTTATATATTTATCCTACCATCCAGTGCTACAATTGTTGTAGGTTTGGTCATGTGAAACTGCAATGCAGATCAAAACCCAGATGCTTTAGATGCGGCCAAGATCACTCCGGAGATAACTGTTCAGTTCATGAAGATTTTATCACATGCTGTTTATGTAAAGGTTCTCACAAAGCCACAGATAAAAAATGCCTTGAATATGAAAGACAGAGAGCCATTAAGGAGTCAATGGCTAAGAGCTGTATTTCATATTTAGAAGCTTCTAAAGTTCATCCTCCAGTTTCACAAATCTCCTATGTTGATGCGTTGCTATCATCCCCAGATGTTACCCCTACTACTTTCGCCTCTCCACCTCAGAGTTCCTCTTCTAAAAACCCCACGAATATATCATACAAAAAAACAGTATCACTAAAACCCCGCTCTCCTCCTACCTTATCTAAAGGTTATGATAAAATTGCCCATCAAGAGATTATTAGTAACTTTGCTATTCCTCAGCCTTCTAATGGGTGTGCTTTAATCTCTAAGTCAAATGAAAACTCAAATGATACTGCTGTAATTGATTTAATTATATCTCTCATTAAATCCCTTAGTCAATCTAATGGTATTTCACCGTCCAACGCTGCCCTGGTAATTAATGCAATTTCCTTACTATTTAAATCAAACAATAATGGATCAAGTCCTTCAATGGAACTGCCAGAGTGTAATTCGTAAAAAAAGTGATCTCATTCATTTATTAAACAAATATAAACCATCTATATGTGCCTTACAAGAGACATGGTTAAAACCAGATTCTTTATTAAAGTTTCGTGGTTACTCATGTCTCAGAGAAGACCGTTCAGATGGTCATGGTGGAGTAGCCATACTGGTGAAACACCCCCTTTCCTTTTCCTTTTTTCCTATCTCTTCTCACAGCAATGATTTTTCTATCATCGCTGTTATAGTGGAAAACATTTGTTTTGTATCACTTTACATTCCTCATCCTTATTCCTCTCTTTTTAATGAAATAAGTCATATTTTTTCGACTTTACCCAAACCCTTCGTGATTCTGGGAGATTTCAACTGTCGACATGAATCCTGGGGTTATTCTTCATCTAACAGTTACGGTAATGATCTAATTAATGTTTTAGATTCATGTAATTTATGTATTCTAAATGACGGTCGCCCTACTCGTAGGTCTCGTCCTGGAGAAGGGCCCAGTGCCCCTGACTTATCAGTCACTACAGCCAACCTTGCTTCTTCTTTATCTTGGAATCCTCTTAGTTCTACTTTTGGTAGCGACCACTTTCCCATATTGATTTCTTTCCCTATCTGTAACAATAACAAATCATCACATATCTTGCCTCCTCGGTTAAAGTTTAAACTCAATGATGTAGATTGGGATTTATATAGGAATCTTTTAGAACTCAAAATTCACTCATTACCTAATGTCACTAATGGTTCTGAATCTCTTTGTGCAGAAGAACTAGCCAGAGCCTTTATTGATGTTGCTAATAACATTTTCCCAGTTAAAAATAGTTCGCTAGGTTTTATTCCTTCTCCTCCTTGGTGGGATAAAGATTGTACGGCAGCTGTTAAAAAAAGAAAAGAAGCTGAAATTAGATATTGTGAATACTCCTCCACTGAAAACTTTGATAATTTGTTAAAAATTATGTCAGAGACTTCTGTTTTGTTAAAGAATAAGAAATATGAAGGTTGGAAAAACTTTTGTTTATCTATTTCTCCTGATGTGAAACCATCGCTTGTATGGCAAAACATCAGAAGATTTAGGTCAGCTTTTAAGGAATCAAACCCACCTTTTATCTCGCCTATTTTAGGAAATCATTTTTTAGATAAATTAGCCCCGCCTTATGTCCCTGAGAATATAATAATTCATACACCACTGTTGTCTAACTTCAATCTTGAAAATCCTTCCGATTTAAATTGTCCCTTTTCTCTCACAGAACTCCGAGGTGTACTATCACACGTTAAGGATTCCGCTCCTGGTTTGGACGGAATTCCGTATTCTTTTGTTTCTCATCTTAGTGATGATTCTTTATCTTATTTTTTATCAATCATAAATTCTGTCATGTTATCCGGTAATATCCCCACCTCTTGGAAACGTCAAGAAGTTCTCCCCGTTCTGAAACCCAATAAGAGTCCGTCAGATTATACAGCCTATCGGCCAATAGCTCTTTCATCCGTTTTAATGAAAATTACGGAACATCTTGTTAAAAATCGCTTAGAATGGTTTGTTGAGCATAATGGTCTTCTAGGCGAGTCCCAATTTGGTTTCAGGCGTGGTAAAAGCACTATTGATAGTGTAAGTATTTTTGTGTCGGATATACGATTAGCCTTTTCCTATAACCAGTCAGTTATTGCTGCTTTCCTTGATATAAATTCCGCCTATGATAATGTTATTTTAACTATACTTAAAAGAAAACTATTATTACTTAATGTTCCAGTATTACTTTCTAATTTTATAATAAACATGCTTTCTGAAAGATGCATTGTGCTTAAACTTCCTGATGGGCATTCTATGTCTCGTCTGGTCTGGAAGGGCCTCCCTCAGGGATCAGTTCTCAGTCCTATTCTGTTTAATATATATGCTTATGATTTAAATTCTTCTCTAAATAATGTAAGTGTTCTTCAGTATGCTGATGATTTGTTAATATATTGCAGTGACAATTCCGTGGACCGAGCTTGTACATTTCTGTCGCAATCTTTGTCTAATTTTAAATCTTGGTTAGACAACAATGGCCTTGACTTATCTCCTGAAAAAAGTTCAATTGTCTTATTCACGAGGTCACGACTTCCTCCTCCTATTTCAATATTTTTTAATGGAAATGAAATTCCAGTTAAGGATAGTTGCAGGTTTTTAGGCGTAATGTTAGATTCTAAATTAACAGGTAGCGCTCACTGTGACTTTATTGTTAATAAATGCGAGCGTATTCTTAACATGTTAAGATGCCTCTCAGGAGTGTGGTGGGGTGCACATCCTTTTTGTATGAAACTATTATATAACGCCTTAATTAGAAGCATCCTAGATTATGGTACATTTTTACTAGATCCTGGTAATGTTATGGCATTCAGAAAGTTAGATCTTATACAATCTAAAGCTCTGCGAATTGTCTCTGGTGCCATGCGATCTAGTCCCATCAATGCTCTGCAGGTAGAGTGTTGTGATCCTCCGTTACATCTTCGCCGTCAATACTTGGCAGACAAATTCTTATTTCGATCATTTCAATTTCTTAACCACCCCCTTTATGACAAACTTCAACAACTTTATGATTGCATTGAGTCATCTGCTTACTGGGCTCGTAAAAAGCATCCTTGTCTAATCAAGAGTTTTAGTAAATTTATTAATATAGAAGCCCCTAAATATCGATCTATCATTTTTCCGCTTTTTAAATGTAATTTTAATGCTTTAATATCCACTCCTAATATTCTTTTGAATTTGAGCTTAGATAAATGTGACAGTTCTGTAAATGTTTCTTTTAATATTTATAAGAATAGTATTTGGAATGAACACCATCACATTTATACTGATGCATCAAAACACCCTTCTTCTGGCCACGTGGGTGTGGGCGTTTACCATGCCCAGTTTAAAATTATACAAAAAATTAAATTTCCCCCAGAAGCAACTGTATTTACTGGGGAATGTTATGGCCTTTTTAAAGCTGTTGAATACATAGTACTTCTGAAACTTGGAAAATCAATAATATTTTCTGATTCCAAGAGCGCTTTGCAGGCTCTTATTAGATTTCCGTTTACGTCAAAGAATAACTCGCCTATTATTTTAGAAATCAGAGATTTATTATATAGATGTGTTCAGTTGGGTCTTTCAGTGAACTTTGTGTGGATTCCGAGCCACAGAAACATTCCTGGTAATAACAAAGCGGATCAACTTGCTAACCAAGCAGTTAGCGATGGCGACAGGCATCCATACCAGAATTATTGTCAGGATCTTGTTACTCTTCCCAGAGTCTATCTTCAGGATTCCTGGAATAGGCTTTGGGCTGATAATAACCAATCAAAAGGTAGGTACTATTTTAATCTGCAGCCTTCTATTCCTACAAAACCGTGGTTTTTCCGTGCAAAATGTAATAAATTGATTTGTTCCATAATTATTCGAATGCGTTTGGGCCATGTATGTACTCCCGTTCATCTGGCTAGACTTGGCATTGTGTCTAGCGATACTTGTGAATGCGGCACAGATACGGGTGACCTAGATCACATTTTCTTCTCCTGTCCGTTGCTTGATCGCTCCTCATTCCTTAATGACTTGGTGTCCTTAAAAGTTCCATTCCCTACCCGTATATCTTGTCTAATTATGTATCCACTTCTTTTTTATAATCTATTATCTTCTTTTATTCTTCACAACAATGTAAAATTATAAATAATATTATGTTCCTTGTATTTATATTATAATCCTTATCTGATCCTTACTCCTTCTCCGTGTTTCGCTGTTTTTATTATTCCTATTCGTTTCCCTAACTTTTATCGTCGTTGGCAAAAAGTTAAAGCTATTGCCATAAAAAAAAAAAAAAAAAAAAAAAAAAAAAAATTCAGCCATTGAATTCAGCTTAGGGCTATAAAAACGGATATTCGATAGAAGTAATAGATTTACTTTATACAAGCTGTGATTTAAGCTGTTCATTTGTGCAAAAGCTATTGAGTTCTAAAAACACGGCAGTTCCGTTGCCTTTGCTATCAATATATTTTCAACATGGGTGAAACATTCGGTAATTATTGTTTATTTTCAACTACTAGTAGTTTGGACAAATATAGATCAATATAATAATTATGATAATGACCAATGTTAATAATCAACCCTAAGTTTAAGAGATAACATTGCCTCATATTTTATAATTAATACATGAGTCACTCTTGCAGAATTCACAACATGGCCAAGACATCAAAATATATTTTATAAAATCACAAGTAATGGAATAAACTTTGAAATCAAAGCTCCTGGTAATGCAGGAATTGGATTAGCAAGTAAACCAGGACCTAACTGTGATTTTTTAGTAAGTATATTATTATTGCACTTTCTTGTCTATAATTTGCTTGTAGAATACATTGTTGAGTGTAAAAGATAAGTGTTTTAGCATAAATGTACTTGCTGTAGCTACTTGAGCTGTAGTAAGTACATTTAACCTAAAACTTGTTAAATAATTTTGCTTAATCAAAGGTAACTCATTCACAGGTTGGTATTGGCCATAACCGCAACACTTGGATTAAGAAAATGACAGCAAGAGTAAGCAAAGAGACAATAGAAACACCAAACATTTTGTCTTCTCAGGAGTTTAGACGATTCTGGATCTCATGGTATGGCGACATTCTGCGTTTAGGCATAGATGGAACACCTAAACCTATAGTAACATTTAACAGTAAAAATTTTAATTTAAAATATGTAACTTTTACTGCCATTGATGATAACAGAAACCCCGTATATTGGAAAATTGAATGTGAGTTTAAATTTTTTACTAATGCTTTATTTATCTATTGAATGAATTCACTGCAAGCAACACCATACAGCTTTGTGTGCATCCAATATCAATATTATAGAAAGTGATCTTTGCATTAACTTAAGAATATAATACATGTTTTCAGTGCCACCGCTACTTGAAAGACCTCTTATGAAACCAGTGACAGGGGGTGAACTGTATTGGGTTCAGGTTGATGCAGAGACACAGTTCCCAGATGGTGCATATATTGGAGGATATGAGAAAGAAAACCTATACATAATAAGAGCTAAGCACAGAGGGTCTTTGACACCTGGCAAGTTTGTATCCTCAGAAGGTCTGGGATATATTCCATGGGGTGGAGATGCTAATGCTAAAAATTCATTTGAGGTATGGTATCTCATTTTTTAAACTTTTTATTCATTTTTAATAAATGTGTTCTCATAGCTAAGTTCTGGGCGGATACAATTTCGATACCCAGAAACAAGTGTTGCTTTTTCAAAATTGAAAACCAAACAGGAACTGTGTATCTTTGCTAGTCTATCCATTGCTAAGAACAAAACTTAGATAAGACTGTGGTGTAATTCCTGGCTTAAGAGCCTATGGTCAAATGGCTTATAGCATGATCCTCCATTTTGCTGCAATACTGCAGCATTAATTTTGAAATAAATATATGGTAAAGTTGAGGATTAATGTTAAATACTATGTTTATCTAAAACACGATTCCATAAAAAAATTTCTTGATTGAAAAAAAAAAACCAGTTACCTCCAAACCGAACAATAAACCACTGGTATTCAGAAAATACTTCAAATTAGATTATGAAAGTGCATACTAACTGAACTAACTATAGCAGGTCTTATGTCTGTTTAAATTACCATTATACATAACATCACGCCTTGTTTCCCAGAACCTACTACAGGTACAACCCAACCCGGCAGGGGTGTACCTGTAGTAGGTAGGTACACCCACATTTCGCCAGTTATGTTTAAGTCCCATGTAATAGGGGGCGAGCCTATTGCCATCAACCGGGCACAAATCCAGACTCCGGGCTGCTACTGAGAAATTCCAGATAGAAAAACCCAATAACACTTTGCCCGACCCAGGAATCGAACCCAAGACCTCATGCTCAGCAGTAGCGCTACCATTACCATTATTTTCGCCGTAAAAAGCAATTACCTAAACTACTGGCGCCTTGGAGCCGCCATCGCCAGTGCCCCACTCCGTCTCGCTCTCACTCAGTCCGCGAGCAGTATGGTGAGAGCGAGATAAAAAGTGAATTTAAGCTGAGGTAGATGGGCTCGTATTTAAGAGTAGTAAAATCATACCTTTGTTTTAAACGGGCAGCACATCAACCCCACGAACTTTAGACAAAAAAAACCTTTTGAATAATTTATGCTAAATCAATTGCAAAAACATTTGAATAAACATAAATTATTATTTAAGAATTTGGTTTCACAAAGAGTCGCTCGACTACCGACGCTGGTGTTGAGCTTGTTGAGTGTCTTAAAAGATCTATTTACAGAAATAAACATTTCATTTCATACTCGTATGACTTCAAAAGTAAAATTCATAATGACACTACATTCATTCAAACATTTTTATTGCAGGTTTTATGTGGATTTGATTGTACCTGGGTGCCGAGTAAATTAGATAACATACCAGTTGGAGCTGTTGTCGCTGGTCACTCAGAGGACAGTGGACATGAAAAACTATATATTGGGAGAGCCAAATATTTAGATCACATAATCCCAGGGAAAGTCCAGCCAACACACAAAGTCTGTTACATACCTTATGATGGAAAAGAAATAAGCATGGACAACTATGAAATAATGATAGTTCCTGAGAAATATAGATGTGCTAACAAGTTCTTACTACCTGGCATAGAAGATAGTATGCTTGAATCTGAAGATGAAAACGATGAAAATGATGATCACTCTATGAATTATGAAGATTATGATGAATATTTTTATGCTGACAATATGTAATAGTACAGATTCCTCAACCCAAAAATCATTATAATTACTAGTCTCAGTTGAATCAAATTATGATCATGCTATTTACTTAAATAAATGCAGTTGGCCCAGAAATCTTAAAAAATGGCCAACATACAGTTAGGTTAGGTTATTTAAAATGTATGTAATGAAAAAATTTAACTTAAAGGTATCATTATAATTTAAGTTCAACTTTATATTGTTATAATTTTTTATTGTTTTTTTTTTAATAATTAAATAAAAATAATTTCATAATATTTAACAAGTCATACTGGTTTATTAGTTTCTAAAACAATGGTAGAGGTAAAGCCTGTGGTATTTCATCACCCGGTATTACTAATATTTCATATATAGGTTCTTCAACCTCATGGCCCTGAAAGGGCAAATAGCACGTTTTGTATAGGAGATGCACTTTTCCACATATAAGTTTCCCCTCAATCATAGCTCTACCTATATATAAAGGATCATTATTCACTTCGGAATGTCCACCGATGAATGCATTTTGTGGAATATAGTTGGTTCGTGTCTTAACCCACTTTGCATTAAATCCACATAAAACCTGAAAATGAAATATGTAAATAATTGTTGTCATACAGGAAACCTACCATGTGTAGGCTATTTTGTGAAACTCATCAGAGCTATCAGACGCATGCTCTTCTGAAGGCGACCAAAACCGCAATGTCTGGTTTCTATGAAAAGGGCAACAGGGTTCACCACCTACGGAAACGTTTTCATAGTTACATAGTAGATAGATAGAATACTCTATATTGTACACCATAAAAATTACACACATAAATTTAGAAATTTTACATAGGGTGACACAATGGGCGGTCTTATCGCTTTAAAGCGATCTTTTACAGACAACCTTTGTGTATTAAAGGTAACAGTAACAGGAGAGACAATACCGCAGGTAGTCAGTGGTGTACCATTTACATCTATATATTATATAAAAGAAAGTCGTGTTAGTTACACTATTTATAACTCAAGAACAACTGGACCGATTTCGCTAATTCTTTTTTGTTGTGTTTGTTATTGTGAGGAGATGGTTTTAGGTAGGGTAGGTAGGTGCGTCGTAGATAAGTACTTAGTGCTACCCGTGTGAAGCCGGGGCGGGCAGCTAGTATACAATAAATACAGGGCCGGATTTAGAGGTCCAGAGGCCTCGGGGCAACAAAGGAGCGGAGGCCCCCTCGCCCCAAATTATTTTCCAAATAAAATAAACAATTTTTTTTCAGTCAAGTTTTTCAATAAATAATTTATTGTGAAACCAAGTAGATTCCCTTAGTATTGAACAAACACATATAAGAAACAAGAATTAACTGAAATTAAATTTTAGGGTTAACGAACGGAACCTTTCGAGCTTTTTTCGCCGAAAAATCGTTGATGATTTCGTTGAAATCCAGTTCTCGGAGTAAATCGCTTTCAATGCTCAGGAGAGAAAGCTTCGATAGACGGTTTTGTCCCATCGTGGTTCGAAGTTTCAAAGGAAAAGATGCTTACTAGTGTTAACTAGTTGGAATTTGAATATTTTTTTTCCGAAGTCTCTATTGTGGGGGCCCCCCGTTTGTGGAGGCCCCGGGGCTTTCGCCCCGGTTGCCCTCCCCTAAATCCGGCCCTGAATAAATACATAGGTACATACGTAAAGCATAAACTTACGACAAGTCTTACAGTTCAGGCAGTATGGTTATGGAATGCCTTGCCCGTGTCGATAAGGCGTGCTCAATCTTTGTCCACTTTTAAAATTCTGGTAAAAAACACTTTATTTAAACTTTTCACAAAACTCAAACTCAAAGCATTTATTTCAAGTAAACCATTTACAGGCACTTTTGAACTGTCAAAGAGTCAGTCAGTTAGTCAGAAAGTTGAAGCTAGTTACCCATTCCAAAACGTAGATCTCTGTGGAGAAGAACGGGCAAGAAACTCCAAGGACACTCTTATAAATATAGAAATTACAAAATCCTGGGTACATTACTCTTGTTGATTATATACGTGAGAACAATGTAAAAAAAAAAAAACCGATTAAAAATAAGCCTTGGCAGATAAGAGATGACCAGTCTCAACTGACGGCGCCCGTTCACGAACATGACGCATGGATCAGCACCATCCAGCTCAACCATTTTGTAGGGAACCGAATGATCCAACACACTCGCCATCATCAGCGAGACATTAAGTGGGCATGACATACACTCAACTACCCTGCTCTTTGTCCCTGAATACTGTAAAATACCTATATTTATTGTAACAGACTCTGGACCACTTTTTTTTTTTTTTTGAAATAAATAAACATATCTTTCAAGTCAAAATATAACATAATAACATAGTAAACGACTCCATGGTACCTACTCACATTTACAAAATTTAAAAAAAAATGCGTTAAAGTTATACAAAACTATAGTTTGTAACGTATTTGTAACATTATAAGAATTTACCACCAAAAAGAAAAAATAACTATATTATCTATTGGAGTATTAAACAATTAAAACTTTGATAAATACAAATAAAAAATAAACATTATGTTTGTAGTCAGAAAAAATAAAAAAGGGGAAGCAATTCCTGTAATACAGTACAGTACATACAGTACCTACAGTTTTTTCTAAAACCTACTTCAGGCACCAGCTCTTACAATGTGAATTTATATAGTTTAAAAACTGTAAAGTGCCACAAAAACATTGTGAAAGAAAGAAAGAAATATATTTTTTATTTTTTTAACTGGTGAGCCCAAGTGGCTGTGGAGCAGGACCAGCATTTAGCCAAGCATTTTTATCTACGATATAATCATCCAACTTATATTATGCTTGTCTACATAGTGTGCGTTTAATGCAAATTTTAAATTTCTCCTCATTTAGTTGAAGAATATCGAGTGGTATTTTATTATAACATTTTACACAGTACCTACCCCATAATAGAAGTGTGTACCTACTTTAGACAATCTGAAACGTGGTTGATCTAATTTGTTCCTATTTCTGGTGTTAAAATTATGCCTGTCACTTATCTTACTAAAAAGATGTAGATTTTTTCGAACATACATAATGTTTTCTTAAATATACTGACAAGGTACCGTCATGATGTTAATTTTCTTAAACAGTTCCCTTAGAGATTCGCGTCTGCGGAAGTTGTAGATGGCTCTGACATCCCTCTTTTGCAGAATAAAGATAGAATCAATATCTGCGGCCCGTCCCCACAGCAAAATACCGTAAGAAATGATGCTATGAAAGTAACTAAAATAGACCAGTCTCGCGTTATCCACGTCTGATAGTTGGCGGATTTTCCAAACAGCGTTAGCGGCTGAACTTAGCCGCCCTGCAACTGATGTTAAGTGAGGACCACACTGTAGTTTTGAGTCAAGCTTGATTCCCAGGAAAACCGTTTTTTCGACGAATTCTAGTGTCTCCTTATTCAGTACAACGTGACATTCACTACTTCTAACATTCGGTAACGCGAATCTTATGCGTTTAGTTTTCTTCTCATTTAATACTAAATTATTCACAGTAAACCAATTATGGACCTTTAGCATAGCGTTATTTACGTCGTCAAGCTCCTGTGCATGTCTGTTTACCTTAAAAATCAGTGATGTGTCATCAGCAAATAACACCATTTGTGGTCGGTTTTTCAGTAAAAGAGGTAAATCATTTATATATACTAAAAAGAGGAATGCACCCAATATCGAGCCCTGTGGTACACCCATTTTGACTTTTAAACTCAATGAATTTACACCGTTTATTTGAACTTGCTGCAGTCTATCATTCAAATATGATTTTACTAAGTTAAGCACAAGTTTACCCAGTCCGTAATGCTGAAGTTTCAAGAGCAGTGTGTCGTGATTAACGCAATCAAATGCTTTGGATAGGTCGCAGAAGATACGAGGTGCATTCAATAAGTACCTAGCCTCATCGCCAGAGGGCGCTGTAGTTTGAAAAGAGTTTTACCACAGTGAAGCACATTCTTTTTTAATTCATTTTTCAAATTTTCATTCCAGTCCCTTCATTTGTTTTAATTTGACAACTTATGGAAGCGAACGTGTCGATCGGTTTTACAAAAATGGAAAAAGAGCAATATCGTTCGGTGATTCGATTCCTATTTTTGGAAGGGAAAACGCGCATCGAAATCAAAGAGCGCTTGGATGCTGTGTACGGTGTCTCTTCTCCATCGATGGCCACCGTCAAGAATTGGTTCAACGAGTTTGCACGTGGCCGTACGTCGGTTTTTGATGAACCACGTCCAGGTGCACCGAAAACAGCTGCTACGGAGGAAAACATTTAAAAAATCCATGATCTCGTATTGGCAGATCGCCGATTGAAGGTTCGGGAGCTAGCTGAGACTGTAGGCATTTCAGAAGGAACAGTGCATCATATTCTTCACGAGGAACTCGGCATGAGAAAGCTGTCGGCGCGATGGGTGCCGCGTTTACTCACACCAGAAAACAAGCGCAACCGTGAGACCACATCGGAGACGTGTTTGGCGCTGTTTAAGCGGAATCCAGCGGAGTTTTTGCGTCGTTTTGTGACCGTCGATGAAACCTGGATCCACTGGTACACACCAGAGACCAAGGAGCAATTAAAACAATGGATCCAGACCGGGGAACGTGCTCCAAAGAAGGCGAAAACTGTAAAATCGGCCGGAAAAGTTATGGCCACTGTTTTCTGGGATTCACAAGGTGTGATCTACATCGATTACCTCGAGAAGGGTAAAACAATTACAGGGCTTTACTATGCCGATTTATTGGGCCGATTCGACGCCGAATTAAAGAAAAAACGACCCCATCTGGCGAAGAAAAAAGTGCTGTTTCACCACGACAACGCACCGGTTCACACGTCAGCCGTTGTCATGGCCAAATTGGTCGAATTACGCTACGAATTGCTGCCCCATCCACCGTATTCTCCAGATTTGGCCCCTTGTGACTTCTTTCTGTTACCTAATCTGAAAAAATCACTCGCCGGGAATAGATATGGATCGAATGAGGAGGTCATCGCCGCCACGGAGGCCTATTTTGCAGAGTTTGACAAAAACTATTTTTCGGACGGGTTAAAAAAGTTGGAGCATCGCTGGGCTAAGTGTATCGAACTAAAAGGAGACTATGTTGAAAAATAAATTGCCACTTTTCCAAAATTTTCGTTAACTTTTTGTAGGCTAAGTATTTATTGAATGACCCTCGTACCTATTGCATCCTGTGCCTCTTCCCATGCGTTAAAGATGTGTACTTCATTAAATCCGGGAATACCCCCTGATCTACACACAAATTAAATATTAAAGCTAAATAGGGTGCAATTGTCTCAATAATTGATTGACAAACTTAAGTAGACATGCCCCACAGATCTTCGGTAATTTTGATCTTAAGTTGCTTAAAAACCTTAACAACGACCACAGGGTTTATATGCTTAAATTTAAATTCCAAAGGACAGGTTGAAACATTCGCTCTTAATAAATCAATAGCAAGTAATGGGGAGGAATTTAAAGGTGTTTCTGCAGTTGTTGGAATATTGGTAAAGAAAGTTGCAAATTCCTGAGCAACTTCGATCTTATCGCTAATGAGACCGCGGGTTGTGTCCAGTGTGTAATCAGTACTATGTCTTTATGTCTTTTTCACACTAAAAAAAAGTACAAAGGCGGACTTAATGCCTTAGGCATTCTCTACCAGTCAACCAAGGGTGGTGAAGAGATTAGATGGCAGGTGTTCTGTTTGAGAGAAACAAAGAAAAGGAGATGTTCCAAATCCGGCCCAGAATGTGTACAGTACCTCGAAAATTCGAGAAAAATCTATGGAATTCGGGAAAAATACAGATAAATTGCTTAAATGCATACTTTTCTTGTAATAATTTGATATTTATCAATTATTTTTATCGAGTTTCAACATGGCGTCTCGCCAATTTAGGTACTCTGTGGTTAAAAACAATGACAGTAAACCATAGATCGGCCATTGATCATAGATATTTCAGTCAGATAGATATAGATATTTCAGGTAGATACTTCAGTCGCTTTCGTTGTCGTTCGCGGTTTGATGTTCGTTTTTTTTAATTTCTCGAGTCTACAAAAGACTGAACGAAACGCAGTGATTTGACAATTAAGACAAATAAACATGTCAAACGTCAATAATCAAACAACATGACAGCTTACCGCCATGACGGGTTTTTGTTGTGTGTTGCAATTTCAAGTGTACATTCTTGTGTTTTACTACCAAACAAAGCCAACTTAAAGTAATTGGATGATTGAAAACTGTTTTAATTGTGTTTCCCCATTTTTTTGTATGGTGTACATAGAGGTGGCCGGGGCTCCATACATTTTGAAACATCTCTTTTGACACACTTCCTCTCTCCATCATTACATTATAGTTCCTTGCTCTTGTTTCATGTTTATAATTTTATATAAGTATATCAGTATATTTTATATAGTATGTGTATATATATGAATAAGTTTATGCTTTATGTATGTAGGTATGTATTTATTGTATATGTAAACGGTACACCGCTGCCTACCTGCACTATTCGCTCCTGTTACCTTTAATCCATCCAAAGGTTGTCCGTAAAGCTTTAAGCGACAAGACCGCCCATTGTGTCACCCTATCCAAAATTTATAAATTTATGAATTTTTATGGTGTACAGACGCCAGCACATCAACCTACTGCAACCTGTCAAATTTCTTTAATAGATTTTCAACTTTATGGCTAAAGTATAAGGTACAAAGTTGATTGGGAAAAGTTGACAGTTTCGGGTAGGTTGACGTGCTGGCGTCTGTACAATAAAGAGTATTCTATCTATTTATCTATCTATCTTATATACTTATAGTAACCAGTTTTGTCGCTGCAGTCTGTCATTGCGATTGGGTGGCGTAACCTTTGCGGTTGCGGTCGCCTTCGGAATAGCATATTTAAAGCTAAGCGCACATTACAGCCGCTAGGCGCCGCAGCACATCACATGTCAATTATCAATACAAAAAAGCGCGGCCCGCCTGTTATTGTGCGATGATTATTTCAAAATCATATGAAAGTGATATATTTATGGGAGATTTTTTTGTTATGCGGTGCGGCCAGCCCAAATCTTCGTCAGCCTTAACAGCACTGCTAGGCAATGCTGTTAAGGCTAACATAACTGTGAATGTACTTTGTAGAAAGTCGTAGCATTATTTTTACCTCAAACTCTTCTTTGGCACATTCTAGGTGGCCCCAAGGGACAAATGCTTTACCAGTTGATGGCACATATTTCCCAGGACACATTGAATTATTATGGTAAGCTCGGGCAATGTAAATTAGTTCATTTTCAAACCCACCAATCATTGCTTCTGGGGGCAATTTACCATTTCTCAAGGGACGCCAGCGAAGTCTTTCACTAAATTTTTTACAGGATAACGATTTTAATATTACTGGCGAGGCTGTAATCATAAAAAAACATTATTTTTTATTAAATTACTGTGCGCACCTTAGGTAGCCGGAGGCTATACGCAGGGATCGTGCGGTCCATGGCCCTGTACGGGGCACCGGTGTGGGCGCGTTCGTTGAGGCGGCGGCCTGCCCGCAGGTTGAACGCGTCCCAGAGGGTCATGGCCACCCGGCTGAGGGGCATGGCCATCGGCGCCTACGGTGGCCGATTCCCGGCCACCGTAGGCGCGGGCTTGCGGACGGTGAGCAATGGGTAGCTCGCCGTCCGGCAAGGACCAAGCCCGGATCGACGGCGCGTTGTGTTCCACGCGCGCCTCAAAGAGTGTCAGCGAGTGAAGGGGTCCGATGAGACCATTGCCTGCCGGGGTTGTGGGAAAGTCCGAAAGGGATACCGTGGCCCCCTGGCATTGCACAGGCAAGAGAAGGAACACGGGTGGGTTTTAGTCAGTAAGAGTCTGACACGCCCTCCCGCTCCACCCAGAGCGGGAGGAGTCATTTGATGATTTCCAACCCAAAAAAAAAAAAGGTAGGTAAATAAAATAAGTAGGTTCAGGACGGAGGAACCCACCGTAGGGAGTAAACCGTAGGGTATGCATAAAAAAAACCTATAGTATATATCTGGCAAATCAAAAAAATAATGTTCATATCATAGACGTATAAAAAAGTGTACGTCTATGGTTCAAATTCTATTTATAATCTTATCATTATAATTACTGTAAATTTTAACAAAGACGAATAAATGATGGAATTCATATGATTATGCGTTTACTTTTTAGATTTTGAATTATCTTACAAGTGTGTGGAGGGGGAGTAATGGTTTCTCCTTGTGACATTGTCAATAACACTACCTAAATATAACTTCCGAATAAGTTTGCAATGCGAATGATTGTGCAAGGCTTGCCTTCTCAAGGATGTATAATTCGGTACGGCTCGCAAATTTCCATATCCTGAAGGCACGTCTTCCCTACATTACCGCGTCACCTGATCTACTCCTCACATGCAATAGCCTCTGAAACCCCATGAAACATGAGACTCGTGCAAATCTTGGGGTTCAACCACGCTGGAATTGGTGTATTTCATTTGTAGCGGTTACACCGCCACATACGTACTACGCATCAAAGACATGACATCACACAAATCCTGCATCGCGCAATTAGAGTTTACCGCGCGAACGACATATATAAGACTATCCGACATCAACAGTTGGGCCCCCCGACTAATAATAAGAATTATCCTTGATCCAGCCTGTCCCAACTTGCTGTCCTCCCACCAGCGACGCCCTAAGCCGAAGTCCGTACCCCACAGGGGGTGCCCTTAGCGAACGCTCGCCTAGTTTTAATTAGAATAGTTTTTGCCCCTGGCTGGAGGCTTTGAGTGTAGTAGCTTAAGGCAGCCACAGGAATGTCCGGTTAAGTAGTCATCACCTCAGAGGTGAGCTACGAGATACAGTAGTAAAAAAAAAAAAAGCAGTTGGGCAGTTGCCCGCCAGAGACTAGACTAGACAAGACCCGTCTGGTCGGAGGATCCTCCCTTTTCTGTGGTGGATGAGTGAACTTTACACCCTGTTCCTCATGCCCTAAACATTCATTCATTCAATGCGAGGGATTTCGCAAAGCGCGATTTTTTTGAAGAATTTAGCGGGGCTGGGCAGCATTTGAGAAGTTTTGTCGCGTATTCCAGAGCCAGTAAATTCAAGGTCGCTCAGTACGCTGCTTGGAAGCTCTCTGAGGGATTGAATCCGGAAAGAGAAGATCAGGCAGAGAACCAAAGTTGTCGACATAGCTCACAGAATGAGCAATCTGAAGTGGCAATGGGCCGGCCATATTAGCGGTAGAACCAATGACCGTTGGGGTTGCCGTGTTCTTGAGTGGATAGCGTGAATCGGCAAATGTAAGGTAAGACATCCCCATGGTACCTACCCTGGGGACGGCTCCACCTGGAGCAACTCTTCGCAGGGTGGGTGGTAGCACCTGGATGAAAGTTGCCGAGAATCGAGCTGAATGGCGTGCAATTGGAGCAGTGGACTGCTGTAGGCTGATGATGATGATAATGTTTAGCGAAGCTTTCTCGAGCTATGTTTTTCCACAAATAGCCGTTCGTTTTAAGGAGGATCCGCAGTGAATTTTTTTCTAGCCCGCGAAATTTTTTTGGCGCCCTTTTCTGAATCTGAACTGATGTGGGATGATATTATTGTCGTCTTTGATTATTAAGTACCTACATTAAGCCTACGTGCAGCGACTTTCTCAAATTGTTTTGGCACGACAGGCAGTAGGTTTATTGGCGTGTATGACGACACAAGGTGCGGTGGTTTTCCTGGATATTCTCGGAAAATACCCAGTCCTCAAAATTCCATTAAAGAGCTGTGTTATGAAGACGATGGCTTTTCTTGGCAGGTGACGTAGGATTTCGGCAGTTATAAGGCAATATCCAAGAGCTTTGTTTAGTTCGAGACCTTTAATAGTCTCCAGATCTCTCAAGGTGGGCAGTACTTTAATAGTAAACTGAGTTGTAGATCTGTCTCCAAATGGTTCTGGATGCATTAATGTGTCGCCGGAATTGAGAGTGAATACATTGGCCAAGGAAGATCCAAAGGCCTCGGCACGTTCGTCGTCTTTTGTTGCCCATGTATTTATCTCCTTGCTATAAAGGATGCTGAGCAGTTAGTGGTGCATGTTTGGTATGCATTACGGTATTCCAAAGACAGTTTGTTTTTTAGCTGTGGCATCCATATTTTCTCATCTGTTTTTTAAGGTTTAATTTTCAATGTCCTTCAGGTATTGCTTCAGATCTGCGGCCGCTCTATTAAAATCTCGTCTGTCAGAAGCATGACGACTGGTATGCCAAACTCTTCCGAGTCTTTTTTTTTTTCGAGAACCTTAGGTACTCCTTTGGAATATTTTTGTATCATGGCATGGGTATATGTTGGTACATGTCCATGCACATGTCCATGTCCATGTCCATGCTGTCTGAATGAGGTTTGTGGTGTTTGTAGCAGCTTCATCAACATCATCGTTTGTTTTTAGTGGCACTTAATAATAACATAACTACTTTATTAAATCGAAAAAATAAATTGCTTTGTAAATGTCCTATGAGTAACAAATTTTAGTTAAATAAAGCACACTGCACAGCACAGCATAGCTTAATGTTGATAAGTCACCCTTAGGATTAAATTATGTTCTTAGACCGAAGCAATGTTCTGACTACATTTAATCAATCAGTTATTAAAATCTAAACCGATCATTCATCCAAATACTAATTTAAGTGAAATAATTTAAATAGTCACATGAGAACCACATACTTTCGATTATCCACTCCACGGGATGTGAATTTCTGCATTCCGTTTTGAATAGGATATACCCAACAATGGGATCAGTACACATTTTCTGATAGTCAACAAAAGCTTGCTGACCTACTATCCCAACTTTTATTTTGTTACTATGCCAAGTTAAGTAGTACTCTCTTAATTCATTAAAATCAGAGAGACAAAGAGAGTTAAACATCTCTTCTTGTTTGTCACCCATATTGTAGACTCTGGTTTCATAATATCCAAACGTAAGCTGTAACAATAATCATTATGTTGTGTTAAACATTTATATTTAGTTACAATTTTCCTTTATTATAATGATTAGATGTACCAGACATGAAACTCAATTAACCTAATAATATGTATATAATATACATAATACATGTACCATCAACTTGAAAAGAAGAAAAAGACATGGAACAGAATATTATTTATTACTATATTACATTAAGTTACAAGTTTAGTTAGGAACTAATATAGACTAAAGGTTGCTATTAAGAATTTCACACACTGACAAAAAATAATACCTACTTAGTTAATAACACTGCCTGCTACTGACGATTTGGACATTATCCTTACCAATTGGCCCGAGAAGACAAAACACAGAAAATTTGAAAAATATAGGGGACCTTTTCCCAGGACAAAAAGTAAAGGTTAAAAAAAAAAAAAACTTTGCCAGACTTCGTAATCAAGCTCAGGACACATGCAAAGCTTATTTATAAAATAAATACCTACCTTATAGAGACAAAGGTTCGGATCATGACGTGCTATCATTGTCAACTCTGGATGGGGGCCTGCAGTTCTCATTTTAAAACAAATGCCACCACTGTTTGACTTATAAATAGCTTGGCGGTCTGATACTCCAAGAACTAGAAAGAAAATATGGAAGATAAATTTTTGTGCATTGGAATCAATGGGCTTGTGAAAAAGTCTGCCGTTCCAAAATATTATAATAGAAAATTTTATTGAATAGGTAGGTACATGCATTGTAGCAGTATAGAATCTGCCTTGTACCTAATAGGATAGGTAGTACCTACTTAGGTACCAGCTGATGATAGTTTACCTATATTATTTAACATACCTACTTACCTATGTGATTTGCCATGATTTTAAAAATAAGTATGCACAACACTATATAAATTGAACACTTATATGTAAATACATTGGTGCCAATGGATTTTTTTTATTGTATAAATGCCCGTATTATTACTATAAGAACCGAAAAATAATAACCAAATGTGATTGGCGAGTGTGCGATAAAGTAATGAATCACATATCAATATTATTGTGCAATTCACAGAATATGTAACAATTTTACGTTAATTTTTCGTTCATCTACACTATTCCTAAGACGACAAACCGACCGTATTTTTGTTAAAACTGGACCGATTTAAAAAATTCTTTCCCTAGTAGAATGTAGTAAATAACACAGTGTGACACAGTGACATAGCTTATATTTTTATATAGATATCACGCTGATTAGCAAACCACATCACAAATTCACAATCACATCACAATAAAAATATTGTCAAACATAAACAAATGTCACTTTTTTTTCTGCCTTAGCCCGCGTTCGGCGACAATCACGGCGAAATCTCAGACCAAATAAATATTTGGTCTGAGATTTCGCCGCGATTGCGTTTGAGGGCGAAATAAAAAAAAAAAAAAAACCCGTCTTCAACAGTGTTCGAAAGTCAATGGTTCGAACGAGCGTTAAAAAATCACTTGGAACCACAGAGTACATTTTCTTGGAACTGACTGTTCGTGCAGTACGGACGTATGATGGGTTCAAAATAATTATCCCGTGCCCGATGCGGACCACACTGCCGACGACGACGACGATGCTCCGGATGTGACCGAGGTAGAGATGAGAGTGGCGGTACGTAGGCTGAATGCCAAAAATACCCAGGACCCGACGGCTTACCTGGGAAAGCCTGGGTCCTGGCCTTAGAGGCTCTCGGGCCTCGACTAAGGGGGCTCCTAAGCGCATGTTTGGAGAGGGGCCAGTTTCCACTTCGTTGGAAGACGGGGAAACTGGTCCTCATCAAGAAGCTGGGGCGCCCTGCGGACTCTCCGTACGCTTATCGGCCCATCGTGCTACGCGACGAGGTGGGCAAGTTCTTTGAAAGAGACATTGCAGACCGCCTCGTCGGGCGGCTGGTGCGGGTGGGGCCAGATTTGGCGGAGAGCCAGTTTGGTTTCCGCAGGGGGCGCTCTACGGTGGACGCCATCATGCGCGTGCGAGCCCTCACGACGGAGGATGCTGTGGCTCGGGGAGGGGTCGTCTTGGTGGTGTCTCTAGACATCGCCAACGCCTTGAATACCCTGCCCTGGAGTTGCATCAGGGAGGCACTCCGGTATCACCGGATGCCGACCTACCTCTGTCTCGTTCTATTAGCGACGTGGTGCTCCTACGGTTTTATTCATAGCAACCAGACACACGGATGCGATTTAAACCCCGCACCCACTATCATAGCTAGCCGTATAAGGCGCTCACATTGAACTAAAAACCTCTATAAAGACTCCGCGGGCGAGGGGCAAAGCCCTGACCCAGCTCGCCACGCCCCCTTGCGGGTGCGTCACGACATCCCCTAAAATGTGGGTCATTAGCTATCCAACCTTTGAAGAGAACACACGTCAACAGCTACAGCAAGAAAAATACTCCTGTAGATGGATACCACTGCAGATGAAGCCGCTCAATTGCACTACTGCAATCAGGGATTCAGAGATACGGCAATGTGATGTTGCTCGGCAACTGAACTTGAGTCGTTTTTCCGTTCGACGAGTGTTCCAACGCTTCCAAGAGACTGATGGCTATATCCGAAGACGTGGATCTGAACATCTTTACATAATCGGCTCTCTAATGCTTTTGAGCTGCAACAACAACTGCGATCAGCTCGCTGAACTTCTGTAAGCGTCTCCGCGATTAGAAGAAAATTTGCTAAAGAAGAAAATTGCAGCTCACAAGGCTGCTACAGGGCCAAAATTGACTACACAGCATAGGCGAGACCGATTGGAATTTGCCCGTGACCATGTAGATTGGACAATAGATCAATGGAGGGCTGTGCTCTTCTCAGATGAGACGAGGGTGTGTCTTTTCTGCAACGACAGGCGTAGAAGAGTATATATAAGAGGCAAGGGGAACGATTCGCACATGCCTGTATTCAAGAGACAGTGAAATATGGGGGTGGTGCGTGCATGTTATGTCAATCGACGACAAAACGAACCTTGTGTGTGTTTCTCGGTCTGGAAGTGTTCGCGGGCAAGGGTCGCTGAGTGCTCCTCGGTACACAATAGAGATCTTAGAGGAGCACGTGGTTCCTTATGCGGGTTTATTGGCAGTGAGTTCATGTTAATGCACGATAATGCCCATGTCACACCGCATTAATTGTAAGAGACTACCTGCAAGAAGTTGGGATCCCTGATAAGCGCTGGCCGGTGCGAAGTCCAGACCTGTACTCACAGATATAGGTAGCTAGGTATATCTGTGCCTGTACCCTATTGAGCACCTTTGGTATGAACTGAAACATCAAGTAAGGGCACGTGATCCTGCCCCTATCACTCTCCAAAACCAATGTGGGACAACATTCCTCAAGAGACTGTTGTAACACATTATTCATCTATTATTCCGTGGTTGTAACATTAATTAGGTCTATGAGAGAACGAATGGAAGCAGTCATCAGGGCTAGAGGGGTCATCAACACTAGGTTTTAAGTTGATTTTAAGGAGATTGTTGTCATTTTTGCTGTTAAAAGAGAACGACACGTTTTAATCATTTTCATTAGCTTGTTTTTCTTTTTCCTGGTTATCAAACTCAAAGCATTTATTTCAATTAAACCATTTACAGGCACTTTTGAACTGTCGAGGAGTCAGTCAGTCAGAAATATGAAGCTAGTAGCCCATTCCAAAGCGTAGGTTCCTATGGAGAAGAACGGGCAAGAAACTCCACGGACACTTTTTTTATTTTTATTATATTCTTACAAAATATTGTTTACATCATTCTTGTTGAAATTATACATGTGAGAACAATGTAAAAAGACGTGTAGGTACGTAAAAAGCGTCCGTAATAAAAAAAAATAAAAACAATTCAAAAATTAAAATAAGCCGTGGCAGACAAGAGATGACCAGTCCCTACTGATGGCGCCCGTTCACGAACATGACGCATGGATCAGCACCGTTTAGCTCAACCATTTTGAAGGGAACTCAACGATCCAACACACACGCCACCACCAGCGAGACATTTGAGTGACCATGACATACTCTTAGCCGCCAGGGCATATCAAGTCAATGAAAGACGTACCCAGTATATGGTAGCTTTATAGAAGGTACATGGTCACAGTGCTCACACATGTGCTATGCAATTATACAATAAAAAAGAGATTGAAGTTATACAATTCAAAGATAGTTTTTGCAATCTTCAGCACATCTGTAGCAGTTCCAACAATATTTTCGAATGCTAACCAATTATTATAGTTTATGCGCCCTTGTGGAGCTGGACCAGCGTTAAGCCAAGCATTTTTGTCAGCGATATAATCCCCAAGCTTATAATATGCTTGGCAGCATAGTGTGCGTTATAAACAAGATTTAAATTTCGTTTCATTTAGTTGTAGTATATGGGGAGGTATTTTATTGTAACATTTTAAACAGTACCCCATGAAAGATGAGTCTACTTTAGCCAGTCTGAAACCCGGTTGAACTAATTGGTCCCTATTTCTAGTACTATAATTGTGTCTTTCACCTCTTTTACTGAAAAGATTAAGATTTTTCCTGACGTACATGATGTTTTCATAGATATATTGACAAGGTACCGTCATGATGTTAATATTTTTAAACAGTTCCACCGGCGGCGTCAGTCGTACAACGACCTTTGGTGAAACCATATTGCTGATCGTGTAAGATTTGGTTGGTGTTAAAATGATTAAGCATTTGGTTTAGCATTACCTTTTCGAACACTTTGCTGAATACCGGCAGCACGGATACTGGTCTATAATTGTTGGTGTCTTTACTGTCCCCAGATTTAAAAAGTGGTATAACCTTACTGTATTTCATTAAATCCGGGAAGACTACTTGATCCACACACAAATTAAATATTAAAGCTAAGTATGGTGCTATAGTCTCGATTATGGATGTACAAACTTTGATAGATAGTCCCCATAGATCCTCGGTCAGTTTGATTTTAATTTGCCGAAAGGCTTTAATAACTATCATAGGGTTTATATGTTTAAATTGAAATTCAACCGGACAGCCTGGGACATTCGCTCTTAATAAATCAATTGAGACATCGGGTGAAGAATTTAAAGCTTCCGTCGTTTTAGATGGTATGTTAGTAAATAAATGTACAAATTCTTCAGCTACTTCTAAGTTAGAGCTTATTGCACCACGTGAAGTCTCCAATGTGTAATCAGTGTTTCGTTTTTTTCCCTACTAGTTTAATTATTTATAACTTTTCAAACTGTTTTTATTTTATTTTCTGCTGATTTGATCTTATTGCTAATGTACAGGGCTTTAGCTATCTTGCAGGTATTTCTAAAAATTTTGGAATATGTAGCAACATATTTGTTGAAAGTTTCAGTGTTAATGTAAGGCCATAAAGCTCGAAAAGCCTTTCCCTACTTATCCTAATACCCTAGTTGCCCAGTCACTAAATATAAAAATAGGGCTAGTCTTTTTTGTTTTCTTTTCAAAAGTTTTATTGAATTCAGTGTGCACTACTGAAAAGAAATCCTTATACAATTTATTTGCATCATCCATATTATGGCCTAGAACATTTAACTCCTTATTTAGGATACTATTGAATCTATTTAACAAAAAACAAATCTATTGCTTTATTCTGAAATCATGAGATCTGAAAGGATCTGCGGTCACCATGGGCCTTCCGCAGATTAGTATATTTAAATGATTATTACCTTACCACATAATAATCACTAGATCGTTTTATTCGGAGATGACACTTCCCTCACTTTAAATCAAACGTCAATTAAATAGTCAACTTTGAACAAGTTAACGATGCACTCTCTAAAGTTGTGCAGTTTAAATAATCTTCTCCTGAAGAAAAAAAAGACTAAACTCATGCTAAACTCCTTAGATTTTCAGCGCCAAATGTCAGGCAGTTAACTCAATACCAATGTTCATGGTATATGGTTCAAAGTTAATGGAATAGAGTTGGACCCTGTTGGTTGAGTCAAAAAAATTTCTTGGAATAACTATTGACGGAAAATTACAACACATAAAAAAATGGTCAGGAAGGCATATGCTTAAGCTGTTAAAACAAATAGACAGATAATTACGAGTAACTGACAGTTATACAATACAGCCAGAATTGATTATTTTAGTTATTTTCATACTGTTATGTCATAAGGAATTCTTCTCTGGGGAACCTGTGCGGACATTAATACTATCTTTGTTCTATAGAAAGGGGCTGTTCGAGCCATTTACAACCTAGGTCCAAGAGATTCTCTTCGAGAAAAATTCAAAGAAATGAACATTCTGACTGTGACAGCCTCACAAAATATTTTTGAAAATCTATTGTATGTACACAAAAATATATCAAATTTTAAGAAGATTTCTGATATTCATAGTTTAAATACCAGGAATAAACACAACCTTGCTGTACATCGCACACGTCTCCACAATGTATACGCTTTACAACAAAGTTCTCATTGACATTCGAAACTTACCCTTTTTTCCCTTTCGGACTTTCCCGCAATCCCGGCAGGTCCCATCGGACCCCTTCAGTCGCTGACATCTCTTTGAGGCGCGCGTGGAACACAACGCGCCGTCGACCCGGGCCTGGTCCTTACCGGACGGCGAGCTACCCATTGCTCACCGTCCGCAAGCCCGCGCCTACGGTGGCCGGGAATCGGCCATGGATTCCCGACGCCCAGGGCGTCTCTCCTGCGGCAGCTAGAGGCGTGAGGGCGCGAATTTTGCCTCTCCCTCACGCGCTTCGCCTCCTCCTTCGCGAGCATTACCGCTTCGCAGAAGGAGGTTACGGCCTCCTATGCCCTCTCGCTCCATACCATGGCCTGGACCAGGGCCGGACGCGTGAGATCCCCGCCACCGATCGCCTCCACAAGGACACGGCGGTGCTCTGCCCAAGCCGGGCAGACCTCCACCGTATGCTCCACCGTGTCCTCCAGGAACCTCCCGAAACAGCCGTGTCCGGTGAGGACCTGCGTCAGGCGGAAGGTGAGGACGCCGTGGCGCCTCTCTAGCCACTCCTCAAAGAGGGGACTTTCCGCCGCAATAGTGGCGTGCCCAGCACTAGGTTGCGACAATCGCACTCTCCATGACGCCATGAGATCCCGTCGGAGCTCTGTCCGCTGTGCCGCGATTTCTCGCGTCATCGGAGTCAAGCCCCGGCGTTTCGCCTCCTCGCGCCACTCCCAAATATGCGTGAGGACTTTTGCCTCCAGATCCCATGGCGGCAATCCGGCAAGGAGGCTCGCCGCCTCACCGGAGACCGTGCGGTATCCCCGGACCAGCCGGGTGGCCATGACCCTCTGGGACGCGTTCAACCGGCGGGCAGGCCGCCGCCTCAACGAACGCGCCTACACCGGTGCTCCGTACAGGGCCATCCCCCGTCGTAAGGGCTCATCCACGGGCGCTCCACGGTGGACGCATGATGGCGTCCACCGTGGAGCGCCCCCTGCGGAAACCTAACTGGCTCTCCGCCAAATCCGGTCCCATCCGCACCAGCCGCCCGACGAGGCAGTCTGCAATTACTATTTCAAAGAGCTTGCCCACCTCGTCGAGCAGCACGATGATTATTCCGATCGATCTGATTATTCCGTGGTTGTAACATTAATTAGGTCTATGAGAGAACGAATGGAAGCAGTCATCAGAGCTAGGGGGGTCATCAACACGAGGTTTTAAGTTGTTTTTAAGGAGATTGTTGTAATTTTTGCTGTTAAAAGAAAACGACACGTTCAGGCTATACACGGGGGTCGTGTTGTCCATGGCCCTTTACGGGGCACCGGTGTGGGCGCGTTTGTTGAGGTGGCGGCCAGCCCTCCGGTTGAACGCGTCCCAGACGGTCATGGCCACCCGGCTGGTCCGGGGATACCGCACGGTCTCCGGTGAGGCGGCGAGCCTTCTTGCCGGATTGCCGCCATGGGATCTGGCGGCAAAAGTCCTCGCGCATATTTGGGAGTGGCGCGAGGAGGCCAAAACGCCGGGGCTTGACTCCGATGTCGCGAGAAATTGCGGCAAAGCAGACAGAGATCCGGCGGGATCTCATGGCGTCATGGAGAGTGCGATTGTCGCAACCCAGTGCTGAGCACGCCACTATTGCGGCGATAAGTCCCTTCTTTGAGGAGTGGCTGGAGAGGCGCCACGGCGTCCTCACCTTCTGCCTGACGCAGGTCCTCACCGAACACGGCTATTTCGGGAGGTTCCTGTTCGGTATCAGGCGGGATTGCGGGAAAGTCCGAAAGGGAAAAAAGGGTAAGTTTCGAATGTCAATGAGAACTTTGTTGTAAAGCGTATACATTGTGGAGACGTGTGCGATGTACAGCAAGGTTGTGTTTATTCCTGGTATTTAAACTATGAATATCAGAAATGATAATATATATATATATGATGATGAGTGATGATGATTTTATCTTCTTAAAATTTGATATATTTTTGTGTACATACAATAGATTTTCAAAAATATTTTGTGAGGCTGTCGCAGTCAGAATGTTCATTTCTTTGAATTTTTCTCGAAGGGAATCTCTTGGACCTAGGTTGTAAATGGCTCGAACAGCCCCTTTCTATAGAACAAAGATAGTATTAATGTCCGCACAGGTTCCCCAGAGAAGAATTCCTTATGACATAACAGTATGAAAATAACTAAAATAATCAATTCTGGCTGTATTGTATAACTGTCAGTTACTCGTAATTATCTGTCTAATTGTTTTAACAGCTTAAGCATATGCCTTCCTGACCATTTTTTTATGTGTTGTAATTTGCCGTCAATAGTTATTCCAAGAATTTTTTTGACTCAACCAACAGGGTCCAACTCTATTCCATTAACTTGAACGTTGGTATTGAGTTAACTGCCGACATTTGGCGCTGAAAATCTAAGGAGTTTAGCATGAGTTTAGTCTTTTTTTTCTTCAGGAGAAGATTATTTAAACTGCACAACTTTAGAGAGTGCATCGTTAACTTGTTCAAAGTTGACTATTTAATTGACGTTTGATTTAAAGTGAGGGAAGTAATGCTCGAGAAGGAGGAGGCGGAATGCGTGAAGAAGAGGCAAATTTCACACCCTCACGCTCCTAGCCGCTGCAAGAAGAGACGCCCTGGGCGTCGGGAATCAATTGCCATGTAAATTCTTCCCATGTATCAAAGGATGATGATACTTCGGAGATACTACTAGCGACCGCTGTAGTAAACATAGAAACAACTGATGGGACCCAAATCGAGTTGCGAGCCCTCATCGATCAAGGATCTCAGATATCTTTGATCACGGAACATGCCACTCAACTTCTCGGAGTCAAGCGCGAGAGATGCAAACGAGTCATCTTTGGAGTTGGACAGAAGGAAAACCACTGCAAAGGAATGACAACACTTACTTGCAGTTCGCTTTACAACGACTTCAAGTTCCAAACCTCTGTCTTTATTATGAACAACTTGATTAACAACCTGCCAAATAAGTCCTTTGCAAAACCATCTTGGTCCCACATACAGAACATAAATCTAGCAGATCCAGACTTCCATAACAGCCGTCAGGTGGATTTAATATTTGGAGCAGACATTTATTCGCAAATCATGCTAGGAGGAATAATAAAAGGCGATGACGTATCTCAACCTATCGCACAAAAAACCTATCTAGGTTGGCTTTTATGCGGCAATGTCAAAATATTCCACTGCAATGTGGTCATAAACAATCTGGAAGATATCAAACAGTTCTGGGAAACCGAAGACATCACGGATCAATCCAACCTATCGGTGGAAAATGAAACATGCATAGAATACTACACCAACACTACGCAACGCTTGGAGAGTGCGAAATATGAAGTCAGACTGCCGATGAAAAATGAACTTGAGAGCAACCTGGGGACGTCCAAACCAATGGCTATCGCCCAATTCAAAACTTTAGAAGGAAAGTTGGAAAAACAAACACATTTAGCAAAAGCCTATAAATATTTCATGGCTGGATATATTGATCTAGGTCATATGAAGCAATCAACAGTCAGTAACAAAATACTCGAGTGTTACTTACCTCACCACGGCGTATAACGCGCTGAATCAACAACAACAAAGTACAAAGTGGTGTTCAATGCGTCAGCAAAAACATCTACGGGATGCAGTTTGAACGACCTCATGTACAAAGGCCCTAATTTTCAACAAGACCTACAAACATTACTGATGAAATGGAGGCAAAACAAATATGCGTTTACAGCGACATTGAGAAGATGTTTCGCGCTATCTGGGTGGCCCCCGCAGACCAACGACTGCAACAAATTGTATGGCGGGAATCGCCGGAACAACCTATCCGCTCATATCAACTAACAACCGTAACATACGGCACCAAGGCAGCTCCGTTCCTAGCCATGATGACACTCAGGAGATTGGCAACAGATGAACGTGAAAAATTCCCGGAGGCTTCAAAAGTGCTGGAAGAATCATTCTACATGGATGACCTCGTTCATGGGACACATACAATAAAAAAAGGAAAAAAATTGATCGCTGATCTTATACAATTATTAAAAAATGGAGGGTTTAATCTTCGAAAATGGTCAGCAAATAATCAAGAACTTTTGGAAGATATCTCTGACCAACACAACAATGAAAAGATTATCTTCAACTTCAGAGCGGAAAATACACAAAAAACGTTAGGTTTATGCTGGAACTCAAGAGAGGACAAATTCACCTTTCAATGCACAATTTCGGACGTGAACAAGAAACAGACCAAACGCAGCCTACTAGCCGAAATATCTAAACTATTTGACCCACTCGGCTCTATAACGGCAAGATGAATTTACATCTCATCGCACCGGAACAGCTTCGGGATGAATTGAACTTAATCTCGGGTCAATTGTCCAAGGAATTAGTCCTACCCATCACCAACACTCAAACAGAGTTGTTTCGCCTGTATCATCTTCTACAAGTAAAGGCGAAAATGACTGAACGATACCTCATAATCGAGGTAAAAGTACCCTTAATCAGCAGAGATAACTTCGAGATCTACCGAACAATACCAATACCGAAAAACAATGACGTGGATATGGTCACCCTAATACCTATTGCAGAAATGTTAGCAATAAACATTCAAAAGGATTCATACATACCAATGACGGAATCCGAAATACATCAATGCGTACAAAATGACGCGACAACGCGATTGTGTCTACTACAGAAACCCGTATACCGCGTGAAGTCTGACGAGAGCCTCTGTATGAAGAACAAGGAATCTCTTCACTGCGAAACCAAACATGAAACCTGCCGAGACAAGTGGTTGGAACTAAACAATGCAAATCATTACCTATATTTTTGCTGTCAACAATGCAAAATACGTATTATTTGTGGGCATCAAGTTTCAACGCAACTATACACAAGGCCGGTGTCATAACACTCAAGGACGATTGCATAATTAGTAGTGAAACTTTTGTTGTTTATCCTCAAAGGCGACAAATGAAAAAAAATCAATCCCAGGTCGACGCAGGTCCTGCAGAAATTCTTTCAATCAACTATATCATAAACCTACCTGTACCGGTTCTAAAATATCTTCACGAGAATGAATCGATAACAGAGCAGAGAACATTACTGCAAGAGCTTGGCAAACAAGTAGAGCAACTGAAAGCCACAACATCAGAAGACATCATGTCAGATCACGCAACATACCACGATGTCCACCAATACGTTGTCATCTACCTATTAGCTGCCACTAATCTACGCTTACAACCGCCTACGCAAGCATTGGGCATGTCGGCGGAAACCAGAATCTCCATCTGTACCCAACCCGATGCCCCGAAGAATGTCGACAGCGAGCATCGCGGACAACGCCTTATTTGACGTCACAAACGACAGCAGTACAGTGCACATCACGAGTGCGCGCACACTCAATAAAGCAACGTCGCCTATTGCGCGTTGTGAATTACCATAATAACTTATGACCTTTTTTGTATTTACCTTTTTACATTTTAACTTTATATTGAAACAATTTCCGATGTACATTTAAGTTATCTTTGTGAGTGGGCAATATGTACGAGCTACACTGTACATGCAACTAACTTGTCCTACTTACCTACAGTGAAACGTTGCAGTTTGTTTAAATCCAACATTAATTGTACATACTTTACAACAAGTTATTTTTAGTAGCAATAAAACCTTTATACTAATCGGTTGTTTACTCGTTCAACATAACATCCCAATACACAACATTAACATAACATTTTCACTGTTGGGCTTTACAACCCCAACATGCCGATTCCCGGCCACCGTAGGCGCGGGCTTGCGGACGGTGAGCAATGGGTAGCTCGCCGTCCAGTAAGGACCAGGCCCGGGTGAACGGTGCGTTGTGTTCCACGCGGGCCTATATAAAAGAGATGTCAGCAAGTGAAGGGGTCCGATGAGACCGATGCCTTTTTTTTTTTGGGTGGGAAATCATCAAATGACGTCTCCCGCTCTGGGTGGAGCGGGAGGGCGTGTCAGACTTTTACTGACTAAAACCCACCCGTGTTCCTTCTCTTGCCTGTGCAATGCCAGGGGGCCACGGTATCCCTTTCGGACTTTCCCGCAACCCCGGCAGGCAATGGTCTCATCGGACCCCTTCACTCGCTGACACTCTTTGAGGCGCGCGTGGAACACAACGCGCCGTCGACCCGGGCCTGGTCCTTACCGGACGGCGAGCTACCCATTGCTCACCGTCCGCAAGCCCGCGCCTACGGTGGCCGGGAATCCGCGATCGATTCCCGACGCCCGGGGCGTCTCCTCCTGCGGCGGCTAGGGGCGTGAGGGCGCGAAATTTGCCTCTCCCTCACGCGCTCCGCCTCCTCCTTCGCGAGCATTACTGCTTCGCAGAAGGAGGTGACGGCCTCCCATGCCCTCTCGCTCCGTACCATGGCCTGGACCAGGGCCGGACGCGAGAGATCCCCGCCACCGATCGCCTCCACGAGGACACGGCGGTGCTCTGCCCAAGCCGGGCATACCTCCACCGTATGCTCCACCGTGTCCTCCGGGCGATCCACGCAGTGATGACACCCGGGCGTTTCCTCCCGCCTTATCCGAAACAGGTACCTCCCGAAACAGCCGTGTCCGGTGAGGACCTGCGTCAGGCGGAAGGTGAGGACGCCGTGGTGCCTCTCCAGCCACTCCTCAAAGAGGGGACTTATCGCCGCAATAGTGGCGTGCCCAGCACTGGGTTGCGACAATCGCACTCTCCATGCCGCCATGAGATCCCGTCGGAGCTCTGTCCGCTGTGCCGCGATTTCTCGCGGCATCGGAGTCAAGCCCCGGCGTTTCGCCTCCTCGCGCCACTCCCAAATATGCGCGAGGACTTTTGCCTCCAGATCCCATGGCGGCAATCCGGCAAGGAGGCTCGCCGCCTCACCGGAGACCGTGCGGTATCCCCGGACCAGCCGGGTGGCCATGACCCTCTGGGACCCGTTCAACCTGCGGGCAGGCCGCCTCCTCAACGAACGCGCCCACACCGGTGCCCCGTACAGGGCCATGGACCGCACGATCCCCGCGTATAGCCTCCGGCAGGAGGCGTTTGGACCCCCTAGATTGGGCAGGAGCCGCTTCAAGGCAGCCCCGGCCCGCTCCAGTCTGGGAGCCAAACGTCAGAAATGCTCCACGAAGTTCCACCGACTGTCGAGGACGAGTCCCAGGTACTTCATCGTCGACTCGACGCCGATGTGAACCCCTCCTACCGTTATTTGGGAACCCGACGGTGGCGCGTTCCGAGGACCATGAAAACACATGGCCTCGGACTTGTGCAAGGCCACCTCGAGTCCCAATTGCCGGATTCTGGCCACGATTGTCGCAACCCCGTGTGTCGCTAGTTCGGCCGCCGCCTGGTGCGACCTCCCCTGCGCCAGGACCAACGTGTCGTCAGCGTAACAAACGACGCTGACGCCATTGGGGAGGTCTGCGCGCAGCACCCAGTCGTATCCGATGTCCCACAGATGCGGCCCCAGGACCGATCCCTGTGGGACACCGCACGACATCTCTCGCCGGTTCCACTCTCCCTGGTGACCGGGGTAGATGATGGCCCTGTCCGTCAAATAGGCCTCGACCACACGACAGAGGTAGGTCGGCATCCGGTGATATCGGAGTGCCTCCCTGATGCAACTCCAGGGCAGGGTATTGAAGGCGTTGGCGATGTCTAGAGACACCGCCAAGACGACCCCACCCCGAGCCACCGCATCCCCCGTCGCGAGGGCTCGCACGCGCATGATGGCGCCCACCGTGGAGCGCCCCCTGCGGAAACCAAACTGGCTCTCCGCCAAATCCGGCCCCACCCGCACCAGCCGCCCGACAAGGCGGTCTGTAATTACTCTTTCAAAGAGCTTGCCCACCTCGTCGAGCAGCACGATGGGCCGGTAAGCGGACGGAGAGTCCGCAGGGCGCCCCGGCTTCTTGATTAGGACCAGTTTCCCCGTCTTCCAACGAAGTGGAAACTGGCCCCTCTCCATACATGCGCTTAAGAGCCTCCTTAGTCGAGGCCCGAGAGCCTCTGAGGCCAGGACCCAGGCTTTCCCAGGTAAGCCGTCGGGTCCTGGGGCGGTATTTCTGGCATTCAGCCTACGTACCGCCACCCTCATCTCTACCTCGGTCACCTCCGGAACATCGTCGTCGTCGTCGGCGGTGTGGTCCGCATCAGGCACCGCAGTAGGCGGAGCCATGGGCGGGGAGGCGTGTTCCCCTCTCGAAGGGAACAGTGCGCTCACCACGTCCCCCACAAGCTGTGGCCGGAGACTCTGCGTCAGCGGGGGAGCCCATGGGCGGAGTTTCTCCCGCACCATCTTGTATGGGCGTCCCCACGGGTCTCTGTTCAGAGTCTCCAGCGACTCCTCGCGGGCCAGTGCCCTGGCCCGCAGGATCTCCGCTTGGAGGGCGGTCTTCGCCGCTCTGTACCCCTCGTACAGCTCCGCCTGAATGGCCTCCGTATCCGGAGGTCGAATACGGAGCCTGCGGTGCCTAGTGTACCGGCGTCGCGCAGTAACGCACGCATTGCGCAGTGTCGTCAGCTGACGCGACCACCAGTACACCTGGCGCGAAGCACGTCCGGGCTGGACCCGGGGCATTGCCACGTCGCATATCTCGGACATGGCCTCCCGGAACCACTCCGCCTCGTCATTGATGTCGGCAGGCCTGTCCGGTGATGAAACCCAGGCCTGCACGATCGAGGCTTCCAGGAGGAGCTCCCGGTCCAGCTGCTTCAGCGCCCACCGCGGACCACTCGGGGCCTGTCGGACCGGCGCGCTCGAGGTCTGGGCGGAGACGTCAAACCGGATGTACCGGTGATCGGAATACGTCTCCACCCCCTCCATGACGCGCCAGTCAATGACACGCGGCGACAGAGCGGGGCTAGCGAACGAGATGTCCAGCACTGATTCACCCCGCATCCGCACACACGTGGGGACAGAACCCCGATTAAGGACGACCAGGCCTGTCTCCAGCGCCCAGTCTTCCACCATCCTGCCCCGTGTGTCCGTATACCGGGAACCCCAAGCCACATTCTTGGCATTGAAGTCCCCGAGGACGAGCACGGGGAGGGAACAGAATCCGACGACGACGACTCTCAACTCCGCAAGGGAGTTGTGGAACTCGGCGAGAGTTCGGTTCGGGGAGAAGTATGCGCCTACCACGACAATCTCCCCGAACCGTGCTGCAACGCAACCCCGTCCTCTCTTAACAGCCTCGAGGGACGGGGTACCGGCGGCGGCCGACGAAATTAGGGCCACTGAGCCGCTCAGGTCCTCCACCCAGTCATCCCTGGGTGGGACAAAGTACGGCTCAGCGACCACGGCGACGTTAATCGACCACTGCGCCATGCTCTGGAGCAACAGATGCTGAGCTGCGGCGCAGTGATTGATGTTCGCCTGGAGGAGGCGAAATGGGGCCATTATTGGCACTCCATGTCAGCCCCCTCCTTAGCCCCCTGTGAGGGCCCTGCCGCGGCGGCTGCGGCGGCGACGACGACGGCTGTTGAGGCGGCAACGGCGACGGTGGCGGCGGTTGCGGCTGTGACGGCGGTGGCAGATGGTTTGCCTCTAGCCTTGGTGGGTGGAGCGCAGGCCTTGCTCCCAATCCGGTGGCCGGCTGGTTTGCCAGCCGCCGCACATACGACACAATGCGGCGTGGCTTCGCACGAGCCGGCCTTGTGACCGGGCTGACCACAGCGGTAACAATGACTGCTGCGGTCCACCTCCGAGGTGCATTTAGCTCCCACGTGGTTACCCACATGGCAGCGGAAACACCTCAGAGGTCTGGGTTCCAGCAGTTTTACCTGCGCCGAAACCCAGCCCACCAATAGCCTTTGGCCCTCACCGGCAATTTTTTTGGCCGCCGACACGGGGCAGCTCACCGTAACGGCTCGCATCCCCGTGAAGTCAGGACGGATGGCGCCTGCCCTAACCTGCTCGGCAGAGCACCCCCCAGTCCTAACGACAGCGGCCACCACCTGTCCCTCCGTCACTGAGTCGTCCAAGAATACGCATGTCAGCGCATTTGGTGGGCCTGGACACTCGTGCCTCGTCCGCATTTAGAGACGCCCTAAGCCGTTTGGCCAGAGCGTCAGCGGCCGGGCCGCTTGCCGCACCGGGGACCTCCAGCATCCGGGCCCCAGTCGCAGTGACCCTCACCCAGATGCCCTCAGTGGCACCGATCTCGTTGAGGTCCACCGCCGCCCCCACCTTGGCGAGCACGTCACGGTAGGACACGCCCTTCTTCTCCGCCTCTGGCTGTAGCGTAATCACTACAGCTGCGGACTTCGGGGCGCGGAGCCTAGCCGCGACGCTTTGCTCCTTGCGCCGCTGCCGCCTCGCCTTTCTTTGGGCCGTCCGGTTCTTCTTCCCCGCCTTCCTCTTCTCCCCGGCTACTTGCCATTCGGCGTCAGCCGGTGTAGCTTTATGAGGAGGTGGGGGCGGCTCTTTCGCCGCTAGGGCCGTGGCCTTTGCCGCTAGGGCCGGGGCCTTCGCCGCTAGGGCCGAGGCCCTCGCCGCTAGGGCTGGGGCCTTCGCCGTCAGGGCTGGGGCTCTCGCCGCCTGAGTAGCCGCCCCGCTCTTGGTCTGCCCCAACGAACCTGGGTTGGCCGAGGCAGCTGCTGTGACAGCATATGATGCCGCCTTTCGCTGGCCAGAAACCGGTGGCGTGCTCGCCGCCAGAGGAGGGCGCAGGACGATGGCTTCTAGTGCGGAGAAACGAGACCGCAATGAAGCCATCTCCTGCCTCACCAGGGTCAAAACCCGGTCCTCCGCAGGCACGGGCCGTCCCTGCCCATGCTGCTCCCTCCCCTGTGGCACCTCGCGGGGGCCGGCTCCCCGGAGTCCGGCCAGGTCCGCTCGGAGCTCCTCATTCTCCTTTCGGAGAAGCTCCATGGCGGCTGTTAAGCGGGCGACCTCCGCCCGCATCTCAGACATGCCGTCCGACGGAGGCCTGAGGTGATACGCCTCCGCTGCCGCCAAAAATGAGACCGATGCCTACCAGGGTTGCGGGAAAGTCCGAAAGGGATGCCGTGGCCCCTGGCATTGCACAGGCAACTGAAGGAACACGGGTGGGTTTTAGTCAGTAAGAGTCTGACACGCCCTCTCGCTCCGCCCAGAGCGGGAGAAGTCATTTGATGATTTCCCACCCAAAAAAAAGGACTATGTGGATATTTTTTTTTCTTCTTTCATAATTTTTTTCTTTCTCGGTTAGTTTTAATGACGGTCTGGCAGTTTGAGTAGTTGATGCGGCCTACCCACATGTCCTTTCTTTGGTATTTACGTCGATTTGAGCTCCTTAAGTTCTGATTTGAGCTCCACGATTACTGGCAAATGCTTGCACTGACTGGACAGGTCCACTCAAATCTGTGTGGTTCTTTCCTCAAAAGACCATTTCAGACACTAACACAGATAGGAAACGCCGAACTCATCTAGCTTATTTTTAATATTTTTTATATGACGTGTAAAAGTGATTCCGATATCCTATTCACAGAATAAACAATTTCATTTCAGTGACGAATTTCGACTGTAAATTGCTGACGCTATGCGGCAGCCACTCAAAATACAAAAAAAAAAAACTAACTAAAACCGTTGGAGCTTTTTCATCATCGTAACAAGCCCGTTTTTCCCGTTGTTTTCATCATAAGTGTTGTTCATCATGTTCAAGCTATGTTCAATAATTGCTAAGATAGAAATAAATAAAGTTGCTTTGTTTCTTTCTTGATTGATAAACGGCACCCTTCAGGTCACTAGGACACAACACGGACGATTCCTACATTGTACCTATATTTTGAATGATTTTATTTCGAACGATTTACTTATGTCTACAATTTCACTAAAAGTAATAAAATTGATGGGGTTAAATTCATTACCTTTGTACTCGTACTACATACCTATGATAAGGACTTTTTTTTCGGAAGTCAACGTTTTTAAAGTCTAATAGTGGAGACTACGAATCTTTTATTATTCGTAGAGTGGAGACCAATAGCGTAGCATCGTACCGCTACGAGCTACGCCGTAGCTTGTTTGCATTAACCGCATGGACTTTGCACAAATAAGTTGGGGTTGGTATAATACCTAACGCGATATTAAGTATATAACATCAGTTAAGCTACGGTTTCCTAGAAAAGCGGTGGCCACACTTGACGACTGCAGTGACGGCTGTCATGAAAATGATGAAAGAAAGGAAAGAAAGAAAAATAGGTTTATTTGTCACAGAACACACGTGCATACAAAATAAAACAACAATATAAACATAACAAATATTCGCCAGCTGCACGTTATGACTGTGATAAGAAGGCTTTCAGCCCAGCGCTGATTTTCTAAACACGTACGGAAATCAAGCCAGTAAATAAATACACTCGAGAGCAATGAATCCGGGTCACTTAAAGAATCCTAAAAATCTCGGAAACTAAAAATGCTAGGTTAATGCAATAAATTGTATTTAATAGACAATGTAATACTCCTTAAATGAAGGTATTAAAACTTCTTAGTTATTGTAAAGTTATATCATAAAAAAATCAAATTTGAAAAAGGGCCACTTTCGAAGATGGAACTACGAAATTACAGCATTTGGTTTTGCTTTTGTTTGTAATCTGTCATTTATGTGGGTACATAAACCATGTTGATAGTGCTCTATATTCATTATTCAAGCTGAAATTATGTCGCTTACGCCTGAAGAATGCACCAGAATACTTACAATGCTGGAAACCGGCCGGAGTCAGCGCGATACAGCCAGGACTGTCGGTGTGTCGCTGTCAACAGTACAAAGAGTTCTCCGACATTACGAAGAAACTGGTTCTAACCTACGCAGACCAGGAACGGGCAGAACCAGGTGTACCACAGCACGAGAAGACCGATACTTGGTGAACACCATGCTTCGAAATCGCTTTCTTACAGGAACTGAACTCACAAATCAGTTTCGACGCCTCGGAGGAAGTAACCCAAGTGCATGGACAGTAAGACGTCGGCTTGCTGAATCTAACTTAAAACCCCTTAGACCTGCAAACGGCCCTAAACTGGAGCGTGGGTATCGTATTTCAAGACTAAGATATGCCCAGAGCCACGTAAATTGGAGTATTGAAGATTGGTCAAAAGTTATGTTCTCCGACAAATCAAAATTTATGCTCTACAAGCACGATGGAAGACACAGAGTGTATCGAAGACCAGGGGAAAGATTCAAGCAAGCATGCATCGAAGAAAAAGTAGCCTACGGTGGTGGGTCTGTACTTGTGTGGGCCGGAATTTCTTCTGAAAGTCGCACAGAGCTGGTGATCATAGAAAACGGCTCTTTAACTAGCGAAAGATATGTGGAAGAAATCCTCAATGATCACGTTGGTCCATTTATGGTCAATTTAGGTGAGGATGCTATATTTATGCATGACAATGCCCGACCTCATACAGGTAGGATTGTGAATGACTACCTTCAAGAGATGAACATTACTCGTATGGAGTGGCCAGCGCGCAGCCCGGATATCAACCCGATCGAGCATGCTTGGGACGAGCTAGGCAGATGCGTAAAACAACGAAACCCTCCCCCAATCACGCTTCGTGAGCTCAAAATTGCTCTCACAGAGGAATGGGAGAATATTCCCCAAAATCGTATAAGGAACTTGGTGTACAGCATGCCAAACCGCGTAAACGCAGTAATGGAAGCACGAGGAGGCAATACGAAGTATTAAAATTCAAGAAAATCGTAATAAAGTTCAAAAATTTCATGTTTCCTATTTTTGTTTTAAGGAGAGATCAGCAGTTTTTTTCTTTATGTAATTTTGTGTTAATAAAATGTATGGTGACTCATATTTTTTTTACTTTCATTTAAGGAGTATTACATTGTCTATTAAATACAATTTATTGCATTAACCTATCATTTTTAGTTTCCGAGATTTTTAACATTCTTTAAGTGACCCGGATTCATTGCTCTCGAGTGTATTAATAAATCCAGTGTATAAATATGGAGTACATAATATAATATAAGTAATAAAATAATATAATATACGTGCGTGATAGCGTGATGACGTACTGTGCTGACAGCGGCAAAGATTTAAATAGTTTGATTCGCCCTACCGCGTCAAAAGATAGTCGCGTTTCTGTTTCGTTTTGACACCTCTGACTCAAAATGACGCAGTGACTAAACTTGTTTGTCATGCAACGCTATTTAATAATGTGTGAGCTCACTCGTCTACGCACGTCTACGCGCTCATTCTCTGTCTACGCAGTATGGACACTTTTTCTTGTGACTGAGTACGGTGAGGGCAAATCTAGCAATTTCAATCTTTGGGGGGCAGTGTTTGCTTTACGGTGACAGCAACGCTCTGTAGGAAACCACACCAACTTACTTTCACAATCAACGTTTCAGTGACGTCATTCGCCGGTAAACTGCGGATGCATTAGGACACACTAAATTCCATTACCAAATATTGTGTAGGTAACCAACTATTTGGTAATGGAATTTAGTGTTCTCAAGGATTGAAGCTCAATAATGACACTCAGACCGTAAAATAATATAATTATTTTTTTTATTTCTTACCACAAATTACAGAGAAAGTAATTAAATAGTCTACATACACCATTTTATAATTAATTTGTGGAAGACTGGTGCCTAAAATAAGTTTTTTACAAAACTTGTATGTCAGGTCACCCGGCCCCCTAAACAAAGATTTACATTTATATGTTGTACTGGAGACGATCTGATTCGCATATAATATTCCAATAAAAATCTCATACATTATAATATTACAATATTGCTCATAAAACTTGACTTATAAAATAAAAATAGTGGAATATAGTAATTTATTAAGAATCCCGTGCAAGGGAGGATGTAGGTGAGGTTTTGTGGTGTGTGGGGTGAGTGTGTGTGATGGGGAGTGAGTGTGTGTGGTGCGGGGTAATCGTGTGTGCGTTGCAAGGGAACATTATGTTAGGATATGGTTTTGAAAAGGTCTTCAATTTGCGTATAATCTAAAGTGATAAGCCAGTCCGTTAATTTTCTTTTAAAAGTGGTTTTGTTTAGGGAATGAATTGAGAGTAAATTATTCAGTCTGTTGTATAGAAACGGGCCAAGAAAAGAAAATAAATTTCGGGCAAATAGAGTTTTTACTGTTTTGGGTTGGCATACATTTCTTCTTCTGCTTCTCATGGAAGAATTATGATGGGTATTTATAAAAGGTATAAGAGATCGTTGTTTCAACGCAACATGTAGAATAAAAAGCTGCCTAATTGAGAGAACTTTGGAGGACTTATAAACTTCTACAGTGGGATGACGGAAAGGAAGGAATAGTGCGACTTTAAGGACTGCCCTTTGAGCTCTTTCAAGTGCCAAAAGGTTAGTTTTAAACGTTCCACCCCATGCATTAATACAATATGTTAGGAGCGATTGGCACAACGCACAATATACAGATAGTAGTTGCTTGGAATTAAGGATAGACCGAAGATTTTTAACCACAAAGATAAATTTCCGTATTCTGCTAGTAAGACAATTTATATGTGCGGCAAAGTTTAATTTAGAATCTAAGGTGACCCCCAAGTACTTAATATTGTCGACCTTCTGCAATTTGGAACAGGAACAATCACCGTTATGAGGGTATGAACAGGTGTGAGTGAGAATGGAGAATGGTTGGAGAGATGACAGCGGGCTGTTCCGTAAAGTGAATGCTATATACTTGGTTTTATCGAAATTTAATGTGAGTATGTTAGTTCTCAGCCAACTACTCACAGTATTAAACCCGACCTGAGCGTAGTTATAGACCTCTTTCCATGAGTCTGCGCTGAAAAGAATCACAGTGTCATCCGCAAAGGTAATAATACGTCCATTTTGAAGAGAGAGATTGCACAGGTCGTTAATATACACCAGAAACAATGTAGGCCCAAGGATGCTTCCCTGAAGAACTCCAAAAGCTACGGGGAGAGTGTCACTACAGTGGTTATCAATTTTAACAAATTGCGTGCGGTTAGTTAAGTAGTCTTTGAAAAGTGACAACTGATTTCCCCGTATGCCAAGGTTTTCAAGCTTACGTAGCAAGATTGTTAATTTGTGTTTGTGAAAATAATTAAACTTCACACAGCTCTCTATCGGGACTACCAAACTTCACTATATGTGGGCGTCCAAGCAAAAAGGGTCCAGTAGTGGGGTATTGAGTTAAGACTAGTCAATATTGATAGCAAGGATTGAAAAAATATTTAAAAACTGGCACATATTTTTTTATCAGACATTTGAAGTTGAAATTCAGAAAAATCTTGATATAGTCATTTACTATATGAAATTGTAGATTTGTAGAAACATTTATTAATAATCTATTAAAATCGTGAAATGCAATTTTTTCACCCATCTTTACAAAACTTTTTATACCTATCTCGGAAACTAAACGCCGAGGGACTCTTTTTGTTTGGACGCACAAACTCAACCACTTAATTAATAAAATATACCAGTGAACAACAGTGGTAAAAGAAGAGAACCTTATTTAAATAAATATAATTTTGTTTATGGAAGGAGACGAAAGAAAATAATACCGGCCGAAAATAACTGAGCTGAAAGAATAGTCACATCAGACATTTGAAATAAATGTCATTCTTTAAAATGCAAGCAAATCGCAAGAACCTGATACTAAACTTTCAATTTCATTAATATCTTCAATAATAACAAGGACTGTTTCTAGAACAAGATAGGAACTTAATAATACAGGATGATGTCGGGCACATCGTCAGATTTGGCTCGCACCGACGTGCCTGTGTCCGAAGGCCTATCATCTGTGGTGGCGTATACCGATGGTATGATGGCAAAATTCTCTTGTAACTTATTTATATCTCTGCTGGTAACGTTTATATATCAATGGAAAATTCAGAACATTGCCTCAGATTTCCCTGTACCGTAAAGTTTAACGACTGGTTCTCATAATGCTACTGTAATAGCAATGGGCATTATTCATATTTTTTTATATTTTAATGGTTAAGATAGATATCCGTGATACTAACCAAAAAATAATTAAAATTATTCTTAGATTACTGATATTTTTGTTAAAACATTGACGTTATGTGTGTGTAGGATTGAAGATGCTCATGAACAATATTTCTGTGTACGTGAAGGCGACTGGACAAGAAACAAGAATTACTTTAGTACTTTTTGGCTATTACTTATTTTGTTACTAACACTGTGGACTATATATTGAACAGCGGACCCCGAACCACAGACAGGATCGTTCCCACCGTACCCGCCGTACGCCACAGAACCTTCACCACCATCGGTTGCTGATGCCATTATCGCGGGGCATGGGCTGCGGCGGCAGTACAAGTCCAAGCCGCGAAAATCCTTACGCCCTCTTCCTAAGCCAGCCAAACCCAGGTAAGGCAACCTTCCTTGCGTAAAGTAGGACATTCACAATCAACGTAAAACCATTAGTAAGTCATTGCAATGTAACTCTATTCTCGGTGAGGTATAGATTAGAATGATTGCCGACAGTTTTTATCAAACACGGCAATCATCCTTTATTACAATAAGATAAGAGTTACATTGCAAACTTACCAATGGTTTTACGTCATTTAAATTGGATCGTGAATGTGAAGCTTTAGGTGCGGGACATACACAAGTGGTAAGTGGCGCGGGCGTGGCGCGGGCATGGCGCGGGCATGGCGCGGGCATGGCGCGGGCATGGCGACGGTGTGGCGCAGGCGTTGCGCCACCCGTAATAAATAAATAGGAATGACGTGGCGCAGAACATACACATAACACCCGTGCCGCACCGTCCGTCGCCTCGCCCGCGCCACGCCTCTTGTGTATGTTCCGCGTCATGTCGTTCCTATTCATTTTGTATGAAATATGATACGGGCGGCGCAACGCCCACGCCACACGACGGTGTGGCGTGGGCGTGACATACGCAAATGGCAAGGGGCGCGGGCGTGGTGACGACCACGCCCGCGCCCCTTGCCATTTGCGTATGTTGGCGCCTTATTAAGGCGAAGATTTCTTGAAAACGGTCAAAAAGTTGGTTTTTTAAAGCAATGTATCTCTTAAACCGTAAATAATATATATAAAAAAAGAATGATATTTTCAAGTCTTATTTTAATACAGTGATGGAACTCAAATCATAATTAAACATACATTAATGCTTCAAAAAAATCTTCATACACACCTCTTAATTGACTTTAAAAGCAGTTTATACCTTCACTAACAATTATAATTATAGTTAAAAATATACCATAAAATGTATAATACCAAGCTGCATTCAGTGATGGATTATGATGAGTAATATGAGCAATATGATGAAAAAAACAACGAAAAGCATTGAAAAAGTACAAAAGTGTGGTTATTTTCTTTACTCTTTACACGTAAAGAAAAAGTCAGAGACAAAGGCAAATGGTCGGTACTCTCTTAAGGCGGCCTCCCACGCGTGCGCGATATCGCGGATGCACACGCACCAGCCCGTACGGCACACTACCACGGATAGCCACGCACCGCGCACCAAGGCCCCTCCGACGGTGCGCGACGATGTGCGAACGCACGCGGTTTCAGGTCTCGGACGTCTCACCGAACGAGACACCGAAGTCATCGACTGAACGGATCTTTTGGCTCGCTTCGGGATATTTCGAATCGCATTGTTCGCTCGTCCGTTAATAGCTCTCTGGCACAATATGTCATTGTAAACTTTTTTTATTGTCATTGAGTTTAAGTAGTTTTCTACTTAAACTCGATAACAATATTTTGGCACATTATCGAAAGGAGGCTCTGCATTGTTTAATTTTGCCTGTTATTATTAAGGAAAGACTTACTTGTTTTACGAAATAGCGAGCCGAGCCGTCTCTTGACGCGCGTGTGGCGTGAGTCAAATGAGCTAACAGTCTGCGTCTAATCGACTGTCGACTGATGGCCGATTCCTATAATTTACGGACCGTTATTTGGTTAAAATTAAGACTCTTGTATCTTTACTAATAATAAAGCAAAAACCTCATAGCTTTGCATAGTCGACCCTCATGGAAGTAGCTATCAAAGGTAAAATTGGTAGACATGCGCCAGATTACCGAAACGTATCTAAAATCATATCGTATCGATAATCCGAACTAGACAATCCGATTTCACAAAACCTTGGCAAGAATAGATTTGCGTAGGCATGTACAGTACAACTATTTTCTTAAGGTCCCTCGGCACTTCGTATTTCGTCAGTCTAGCAGCTTTCCTCCCATTTTAATAATAAATTACATTAAGTTATAAGACTATTAACATATAATGAGTCCCCACCTATGAAATTTGCGTTTTTTCTCACAAATAGAGAACCTCGTCACTTCTATGATTTAAAATATTCATCAATTGCTTGATATTTATCGAATAATGACCACCATCGACAACTACCAATAGTAAAAAAACCTTATTACTTATAGTTTTCTATCAATAAAAAATACTTTAAAAATGAATCCTCTTTTTGTTAGCAGAAATTACCACTATTTGTTTTAAAACTTAGCCAACACTTATTTTTGTCGCTTAATCTAAGTGGCATACGTTATCTTAGTTTTTAATCATTAGTTTTCATGGTTTTTAAATAAATTAAGAAATCGTTAGTATGAAAAATGCAACTTCTTTAAAATTCTCCGTACAAAACGCTGATTTCATAGGTGGGGACCTAATACTTCCAAGTCGATTGAGAGCGTCTGGTCTGCACAAAGTGCAATAGAAATCCGACGACTGACGAAACATGAAGTTTGCCGAGGGACATTAAGAAAATAGTTGTACTGTATTTGTTTATGTTTGGATAGTTTTGATGGATGCACTTACAACCGAATTATAATACATATTACTAGAGACGATCGAAACTGAGAAAACGGATTTTGAAAAAGATTTAATAATCTGACATTAAATATTTAACCGCTGGCGTAAAAATCCAAAAACACCCATATCTTAAAATCAGCTTACGAATCTACATATTTATATGATAAGTTGGGTAGTAAAAATGCTACCATTGGTAAGCAAAACGATTCGTTTTAGTTTATAGGAATACCTCGCGCACCTTTAAAGTTTACCGACTCGCGTATCGGGCGCACCGCCATGGACGCATCTGTGCCTCGCACGTTATCCTTTCCACGGTGCGTGTCGGTGGGTGTCTGTGCGGGCTGATCCGCGGCGAGTCGATAACTTCAAAGGGAATTTACGCAAACTCGGACGCACCGCGACGCACGCGTCTGCGCTGCCACGCACGTTACTCTTCCTACGGTGCGCCGTGCGGGCTGGTGCGCGTGCGTACGCAATATTGCGCACCGTTGGAGGCGGCCTTTATTGATATCGCGTACTAGATGGCCATTACCACGATTGTTGGACGCACCAACCAGGTAAACTACTCGTATAGAAACCGATACCAACTAGCCGATTTCTATAGTTTACTGTTGCTACCAAAGTTATGGTCGTGAAAGTACGACGTTCTAGGACGTGAGACTAGTGCGCGAAATCCCGAATAAGCTTCTGCTGAATCAACGTATGCTACTAACTGTCCTAGAATAGTTGGCACTTAGATTAATGATTGCAATATACCTAACGCTGTTGGAGCATGGCGCTGCTGCCTGTCTTCATAATAATTCGACACGACACGACTGACAAGCGTAATACTGTGAAAGGATAACCAAACACTATTATGCGCAAACCGCAGACCTGGCCTGCACGTCACCCGCCATAAACTTGTTGTAACTCGATTTTCAATGAGATCATTATTCCAGGAGCCCCAAAGCGACCGATGTGAAGATGTCGCTCACAACCATGCGCGCGCACGCGCGGTGCCTGCGCAGACATGGCGCCATCTTGACGGACCGACTCGAGAGCATTTCTAAGCCACGTCGGCGCACCATCTTATACTTATGGCGGGAAAACGCACGCAGCCTGCCTCCTGACACGGTCAGTGCCAAATAATTAAGAGGGAGGTTTGCAAGCGTGAGAACTTATTTTTGAACTCACACCGACATTTTCATTAACACAGCTGCATCACATAGTGTAGTGTACACAAATACCGAAAGACAAACGAAAAATTAAGCGGCGTGATTTCGCAGCCGCATAATTTTTCGTTTGTTTTGAAGCGTTCGCTTTTGAAGGACTAAGTTAGCAAGTCGCAAAAAAGGCACAATGTATTAGCTATACAGGGTGGCACATTTAGATCGGTCAATATGGGAAAGTCTGAAACTATAAGACATACGAAGATCTCTTCTTAGGAACCATGTCATCGATTTTAGTAACAAGAAAAACTGCTTGTATAATTTTTTTAAAAACTTGTATTGAGCTCGGGAATCGAACCCGGACGTTTTGACGGACGAAACTGTTGGCACATCTATTTAGATTCTACATATTTTTTTCCTGTAATTCAATGCAGTGGTTTTTTAGAAACTTTCGAAAACTGTGTTTCTTAAGGACTCTTCTCTTAAAGAAAATTTAAAAAAACCACTACCCGTAAAACAGTTCCAACAGCTAAACAATCTTGAACCGTTGATTCATGGGACAGGAAATGTATAAGCATTTTTATTCGTTTCATAGCGATTAATGCTACACTCGTGAATCCTCCGGAAAAATTAAAATTCAGCCAAAAATAAATATTCACTCATTTTGAGATAATTTGACGATATTAATACTTCTACTTCTTAACTCATAATTTTTCTTTTCTGTTTAGATTGCTCGTTTGAGATCCATGTTGGATGCAGATGAACCATTCAAGCCAGATCAGGCCTATGAATATTTTGTTAACTTGAAAAAGACTAAGAAGAAAGCTGCTGAGTAAGCTATCAGCCTTTTTAGGATTCTGGGTTCCAGTAGCAAAAAACGAAACCTTTATAATTTCGTCATGTCCATCCGACCGGATGACTGACTGTCATTAGGATAATGGCAGTCAGTCATCCGGTCGGAGGCTATTTATTGACACTATGTCGATGAAAATTGGAAATAAGGTGTATTCGGTACACCGCTATACAAGCAATGGTGTAGATAAATTACGAAAAAAGTCGTAATTTAATACTTATCCAATCCAAATAAGGTATGTATTTCAATGCTCGGTGACCGATTACCATACCTTATTTCGATTGGATAAGTATTAAATTCAATTGATATATTTAAAATCCTCTGCGGTCCCGTCCGCCAGTCTGCGAAGGCCATACGTTTTCACATGTTTTTGACGCAGTAGGATCTTAATCATATCTACATTAAAAAACTTTTCTCATAAAAAGCCAAACGAAATAGGCATTGCTTGTACAACCCTATTTTTTATAGAACTGCAGGCGTTCGTGCAATAAAGAAGGACATACTTGCTATGTGCGGCGAAAAAAAATTCGCGTGGGCACGAAATGCTACTGTGGCTTTTGCTAGGGGCATCCAGCAACGTTTATCTAGGCCTGGACGCTACGCGCTCGCTGACGGGTAAGTTTGAATCTGATTCACATAATTTGTTGGAAGGTGTTTTACATACCTACACACACACACACACACACACACACACACACACACACACACACACACGCATGTTTTCATCAAACCCCGCTTTATTCAACTAGAAGTACAAAAGTTCCATGAAAAATAAGATTAATCGAATAATCACAGAGATTTGGAACCTCACCCAAGTGTGTAGCGCTACGCTTGGCTACGGCGTAGCTCGTGCTAGGACCGCGCGCGCAACGCATTCGAAACGAATGATTAAACTTTTTTTTTTTAATTTTCATTTCTATTATTAGGTGAGAGTTTAGATGAATAGTTCTACTCTCACTCTTCTTCTTAATCGCTTACAGTACAAGGCTGCAACATTCCACTAGTGTTTTAGTATTGACAATACACACTACCTATGAGAGGGTAATTAGTAAACACGACAACATTTTAACACTACCGATATGTTTCACACTTGTACTGTAAGCGATTAGGAAGAAGAGTGGGGCGCGTCTTTGTGGATGGCTCTATTTGTACGAACCTAGATTTTAACTGAATTCGTTCGGGGATTGCTCTCTAAGCTCTCATACTTGCTAATACAGGGTCAAATTAAATTAGGTAGCGAAACTCCGCAGACTTGTTGGTTATCGATACCTAATCATGGTAACAAACAAGAAATGTATTTGATGATTTGTTTGTGAGGTGTCATCGACCGCAGTTAGTGAAACATCAGGTTTTTATTTGATAATAATAATAATACCATTTATTTCAGGCCCATAGAAAAATACCTTAACCTAAACGTACATACACACGCATTACGAACGCTTTGAAGTTGACGTTCCGGTGCGATTACCTCGTCTCGTGTACCTCGTCTTTTGGCGGACGCACTCCACTATTAGTAAACACGACAAAATTTTAACACTAGCGATATGAAATGAATACCTTACCTAATCATGATAACAAACAAGAAATTAATTTGATGATTTGTTTGTGAGGTGTCATCGACCGCAGTTAGTGAAACATCACCATAGAAAAATACCTTAACCTAAACGTACATATTTTAATATAAACAAAAGCTTGTGTTGATAAATAAGGCTTAGACTATGTTAGTAGCACTTTACTTTGCACTAGCTTGACGTTGTGTTGTCTTGTGGAATTTGTCCGCGGAAGCGACGGAACACCACGTCCTGCGGCCAAAAGTCTTCTTCCATAACGAGGAGCAGATAACTGTTCGGTACACGCATTACGAACGCTTTGAAGTTGACGTTTCGGTGCGATTCTAATAACTGCTCCCTCGGCGTGTACCTCGTCTTTTGGCGCACGCACTCCACTATGTCCTCCGCCTTAGTGAGTTAGGCTTTGCGGCACGCAGACTCACTTCGGGGTCCTTAAGAGCTTTGACGCAGCGGTTCTTGTTTGTTTACGATCGGCGTTTCCTCGTTAGCACCGTCACGAAACGGTCATCATTATCATCCCTATTCGGTGCCTTTCTGTCATGGGCTTGATACTAGGAGCGCCAGGGGCACTCATGGTGAAGCTAGTGTAATCCCTTTGTTGAGGGTTTTGCCTGGGCTGCAGACACTGGCAGCGGGATGGGGCGAAGGGTGCGGGCGGCGTTGCGCGGAGGAGCCGCGGTGACAAACACGGGGCTGCGGGGCGCTCTGCAAGCTCAGCAATCGATGAATGTGCTGGCGACGAAACTGCGGCCGCGGAACTCGACGACGATATATCGAAGCCGGCTCCGCAACATGTGTTGATGTTGGACGCATCGTCAGGTGACCTAATTACCGCCACACTGTTGTGCAAATCACTAACTTCTTTACGCAAATCAGCGACGGTGTTTTGGGATGCATCTAATTTCGTTAGCACAACTCCTCCCCGGCTCGCAAACATGCGGAGACCCTCCTGGGCATGCTGAGGATTAAGTTATACAGCATTTCTTGCGGTAACCTGTCCCATTCTTGAATAGCGGCTTCCCTGATCTCTGGCACTGTCCGGAGAGATGGCTGACGGTTCAAAACAGCTCGCTTACGAGCATTCCATACATGCTCTATTGGGTTTAAGTCAGGTGAGCCGGCAGGCCAGCCTTGTGACGTCGTATTCTCGGAGAGCAGCATTGACTCGTTAAGCTCGATGTGCGGGCGCATTATCATCGACCAGTACGAATTGGTGCCCATGGTTTACTCGGAATGGTTTGACAATTCCATCAATAGCGACTGTTTTATACTTATCTGCCATCATGGAGCCTCGATACGGGATCAAAGGTGTTCTAGCTCCAATCATAAGGACACCGATTTCCCGCCGCGCTGAACTGTTCCTGTGGCAGTGTTCTTTACCTTTCAGAGTCTCCAGGTCTTCTCCAGACACGGACACTTCAGCTATCTGGATAACTACTGATTAGTGATTCGTCGAAGAAGAGACAGTTTTGCTAAATGTTTTCCTTTTCATGTTGCCGGAGCCTAGCCCACTGCAATCTCCGTCACTCACGTTGCCGTGAATTCAGAGGTGCTCGCCAAAACCTCCGTGCTCGTAGTCCAGCCTGGTGTAAGCGATTCCGAATGGTCTGAGTGCTAACTTAAGTCCAGAGGCGGCCCGCGCATTTCTCTTTTATTGTAGTGGCGTTGATTGTTGGGTCACGAGCTAACAGAAATCTGATATAGCACTTCTAAGCAGTAGTCAAAACAGTTGGCGACCACTGCGGGGTCGGTCAGCTAAATATACATGCCGCGGTACCTCTGCAACGTGGCCAAGACACGGATTGGGATACAGCAACTCTACGTTCTATTTCTCTCGTGGAATATCTTTCTTCCCTCAAAGTTACCAATTCTTGCTCGTAAAACTTCTGATAATCCTCTTGGCATTTTATCAATAACAACTTTCCTCGAAAAAATATTATAAATCCGTTAAAATTAAGACTAAGTCAGATTTCAGAATGAGCGTAAGCTTGGATAAATGTTTTTTTATTTGGAAAAATAATTGAATATGTTTTTTGTTTTATATTCTAATTCTATATTTTTAAGTAAAGAATCTAATAAAAACTTTTTCACAAAAAATAAAACCGACTTCCAAAAAAAAACACTACAAAGTGAAAAATAACTTTGATTTCGGAAGTCGGTGTCTTTGGTTTTTTATTTTCGTTTTTTTTGCCACCGACTTCCGAAATCAAAGTTATTTTTCACTTTGTAGTGTTTTTTTTTGGAAGTCGGTTTTATTTTTTGTGAAAAAGTTTTTATTTTTCACTTTTTAGTTGTGGTACCTACACAAAACCCCCACAAAAATTTGAGTACCCATTACCTGTTATGTAAATTACAGTGACAGGAACTATTAGAATATCATCCACATATACTAGGTGGGAAAAATACGTATTATTGAAGCTAACTCAAAAACCCCTTATCAGATCTTGACCAAATTTATATGGGACCACTCCTGAAGTATACCAAACAAAAAAAGAATCATCAAAATCAATTCATAATTGGCGGAGTAATCGCGTAACAAACATACAAAAAAAAAAAAAAAAACATACAACCGAATTGAGAACCTCCTCCTTTTTGAAGTCGGTTGAAAAGAATAAGAAATTATAATGTCTACCGTAACAGAAAAGATTTCGAGTTTTCAAACTGATCGAACTTTTTTTGATTTTAGGTATTTATGTTATCCGCTGTTACGCAAAATAATAGATAGTATGACATAAAAAGTTCTGCTATAAACGGTAGACTCCAGCTTGTGCCGCTAGCGAGTGACAGCTTGTACCGCGCTAACCAAAATAAATTATTAAAAGAATTTGATATTTATACACGATAAAACAAAAGAAAACAAATTGTCTCAACTTATTGTTCAAGTAAAACCAATACCAGCGGACGTTGACCCCCAAAAAAAACATCAGTTATCTAATTTTTATTTTATCGTGTTTACATTTTATATAAATATATATGTTTTTATATCAATACCTACCACGTCAACAGAGTTTCACTAGCTAATTTAATTTGACCTTGTATACATGACATTGAACAACATTACACATATTACATACATGGCATACATTGATTGTATATTATTCATTTTTATTGTGTGACATATGTCTATTTTTGTTTCATAGAATGTTAAGATTGTCTGATATTATATTGTACGATATGTGCTGTTATATGCACATGAAAACACCATCAAGACGTTGTACAAATCCCAAAGCGAAGTTCATGATGGAGATGTCGGACAAGGTACACATAAAATAAAGAAGCGATTTCAATGTAATTAATTTTGTGAATTTCGCGTAACATTTTATAAAAAAAGTGTCATTTCCTTCTGGACAGATTGCCGTTTGGATTGATGAAATTCTAACTGAATCCGATGACAGAATGCTTATGATGGACTTCGATGAAGACGACGGTAAGTACAGTTATAGATAACGTTGTGAGGAACTATTGTCAACATTTTAATTGGAGCCCGCAATATTTAACACAACGTGCAAAGGTAAGCCGTTTGAAATTGTGACAATCGTTCATTGACGTTTTTGATCTTTTCAATATGAAGTTTAAATTTAATAACAAATTTCCGAGAAAAATGGTGATTGAAACAAAAATCTCAAAAGATATTGAACAATTGTTTACAAATTCAAATAACTCTATTTATTATGTTTACCCAATTTTCTCGGAAGCTCACGAATTTCATGCATGGCTTAAGGTACGTTACTGAAATGGTTTCATTTTTTACGAGAAGAAGTGGAAAGGTTCTACGGCGAGGACGGGAAGTCAGAGCACAAGCCTGCGCCCGCGCCTGGCTTGCCCACACCAGCGTCATCCGTCGCCACGCCAAACACACTTTCCGCCGCGTCACTGTCAGTTCCCAAGACTGCCTCCACCCCTGCCACCACGCCCACTGGCACACCTGCTACCACCCCTGGTGATCAATCACCTATCAGTGACACCGCTGCTGCATCAGCTCCCAAGCCTTAGTGTACTGATGTCAAAAAAGATTAAAGTAAGTACCTATAGTTTAATTTGCCTCTGCGCTAAATTTAAAACTCATCAGAACCCTACTTCTATTAAGAAGTAACGTGTTTGTTCACAGATGTTTTATTAGAAGCTAAAGGAGGTGGTTTATATGTTGATAGTGGTGGTGGTGATGATGGGGATGGTCCTACTGGTAAGATGGGCCATGTAAGTATCCTTCAACATTTAATTAACTTTGTTGAAATTTCCATAATAAAATCTTATTCATTAAATCATAATTATTTTAATAGGATACAATCATCAAGTCTTACTTTATCGTCAACAAGGAAACAAAGGAATCAATTGAAACAGCCCTTGAAATTACTTATTTATATAGACCTGAACCGACTGCTCCAACTTGATGCTTATAGTACAATTAACTAAAGAATCTAAAATAATATGAAACGAAACTTTAAAGTACCGCAATCTAACATTAACTACATAAGTAATTTTAAATAAATAAAGTAAAACTTGGACTGGATTATTTGGTTTTCTTCCTATTTATCTCTTACAAGTGAACACGGCGGGATGAGGTAAATGATTTTACAAAATTATTTTGCTTAAATCTTCATTTTCCACGTCTGATCAGACCTACTGTTTCACTTTTTACTTTAATTCTATTCAAAAGTTTTGTTGCTAATTGGATTTGAACGAATCTCTCCGTTGTGTTCATTTGTGTCAGATGGAGAATGAAGATTTACGTCATTATGTAATGTTATTGTTTTTTGTAAAGTTAATAGTTATGATGTTTTCAGGGTGGGCCACTACGGGCTCAGAGAGGGGGTGAGTGTATCGACTCTTAATTAAGTTACGTACTTCAAATGACTGTTTTTCTTCCACAAATAATTACGCTTTTTCCTTTTAGAGCAACCCGCTTATTTAAAGTTTGACAGTAAGTCTTTTATATTATTATAATGTAATCTATAACAAAATATCGAGTTTTAAGGTACCATTCCATACCCGACAGCAGGAGGCAACTGTAGGCGACGTGTCGCCGCAACACGACTGGTTTCTTTGAATTTCTATGAAATACGTTCCATAGCTAGCGACACGTCATTGGCAGCTACGGGCGAGTGGCAGGCGACACGTGCTTCCCGACCGCAGACCAGTAGTGCCGCCAACGCTCGAGCGATAACACGTTTTTCTATCTTCTATCTACCGACTGGAATACGGGCTGCCGCTTTCCGCTTGCGGTCGGGATCATGACTGATGCCGCGTGCAGATGATGCCTGTGGTCGGCTACGGAATGGTACCTTGAATGATTATAAAATACATTTTACTTTTAGAAAATATGAGGAAAGCTTTCGATATATTGACGGGTGAGATGGTATCCAAGGGCGATGAGAAATTAGTATCGGTTGGAAAATTTGACCATACATACCACGAGGCCTCTGATGTGTAAGATACTTTTTTCATATAATTTCGCCTGAATGCTAGGCTAGGTTGCTGGTATATTGATACCAACACCTTTACTTTGTGCAATATTTAATCACCTCTGCTATCAAAACGGTAAAAGAAAAGATCTTGAAGAAAGGCATGTCGAAGACATGTGAAATCCATCAAACAGCACTGGGTCTTTGATGGCGGATTACGGCCTGCTCCTTCTCACAGAGAAGAGGCCTGTGTACTAGCAGTGGGCCCATCACAGAGCACGAAGATGACTCGGCGACCGCTGCTTCAAACGGTATTGACAAAACTTTCCATCATACAAATCAAGCGTCACAAGCGTGTTAGTGTGTGTCACTGTTTACTCATAGAAACTGATGGCCCGTGACGATTCTGACAATGCCTATGACAGACAAACTTGCGCTCAGCGCTAGTTGCGTGGGCACGAATAAGTATTTACCTAAGTTAGTACTTACCTAATAGCGCATGTAGTCGTTGCAGGCGCGGCGGTCGCGTGTTCTTTGGGACATTATAGGCTGATTATATATAGTATATATGTATAGTAATTCTATCCTTTTGTGAATGACGTTAATAAATATGTCGGCACGGTTGGCGCAGTGGTTAAGCGATTGACTGCTGCGCTGCGTGTCGCGGGTTCGATTCCCGCACGGAACAAATATTTGTATGACCTACAATTAGTTGTTACGGGTCTGGCTGTTTGTGTATGTGAGTTTAAATGTATGTAAACGCACCCAGAATACAGGAGAAATTCCCAGTGTGGTGCAACGTTTAAAAAAAATAAAAAAATAGCGATGTGTATAATTGTGCTCTAGAACCATGTTACCCATGAATGTCAGAATTACATTCCTTAGGTACTAAAATTCAAGTCTTATTACCCAAGGCATAAAGCTGCAGGTTCTTTCCGAAAATTAACTAAATAGACTCGGAATGAAACACAATGAACTATAAGGAGAACCTTATTATTTTTAATGCGTAAAGTTCACTTATTCAGAACAAAATTATTCACAGGTTAAAACATGCGACTGATCTGAAAGCTACTGAATATAGTGCGAAGATAGGAGAAGAGATTTATAACAAACTTGAAGGGTTGACCAAAAACATCACTCCGCCAGATATCGCCGGACCAATGAGAGGTTGCTAAACAATTTTAAAGAATTCACCCAACCCTCCATTTTCTAAGAATACTTAACTTACATCCCAAGTCTGACGCTATAACAGTCCTTTGTGGAGTTCAGCATTTAAAAAATACGCATTTTTGAATTCCACCGTAATATGTCCACACATCAACGAATCGTTATTTTTACCGGATCGTGATTTAATAGGATTCATTTTTATTTCGTTAAGTGTTAAACAAGCTTTAACTAGCCATATAACTGTTTCTGGTTTAAGGTCCAAGGGTCTATGGAAAATTCTCCACTTGTTTTCCAAAATGATAAATGCACACTACACGTACCTTTTGGCTCTAGTAATCTAGTTAATCGGTAGTTGAGCATTCGTGTTCCTGTATCAAAATTCGTTCCACTAAAAGGCCTTAATAAATATTCATGTAAACGAAATTCCTCGTCTCCTCGTCATGTCTCACTGGCTGTGATACCACTTCATAACTTTTCGCATTGGAAAGTATAAAGCCATAAACGTTCTGAGCATGTTGAACTTAAGCATTTAGGTTACTTATGTAGAATATTCAAAACAAAAATGTATAACTGACTGCATAAAATTAATTGCACATTGCTACGGCGACAAGAAGGAAGTTCGCAACATGACAAATGATCGATACAGTGTGGTTGTCCATTAAAATCCCTCCTAATATTGAGAAAATCCAACAACAGAGGCATTTGAGCTTCATATAAAACGATGCCACTTGCACGCATGCACATGGAACGCAGGCGCATCTTCATTCCCTCAATCTTTGAATCCAACTGATTATGGATGGAAAAAGGATGAAACAGCACACTCTTTGGTACCCACTTCTTAGTAACAAAGGATTGGCAACACCTGAATTGCTGAAGAGTTTAAGATATAGCTGTTCAAGTAAGAAGCTATGTTCACCAGCAAGGTGCAGTTGCGCCCATGCAGGTCTTCTTTTTTTTGGGTTGGAAATTATCAACTGAGCGGGAGGGCGTGTCAGACTCTTACTGACTATAACCCACTCGTGTTCCTTCAGTTGCCTGTACGTTGCCAGGGGCCACGGTATCTGCCCATGCAGGTTTTCCTTGTTAGTAATTTTGCGCTTGTGAAGGTAGAGATTTGTGTGGCAACGGAGATTCAGGATGCTCAATTTAGTGACAGTGAATGTGGAATGTCCACTTCTGACTCTGAATAACTATCTGAGTATCTCCCTATTATAGTTATAGTAGTAGCAGTTTGTTATAAGTACTTTTATAAAATATAACAATTTATATTGTTATATCTAACTACAAATATTTGATTTGGGTGAACCGATTTCCCTTAATTCGTCAAAAATGGGTGGTTTACCTTTTTTCACCCCCGTGACTTTTGACCTTCAATAGTTTAAATTGCCCAAGGGTTCCACTCTGGCACCCCAACCATAATCGGTTCAGTATATCAAATAGTACTAAAATCAAAAGAAGATGTATAAAAGAAGATGTAGTGACAAAAATTGAAAAGGGTATGCTGAGATGGTTTGGTCATGTTGAGAGGATGAATGAAAGGCGACTAACAAAATGTATTTACAAGGCAGATGTGAATGGAAACGCCGGGAGGGGACGCCCTAGGAGGACATATACTGACCTTATTGGTGATGTTCTTCAGAAAGGACAGGTGCGTAGTACTTGCAACCGGCGTGCGTGTATGACCAGATGTATGAACGTAAACGAGGCAAAAGGAGTATGTAAGGATCGTAGCAGGTGGCATTCTGTAGTTTCTGCCTACCCCCATGGGAAGAAGGCGTGAGTTTATGTATGTGTGTGTGTACTAAAATCAATCATAAAATATAAGTTGTACCCCATTCAAGATCCAACCTTTTTTTCTTATTTGGCGCTGGGACTATCTTAGTAGGAACATCCTGACGCCAAATTCCTATAATAATCTTTTTAAAACAATAAACAATTTCAAAAATAATAATAATAGATAACTTAAAAAAATGCAGGAAAATGTGTAATTAAAAGATGGACACAAATCAGAGACGCTCGTGTGAAATCTCTGCCAGCAAACCACCAAAACTCTAAGAAATCTGGTTCTGTTACGAACCCTGGGAGACCTTACAAATATGATAACGAGTTAACCTTTTTAGAGCCAATCATCCAGCCTGGTGATACTCAAGATAATACAAAATCACAAGGTTCCAATCTGGCGTCATAGCACTACTTACATATACAAAATATTAAAACAAGAAAAATATTATTTTGGATATCTAACAAAATCAATATTATTCAAGGTTATTAGTTTATTACACTAGGCCTCGTCCTGCACAAACACCGTCAGCAGCGTCCACCTCTACACAACCTGATCCAGCGTAATCAACAGCGGCAGCGTTTGCAGACCCGGTACCTTCCAACGCCTGACTGATTATGAATCCTCTCAAAGTTATTATAGCGACTTCTTGGACTTATTTCACTTTTAAAAAGCACTCTCTAATGCTTCGTATTATGAGTCGTGCAATAAACGTTAAAAAAATCTTAATTTACAAACTATTTGTTTTATTTACAGAATCAGGAATAACAATTTTCTAATAGGCACATCGCCTATTTGTCTTCAGCTTTTCTCATGCGTGTCCTGTTTTCTCAAATCCTCGTCCAAATTTAGAACAAGATAACCGAAAGTATCTATGGGTATTCGAAAAAAATAATTAAATTGGGACTCGTCTTTTCATAACTCGATCACGTGTGTTTGAAAGGCTCCATAATTAGGTCTTTGTTTTAAAATCGGATGCACCCAGTGTGTTCTTACTTCCTTATTATTTACGTCCATCTTGTTCGGTAGTAAATCCAAGACTGGGTGAAAGTCACGATTCGTTTCTAAATGTCGTGAATTGTCATTTACGGATCGTATTATTATCACGATTCGGTTTATAAATGTGAAAATTCGATGTGGGGACAAGCCGTACCTAATTCCTTTAAGTCATAGTATTTTAATACAAGAATACTACATAACAGGAATAGTTTGTTAATACAGGATAAGTACTTACCTATTTATATATTTTCAGATATGCTCGAAATATGTACGAACTACTTGGCGCAAAATGCAGAATATAATAGTATGGATTTAACATTATTACATGTTTATACTTACTACTAGCTACTCAGTTTTGGAAGATATTAAAAGATTTTTGATCCACACAGTCTCAATCTCAACAGTATTTAATCAAGAAATAAGATTCCCTTTATTGTCTTTTGTGTCCGTTCTGCTTCAATAAAAATTATTTTCCAGAGGAAAAAGGCCCTGCATTTAAATTGTTAATCAAAGAAATCAAAAAAAAACCAAACGTTCATATGTATGAAAAAGGTAAAATAAAAAGGACAAACGCCCAGGCTGCTAAAGAGTTAGTGTCAAATCCTGTTTAATAGTACTGTAGTGAATATTGAACGCAAGTTCTAGAAAAAATTTTTTCGGTCAAATAATAATCGCTTAAAATACATGGGGTAGTTCTGAAAGTTTTTGACGAGAGGCTTCTAAAAAATCGATTTGGATCACTAAACGGACCACCCTATCAATCTGCATATTATGTAATGTAACGCGAATTCTGTGCCTTGATTCGTGTTGAGCTCGTGTGCCCTATTCGCGATACATTATGGGGTTAGTTCCAAAAAGTTTATGGATCAAATGAAAAGATTTTTACATGTGCACTATCACAAGTAGGATCATAATTCAAATAGATATCAAGTATTGTTCGATTAGTTTGATGTGAAATACTCAACTTTTTAGACTTGAAACAGCTAAAGGTCTGGAGGCCGATCATGATGAACCCAACTTATCACAAGTCATTCACTCAGCAATGAAAAAAATAATAACTAGATTTACGCCGAAAGAATTAAGACAGGAAATGGACGGTATGAGAGCAATCATTGAAAATAAATGCATCTAAGATACAATTCAATGCCTATTTATTAATTCAAATTATTCATTTTCGTAGAAACGGTGGATATTTGCTCAAAATATTTGTCTCAGAAAGCTGTGGATGACAGTAAGTACCATTTTTAACCGAGTTCAAGAAAGGGGGTGGTTCTCAATTCTAACGGTATTTTTTGTCAGATTTTCCTTTTCTTCAAAGTTTGTTAGGACAAAAAAAAAGGGTACAGAGATAGGTAACAATTTGACATTTCTTTATTCCGTAGCAGCAAAAGCTGTTTTTGTAGTTAAGTGATACCACTACTAAACGTGCGGTTAACTGTACATTTTATTTAAAAAAAAAAACCTAAATTTCAGATGAACGTGGTCCAGCGTTTTATCTCATGATAGAGGAACTAGAAAAAAAAGGAGACGTACCCTTCAGCGACTTCAATGCTCTCGGCACAAGAAATACGGCCGCATACGTGTGTGTATGGGGTCCATATTGACCAACTAAAGTTCTTTACCCGAAATTGTTCTTCCTAACGATTTGTAATCCGAATGATCACTCTTCCTAAAATTTTTCATCCTAAAGTTTTCATTCATACTGTTTGTAGTGCTACCGGCGATGTTCATAACACTCATGTTTCCGAAAATTGTAATTAATAATATCATTAATGTAAATATATTTAAACTCCTACTGTTTTTTATCATAAACGCTTTTATCCCTAAACATAATTACCATAATATTTTCACTCATACTCAGAAAGAAACATTTACCAAGTGTTATTTAGCTTTAGCTATTTAGGTGTTTTATACGATAGAATCGAAAAAGTAAACGATTTGCAAAAATAACACTTTTTTGGCAAAAAAATTATAAGTCTTCGCTTCGTAGCGCCCCCAATGCTACACTCCAACCGAAAATCATAAAACACGACTCATTTACGGTTATGTTTATGGCCTGGGAGTTTATACCGCAGTTTTAACCGTACCTAAACCAATAACTATAGGACTGATTCGGTTCTGGCACTTCGCCGGCCGCTGTCGCGGCACGCTCGCTTCGCTCGCTCGGCTCGTGCGTTGTGGTCACAGTTCTAACCTAACCTAAACCAATAATTATGAATAAGACCGATTCGTTTCTGAAACTTGACTGAATGACTGGAGCGTGACTCTGGCTTCCAAAAATACTAGTAGTAGCTGCGCAATCTCGGCAGACCACCAGTACAGCTGGCGCCTTCCTGTCTGTGCGTGAACCCGGGGCATGGACGCATCGCAAATTAGCGTCATCGCCCCACGGAACGTCAGCGCCTCCTGTTCGACGACGACGGGTTCGGTCGTTGCCGACTCCCGGATCCAGGCCTGGACAATCGCAGTCTCCTCGAGATGTTCCCTGTCAATGCGCTTGTGCGACCAGCGCGGGCCGTCCGCTCGTGTTCGCAGGGCCGGCGAACTACGGCCGCCAGCGGTCTGGGCGGAGACGTCGAAACGGATATATCTGTGATCCGACAACGTCTCCACCTCCGCGGCGACACGCCAGCCACGAACACGGCTCGCGACAGCAGGGCTAGCGAACGAGACGTCCACTATGGATCCGCCCCGCTGTTGCACGCACGTGTGTACCGAGCCCCGGTTCAGGACGACCAGGCCGGTCGTGAGCGCCCAGTCCTCCAGCGCCTCACCCCTAGCATCGGTCACCGGGGATCCAACAGTCAACGGGGGTCAACAGCACGGGGCGAGGGTGGAGTTGGCCTACGACGGCACCCAGCTCGACGAGGAAGTTCTCGAAGTCGGCGAGACTCTTGTTGGGCGAAAAATACGCACCAATCGTGCCAACGCCATCCGCGAGGGCGGCCACCCAGCCGTGACCTCGGGACAGGCTGACGAGAGCCCCGCCGATGATGGCCACCAAGCCGTCCAGGTCCCCCACCCAGTTATCCCGGGAGGGGACAAAGTACGGCTCGGCAACCACAGCCACACGAATCGACCACTCCGCCATGCTCTGGAGCAAAAGATCCTGAGCTCTAGCGTAGTTGTTGAGATTGCCCTGGAGGTAATGGAAGACCGCCATTTATGCGGCATCCATTCTCTCCACATCATTCCTAGGCCGGGAGTCGGCCAAAGGGCAGCCAGGCTGACGGGGGGGTAAAGAGCCCCCGGCAGCCTTGGCCCCCTTTCTCTTCTTTGTGGCGGTGGCGCCACATGCCTTGCCGCCCATTCTGTGTCCGGCGGGCCTCCCTGCAGCTGTACAGAGGCTGCAGTTTGGCGACGCGAAGCACTGGGCCGCCTTGTGGCCGGGCTGGCCGCAGCGATAGCATTGCTCGCTGCGGTCTGTTTCGGCGGTGCACTGCGCCCGGACATGCCCAATGTCCAGGCAACGGTAGCACCGCATAGCCCTAGGCTGCAGCAGCTTGACCCTCGCTGCAGCCCACCCCACCAACAAACGCCCCCCGTCGGCGACTTTATTCGCCGCCGCCACCGGGCACCGCACCCAAATCGTGCCGAGCCCGGAAGCGTCGGCGCGAATGTCGCCCGTCCGCACGTCCTGGGGCGGACATCCACCGGCTTTGGCAACGGCCGCCACAACCTCAGCCGGGGTTGTCGAGTCGTCCAGGTCATCGACGCGCAGCTCTGTGGTCTTCATCGGCCTGGACACCCGGACGTCCTCTGGATTGAGGACCTCTCTCAGTCTGGTGGCTAAGAGGTCCGCTTTTTCCCCGCTGGAGGCACCCGACACCTCAAGCAGTCGCGCCCCCGTAATCGCCGGCTTCATTCTGAAGCCGGACGGTGTGCCAAGGTCGGGGAACGCGACTTTGGTTTTAGCCTCCGTGAGGACCGCCTTGTATGTTAGGCCCCTTTCGATGGCTCCAGGCTGCAGTGTTATCACTACAGCCGCGGAGCGTGGGGCTCTGACCTTAGGCGGTCCCTTTGCCTTCTGGATACCAGACTAACCTAACCTAACCTTTTTTTTTTTTTTCGGGGGAAATCCTCTTACTGACTAAAACCACCCCGGTGTTCCATCTCACACTTGCACCGGGGATCACGGGATCTAATGCGACTTCCGCGATAACGTTTTTTTTATTATTTTTTTACTAAGCGGTGAAAAATGCCTGTCGCATACCGCACCGTCCTGGGCGACGACGGTTTGGTTATGTGGGGCTTGCACACACTAAAAAACACTGCCGTGAGCCTACTGTCGCCTTTGCAGTTGGGCCTCGAGAACTGCTACGCATGACGTTCGCGACCCATCCAGCGCAGCACGGACGTTGCCAACTCCTTTGGCAATGTCCGGGTTCACCTGAGATATCGCCACCACTCGTGAGGGCCGTGCAACGCGACGGCAATAGACTGCCCGATCTATCGCCCGCTGGCACCTCCTAGGGCGGCATCAGGTCGCCATGGCGCCTCCTCCGACACACTGTCCTCCTGCGACGAATCGCGTCAGCGATGGAATCTTCCTCCCTGACGCGTTCCGCCGCCTACTTCTGCGAGATAACGTCCTCGCAGAAGGACGCTACCGCCTCTCATGCCCCCCTGCTGTTGACCATGGCCTTGGCCACGGCCGGCAAGGAGAGGTCTGCCCCGATTGCTGCTGCGAGAGCACGGTGCTGCCCGGCCAAGCGGGACAATGCTCGAGGGTGTGAAGCGCCGTGGCCTCGCCGCAGCCACGCTGGTGACACACAGGAGTCGCCTCCCGTTTAGCCACTTTGTGCAGGTATTTGCCAAAGCAGCCATGTTCTGACAACACCTGCACCAGACGGAAGGACAACGTCCCGTGGCACCTCGGTACCCATTCATCCAGGATCGACTGGATAGCCCCCACGGTCCAGTGACCTGCACTAGGCGTTTCCAGCCTCACCCTCCAAATTCGCAGGGTTTCAGGCGTAACCTGCGCACCTGTGAGTAGGTCCTCCGGGCAATTATACAGGCCACGCGGAGGTCTGCTATCTCCTGGGACCACCAGTAGACCGCCCGTTTTGGAGGTTGTCTTTTGGAGCGAAGCATGGCTGCATCGCACACAGCCGTCATGGCGCGGCGAAAGCAGTGAACCTCGACATCAACTCCCTCTGCAGCAGACGGTGAGTACAGCCAAGGAGGAGACTTCCTCTAGGAGGGCCCCGTCAAGCCGCTTCGGTTCGAGTGTCAGCTCGTGGAGACACTGTGGGGCCCGAAGAGGTGGATACATCCATACAGATGTACAGGTGATCCGATAGCGTCTCCACACTCTCTAGGACCAGCCAACCCTGAAAACTTCCGCGATAACCTAACCTAACCTTTTTTTTTGTTTACGGGGAAGTCCTCATGTCCTCCGCCCCGAGGAGGGCCAAGAGGTCTGTCAGACTCTTACTGACTAAAATCACCCCAGTGTTCCGTCTCACACTTGTACCGGGGATCACGGGATCTAATGCGACTTCCGCGATCCCCGGCTAGTGCCGGCCCGCCTCTGCGGGCCACCTCGAACATCGACATCATAGAGAGGCGTGCGTGGAACACTACGCGCCACCATCTCGGGTCCTAAGGAGTAGAGGGTGACGGATTTTCCCAGATCCATCGCCGCTGGACCCATTTAGGGGAGCTGGAAGAGGGCGTTATCCGCCCTCCGCTGCGGATCGGGTTAGCGGAAGCAATCTCCCGCTCCCTTTCCGCAGCCTCCTTCTGCGAAATGACTGTTTCGCAGAAGGATACCACCGCGTCCCAGGACTCCTCGCTGCCAACCATCGAGAGGACAACGGCCGGCAGCAACAGTTCACTGCCTCCTCCCGAGCCAGCGCTCGAGCACTAACCTAACCTAACCTAGTAATGAAATGTTAACTCTGTTTTTTTTCAGGTTAAAGTCTGCGCCTGGTTTAGGGAGCTCTCAGCCGGATCCTAAGACTGCGGATGTGTTTAAATCAGCTCTGCATAGAGCGGCAGACATGGCCACGCCTAAAACAATGAAATCAGATATGAATGGTCCATTAAAATTTAATCTTATTTTTTAATTGTTCATGCGATAGTTTAAGCGGAAACTAGTCACGGTCGTCATGGCCTCATTCAGCTACAGATAGTGCAATCCACGACGACGTTATATACCTACAATTTAATTTCAACTCTTTATTAGTGGCTTTTGTGGACATGATAATTATTCAGATTTGTTACAGCTGTAATAGCAATCACGACATTACGTTTAAAATACGTTTTTATTTTTAATAATTTATTTATCTTTATATAGATTATTTTCTATTTTGTGAATTTGAGAATGCTGTAGGCTTAGTGGACTGTATATTTGTTATGCATCATTATTTTGTTAAGTACCTGGTACTTGTGGAAAGACTTACACTGTCCTCCCATACCTAATAACACTGTTATTTGAAGATATTGTATAAAGCCAATTATTTTTAAAAGAGTAACCGTGGAGTTTCTTGTCGGCTCTTCTCCATAGGAAACGACCAATTGGAACCGTGCACCTAGCTTCTGACGCTTCATAAGTGCCCATGTAGGTTTATGTGAAATAAAATATTTTGAATTTGAATTTGACGCGCCCCACTCCGCGATTACTGTACTGTAAGCTGTACTTTAGTACGGAGCGGAGCGGAGTGGGGCGTGTCGTCGTGGATTGCACTATCTATAAAAGTGATTGAACAGCAAAGTATTCACCTTCAGCCCCCACCGACCCTTGCTCGCAGAAGCACCAGCCCGCGTTTTGCTGAGAAATGTAGACTTAAATTCCCCGATTAATAATAATGAATCATCTTTGATCCAGCCTGTCCCAACTTGCTGTCCTCCCCCCAGCGACGCCCTAAGCTGAGGTCCGTACCCCACAGGGGGTGCCCTTAGCGAGCGTTCGCCTAGTTTTAATTTAGAATAGTTTTGGCCCCTGGCTGGAGGCTTTGAGTTAGTAGCTTAAGGCAGCCGCAGGATTGACCGGTTAAGTAGTCATCACCTCAGAGGTGAGCTACGAGATGCCCTAGAAAAAAAAAAAAAAAAAAAAAAAAAAGTATTCAGTCCCCCCTACCCTTGCTCGCAGAAGCGCCAGCCCGCGTAATGCTGAGAAATGTAGCTTTAAATTCCCCGCTTAATAATAATGATAATATAAACTTGATCCAGCCTGTCCCATCTTGCTGTCCTCCCCTCAGCGATGCCCTAAGCCGAGGTTCGTACCCCACAGGCGAGCGTTCGCTTAATATAACTTAGAATAGATTATGCCCCTGGCTGGAGGCTTTGAGTGTAGTAGCTTAAGGCAGCCACAGGACAGTCCGGTTAAGCAGTAACTACCTTAGTGCTATATCTGTGAGACGCCCTAGTAAAAAAAAAAAGTATTCAGTACCCAACAAATCGCGATTTAATGTATTTTATTTCGAAGACCACGCACGCCCTAATATTGTTCAACCATTGTTATATGTTCAAAATGATAAAATTATAGTACCAAAACGAGTTCTAAACATTTTTCTTCCTTCCAGATGTGATAGACCTTAGTGGCAATTACTTGTCCGCGTTCATTCGTGACAGAGGTTGGTTCTTTTGAATGTCTACTAAAATATTTGTTGGCAATATGTTTAGGTGTACCACCATCTTCTACGGCGGCGAAGTCACTGAGATTCTTCTCATCTTTCGCCAGAATGTTTGCTAAGTGACGACTTTCATCCCAATTCGAAACACTGTAATGGTAGCCATACACGTTACGATACTTGCACAAGTCTGCGTTTTTTTTTTTTGACTTTCCATCTTATCAATATTTTTTTTCATTATCGACTCGTGAGTACCGGGAAAAATCTTCAGTCAAAATGATGAATTTCGATGATTTTAATTATAGGTGGATTTTGGGGGAGGCCTATGTGTCTTTCGACTGAAATGATGATGATGATGATGAATTATAGGTCAGGTTGGCTCCGTTACAGTTTTTCTTATTTGTAGGTCCTGCAATGGATAGCTTGTTGGGTATGATGAAGAAAAAACCGAGAGCTGTATTTGCTAAAAGAAATGATTACACATTGGACTACGCGACCGCAGCAAATGAGTAAGATTAATTATTTATTTTTTAGACATAGGATACTAAGGCCAAAAAAGTGAATTATCGAACATTGCTTATATTATAGAATTGAGAATGCACCCTGTCTAGTCCCATATCTTCCTATAAAAGACATTGCTGATGAAGGAAAAGCAAATTTAATCAAAGACATGAAGGATGTCACGCCTCCAGAACTGAAACTGCCAGTGCAAGGTAGGTAGGAAGACAGTAAATTTACTTTACATATTTATGAAATACTTATACTCCATTTGAAATAAGATTAGACATTTAACTAAACCTTTTTTACAGTCCATTCAACCGATTTTGACTTCTATTTCATTGGTGGCATGACAAATGGCAGCTGCAGTAAACAGTTGGTATTGTAACCACTTTTTTGCTTTTAAATTGCATCCTTACGGTACAGAAGTCAGAATCGGTTGAACGGACAGTAAAAAAAGGTTTGTTTAAATGTCTAATCTTATTTCAAATGGAGTCTAAGAGATATTAAAATACTTGGAAAATAATTTGTTTCTTACAGCATTGATCCAGGACGTTTCTAAACATTTGTCCCAACTGGTCGCCCTACGGAGTAAGATTATACTTAATAAATTAATGTACTTTTCATGGAACCTCTATTGAAAGTAGCTGATGAAATACATATAGGAACTGTTTGCTAGGTGGGATAGCTGGTGACAGATACAAAATGAGTTTTTTGGCTGCGGTCAAAAAGACTTTGGGGAAAAGAATCCTTTATAAATATAAGTCCTACAAGAAAATCTATGCTGATGCGGCGAATGAGTAAGTAATAGGGTGTAATTATGAATCAAAACCAACACGCTACCTATTTTTAGGTAATAGTTCTTTGCATAAATGATTGAAAGAGAAGTTTTAAATTTTTGGTTCGGTTCGAAAATTACGACCATTGTGACACCTAGAGTAAGTATTCTTGTGAACTAGAATATTAGTAATGAATTGCAATTATAACACAGAATTTGATGTTATCACCGTTTTAGGTGTAAATTAAAGGCATTTGGAAAGTTTGCAAATACTTTTTGTACATCTAAAACTAAATATTCGGTGTTACGATATTAATTATTGCATTTCATAATCAATGTTTTAGTTCACTAGTTAGCCATATTTCTTATTTCCATACAGTAATATTGTCAAATTAATCAAAACAGACAAATATTTGACAGCTATTAGCGACATTGTCCACTTTCAGTACACGTCCGTTACAAAGACTCCAGGAGATCGATAACAATTAAAATTCTATTGTGTCTCATTAGTAGCGGTTGAACTATTCCCATATTGTAAACAAATTTAATCTACCCTCGATTCCAAAAACATTGTTTCAGGTTTTGAGATATTATTTCAATTGGGTAGGTACTATCGAAGAAGTTCATATCTATACACCGTAAAGACAATTTCTGCTTGCAGCGCTTGGCGGCTATAGAACCGTGGTGGTAACAGATGTGGTCATCGTGTTCACGGATTTTGTTTTCAAACTGCTTAGATATGAAGTTCTTCGATAGTACCTACACCTTGCAATAATGTATTTAAGTGAAACCATTCAAATTATTCATCATCATTATTGGCAGCCTTGTTCCAGCCACTGCCGAGTATTGGGCTCCTCACTTTTGTGCCATGCTTCCCTGGTTTATGCGAGTCTCATCCAGCTCTTCCCCGCGATCTTCTGAAGGTCGTCCATTCACCTGGCTATATGGTCTGCCAAAGCTCCTTCTACCGTCTCGACATTAAATTGTTCACTTAATTAACTATTTCATATCTACAGATTACAGAAATTAGATTCTGTACCACTGGAAAATCTATCGCCACCTGCAGCCAACTTGGCTCAAGAAATTTTTTCCGAAATGAAAAGAGGAATACCAACGAAGCTGGCCCCCACTGTTGTTGAAGATATAAAATGTGATTATCTATTTTAATAATATAAATCACGCCTTGTTTCCCCAAAGGTTTGGGCGTAGGTGTACCTACATCAGGAGGAGACGCCCTGGGCGTCGGGAATCAATCGCTGATTCCCGGCCACCGTAGGCGCGGGCTTGCGGACGGTGAGCAATGGGTAGCTCGCCGTCCGGTAAGGACCAGGCCCGGGTCAACGGCGCGTTGTGTTCCACGCGCGCCTCAAAGAGTGTCAGCGAGTGAAGGGGTCCGATGAGACCATTGCCTGGGTTGCGGGAAAGTCCAAAAGGGATACCGTGGCCCCCTGGCATTGCACAGGCAACAGAAGGAACACGGGTGGGTTTTAGTCAGTAAGAGTCTGACACGCCCTCCCGCTCCACCCAGAGCGGGAGAGGTCATTTGATGATTTCCCACCCAATAAAAAAAAAAAAAAAAAAGGTGTACCTACATATAGTCCACCCACATTTCGTCACTTATGTTTAAATTCCATGTAATAGGGGGGGCCTATTGCCATCAAACGGACACAAATCCAGAAACGGAGCTGCTATTGAGAAATTCCAGATTGAAAAACACAATAACACATTGCCCGACTGGGGTATTGAACCCAGGACCTCATGCATAAGCATGAAACTGCAATAATGCAGTGGTCGGTGTTTTTTGGTGGATGCTTACTACTTGGGTTTTCACCCTACGGTATTTTGTGATGTAGGTTAGGGTTTTAGCCATAGCGCTTGTGACCATTTGTCGAACTAGGCAGACTGTTTTTCTATAAATGTATTATATTATCAACAGCGAGGGTCTCAAAAACTCCACTCTTTGGTGTATTGTATAACGTTGTTCAATACTTATAATAATGTAGTCAAATAGTCATTTTTTTTTTTATTATTTTATGATTTTAGCAGTCTATTTATGTATGTTTGCTTTCACGTGTGTTTTACCGTAGCGCCTAAACTACTCAACCGATTTTGAATGAGGTATCAATAGGTTCGTAATAATGGTCCAGGTGACATACGCTATAAATTCTCCCTTAATTTAGTATCAGCTAAATTAAAAACAAGCAAAAGTGAGACTGTGCTACGTACGGCGCGGCTGTAAAGTTAATATTAAAGTAAACGCAGTGGAATTTGGTTTTTACAAAATAATATAGTGCGTGCGATATCAAAGGACTAACTGTCAAGTGTCGCCTAGCAACCAGACCACAGCTCATACTTCAATCTTGAAGGGAAGACTTCTTAGAGAACGCTGGAAGTGCCTTTCCTAACATCCCCTCTTTTTTTCAAACCGAAGTCTTCGCAAAGCTTTACCAGTCATGGATTGAATAATGGCTTTGAAAAGATAACAGGCAATTGTTCTTGCGTAGGCACCTGCTTCATTTGGATAACTTCTTCAGACACACATTGCCTTACATAGAAATGTCTTAGCTTGCGATGATATTCGTAAGGCGGATCATAAGCTAGTTTTATTGCAGACTCATTATCAATGAGCAGTATTGGTTATTCTAATTTATTACTTAAATTTTTAAACAATCTCTTTAGCCAAATCATTTCACGGCACGCCTCACTGGCAGCTACTATTTCTGCTTCTGTGGACGACAGCGCAACTAAGCACTTCTCCAGGAGATTGCTGATCCAGCGAACATGCATATCAACCCGCTAGTAGAACAACCACTCAAGTTGTCGCCTCCATGATCCGCATCACTGTAACAAATGAGTCGTTTCTCATTATTTTTGAACTCTAGACCGGTCTTGATTGTTCCTTTGAGGTAACAAAAGATTCGCAAAACCTAAGTATATCCAGCTTGATGAACTCTTATAATCCCATCATTGTGTCGCTCTAACTCTAACCCAAGAAAGTATAAATAAATAAATAAATAATCATTTATTTCAGACTTATCTTGCGAGTAAAATAATAAATATTAACTATAGCTATAAGGAATAGATAAATATAATATCGATGGTGGTGATTTATGTCCAGTTGAAATTTTTGAGCTGGCTAAAAGTTTTAGTCGCAAATTTTATGTAGGCGTCCAAGACCTCCTCTTTTCGCGTGAGCATCCCAATATCATATGCTGAGATCCCAAATCTCTTAGAGATTGCCTCATATTGCATGCGATCCATGGCGAATCTGGGGCAATCCCTGAGGAGATGGTCGATGGTTTAAGTGGTGTTGTCGTGGCAGGGACAGCAGTCATCTGAAGTAATTTTAAAACGGTGGAGGTATTGTTTGTGGAATCCGTGACCTGTTAAAATTTGGGTGATGTAGAAGTTCTGTTCTAATTTTATCCGGAATTTGTGAATTTGTAATAGTGTAGGAAATATATTTCTGATGTGTTGTCCCTGCTCACTTGATGCGTATCTGGCTTGCCACTCAGTCAGGTTGGATTTTCTCCATTGGTTTTTGACATATGACATCGGGTATGCGCTGTAGTCCGGCGCTTTGTGAAGCCGAGTGGCCATTTTCACAGCTGCATCTGCAGCTTCGTTGCCCGCGACTCCGCTGTGCCCTTTCACCCACTTGATTATTATGTATGGTGGTGGTGTGTCTGTGCGTGTGTATGTGTGTGTGTGTGGTTGAGTATGATTTGGTAAATTTTTGTGACCGGTCAGGTAGGTACGTAGGGTTGGTAGGGTAGGTAGGGTAGCCGCCGGCCGCATCCGTGTCAGCCGCCGCGAACATAGCAGAAGCGCTGCAGTGGCGCGGCAGTCCCATCAACACCCGGAAAGCGTTATTGTATTGAACGCGTAGATCGCTGTATGTCCGCTGCGTATAGTAAACCCGCAGCCTGCAGGAGTAAAAGGACTGACAGTACGCTTTAAAAAACGCAACTCTGACAGTCCCCGTGCACCGTGAAAACCTGCGTGCCAACATGTTGCATCGGACAGACAGCGCTCTGCGCTCCCTTTCCATATCCACACTGTCCTTAAGATCCTCAGTGACCCAGTGGCCCAAGTATTTAAATTGCTCGACTTTGATTAAAGCTGTACCACATAAAGTGAAATTCGGAATGAATGTGTATCGCTTGTTGTCCGGCCTGAAAATCATTATTTCACTCATTCTCGTGTTGTGTTTGAGCCCATGAGTCACCGCGTAGGATTCACAAATTTTCAAGAGCCTTCGTAAGGCACCAATCGATGGGCTCAGCAGCACCATATCGTCCTGATGTTATTCATGCACACTCCTTCAATGTGATCAGCCCCCCCTGCCTCACCCCGCATTCCAGCCCGTACTCCTCCGACAGAGCACCTGCCCATCTTACAAAATTATTTTGCTTGTTATACCAATGCATAAACAATAGCACAATTTCCCTAGGTAAACAAGTTTCATCCCTTAATTTATCCCATAGGATATCGTACGATACGAGATCGAACGCTTTTGATAAATGAAGGTTGCAAGTATACACTGGGGTCTTTCTACTCGTGTAATACTGTACAGTCTGCTTGAGGCACAGGATAGCACTCTCGGTGGAAAGCCCGGGCCTGAAACCTGCGCGTCGTTTAGCGAAACGTGTATATCCAGGTGCTGACCAAGCAGACTGTCCAGCACTTTGGCGACCACTGTGGCTAGAGAGATCGGTCTATAGTTGTTTACATCTGATGTATCACCTGTTTTATTTTTGATGATCGGTACAACTATAGTACGCATTAAATTATCGGGCAGATGGGAGTGGCCTAAACACTGGGTAAAAAACATAGAAAGCGCCCTAGGTAGGAGTACACCTGCATGCTGTAGGTGCTCAATGCTAAGGCTGTTGTGACCCGGGGATTTACCCCTCACCATGCCTTTGATCACCGCACACACTTCCTTCGTAGTAAAACGAACACTACGCTCACTACCTTCCTCAGCATCGGGCACCTGCTGCGCTGGCCCCAGAGGAGAGTCCACTCTGAAATGGTGGGAGAACATAGTGGCGATCTCGCTAGGCTCGTGCACTCCCGCCACGCCGACGGGAAGGCCCGGCTTATGATTCATTTTATTGGTGTTTTTCCAGAACTGACCGAATTTCTTGTTTGAGTGAAGTTCAGCTATAGTGTCCATTTTTATCTGTTGTTGATTGTTCTGACATTTTGATTTAAAAGCGCGCCTAGTTTAACACATATCATTATAAAGACGGCCAGCCCCGGGCTTAGTATGATAGTGACTTGATCGTTATCTTGAAACGTACTTTAGTTAGTTATTTTAGTTCGTTTTCAATAAAATTATCAGCTTATACGTCATCAGATGAAGCCAATACGTCATCATCAACGTGAATAATAATATAAGTGGGATGATTTCTGTGATAAATATATAACGTGTTGATTATTTTGATACTTTATGTTAAACTTATACATAAGTGAGAACTCCTTTACAGATTAAGTTTATTGTTGATCAATATAAGACTTTTTTTAAACTATAACTAAATAAAATCAGGTTGGAAAAATATTAAGTCTCTGCACACCGAGATCAGTTTCCAAAAATAATATAATTTGTATCTTGTAGCCACGGATACCGTGATCTGTGGCTACAAACATGTTTTTTTTTTTGTTTGAAACGGATCACGGTATCGATGGATGCAACTCGCCGTGATCCGTGGCTAATTCAATCTGATACCGGGATCCGTGGAGAAAAACCCCCAGCGAGTGCCAGGGTCCGTTTAGGACCAAGAGAATGTAATGTTTTGGGAATGTGGTGTTTTACAGCGAACAATCAAACAAAATAACAAGTGAAAGTGACTCGGTGACAGTAACAATGACAATGCAATTCTTACGGCACTTTACCCGGGCCGAGGCAGCGCCACTATTATGGCCGCTAGCGGCACTCTATACACCGCATATAGTAAAATTATTTAGTTATAAGATACATAATACTCGGCTACATAAATATAAAAATAGTGGTCGGTCGGTTGTACTTGCTAGGAAAGATTTTTTCTCTGAATATACCTAATTATTTTGATAAAACATAATTATGTAATATTCGGGTACATATTTTTCTTATTCGATTAATTACTGACCTATTGTATTGCTCTCATTAACGTTGTCATAACGTATATCAAGCGTTAAAACGGAACAGTATAAAATAAAAAATTCAGTTTAAATAACTGTAACCCGACTACGGAAAAATAAAAGTGATCTTAAAAGTACGAAACAAGAAAATATTTCAGACAGAAATCAAGACATAGGTACAAAAATGGTCAAGGTAAAGCCGTGGTCGCATGCCTGTATAGCATGTGGGTGCCAGGAACACCTACATAATAATTACAATGGCATGCGACGACGGCTTGACCTTGACCAGCACCGCTCATTGGTCAAATCAAATAACGCGCGCTTCCTCCGCTTCATGTTACACGCTTCCGTCTCTTTTCACGAAATCTCTCCCACAGATTGCAGGAAAGAGAGAGGAAAAATGTTACACATCAAAACATTGTGTTACTAACTCATTGACTTATTTTTCAGCTACAATGGATATAGCGGCCATGCATTTAGGTAAAATTGGAGTTGAAAAAGGTAAATAAATTACTATTTATGGATTTAAACAATATAATACTATGATTATTTATTAATTGTGCAGTGTTCAACAGGAGATGCCATGGATTATGTGGTGCATCTTATGCAGGATAAGGGAGAAAAAAAACTTGGCAAATTGCAAGGATATGACCAGACTTACAAGGATGGTGCAAGAAGGTTTGTACCTCTATTATAAATAAGACAGATGGATGGTAGATACCTGAAAATTATACCTTGGGTTTGTTGAGAAACGTTAAGCACATCACTACTTATTACATGGCACGTCACTAAACTATAGACAATATGTTATCTGTGGTTAATGCTTGCCTCTTCGACCTCCGTTCATGGAGTCCATTGTCTGCTCTCTATATAAAAAAGTTATATATGCTTAATAAACAATATTAAGATAAATACAGTGTTCATTATATAACCACCAACCCAAAACTTAACATGGTAGCAGAGCGCGGTTGAGTGAAGTTAAAATTGGGTTGCGATCCACGTAATAAAAAGCAAAAAAAGTGAAGAAAAAATGGCGGGCGCTGCGGTGTCTAATTTGCCGTGTTTGGATGAAAAATCGAATTTCAGTACTTGGAAATTCCGAATAAAACTAATTTTGCAAGAAAAGCAAGTGGAACACGTATTATGGGAAAGTGAAATTACTGAAGATAAGTCTAAAAAAGACGACGCCAAAGCTAAGTCGCTCATAGCACAAAGCGTGTCCGACAAATATATAGAAATCATAAAGAATGGCAGAACTGCTAAAGAAATGATGAGCCTACTTGAAAATATCTTTGAACGAAAGAGTGTTTTTAACAGATTTCACCTAAAACGGAAACTAATCTCTTTAAAATGTAATGAGCCGCTGCAACAATATCTAATAAAGTTCAGTTCGATTATCAGCGACCTGGAAGCCATCGACGTTAAAGTAGATGAAGAAGATCAAATTTGCTACCTACTCTCATCACTGCCGAAAGAATATGACCCTGTAATTACATCAATAGAAACAATGGCCTCAGAAAAGAAGTTGAGTTTTGATTTTGTCAAGGCCAGGCTGTTAGATGCCGAAACTAAGATCAGCATCAGCACCGATACAGTGAACCAGGAGAACGCATTTATGATTTCCTGCTACACATGCGGGAAACCAGGGCACAAGTCGTATGAGTGTAATAATAAGGAGAATACTGGTAATAAGGAACAAGGAAAATACAGAGGAGGACGGAGCCAAGGTCGAGGTTATGGTCAAAATCGCAGGGGAAGAGGAAGATATCAAGGACGAGTATCCCGAGGCCGAGGCTTCCTGGGACAAGGTGCTACTTCATTAGTGAGTGAATCAGAGATCGGTTTTATAGCCAGTGAAAGCGTTTTATGTGCTAAAAGTGTGGACAAAAACTATGATATCACCTTTATTGTGGACTCAGGATGCACACAACATCTTGTAAGTGAACAATTTGAAAAATACATGACAGACATTCAAATACTAGATAAAAGTGTAAAAATATTAGTTGCAAACGGCCAGTATATACATACTAATAAAAAAGGTAATTTAAAAATAAAATACAAAAATTTAAAAATAAATGTTGATGCCTTAATTGTAGAAAACATAACCTACAACTTACTTTCAGTCAAAAAGATAACTGAAGCCGGATTTGATGTAAAGTTTAATAAATATAAAGTTGTTATTAAAGGATACAATTCAGTCATTACAGGTTATTCTGAAGGAAGATTGTACAAATTAAATGCTAATGTATGTCATGAAGTGTGTAATATTAGTACAGGTAAAAATCAATGTGATGATGCTCTTTGGCACAAACGTTTAGGACATTTAAATAGAAAATGTTTAGGTATTATGCAATTACCAATAAGTAATAAAGCTTGCAGCTCATGTATGGCGGGAAAAGCGACCAGACTACCATTTGGGCAGATATCAAGACCAAGATCCAAGAGGGTAGCAGAAATGTTGCACACAGACATAGCGGGACCTGTCAAGGAGTTTGGACTAAATGGTGAGAAATATTTCATGACAGTATTAGATGATTATTCTCATTTCTGTGTGGTGTTCCCTTTAGTAAACAAATCTGAAGCAACACAAAAATTGATTGACTATATAAGAAGGTTAGAAAATGAAACTGGAAGTACAGTTCAGCGAATCAGGTGTGACCAAGGTGGGGAATATACGGCCAACAAGTTAAAATATTTTTGTAAGGAAAAAGGAATAAGTGTAGAATATACCTTACCTTACACAAAACAGTCCAACGGAGTAGCGGAAAGATTAAATCGTACTTTGTGTGATAAGGTGAGAACTTTGTTTGCAGAGACTAATTTGCCTAAAACTTTATGGTGTGAAGCTATTCAATGTGCTGCCTATCAGCTGAACAGGTCACCTTCTTCAGCTATAAATTATAAAACACCGTGTTTCATGAAAAACGGAACCAGTGACTTATCAAGACTGAGAGTTTTTGGGGCAAAGGCGTGGGCCACTATTATACCTAAATCAGACAAATTGGATAAAAGAGGAAAAGAGACAAGAATGGTTGGTTATAATACAGTAGGATACAGATTGTGGAACCCAGAAGAAAATACAATAATAATATCAAGAGATGTGAGATTCGATGAAAGTGATACAGTATATAAAAATGAAGAAAACAAAGAAAGGAGAAATATTCAAGAAATAGAAAACCAAGAAGATAAAATAGAGTTGAGACAAGAAGAGAAACAAGGAACTAGCAATGTGCAAGGAAAAGGAAACGAACATGTCACTAATGAGGGAAATATAAACGAAGACACAACAAGAGAAGCGAAAACTACAAGATCAGGAAGAATAGTAAAACCTCCTGCGCATCTTGATGAGTATGAGACAAATATAGTTATTTGCCTGAGCTCAAATACACCTAGCTCGTTTGAAGAAGCAATGGAAAATACAGAATGGAAAGAAGCTGTACACAAAGAATTAAAAGCATTAGAAAATCTAGAAACATGGAAAGAAGTACAATTACCAGCAAACAAGAAAACAATAGATACTAAATGGATATTTAAAGAAAAAGATGATGGAACAAAGAAAGCACGACTAGTAGCACGTGGATTCCAACAAAAGGAAAATCAATATGAAGCAATGTACTCACCGGTTGCTAGAGCACCGACAGTAAGAATGTTAATATCTAAAGCTGTGAATGAAGACCTACCTATTAAACAATTAGACATACCTACAGCATTCCTCAACGGTAAAGTAAAATCCGAAATATACATAAAACCACCAAAAGGTTACACAACAAAGGAGAAAAATTCAGTATTAAGATTAGAACGAGCACTGTATGGATTAAAAGAATCACCGAAGTGCTGGAATGATGAAATAAATAATTTCATGGAAAAGAATAACTACGAAAGATCAGGATATGATACTTGTCTATACTTCAAAGAAGATTGCTGGATAATATTATATGTTGATGATATAATAATAATTGGAAATTGTGAAGAAATAATAAAGAAGTTAAAAGAAGAATTTAAAGCAAAAGAACTTGGAGAAATTAAAACGTTTTTAGGAATAGAATTTACTAGAAAGGAAGATACAATAGAAATAAAACAAACAAAACTAATTGAGAAGTTGTTAAATAAATTTAATATGTCAGAATGTAAAGATATGAAAACTCCAATGGAAACAAATTATAAGATACTAGAAGAAGAAAATAAAGAAGATATTAATGAAAGATACAGAGAACTAATAGGAAGTCTACTTTACATAGCTACTGCAACAAGACCAGATATAACATATTCAGTAAACTATTTAAGCAGATATCTAGACAAAGCAAATGAAAGTACATGGAAAGCAGCTAAAAGAATACTCAAATATCTAAAAGGCACTAAGGAAAAAGGATTAATATTCAGGAAGAGTAAGAACTATGGTTTATATGCCTACTCGGATGCAGACTGGGCAGGAGATAACAAGGACAGAAAAAGTGTGAGTGGAGGAATAATACTACATGGAAGTAATCCAATCGCATGGTTTTCAAAGAAACAAGGATGTGTGGCACTCTCAACGGCAGAGGCAGAGTATGTGGCCGCTGCTACTACTACACAAGAAGTCCTGAATCTTAAAGGTATTGCAAATAACCTAAACTGTTTATCTAATGTAAAACTTTTTGTTGATAATCAAAGTGCCATCTTAATTTGCAAAAGTTTTGAGAATTCCAAAAGGGCTAAACACATTGATATTAAATATCACTTTATAAAGGATGTTATAAATAAAAACATAATTTCTATTCAATATGTAAATTCTGATAACAATTTAGCTGATTTAATGACTAAAAGCCTGTGTAAAGAAAAGTTTATAAACTTTATTAAGCAATTAATGACTTAATTTCTGTTTAAGTTTTTTTTTATAGAGCCTACCTAATGGTGACTACAAAGTTAAATAGTTACTTAGTTTATTGTTTTATATAAAGATATAAATCTTTATAAAATGTTGTGTAAAATTAAAGAACTAAATAGTATTTTGTTGTAACTTAAGTTTATTTTTTTTTCTAGATTAAATGTGCTCATGTTTCATAGGCAAATTTAATAAATGTTATTTAAAGTTAAATTTGAGGAAGAGTGTTGAGAAACGTTAAGCACATCACTACTTATTACATGGCACGTCACTAAACTATAGACAATATGTTATCTGTGGTTAATGCTTGCCTCTTCGACCTCCGTTCATGGAGTCCATTGTCTGCTCTCTATATAAAAAAGTTATATATGCTTAATAAACAATATTAAGATAAATACAGTGTTCATTATATAACCACCAACCCAAAACTTAACAGGGTTGCACACAGCGCGAATCATATACATCGCAGACAATGAATACGGATCAGTATGAAAAACTGAAATTCGTCTTAAAATAATAGAGCTATAGCGGCATGAATGAAACTGTATATATTGTAGATAATTTACCAGTTAATAAAAAAACACCAAATGTAGGAAATAGTATTAGTTTATTTGTCAAAATTACAAAATATATATTATTACGATGAAATAGTAGATTGTTATACAAGCTATAGCCCGAGTGGGAATTGATGACTTTCACCCGTGTTAAACACTCTACTTTTCATTTCGAATATTAGGAACCTAAAAAAATTTAGATTTTCTAAAATATTTATTGATAACAATAACATATGTAGTAACTATTTAAAATTAATTGAGAAGTTCGAACAATTTGTGAAATTTAAAGTTAAATTTTTGTTTGGAATATTTACGCTGTTTGATATATTATGACAAATTTGGCTGTGCTGGATGTCTGTAAAAGTGGGAGACTCTGGTATTTGATTAGACGGTGGAATCCATGGCAGAGACTCCCTTGAAGTAGTTGGTTGAGGTGAATTGGGGCGTAAATTTATAGTCTGTTAATTTGTTTGAAATTTTAGTTTTATTTGGACAGAATCCTCAATGTAGCCTTCCGCCACTGTGCTGGATTTCCATCCTCCATGTCTTTTTAACATTGTCAAGTTCGCCCCAGAATCGGCTACCAGTGTCGCTGACGTTCTTTTAAAACAATGCCCGGTATACTGCTCACAGTTTGGTAAATTCAAATATGTTGCTATCTGCTTCGGCATACCTGAGATTTTATTTTTACCCATCACTTGTTTATAGCATTTTCCCTTTTGGTAGTTGAGAAAAAAGCGATCCATTTTTATGTCATTAGGTCGGATTTTTATAAACTTTTTACTATTTGTGTAAACTCTTCTTGTACTAGAAACGTGCGATCAATATTAGTTTTGGTTTTAGTCAATTTTATGAGTAATAACTGGCCTTGATTTTCAACGTCGTTAATTGTTAGACTTGTGAGCTCACTGCTTCTGCAGGCGCCGCTTATACCGAGTATCAATACCACCTGTGATAAACATATAATTTTGTCAGTATTTATCTTTTAGGTATGTAGGTAAAATAAACACTTCAAGATCTTTTACTCTAAAAATGCACGCCATTCCAACGTCGTTACTATCAATATACGCAAAATAGAGACTGTCTTTTCATAAACCATATTAGATTATAATTTTTTTTCAAATCTACATTGTGTTTTACATTTAGTGTACTCTTGAGCATTGAATACCTGCTCCATAGCGTAGAAGGCTGTACTTTGCTAGATAGTCCATTGAAGTATGTAAGAAACACTTTCGGAAAATGATTTTATTTTCTTGTCTACTCGCCACTTCATAAAATCATTGTATGTATTTATGTATATTTCCTTTGAAATTTCTGGCAAAAGATTTTGGATTCAGTAAACCAGTAAATACAGTTATTTGCCTCGTCTTTAACCGAATCTGGGATCAACATTTCAGAATCACTAGAACTCATTTTTCATCAAATATTATTCAATAAATGATCCGGTTGATGGCAATAGGCCCCCGTCCCCTATTACAAGGGACTTAAACGTAACTGGCGAAATGTGGGTGTACTATAGGTACCTACACCTCTTCGGGGAAACAAGGCGTGATTTTGTTATGTTTAAATAATTATTCAATAAAACCGAGATTTTGAATTTCGGTACAGCTTACAGAGTTAGTATCCCGCCAAATTATGTAGTCTTTTTATAATTTTAATTATAAATGTGAATAACAACACTACATTTTTTTTTATTGATATTTTTCTATAAGGGGGGGGGGGGGGTATTACTCTAAAACATCTATGATCATAGATCTATGAACAAATATATACTGAAATTGTAAAATAGACATATTATGGGTAATTTGTGAGCTTCGTAGATCGGTATATGATATAATTTATTATAAACTCAAACTCAAACTCAAAGCATTTATTTCAATTAAACCCTTTACAGGCACTTTTGAATTGTCAAAGAGTCAGTTAGTCAGAAAGTTGAAGCTAGTTGCCCATTCCAAAACGTAGATCTCTATGGAGAAGAACGGGCAAGAAACTCCAAGGACACTCTTTTAAATATAGAAATTACAAAATCCTGGGTACATTACTCTTGTTGATTCTATATGTGAGAACAATGTAAAAAAAAAATATATATAAATCAAAAACGATTAAAAATAAGCCCTGGCAGATAAGAGATGACCAGTCTCAACTGACGGCGCCCGTTCACGAACATGACGCGTGGATCAGCACCATCCAGCTCAACCATTTTGTAGGGAACCGAATGATCCAACACACTCGCCACCATCAGCGAGACATTTAAGTGAGCATGACATACTCTCAACTACCCTGCTCTTTCAAGTCAAAATCAACATAATAACATAGTAAAACGACTCCATGGTACTCACATTTACAAAAATTGAAAATAAAAATGCGTCTAAGTTATACAAAACTATAGTTTGCAAGAATTTTACCACCAAAAGAAAGAAAATCAATATTATCTATTGGAGTATTCAATAATTAAAAATTTAAGTTCGTAGTCAGAAAAAATAAAAAAGGGGAAGCAACTCTACCAATTTTTTCATTTTTAACTAGTGAGCCCAAGTGGCTGTGGAGCAGGACCAGCATTTAGCCAAGCATTTTTATCTACGATATAATCATCCAACTTATAGTATGCTTGTCTACATAGTGTGCGTTTAATGCAAGTTTTAAATTTCTTCTCATTTAGTTGAAGAATATCGAGTGGTATTTTATTATAACATTTTACACAGTACCCCATAAAAGAAGTGTGTACTTTAGACAATCTGAAACGTGGTTGATCTAATTTGTTCCTATTTCTTGTGTTAAAATTATGCCTGTTACTTATCTTACTATAGAGATGTAGATTTTTTCGAACATACATAATGTTTTCATATATATACTGACAAGGTACCGTCATGATATTAATTTTCTTAAACAGTTCCCTAAGAGATTCGCGTCTGCGGAGGTTGTAGATGGCTCTAACAGCCCTCTTTTGCAGAATAAATATAGAGTCAATATCTGCGGCCAGTCCCCACAGCAAAATACCGTAAGACATGATGCTATGAAAGTAACTAAAATAGACCAGTCTCGCGGTATCCACGTCTGTTAGTTGGCGGATTTTCCAAACAGCGTAAGCGGCTGAACTTAGCCGCCCTGCAAGTGATGTTAAGTGAGGACCCCACTGTAGTTTTGAGTCAAGCGTGATTCCCAGGAAAACCGTTTTTTCGACGAATTCTAGTGTCTCCTTATTCAGTACAACGTGACATTCATTACTTCTAACATTCGGTAAAGCGAATCTTATGCATTTAGTTTTCTTCTCATTTAATACTAAATTATTTACAGTAAACCAATTATGGACCTTTAGCATAGCGTTATTTACGTCGTCAAGCTCTTGTGCGTGTCTGTTTACCTTAAAAATAAGTGATGTGTCATCAGCAAATAACACCATTTGTGGTCGGTTTTTCAGTAAATGAGGTAAATCATTTATGTATACTAAAAAGAGGAATGGGCCCAATATCGAGCCCTGTGGTACACCCATTTTGACTTTTAAACCCAATGAATTTACACCGTTTATTTGAACTTGCTGCAGTCTATCATTCAAATATGATTTTACTAAGTTAAGTGCAAGTTTTGCCAGTCCGTAATGCTGAAGTTTCAAGAGCATTGTTTCGTGATTAACGCAATCAAATGCTTTGGATAGGTCGCAGAAGATACCTATTGCATCCTGTGCCTTTTCCCACGCGTTAAATATGTGTTTTAATAAAGTGACACCGGCGTCAGTTGTGCAACGTCCCTTGGTAAAACCATACTGTTGATCGTGTAAGATGTTATTACGATTAAAATGATTGAGCATTTGATTTAACATTACTTTTTCAAACACCTTGCTGAAAACCGGCAAAACCGATACGGGTCTATAATTATTAGTCAAAGTCAAAGTCAAAGTCAAATAATTTATTTCAATTAGGCACAAAAAAGGCACTTTTGAACGTCAAACTTTACAAAAAATAATAAAACTGATTCTAGTCGCCCATTCCAAAAGGTAGTTTTCGTATGGAGAAGAATGAGCAAGAAACTCCACCGTTACTCTTTTTAAAAAAAATCATTATATCTTGTATACACTTATTATATAATTATATGTGAATACAATGCACCTAGAATAAGATTACTATACCACGATAGGTAAAAAGAATGAAAAATGAAGGAATGACATAATTATGTGATAGATGCATGGTGCTCACATACTTACAAACATTGTAAAATTATACTATATTTCTAACATTAGAATAAGTAATACTATTAATAATAAGTCAGTGTGTGAGTTCAAGTAATCACAAAAAATAAAATAAAATAAAGGTTCAAAAAAATAAAAATAAATAATTATACAATTAAATTAGCAACCAGTTCGATTTTGTCTAGATTCTGAATTGTCCTATGGTGCAGGACCAACATGTTTCCAAGCATTTTTATCTTGGATATAATCCTCTAATTTGTAATATGCTTGTTTACAAAGTGTACTTTTTATATGATTTTTAAATTTTCTTTCATTTAATTCTAATATATCACAAGGTATTCTGTTGTAACATTTAACACAGTACCCATAAAAGATGTATTTACTTTAGATAGTCTGAAAAATGGTTGATCTATTTTATCTTCATTTCTAGTATTAAAATTATGTCTATCACTTATTTTATTAAAAAGATGTAGATTTTTTCTCACATACATAATGTTTGAATAAATGAATTGGCAAGGTACCGTCATAATATTAATCTTTTTAAATAGTTCCCTGAGAGATTCGCGACGACGTAGATTATAAATGGCTCTGACAGTTCTTTTTTGTAAAACAAAGATGGATTCAATGTCAGCAGCCCGACCCCACAGTAAAATGCCATATGACATAATACTGTGGAAGTAGCTAAAATAGACCAAACGCGCGGTTTCTACATCTGTTAACTGTCTTATCTTTCTAACAGCATAAGCGGCCGAGCTTAGCCGCCCCGCGAGAGATTTTATATGGGGTCCCCATTGTAATTTCTCGTCTAGCGTGATTCCAAGGAAAACTGTTTGATTAATAAATTCCAGTTTTTCTCCATTCAATATGATGTCACATTCGCTACTTCTAACATTTGGTAATTTAAATCTAATGCATTTGGTTTTTTTATTATTTAGTACCAAATTATTTACCGTAAACCAATCTTGGACCTGAACAATAGAGCTATTCACGTCGTCAAGATTTGGTGACCGTCGGTTTATTTTAAAGATCAATGATGTGTCATCTGCAAATAACACCATCTTTGGCTGATTTAGTATCCTTGCTGTCCCCGGATTTGAAAAGTGGAATAACTTTACTGTACTTCATTAAATCCGGGAAGACCCCTTGATCTACACACAAATTAAATATTAAAGCTAAATAGGGTGCAATTGTCTCAATAATACATTGACAAACTTTAGTAGACATGCCCCACAGATCTTCGGTAATTTTGAACTTAAGTTGCTTAAAAGCCTTAACAACGACCACAGGGTTTATATGATTAAATTTAAATTCTAAAGGACAGGCTGAAACATTCGCTCTTAAGGCGAAATGGGTCCCAAAGACGAGGTTTTGACGCATTTCGGCTGCACGCAAAATCAATTTTTGTCCTCAAAAACTACAAATTTGCCTTATTTTTTTTCATGATTATTAAAATAGAATATATTTTTTAGTGAATTATGAGGGCCAAAACACGATTAACATAATTTGGCTCGATACAAAAAAATCGCAAAGTTTCCAAAAAATGTAGAGTTTTTATGAGAAAAAATGGTTTTATTCGATTGTAATTAAAGCAATTTCAATAAAATTTCGTCTATACGTTCACCATAAAAGACTTTAGGGGATTATGGATTTATTTTAATGTAACAGCAAATAGAATCTTAAAATAAACCCAAATATAGTAAATCGGGCTAAATCGGCTCGCGCTCAGAGTCCTGCGGGACGTCATCGAAGGTGGACCTGTGTCAATTTTTTTAAAAATACGCTCTCTCTGCAGTTGTTAAAAAAAAATCAAATAAAAGAAGAACACATTAGATATAAAATTGCGACAACTCAGAAAAAATATTTCGTAATTTTAATATAGTTTTAATTCATAATATTGTTTTCGAAAGTGTGATTATTTATATGCGATATGATGACGTTTAATTGTCATCTTACAATAGTGTTAGACACACTACAAATTATTATCGATAAAATTATAGTCAAGTGCGAGTCTTATATAATTTTTTATCGTCGTATATGAAGAAGTTTTTTTAAAGATTTTTTTATCAGATTCATCCATGTTACTATATTTACTCTCCATCGAACTGTCTTTGCTAATATCATATTCTATATTAATAAACATATAATATACAATTGGTCCGGTTGTCGGTTGTATAAAAAATATTAAAAAAAAACTTTCACTCTGGCAAGAACGATTAAAATTAGAAAAAAAATGCTGTTTCGAACAAAAGTGCTATACTAACATGACCAAATGTATAGAACACGATAAAAATCGTAATTATATTTTTCGAATAGCTGAGCCAGCAACACAGTTTTTTCTTGAATCCGTGATTGTATCGTATTGACTCAGTATGAATCATTTTCAGTTTTGAATACAAAAAGTCACTGGTTACAATATCGAATACGACACTTCTGTATACGATAAAATGTCGTTCTAAAATGTCGATGTCCTAAAATAATAGATTCGATAATTTATAGCTGTAGCAGTAGGTACGTCACTTGGCAATAAAGTACGGCAATTGTTACTTCATATAGAGCTGTCAATATTTACGAATCTTCATGAGTGGTGGGAAACATCCAAAATAAAAAAATATGGTCACAGTATAAGCGAAACAGTAAGACCATTTTTAGCCCATTCAACTTAATAAAAATCCTGAAGAAATAAAGATGAAAGTTTGTATGGTTTTTTTTCTTTCTTAAATTCACTGACATACAATACACAACCTAAACCACGCTGGGTATAGAAGCATGCAATTTTGCAGATGTTCGTTCCTTTTATAACGAACGAAATTACGACTTTGATATTTTCTATCAAAATTACATTTTGCGGGACCGTTGAGATACGCAGTAGAACCATTGCAATTTTAAACTTTCACCTTACTACCGCAAAGCCATTTTTATCTGAAACTAGTTTCTGTCCGCGTCGTCTTCATTCACGTGGCAGTCGTAAGATACCACAATATATTAAAATAACAGGCATATTTTATAAATCTTCACTGTAAGTACAATAGGTTTGTAGTTTTGGTCTCGCCCACCAAAATATACAGAGAGTTAGGACTGGTGACGCGACTGGCTGGCTGGCTGGACTAGCGAGAAAGCGACAGAGTTGTCCGTGTGAGAAGCAGCTCCTCCTGAGGTCTAAACGCGCAGCCTTCAGTAGAAATTTCCCATTCCTTGCGAAGTTTTTCATTTTAAGTGTATTATTAAACGCCTGCATTCCTTCATATAATACCTAATGGCACAACACTGATACACTAATGGATTCTTACAGATTATTCATGACTACCTAACTATCACTAAAAAAATCCCGTGTGCAGTTTGTACACGGGATTTCTCATTAGCAGTCACCTAACCATAAATATTGATTTTCATTCAAACCATAGATGACAGAAGAGGCCTAAACTTCATGTTTTTCTGTGTACCTACGTTCTACGAACTATCCCATAACACTATATCAAAAGGTAAACATGTTGTTTCTTTAATTAATAAAATGAATTGACTGTCACAAGTTCACAACACAGCACATTAGCCGATAACGACACCGACCCGACATCGACACGATATCGGAGGTCTGATGATCGGATACGTTTAGTGCCTACCAAACGCTTTTACATTGTCTTGTTATTGTCACCTATATCGTCGCAGACAGCGACCGACACCGATATAGGTACGATATCTATCGGCGAAGACACAGTGCGGTGAGAGTAGCGGCATTTTATCACTTGAACACATTTTTTTGCACTGCCGACTTCAAGACGGCGATACTTAGTAGGTAACCATCGCGATGCACCAAACAACCACATTGTTTGGTGCGTCGCGATGGTTACCAATATCATTGGGCCAATAATAATTATATCGATGTCGGTGTAATAGCTGCCGACATATTATCGGTATCGGGCTGGTGTCGTTATCTGTTAATGTGAAAACGCCCATTAGGTACACAGGACATTTTAAGTAATCATTTTAGTTCACTACACCGTACCTAAGTCCCATAAAATGTAAACTTATTGAAAAAAATCGAACCTAAGAAAAACTACTTCAGTTGGTCAACTGCAAATATTTTATGCTGTGGCATGGATTTTTTGCGAAATGATGGCAGTGACTCGTAAATAAATACGTCTTTCTGCATTTGGGGGAGGCGGAGGTAGCGTTTCAAAGGCCCACAGGCCAGGAAAACGGCGCCTTAATAAATCAATAGCAAGTAAGGGGGAGGAATTTAAAGTTTCTGTAGTTTTAATAGGAATATTGGTAAAGAAAGTTGCAAATTCCTGAGCAACTTCGATCTTATCGCTAATGAGACCGCGGGATGTGTCCAATGTGTAATCAGTATTATGACTTTTGTTCTTGTTCGTTTCATTGTTAATAATTTTCCAAACTGTCTTTATTTTATTTTCTGCTGATTTAACCTTGTTGCTAATGAAAGACGCTTTAGCTGCTTTGCAGATAGTTTAAGTTTTAGAGTAAGTAGCAACATACTTATTAAAAGTTTCCGTGTTAATATACGGCTTATAGCGGCGGCCATATAGTTCAAATAATCTATCCCTACTTTTCCTGATGCCTTTAGTTGCCCAGTCACTGAATAAAAACTTAGGGCAAATAGTTTTAGTTTTTTTCTTAAACGAGTTATTGAACTCTGTTTGCACTAGTGAAAAAAATTGTTCATACAAAAAATTGACATTGGACATATTTAGCCCCAGACCACATAACTTGCTAATTAAGAAGCTATTAAACTTATTTAAATTACCCGATGTTATTGGTCTAATTTGAATCTGCACTTTTTGTATGGGTGTGTTGGACTCAAAAGTTATGGTTTGACCACTGTGATCAGAAGGGAGATAATTAACTATAGCTTTATCTAAATATTCGCAGCAACAAAACACATTATCAATACATGTAGCAGTAGTCCTAGTTATTCGGGTTGGTTCTACAAACACATTTGACAAATTGAATGATTTGAACAAATTTAGAAATCTAGTGGTATTTGAATTATTTTCTAAAATATTAATGTTAAAGTCACCACAGATAATTACTGATTTATTACCAGTTGCAAGTTTTGCCAAAACATCTTCCATTACTGACTCAAATATAGAGTAGTTTTGATAATTAGGGGGTCTGTAAACGCACACTATGACATGCTTATCTAGCTCAACACAAGACAGTTCAATGCTATGTTCAACCGATAGTTCAACTATGTCATTACGGGTTTTTGATTTAATACAACTTTTAATTAAGATTAGTGAACCACCATGCCGCATTGATTTTCGGTTAAAGCAACTAGCCACACTATAATTTTCATAGTTAATTAACATTTGATAATCTTTTAACCAATGCTCAGTTAAGCAAATAATGTCAAACTTTGTTTTTTCTAAAAACAATTCAATTTCCAATTGTTTGGAAGAAAAACCTTGAATTTAATATTTTGATGAAATAATTTCAAGGATTTCTGCTTAGCCCCTTTTGTACAGTTAACTACAGTGCTAGAAAATACCTTTTTGTTATTAAGTGTAACTATACTGTTAGTGGTACTTTCTGTTGTCTTACAAACTAGTTTAAACTATTTGAGTTAACCACCTTAACATTAGTATTATTACTAATTGTGGTGCTAATTATAAATGACTTCGACATACTACTTATGTCTTTTTTTTTTTTTTTGGGTGGGAAATCATCAAATGACTCCTCCCGCTCTGGGTGGAGCGGGAGGGCGTGTCAGACTCTTACTGACTAAAACCCACCCGTGTTCCTTCTGTTCCATGTGCAATGCCAGGGGGCCACGGTATCCCTTTCGGACTTTCCCGCATATACTACTTATGTCTGGGTTAATATTAAAAGCTAATAGCCTAGCTATTTGACGTCTAAAACTAATAGGCAGATACACAGTATCCCTAGTCGACCTTAGCTTATCAACAAAAATGTTGGTATCAAAAAATATAAACTTGTCACTATGGTGACTAACTAAGAGATGCATGTAATTATTTAACATGTGAATGTAGTTGTTTTGCCTGTTTGACAAGTGCTCAAAATATGGAAAAGCACACAAAATTACTTTCTTACAATTTAACTTCAATAGATTGGTGACACTATCAGTAATGTCATCTTTTTTAACATTAAAACTATTACCTATAAGAACCGTAATAATGGCATTTGAATCATATTCCTTCCTAGTTAATGAAGACATTATTTGTTTGTAGGAATTCTGAGGCAAGCAATAGTTTTGAGAAGAATGACTCAGGTTGTTGCTGAGTAATTTTCCTAACCCTTTTCCAAAACTATCAGAAAACATAATGGAGCAATAACAAACTTTACTACAAGGGACAGAACTAGCTTCTGTTTGAACTATTTGCAATGGACCTTGTTCAGTATCAGGTGTGTCTACCTGAGCACTTCCCAACTGGTGCGGGTCCTCCGTTACCTCAGGTTGGAGAGTGCCAAGATTGGATTTCTTTTGCAATGAAGATTGAGGGCTGCTGGGAGTCAGCGGGTCCAATTTATCTATATTAGAGTTGCACATTTCCACTAACTCATTTGCAGCAAGGATGTGCTCCTGAATTTGTTTTTCAGACCTCACATACTTAGTATAGAGTGACTGTAGTGACGCTTCTAGTACCTGAATTTCAGACTGTAAGTGTTGTGTGTCAAACTCATAAATGTTTTTACTGTCTTCTAATTTAATCTGATAGTTTTTTATTAGTTTTTTAATTCCTTAGTTTAGTATTATTGGAACTGTGGTTTTGTTGTTTCTTAAATTTATTGCATTTATTTATGATTTTATTTAACTTTGCATATTTTTAATTTTGTTTTGACTTACTTTATAACTATTATGTTTCATTATAGAATCTTCAGTAAGGTCTATTGTTATTAAGGAATTCGGGTTGCAAGTAGTGTGTAATAATTCATTATACAAGGAATTATTTTCCTTAGCCTGAGTACATTCTTTTAACTTCTGTAAATTTGTAATTCGTACATTTGCATGAATTAATTCTTCCTCTAGATCCCTAACCTTGCATAAAGCCTCCTCATATAATATGTTACTGCAGTTGTTGAAACCATTTGTGACCACCCGCAGTTTGTCCCGTTCATCAACAACATCCAGGTATTGCTGATGAAGGTTCACTAGCTCCCGATAGTGTAATATCCACCTTAGGGGATATACCCATAATAAATGTCTATTTTACAATTTCATTATATCTTTGTTCATAGATCTATGATCATAGATATGACAGTGTAATACCCCCCTTAGTAAACATTTTCGTAGCCGACCACCTAACCAAATTTTGTTCTATTTTTATAATTCATTCCCACCCTAGGGAGGGAAGTAATTACTACGAGATTTTTCCGCCCGCGGGTGGGGATCAGCGTCTTCCACTCTTCTTCTGTATCAAACAAACACTACTTTCCGAGTATGAGAAATGAAAAAATAATGGTTGACACCGCACATACAACACAAAAACGTATTTTAAAAGAAAATGAATGAATTAATGAATGATATATTTATTTGCAAGAATACAGGTAGCTAACATAAGTTCTTAATATCTATGGGTTTCACTATATTCGGCGTTTCAGCCGAGCAAATATTTAGATTTTACATTTTGGTTAAGATATAACATGCAGTACACATTTAGTAGTTAGCAATAATATAAAAATAGTTTCATAATTTAAATTTAGATTACAGTGCAATTAATAAAATTAAAATTAAATACAATTCTATTCACTAATAATAATTTACATTAAAGATAGCAATCAATAATAATGATGTCATTTCAATAAAAAATAGCCGGAATAATAAACATGTTTCAAAATTATTTTAGTAATGTCATTAAGTAAAAGATGTCATAATAATTATAATATTAAATAAATGAAATAATAATCAATTTTACATTTTACACTCAACATATTCATTGATGGAATAAAAACATCTCTCACACAACCAGTTATATAGCTTTCTATTAAATTCTAAATCTGTAGCACTTCTAAATTCTTTGGCTAAGTGGTTATATATTTTCACCGCCATGGTATAACAATTTTTGCTGCAAACTTTGAGTCTAATACGCGGGACTACTAGTGGCTTTTGTACTATTTTCCTCTTTGACATAGACTTTTCATCTTTTTCAAAAAGCGACCAATTGATTCTTACAAATTTGCAGTTTCAAACACATATAAAGATGGGAGGGTAAGTAGCTTTTGCTTAATAAATACAGGTTTACAAGAGTCTGTCCACTTAAGATTGTAAATTGACCTAACATACTTTTTTTGGGCTATGAATGCCCTCTGGGCATCCGTTGAATTTCCCCATACAGTTATTCCATACCTTAAAACAGAACAAACATTGCTGTGGTATACTAATAAGGCTGTTTGAATGTCTGTTAAATTTTTGATCCTCCTATGTGCAAATACGAATTTATTTATTATCTACTTGAGCTTTCCAATTGCAATGTCTGTCCATAACTACTCCTAAAAATGTGATATTATTAACTTCTTCTATGTCATTATTAATGTATTTTAAACTTAATTTCATTTCATTTCCTCATTTTTTGTGGTTATTATATGTCTATGTCTATTATAAAAATGTTACAAATTTAGTTTTATTTGTATTTATTTTTAAATTATTCCTATCTAGCCAATTTATTAAATCTGTCAATGCTTTATTCGTAACTATGTTACTGTTATCTAATGATAAATGATAAATGATTTATTTCTGCAAGTAGGTTTGTACAAACACTTTTACACGTCAATCATATTTTAAAAACTAGATGAGGGCGGCGTTTCCTATCTGACTACTCTGAGAAGAAAGGCCGAAACAAACTCAGAGGTCACAGTCTCTTTTAAAGTCCAGACATAATCTTGGTCAGATCATGTGAAGACGATGTAGATTGATGTCTGAAATGGTCTTTTGAGGAAATAACCATTCAGATTGAGAAGACCTGTCCAGTCAGTGCACGCATTTGTCAGTTATCGTGCAGCTCAACTCAGAATTTAAGGAGCTCAACGATTCGACGAACAATACCAAAGAAAGGACGTTTGGGTAGGCCACATAAATTACTCAAACTGCCAGACCATGATAAAAACTAATTGACAAAAAAAAATAAAATTAAAACAAAACAAAAGGGAATAACCCGCATAGTCTTCACATTCACAATAATTAAAATAATATAATACTTTAAAGTAAATATTCATGTCAATGAATATATAACATTCATTAATGTCAATGTGTATATAATAACCCGGAAATAATCTTGGTCAGAGCATTTCAATTTGAGGACCATGTAGATTTGTGTCTGAATTGGTCTTTTGAGGAAAGAACCATACAGATTTGAGTGGACCTGGCCAGTCAGTGCACGCATTTGTCAGTAATCGTGTAGCTAGAGTTTTCTCTTTTGTTAACACGGTTGGCAACAAGTTGGGCAGTTCGTTTATGTATATTATAAACAATACGGGGCCAAGGACACTTACCTGTGGTACACCACAGTAGTTTTCTAAGTAAGGTGACCTAAAGGTTTTCTGGGTGTTAGTTACAAAACCCATTGTTTTAATCTCCGTGCATTGTTGTCGGCCTCTTAAGTAGCTTTCAAACCAACTATAAGCAACGCCTCGTATACCATATTGCTCAAGTTTACGCAATAAGGTTTCATGACATACCATATCAAACGCCTTACTCATATCCAAAAATACTGCTACTGGGATTTCTTTTTTATTGATAGCATCCATAATTTCTTTATCTAGTTTAAGACATGCCAAGATTGTAGATTTTTGCTTAATGAAACCGTTCTGTTGCCTACATAATACATCATGTTTCTCTAAGAAAATAAGCCTCTTGCTCATTACTTTTTCAAATATTTTTGAAAGTATGGGAACCAAAGTAATTGGTCTATAATTATTTGCCTCAGATCTAGGTCCTTTTTTGTGAAGGGGTTTTACAACAGAACATTTTAAATTGTTGGGGAATATACCCTTTTCGAAAGATAAATGAATTATGTAAGTCAAGGGTTTTGTTAAAGTTAAGACATTTTGTTTGATCATATTAGTACTAATGTTATCATATCCGACTGAGTTTATTTATTTATTTATTTATTTATACTTCAAGCACAAAAATGTACAGAGGCGGACTTAATGCCACAGGCATTTTCTACCAGTCAACCTTTGGGTGATGCAGAGACAAACAGTGGTAGGTGCAATAGCGAGAGTTGAGGAAAAAACAGTTTGTGTTTCGTAATTCATAGCTGTCATAATATTTCCATACAAGTAGCTGGTTCTAGATAAATTGAGTTCACGACCGTTTTATTGCAAACATCTTTATTTTTTGGATTTTGGGCGTTTCCCTTTTTACTAATTTTGATAAAGTATGTTGCTATATCGTCACCTTCTTTTAGTAGGTTTTCCCCATCCAACATTTCTTTAATTTCATTACTAGCATTATTCCGTTTAAGTTTATCATTTATTATTTTCCATATGTAGCTTTACATTTATTGTCAGCTTTCTCTATGTATTTTTTATTATTATCCCTTTGTATCGTATTTACACATAGCCTTAGTCTTTTGCTATATTTTCTAAATTTTTGTTTATTGTGGGTAGTCTTGTTTTTATAATAGATACCTTAATACTTTGTATTGCCTCCACGGACTCTTCTCACAGCTGCCAGGTGGTTGGGCATGCTGTTTATTGAGTTTCTTATGCGACGTTGCAGAATATTGTCCATTCTTGCACTAACGCATGTTTCAGATCTCGAAGTGTAGCTGGGGCGGGGTTTCGATTTCTTACGCACCTCCCAAGCTTTTCCCAAGCGTGTTCAATTGCATTCAGGTCCGGGTTCCTCGCAGGCTAGTCCATGCGATTGATGCCAACGTCATTAAAATACTCATTTACAATTTTAGCTGTATGTGGCCTGATGTTGTTATGCATAAATATTGAATTTTCAGCCATATTAATTAAATATGGGCCGACATACACATTAAGAATTTCTTCCACATATCTTGCAGTAGTTAGCGTACCATTTTCTATCAGCACTAACTCCGTGCGACTCTCTGAAGAGATTCCAGCCCAAACCATAACAGATCCACTGCTGAACGCCACTTTTTCCTCAAAACAAGCTGGAATAAAACGCTCCCCTGGCCTTCGGTAGACTCTTTGCCACCCATCATGTGCATACAGCATAAATCTGGATTCGTTAGAAAACATTACTCTTGCCCATTCTTCGTCTCCCCACTGTGCGTGTTCGCGGGTGTAACGTTATCTTGCTACCCGATATTCCCTTTCAAGTTTTGGACCATTTGCGGGTCTATGTAGGGTCAAATTAGCTTCAAGGAGCCACCGCCTTACAGTCCGCTAGCTTACGTCATCTCTAAGGGTCTCCCGAAATTGATTTGTTACTTCAACTACCATGAGGTGCCGATTTCGGAGCGGAGAGTAATAATAAATCGATCCTCTCGAGCCGTAGTACATCTCGGTCTTCCGGTTCTTGATCTTCTTATGTTCTGCCCAGTTTCTCGGAAACGTTGGACGACTCGCTGCACTGTAGAAAGTGACACGCCTATTGTACCTACTTGCTGACTTCTGCCTTCTTCAAACATAGTGACGATACGTGTACATTCTTCTGGTGTTAGCGACATGATAATTCAATAATGATGGTGAAAAATGACAATGACCGCCTTTTATTATTTTGATTTCACAGATTGAAAACAAAATTGAGAAAACAAGCAAAAGTAAAACAACCACGAACTGAATGTATTTGAATTTCGAAGTTTTAAAAATTTTAACTTTTTAAAATTATGTTGTAGATCATTTAAGGTTTTATTTCATACAATATTAAAATTCTCTGTAATATAAAGTTAGTTACAGGGATTTTCGTCACCGACCCGTATTATTTGACCGCGATTGTATCTGATGAAAATAGTATTCACTTTACTAAATGAATTCTTACTTGTAGACTTGAACAAACTTCAACTCTACAAACTGGCATGGTTGATGTAGGTGCCTACGCATCAGTGAAAGATAAACTCACTGACATGACACACGAGAAACCAGATGAGAGGTTTGCAGAAGTTCTACCGGGTAATTAATTACTATATACCTTTTTTTGTATTTTTTTTTTTGTATTTTAGAGTAAATATTTTATTTATGTCAGTAAATTATAGACCTACATCGGACTATGCTACGGCTATGGCTAGTACACCACTGACTACCTGCAGTATAATCTCTCCTGTTACCTTTAATCCATCCAAAGGTTGTCTATAAAAGATCGCTTTAAGCGATAAGACCGCCCATTGTGTCGCCCTATGTAAAATTTCTAAATTTATGTCTGTAATTTTTATGGGGTACAATAAAGAGTATTCTATCTATGTAAGAGTGTTCTATGACATTTTTGGTAGTTTTGACTTCTAGACTGACTCTTCAAAATCGATCTTAGTTAACAGTCCTGTTTAGTGATTTTTAGAATCGAATTTGATAAGTAATTAAATCTCTTTTGCGTTCTTCATACATTCTGCCTTTTATAACGATGTTTTAAAAAAAAAAATATTATGAAGGATTTAAATGTTCATAATATTATCATAAACATTCATTTTCGCGCACAGAAATAATCGACGATTCTGCAAATTTTCTGGCGGCACCTATCCCGGAGAGTAAGTTAACGTTACTTATTTAATTATACAGGGTGTTTGGCGCATGGACCGACACAATTTTTTCAGGGATTTGGGAGGTCATTAGCTAGGTTCTACCCATACACCCTTTGTCCCAAATGTCACGGTTGGTTACATATGATTATTTTTTTAAAATGAAAAAAAATCCCAAAATGTGTCCTTTAATTTGAAATAACTTTTTTGTTTGTGGGTGTAGTGGCACAAAACAAATTTTGTTGCATTCTCCAAAGTCCTTTAAATCTAAAAACATCTTTGTTTTATACAACTGGTTTCAAGAAAATTCCTTACAAGCTTCCAAAGTTAATTTTTGTATTTAATGAATGAAATTTTACAACTTCTAAATTAATTATAAAAAAAACTAAAAGCTATTTTGAACTTAGCTAGAACCTAGCTAATGACCTCCCAAATCCCTGAAAAAATTGTGTCGGTCCATGCGCCAAACACCCTGTATAATTCTTTGCTTTCTTTTATTTATTATTTCAATTTATATTATTCATAACTAACCGTAAATCTCAGCAAACGCCGAACAGAAACAGGTTTTAGCGGATTTAATGGGCCGAAAAGGAGGGACAGTCATAGGAGAAAAACAGGCTTATAAATTGTCTTATGAAGAGGGTGGAGAAGAGTAAGTCCTTTTTAAGTATCTATAAGTAACAAGAAATGCGAAGATACGTATGTAAATATATTCATGTTGGATAACATCTCTCGCACAAATAGGAGCTTCGCAATGGCTCGCTTGACGCGGTCGCTGCACAGATAATTAATCACTTAGTGACATCAGCGACGTGCCAATGAAATAGAGAAGGCATTCATAAGTAGTACTTACTGCAGAGCACCTGGCACCTGTCATCTAGTACATAGTTCAGGAAGCCGCATTGATTGGTTCGTGCTACGTTACTCAACAAACGAAGATACTAGCTGTGTGGCTTCGTCATTAGCAAATGCTATTTTTTCCTCAATTATTGATTGAAATTGTATAGTATTACAAATATTGACAAGTGCACGGATTCTTTAAATTAAACTTTTGAAGAACCTAACCTTATCGTTACGTTTGTATAAACATTACTATACCAGGATTTTTAATTGTAGCGTTATAAATTCTCCAGTGGGTGTCACAAAAGCCCACGATGAGGTGAAGAATCAAGAAATGGTTAAACAAATACAGTCTGTTATACCAGATAAAAAGATGGAGATGGTTCTTAAAGGTTTCATTACTTTCATTACCTACTTTGTTGATAATTGGTTTGAAAAATGAGCATCACCTTAACATCAGTATAAAATCACTCGTTGATAAGCGTTAAGACGTTGTTACGATCTTTGGCTGCTTGCCATAAGCATAATCAGCCGTAATGTGCCTAATACTGGGACACAGGCCTCCTCTGGTGAGAGGGAGTGGGCCGTAATCCACCTCGCTGGCCCAGTGCGGGTTTGTAGATGTCACATGTGTTCGAATTGTTGGCTCTAGAACATGCCGGTTTCCTCACGATGTTTTCCTTCACCGTTTTGAGATCAGTGGTGATGAAATAATTTACACAAACTAAAGCGCCTGTTAGGGTCCGAACCTACGACCTACAACTCGTAAGTCACGGCTGTTAACACTGAGCCACCACTGCTCTTGCTGCTTTCACAATCTGCACGGTCAAAATGTATGGAACAGCTTTTTTTGTTAATTGCACCAATAAAATTCAATGCTTCGGGGTCTAGAATCCTACTGAATCCATGGTTAGAAGTACATATTTATGATAGTCATCATCTGTACAGCCTTTCCCAGCTAAGTGGGGGTCGGATTTCAGAATAACCGGATGCAACTGAATTTTACATGGAGCGAGTATGGTGACCACCACAACTCGGTTACTGGGTTATGGTGGGATACCCCATTGTCAGATTGGTTGTAAGATTTTCGTACTTCTAATTACCTGTTCGTCACGATGAATTATTAATATTATTTACGATATTAGGTACCTAATTTACTTTTGTTTGTACTTAGATTATTTTGTATTTTTCAGACTCAACTAAAGAAGGCGCAGCTTATTTGACAGATGCTATAGAAGGGAGAGGTAATCCCGGTTTATTTTGTATTGTATATATATATATGTAAACAAGGTAAATTTTTTGCTTTACAAATTGACTATTTACTTAAATTGACCATAAATTCAAATCACAACGGTAATTCTTTGACATTCGTATGGCTATAACATGGCATATTGACGTAACTAGTAATGTGTCAATCTAGCATATAATTAATTGTCCAAACTACACAATATTCTGATTATCTAATAAAACTACATAATCTAATCCAAAATATGTTTTCACTTACAGGCCAAGCGTTGGAAATTATAGAAACTGGTTTAAAAAAAGAAGGTCAAAAGGAATTTATGAAAGTAGGAAAGTTCAAGAAAGATCACATACAAACAGGATATATGTATGAATTTTACAAATAAACTTTTAAAAGTTCTTTGGTTGAATAGTTATAAATATATGTAATATTCATCGTTGCCAGGCTTCATACAGCACCAAGTTTAAAGAGCGGTCACCTTTCACCCGTCATTTTGGAGAATGTTGAACACCGCTTAGATGTGCTACAGAAAGAAATACCTGCGGAAAAGCCATTGGCTCAGGAGCATATGAAAAGTAAAGTCATTGTTATAACCACTAGTGCTTCAGTTACTTTTGTTTGCCTTAGGAAATACGAATGAGCGTATACTGCGGGCAGCGGTAATGTGGCTTATCAAGTTTAGAGAAAAAATCGTCAGTATTTGTGGTCCGTCGACTCTGCGCGACTCTTACCGCCAGGGTGCTGTAGCTGAGGACACGGTGGAGCATACGGTTGAGGTATGCCCGGCTTGGGCAGAGCACCGCCGTGTCCTCGTGGAGGCGATCGGTGGCGGGGATCTCTCGCGTCCGGCCCTGGTCCAGGCCATGGTACGGACCGAGAGGGCATGGGAGGCCGTCACCTCCTTCTGCGAAGCAGTAATGCTCGCGAAGGAGGAGGCGGAGCGCGTGAGGGAGAGGCAAATTTCGCGCCCTTACGCCCCTAGCCGCCGCAGGAGGAGACGCCCTGGGCGTCGGGAATCAATCGCTGATTCCCGGCCACCGTAGGCGCGGGCTTGCGGACGGTGAGCAATGGGTAGCTCGCCGTCCGGTAAGGACCAGGCCCGGGTCGACGGCGCGTTGTGTTCCACGCGCGCCTCAAAGAGTGTCAGCGAGTGAAGGGGTCCGATGAGACCATTGCCTGCCGGGGTTGCGGGAAAGTCCGAAAGGGATACCGTGGCCCCCTGGCATTGCACAGGCAAAAGAAGGAACACGGGTGGGTTTTAGTCAGTAAGAGTCTGACACGCCCTCCCGCTCCACCCAGAGCGGCAGACGTCATTTGATGATTTCCCACCCAAAAAAAAAAAAAAAAAAAAGTGTGCTGTAGCTACCTACATTTTTTAAGCTTTGCTTTGTTATTATTTGTTCACTCCTTTTCATTCGTTTAATAAAAGTAGATATTTTGAAACAATACAATATAGTTAGGAACATATTAATGCCGCGGCCGGCATCACTATTGAGTATTGAGGTGCGATCGCGAAAATGTGGGCCGAGGTACGTGAGTCCATCAATGCCTAGTTGCAGCCAAGGCTTGTATAGTACTTTTCTCAAATAATGCGTGGAAATTCAAACTAAGTAAATTAATTATAAATTCCAGAATCAATGACGAACAACGATAACTTTTCGCGCGCTAATATGTTCATTTGTTTATTTTTTTAACTTTAAACGGCTCTATTACCAAGGCAATTCGAAATTTAAATAAAATCTTTGATAGTGTACCTCCTTGGTTGCCATGTGTTCGTTCCACTTTTAAATAACACGACAGATAAGAGTATGTTTTCATAGTTATTTTTACGACAGATATAAATTTTCGTACAAACATTCCCAGCCGGGGGGTGCTCGGATGTATTCGACCAGTACAGCATTTTCGATTTATCTCGAAGAAGGTTGTCAAAATAATGCTCGAATTTCCAAGCATATTTGAGAAAAAATAAATTGTTTCTTTAATAATCTCATACTTATGTGTAGTGTGACTGTACCATTTCCGTTCCTTTGTTTTTAGAACCATTTGCTACATAGTACTCGTAGCACGATTTGATAACAGCCGGTCTATTCTATAATAATCCTACGGTGAAAACTTAGGTGAAGTGAACGTGAAGTGAGCTGTCATTCCACCTGCTGCTAGGGACTGACAGCTCACTCCGAGCTCACTTCACCTAAGTTTTCACGGTGAGATGGTTACAGAATAGCACTGCTGGACATTTAGCTAAAGTGACGTTTTTATTAAGGATCGTTTTGCTATTACGACCATTTGCTTTTAGGACTTTTTGATACGGATTTATTCAAAACTGTTTTTACAATCTTACAGGTATGACGAATATCGCTGCTCAATTCGTCGCTTCTAAGGCCACAGACGATTGTAAGTGCAAATATAAATTGTGTACATTTTATAAAGTACTCAGAAACGGGCCATATTTTACCTGCAATACAAATATCAACGTGGGTGCAAATCTGCAATATTTTCAACTACTTTTAATCAAAATTATTATATATTCACTGACTCACTGAAGTAAACAAAAAACACTGCTACTTATTATCACGTTTATAAATAATAGGTAATTAAATAATACAAATCTTAGTTATTAGTTTATACAATCATAATTACTTATTGAAGAATCTGTAAAATCAGTGTTAGGTACCTTTAAAAGTGTAAAGTCTGCAATTCAAATAATATAACCAAAAAAAAAACTGCCTAGCCTTTTCCCAACTATATTGGGGTCGGCTTCCAGTCTAGCCGGATGCAGCTGAATACCAGTATTTTACATGGAGCGACTGCCTATCAGACCTCCACAACCCAGTAACTGGGTAATACGATACCCCTTGGTAAGACTGGTTGTCAGATTTCGGGCTTCTGGCGACCCGTAACGACTGTCAAAGATCCACGAATGACAGCCGGGACCAACGGCTTAACGTGCTTTCCGAGGCACGGAGTCTCGGTATGTAAAGATGGTGACACAACCACAGACCAACCCCGACAAGCGTAACTTAACCTGATGGATCGACCCGTGCGGCAGTTATTACTTAGCCACGAGCACCTCCCAAATAATCTAACCATTATTATTATTATTTTACAAAGTTAACACTTACAGTAAGACTATAATATAACAGCACCCTCGGCAGAAAATGTATGGCCTTGTTATATTATAAATGAGTGATAATCTGGTCTTCTACTTTAGATACAGCCATGGGGTAACAATGGCTATCGTGAAAAGCATTATTTGTATGAAAGAACGCTTCGCTTATTCCCTTTCGGTAAATTTAAAACGGCACTTTAAAGAGTTTTATATATCTATGAGTTACAACATGAAACATAAAAACAAACATTAACACAAACAAAAACATAAAAAAGTGTAGCCGCGTAATATTTTATTAATGTTTTCCGTAGCGGAGCGATCGGTCATACTGAAACTACATATTTTATGGCAAAATATTGACGAGCCATACAAAGTTACAGTGGTAATTGCAGTCACATATTTCAGTAAAACAGTGATCCTTTTAAGAGCATATTTAATGTAATGTAATGTACTAGGAGATTTTTGAAACGAAGTTCTTTAACGCGGCTTGCGGTAGAAGTGCACTGGCAGAAATCGTCACGCGAAAAAGCGTTCATACTTGCGACTGTCTTCTTCTAATTCAATGAGAAAGAAAGAGAGAGAGTGTGCGTAAATTCACACTTTCTCTCTCTCTCTCTCTCTCTCTCTCTCTCTCTCTATCTCTTTGAATTAGAACAAGACAGTCGCAAATATGAAGAAGAAAGTGTGTGAAATTGGTCAGATTTACTGCGAATTTTTTTAAATTTTGCATCATAGGTATCGTTTTCATAGTTTTCCGAGGTTGCTAAAGTGGGTGCGTCTCATCTATACTAATATTTTAAAGAGGAAAGTTTTTTTCTTTGTTTGTACCGAATAGGCTCCAAAACTACTAGAAAGATCTGAAAAATTCTTTTACCAATAGAAAGCTTAGTTTTCAGGGAGTAACATAGGCTACTTTTTATCCCGGGAAAAATAACGGGTCCCACGGGAAAGACCATGGGAGAGAAGCCGCGGGCAAAGTGCTAGTATCATATAAAGTTATTTTCATTTCAATAAGGTTCACAAGATATAATAAACGTGAGATATACCAACTGTTGATAAAATTTCTTTACATATAACATTTATATACTCTAAAAGTTATTTTGCATAACTTTATTGGATATAATGTTTATTTAATCGAAAATCATTAGGTCTATCGTTTAAAATATATATTGATACCATTTTAGGGGCATGAACAACAGGGTGTAAATTTCACTCATCCACCATAGAAAAGGGAGAATCCTCCGACCAGACGGGTGTTGTGTCTGGCGGGCCACTGCCCAACTGTTGATGTCGGATAGTCTTATATATGTCGTTCGCTCGGTAAACTCTAATTGCGCGATGCAGGATTTGTGTGACGTCATGTCTTTGATGCGTAGTTCGTATGTGGCGGTGTAACCGCTACACCATCATTATGGTTAACACCCCGATTCAGGGCAATCCGACTGGGATATTTTAGGTTAGAAGGCTAAGGCGGGAGCGGCTGCCGAACGCCAAATCTCCTCTATTGTTAGTGAACCATTTGGGTTAGGGTAAGTTAGAACAGTGACCACTAACGCGCAAAAGCGAGTGAGCGAAGCGAGCGTGCTGCGGTAGCGGCGGCCGAGTGCCAGATCATCTCTATTGTTAATGAATCATTGGCCTCTTACGGTGTATTCGACACAGGGATACACTCCACCGGAAATTCCAGGCAGACCCAAAAAACGGAATAGTCGAGTTATCATACAAAAGGTATCGAAATCACTGTAATCTATTACTAAGGAAATTAAGAAACAATCACGAAAGCTCCGCCTTAAAAACTTCAAAGGATAATAAAGAAACATGGAATATTATAAAATCGATAACCAACCAAGCTAGGAAACAGGTGTCGGCTGATAAGCTTCTACCTGCCACTGAAGATGTTGATGCGCCTGAGGCCATTGAACAAATAAACCATTATTTTTCGAATATCGGAAAGCAATTGGCAGACACCATTATGAAAAACCAGAATTCCCATCCATTTGCCCCATACAAAATTGAGACACCTCCCGCGCGAGATTCTATAGTCCTACTCACTCCGGATGAGGCTGAAGTAGAGACAGTCATTAACAACCTAAAAAATTATTGTGCTATGGGATGGGACTCTATTCCGGTTAAACTCCTCAAACTTGGAAAAGAAGTACTGGTGCCACCTCTTACAAAGCTTATTGAAGCCTGTTTTGAGCAAGGAGTTTTTCCCCGTATCTTTAAGAAATCATTAATCACACCTGTTCACAAGGGTGGAAACGAGGACGATGTTAAAAACTATAGACCTATTTCAGTTTTGTCAGCACTGTCTAAGACACTGACTCCTGTAACACAGGTTCCACCTAGCTCAAGAGTCAGGGCTTCAAATTAAAATGTAACAACTTTTTTATGTCAATAAAACATTTATTTATTTATTATTTATTATCATTTGGGTTAGGTTAGGTTAGAACAGTGACCATTAACGCGCGAACAAAATAATAATAAACGAACATACAAAGACTAATGACAATGAAATAAGCATTGAAAGCGGCATTGATACTTGCTTTATTTACTTTCATTCATGAACGACTAACTTACACGTTAAAACTATGTACAGTTTTTTTTTTTTTTTTTTTGTTAAAAAATATATAGATTCAGACAACATATAAAAATATCTTGTAAATATTAGAGATTTTGTAATCGTATCATATATTTACTCTTAAAGACGATAGTGAGGTCAAATTGTAAATCCAAGATGGCGGCTGCAAAAATTTTGTTTTTGTTTTAAATCATACGTGAGAAGGAACTTCGATCCTGAGGGGGTTCCCCGACCACGCACGTTTTTTACCCGACTGCGGCGAAGTCAAAAAAGGAGGGTCATGTGTTTGACCTGTATGTACATATGTATGTATGTATGTATGTCCGTCTCTATGTTCCCTCGTAACTACACACATCAACATAATCTAGGGATATTTTAGATGATCATGTCAATATGTATTTAAGAAACTACTTAGAAAATCTTACAACATACTTAAATCAAAATGCGCAATATTGTATTTTATACTCTACTAATAGAAAATTGATTGAAACTAATTTAAAAAAAAGAAAGGCTTTTATAGAAGAAATAAAAAAGTTAACAATGTACAAACAATACGAACTTCTGTTTTTGTAATTTGATTAAATATTAAATAAAGAAATCAAATTAAATGAAACATGAAATTGATTACAAAATAAACATTAATAATCTATAAAATCATCTCGGATGTTAATAACGCATCTGCAACGATTATTCATACTCAAAATGAGGTTATCGATATCTCCTTGTGATAAGGTGCCAGGTTCGACGAAGATGCATGTAAAGTTCACTGCCTGCCACCAGATTTTCGGGAAAATTGTGTAAAGGATTGGATTAAAATCCGAGGACTGCACGGGCCAGTCCAGGGTTGCCACATTATGTTGCTGCAGCCACTGAGTTACCACTGTATGTGGGCATTATCACGCATAAGCATAAACTCTTGACCCATTTGGAAACGCTGTGGTTGGACTGCAGGACCCAGTACCTCATCACGGTATTTTGCAGCAGTTAAGTTGCTGTGAACCCAAACGAGGTCGGTTTTCCCGCATATGCGTATTCCCGCCCATATCATTATTGTTCCACCTTGGTATAGACGGACTTCCTGGGGATTTCGTAGACGGCTCTCACGATAATATTATTTGAATTAAAAATACTTCCGGCCACATTTTGATAGGCACCCCGGCAAAAATATATTCCCCCATTCATAAATATATCCCTCTAGCCCATTGGTGATCGCTCCGAACCAAATATACATTTGCCCAGTGTCATCGTCGCGTTGTCCGCGATTGCCTCGCCGTAGTGCTGGCATGAAGGTTGACTTTGTGCAGTCTCCTCCTTACAGTTTGATCGCTCACCAGGACCTGGTGCTCCGACTGTAACTTCAAAACCAATTGCCTAACTGTAGCGGTAGGTTGTGTTTTCGATAATAATTGTAAAAATCGGTCTTGCCTTGCGGGGGTGGTAATTCGAATATTCTCAGTGTGCCGCCGCTCAGCCACCTCGCCAGTGTCTCGGTAGTGAGAACACAATCTTGATATGACGCATTGACTGGTGCCAATGGCATCAGCAACATTGCACTGGATCGCGCCCGCTTCTAGCATGCCTATTGCTCCCAAGATCTCTTCTCTCGTTAAATGTGCGCGTTCCATGGTAAAGGAAAACCCAAACAGTATGAATTTAAATAACAAACGTGTGAAAAATTGAAATTTCGATTAAAAACAATTCGGTATTTAAAACACAACGAGTGGAATCGTGATAAGTTAATTTAATTTTACAACCTTAGTCATTTTTTTTAACTTTCTTTTAAATCTCGTTTATATGGCCAGTACTTTTAACGTTATGATACTAAACCTGAAATATTCCTAGTCAGTGTTGATGTGTGTACTAAACGGCTGAACTAATTTTGTTGAATGATAACTTAGATTCGGCTTTATAGAGCTAGTGTCACTGGGTAATATATTAAAATAAAAAAATCGGCGGATTTATGACGCCAAAATATATGTATATAAAAATCTCCGTACCCTATCGAGTGGGGTATCAAAATAAAACGTTTTGCAAGTGATAAACAAAAATATATATACAAATTATATATTTAAATGTAATTTGGAATGAAAAATAAAAAAGTAATTAAAAATCTAAACAACCTGACTGTATAAACACAACTGAAAAGAGAATAAAAACAAGTGTTATTATAATCTATAAAATGTTGAGAGAATTTTGTATTGCAGGCGGGAGCTGCGGGACAAACCAATACAGGTTATTGGTTTGTCCCGCCAGCAATACCAAAGTTGTTTAGTTAGTTTTTTTAATTTACTTATTTTAACTATAATATTTTTAAATATTCTCGTTGTTTAAGGTGGTTTGGATGCTAAGCAACTAGCAGCATTAGACGATGCAGGATTTAACGCCGAAGCCAAAGCCGCAGCGTATGAAATTTAGTCTTACCCAAAATTCTATTTATTACCGAAATTTTCAAATCCAACGTGAAAGCCTTACTTTAAAGAAATATTATTTATCCAGAAATAATGTGGTTTGCAGTGAGGCACGTAGATTAGCTGCAATCGCAGCTGGCAAACCGGGTGAAGGTGCCATGGTGAAGGTGGTCTTTGGTGCAGGCACAACCGAAACCGAGGAACAACGTCTTCGGAGATTAGCCGAGGAAGAGAAAAAAAAACGCGAAGAAGAAGAAAAGAAAAAGAGGTTAGCAGAACAGGAGAAATTGAAACGAGAGTCGGGTGAGAACCGCATTTTTTAATTTAATATACATTTAACACAATATCAATCACGCGTGTATTCCCCGAAGGTAGGGCAAAGGTGTACCTTTATTACACCCAGATTTTGCCAGTTTTAGTTAAGTCTCGTGGGGCGAGCCTGTTGCCATCAAGGCTGCTACTGAGAAAATAAATAAATTGATTGATTGTTTGAATTTATTATTAAACTTGCTGTTACCCGCGACTTCCCCCGCGTGGATGTCGGAAATTATCCCACGGGAACGTACTATCGGGATAAAAAGTATCCTATGTGTTAGGTAATCCAGATTGTAAACTAGCTGTGTGCCAAATTTAATTCCAATCAGTTTAGCCGTTTTTGTGTGATTGAGTAACAAACATCCAAACACAACAAACATACAAACTTTCACTTTTACTCGTATACAATGTGGAGCAGGACGATTGACATTCCATAAAACCACATAAAGAGTGTCATGTTCTTTACCCGTATACAAAAAAATCAATCAAATCCAATGAATACTTTAGCCACAGGAAATTATTTTTCATTTTCTTATTTTTCTACATGATGTAGATCTGAGTCCGTAATAATAGGTAAACATTGTAAGGTCAAGAACCTGTGCAAAACGTACGATTCTATCCTCTACGTCTCAATATGCTTGAGAGACAGAGAAAGGTGTCATACGATTCCACTCTGACGCGCCCCGCCCAGTCCCACAAAATAATACTACAATTAGAAAGAAAAAGAAATATTACTTACGCAAATTATGCATTAGTGGTGCATAGACAATTGCGAGTGTGTGTGAGCGGAATTTTTTCGGCAAAAAGTCTCGGGACTCGGTCCAGTCAGGCGGCGCCCTTTGAGGAGCGCACACCTACTTACGGCTACTTTTATTACGAAACGAGCCGCTCGCGCATTGTTGTGATTTTGTGAAAAAATTTAGTTGTTATTTGTGATTAAGACGATTTAGTGTGACTTATTGTTTAGTGTTAGTTTAATATTAGTTAATTAGGTATCGATGTCGCTTGTGCATAATGAACAACGGTGGAAACCTTGAAAATTTATAAATTTGACTATTGATGTAAATTCTGATTGTGATGTGATATTATGTGATTAATTATTCAATCAGTGATCTTTTAATAAACAACGCGCAACTTAGTGAGTTTATTCCGCTAATTTGTTGTTCTCCGACTAAACTACCTACCCACGTCCACGTACGCCCCGCACCGCCGCGCAGGCGCCGCCCCCCGCCGCGACCCGCATCGGGTCGCGCAACGGGTTAGTGACTTTTCGTAGATAAAGCGTGTTTACTTTTTATGCAGTTGATTCTGCTATTTATTTTGTTTGAAAATTGCAATTTTTCAATTTTCCATTAACTACTAATCTTCGTCTTTTAAAATGTTTCTATGGACTAGTACTATGCTCGTTTTAATTTAATGTCGTAAGTCCAGATCCACATTGTATAATAATATTTGTAGGATTATTTATTTGGTTTAAATAGGTCCTTATTTTTATTATTTTATTTATATTTTATATAGATTATTTTCAATTAGATTTTGTGAATGTGAGAACGTTGTAGGCTTAACAGACTGAAGATCTGTCGACCATTTTCTATTTTCTAGGCCTACACTGTCCTCTCATACCTATTAACACTGTAATTTGAAAACATTTTAAAAACCATTTACTTTCAAAAGAGGAACCGTGGAGCTTCTTGCTCGCTCTTCTCCATAGGAAACGACCAATTGGAACCGTGCACCTAGCTTCTGACGTTTGCGAAGTGCCCTTGTAGGTTTATGTGAAATAAAATATTTTCAAACTCAAACTCAAACTCAAATCATTTATTCCAAATAAACCAATTACAGGTACTTTTGAATTGTCAAGGGGTCGGTCAGTCAGAAAGATGAAGCTAGTTGCCCATTCCAAAGCGTAGTAGGTTCCTATGGAGAAGAACGGGCAAGAAACTCCATGGACACTCTTTTAAATTAGAATATTGTTACAAAACATTGGTTACATCATTCATGTTGAAATTATATATGTGAGAACAATGTAGTAAATCGTGCACGTTAAAAGCGACCATAATAAAAAATATAAAAACAAAAATAATTAAAATAAACCATGGCAGCTAAGAGATGACCAGTCCCCACTGACGGCGCCCGTTCACGAACATGACGCATGGATCAGCATCATTCAGCTCAACCATTTTGAAGGGAACTTAATGATCCAACACACACGCCACCACCAGCGAGACATTTGAGTGAGCATGACATACTCTCAGCCGCCAGGGTACATTCAAGTCAATGAAAGACGTACTCAGTAAATGTTAAAGTAGGTAAACAGTGCTCACATATGTTCAATGCAATTATATAATACTAAGAGATTGAATTTATACAATGTAAATATAGTTTTTCAATCTTCAGCAGCTCCAACAATATTTTCCAATGCTAATCAATAATTAGTTTATGCGCCCTTGTGGAGCTGGACCAGCGTTGAGCCAAGCATTTTTGTCAGCGATGTAATCCCCCAACTTATAATATGCTTGGCAGCATAGTGTGCGTTTTATGCAAGATTTAAATTTCATTTCATTCAATTGGAGTATGTGGGGAGGTATTTTATTGTAACATTTTACACAGTACCCCATGAAAGATGAGTCTACTTTAGCCAGTCTGAAACCCGGTTGAACTAATTGGTCCCTATTTCTAGTCCCATAATTGTGTCTATCACCTATTTTACTGAAAATACTTAAATTTTTCCTTACGTACATGATGTTCTCGTATATATATTGACAAGGTACCGTCATAATGTTAATATCTTTAAATAGTTCCCTTAGGGAATCGCGTCTGCGGAGGCCATATATTGCTCTGATGGCTCTTTTCTGCAGAATAAAAATCGATTCGATATCTGCAGCCCGTCCCCATAGTAAAATACCGTAAGACATGATACTATGAAAGTAACTGAAATAGACTAGCCTCGCGGTATCTACATCAGTAAATTGACGGATTTTTCTCACAGCATATGCTGCTGAACTTAGCCGTCCTGCAAGAGATGTTAAATGAGGACCCCATTGCAGCCTTGAGTCGAGCGTGATCCCCAAGAAAACAGTTTTATCGACGAATTCTAGTTTCTCCTTATTCAATACTATTTCACAAACACTACTTTTAACATTCGGCAAAGCAAATCTTATGCATTTAGTTTTTTTCCCATTTAATACTAAATTGTTAGCAGTGAACCAATTTTGGACCTGCAGTAGGGCGTTATTTACGTCGTCAAGATTTGATTCACGTCTATTTATCTTAAAAATTAGAGAAGTATCGTCAGCAAATAACACCATTTGTGGTTTGTTTTTTAATAAATGGGGTAGATCATTAATATATACTAAAAAGAGGAAAGGACCCAATATTGAGCCTTGTGGAACACCCATTTTTACTTTTAGACCGAGTGAATTGACACCGTTAATTTGAATAAGAATAAGAATAATCATTTAAATAAGAGTTTACCAAACTGAGCGCAAGCTTACCTAGTCCGTAATGCTCAAGTTTCATGAGCAAGGTTTCGTGATTTACGCAGTCAAATGCCTTGGAAAGGACACAAAAGATTCCTATGGCATCTTGGGCCGCCTCCCATGCTGTAAATATATGTTTTAATAAGGCGACACCGGCGTCAGTCGTACAACGTCCCTTGGTGAACCCATATTGTTGTTCGTGTAAGATTTGGTTGGTGTTAAAATGATTAAGCATTTGATTGAGCATTACCTTTTCGAACACCTTGCTGAATACCGGCAGCACGGATACTGGTCTAAAATTGTTGGTGTCTTTACTGTCCCCAGATTTAAAAAGTGGTATAACCTTACTGTATTTCATTAAATCCGGGAAAACTCCTTGATCCACGCACAAATTAAATATTAAAGCTAAATATGGTGCTATAGTCTCGATTATGGATGTACAAACTTTGATAGATAATCCCCATAGATCTTCAGTCAATTTGATTTTGATTTGCCGAAAAGCTTTTACAACTATCATAGGGTTTATATGTTTAAATTGAAATTCAACCGGGCAGCCTGTAACGTTCGCTTTTAATAAATCAATTGAGACATCGGGTGAGGAATTTAAAGCTTCCGTCGTTTTTGATGGTATATTAGTAAAGAAATTTACAAATTCTTGAGCTACTTCTAAGTTAGTGCTTATGGGACCACGTTCAGTCTCCAATGTGTACTCAGTGTTTCGTATTTTTTCCCTGTTAGTTTCATTATTTATTACTTTCCAAACCGTTTTTATTTTATTTTCTGCTGATTTGATCTTGTTGCTAATATACAGAGCTTTAGCTGTCTTGCAGGTATTTCTAAATATTTTCGAATATGTAGCAACATACTTGTTGAAAGTTTCTGTGTTAATGTAAGGCTTAAGGCCATACAGCTCGAACAGTCTTTTGAATTTGATTGTTGAATAATCGTTTGTGTTATGGTCGCGAGCGCAAATAATGAGCATCAGGACCCGATTTCGATTCCCAGATCAGACAAATTGTTATTGGTTTTTACGACTTTTATCTGTGCTGGGTTTTTCCATGAGGGATTCAGGTATTTCCCAACAGGAGCCGTGAAACTGGATTTGTGCACTGTTAATGGAAATAGTCTCGCCCCTTTTACATGGAACTGAAACATATGTGGCTGTACCTACTAAGGTACACCACGACCTAACCCTTCGAGCTTAGGGGGAAAAGGCGTAATAATGTAAATGTTTATGTTATTTATCGTAACTAAATTGACTGCCTTGTTGGTCTAGTGGTCGCAATCGCTACTGCTGAACATGAGGTCCTGGGTTTGACTTCCAGATCGGGCACATTTTACTATCTAGAATTTCTCAGTAGCAACCCGGAGTTTGGATTTGTACCGTTTGATGGCAATGGGCTCGCCCCATTACTTGGGACTTAAACATAACTGGCAAAATGTGGGCGAAACAAAGCGTGATGTTAAGTTAATGTATAAATAATATAATAAATACAATTATTATTCATCTTTGCAGGGAAATATAAAGGAGGAGCCCTGGGCGCTGGTAAGTGCAAAACAATGCCTATATTAGAACAACAAGTTAAAAGGTATCCACTATCCCCGGGTCGACGGCGCGTTGAGTTCCCGCACGCCTCAAAGAGATGTCAGCAACTGAAGGGGTCCTATGGGACAGATGCCTGCCGGGGATGCGTCGCGGGATAGTCCGAAAGGGATACCGTGACCCCTGGCAATGTACAGGCAACTGAAGGAAAACGGGTGGGTTTTAGTCAGTAAGAGTCTGACACGCCTTCCCGCTCCGCCTAGAGCGGGAGAAGTTATTTGAAAATTTCCCAAAAAAAAAAAGGGTATCACTATTTAAATAAATTGCCTACAGTATATCCGATCGGAAAAATAGTTTTGTTGTTGATAGTAGAAATATTTACTAAACACGTATTTTGTCTTTTTTTTAAATCTGCTAGTGCAGAATAGTAAACTTTTCTTTCTTTATTATTTTCTTCTCTACTTTCGTTCATGCTTATGTGCAGATTATGACCATGAGCACTTGGCGGCCCTGGACACCCTGCACAAAGAACTGAAATCGCGCGGCCCCGAAGTTTTCTACGAGCAGCCGCAAACCACCCTCACATACGGAATGTCTTCAGACTGGTACAAATTCTTTCATATAATAATGATGATTATGATGAACAAATAGGACATAAAACGTTTTTAAACTTAAGTTAATCACCTACTATACGGTATTAAAAATAGGATTTTGAGAGTTTGTATGTAGAGGGGATAAACTTTGGAACTACTGATCCGTTCCGAAAATTCTTTCATTAATGGGTAAATCTCGGCAATACTTGCCGTGTCATAGGATATATTTCACGGGGACGAAGTCGTGGGTAGAAGCTAGTTTACAAAATTATTTATTTCTTTTTTTCTTTCTTTATTTATTTATTTATTTATGTACACACAAAACACTTAAACAGGCCACAATATTAACATAAAAGAGCACAAAGGTACTGCTTATTTCTTAAGAAATTTCTTCCAGCAGACCTGCAAGAGGAAAGCAGGATTAGATAAGTAGACACAGTGTGTAGAAAAGTCGAAACAAGAAACTTAAAACTTAAAACAAAACTATTCTATATAAAATAAACATACATGTATACAAATACATACACACATATTATATTTTTAAAAAAAACTAGTATTAGTAAATATTTACCTTTATTATACATACATGTAGAATATTACTGACTTATTATTAATGCGGTTGGTGTGCCTAGATCAACTACATTTTTAAGAATGAAAATTATCCAATTAATATTTACCAAATCTACTCTTCCAGATTGGCTTCTTACTTTAATTCCTATGTTTAAGTTAACAACTTATCCCTATAATTTGTAAAACTGAGAAAAATTTCAATTTTTGCAAATTATGGGACATTAACCAAGTTAATGTCGTCAATTAAATGGCAAGAAAGGCAAAATTGAGGATTTTTATTTTTTTATTGTAATGATTAAAAAAAACTGTGTTTCCACCATTGACACGAGTCACACACAGTTCATCAGAATCACTTTGAGAAATGGCCGCCCACGTTCTTTCTAGCAAGTCAAAAAATTGCTCAGTGTCGTAGGTTTAAAAGATATTATGTGTCTTGAAAAAAGACGACTGTGCTTTATAAATTAATGTGTCATGCCCAGGCTTGCCGACTCGAATCCCGAAACAGTGGACAAGTCAGTGAAAGATTCCAGTGACACCGCACGCCTTCATATGAAGTTTGAAAGAAAACTGAGTGGGATTGTTAAGGACAAAAAGTCACCGCAATTGAATGAAGCCATGCAAGGTACCTTACCTAAGTATTTTTTGGTATAAACGCCTATTCAGCACGCGAAGCATGACAACCATAGAAACGGGTTTTCTACGGGTTTACGGACAGATAAACAAATTTTGTCTATTCTTCAAAGTCAAAGTCAAATAATTTATTTCAATTAGGCACAAAAAAGGCACTTTTGAACGTCAAACTTTACAAAAAATAATAAAACTGATTCTAGTCGCCCATTCCAAAAGGTAGTTTTCGTATGGAGAAGAATGGACAAGAAACTCCACCGTTACTCTTTAAAAAAAATCATTATATCTTGTATACACTTATTATATAATTATATGTGAAGACAATCCACCTAGAATAAGATTACTATACCACGATAGGTAAAAAGATGGAAAAATGAAGGAATGACATAATTATGTGATAGATGCATGGTGCTCACATACTTACAAACATTGTAAAATTATACTATATTTCTAACATTATAATAAGTAATACTAATAATAATAAGTCAGTGTGTGAGTTCAAAAATCACAAAAAATAAAATAAAATAAATGTTTAAAAAAATAATAAAAAATAATTATACAATTAAATTAGCAACCAGTTCGATTTTGTCTAGATTCTGAATTGTCCTATGAAGCAGGACCAGCATGTTTCCAAGCATTTTTATCTTGGATATAATCCTCTAATTTGTAATATGCTTGTTTACAAAGTGTACTTTTTGTATGATTTTTAAATTTTCTTTCATTTAATTCTAATATATCACAAGGTATTCTGTTGTAACATTTAACACAGTACCCCATAAAAGATGTATTTAATTTAGATAGTCTGAAAAATGGTTGATCTATTTTATCTTTATTTCTAGTATTAAAATTATGTCTATCACTTATTTTATTAAAAAGATGTAGATTTTTTCTCACATACATAATATTTGAATAAATGAATTGGCAAGGTACCGTCGTATTATTAATCTTTTTAAATAGTTCCCTGAGAGATTCGCGACGACGTAGATTATAAATGGCTCTGACAGCTCTTTTTTGTAAAACAAAGATGGATTCAATGTCAGCAGCCCGACCCCACAGTAAAATGCCATACGACATAATACTGTGGAAGTAGCTAAAATAAACCAAACGCGCGGTTTCTACATCTGTTAACTGTCTTATCTTTCTAACAGCATAAGCGGCCGAGCTTAGCCGCCCCGCGAGAGATGTTATATGGGGTCCCCATTGTAATTTCTCGTCTAGCGTGATTCCAAGGAAAACTGTTTGATTAATAAATTCCAGTTTTTCTCCATTCATTAAGATGTTACATTCGCTACTTCTAACATTTGGTAATTTAAATCTAATGCATTTGGTTTTTTTATTATTTAGTACCAAATTATTTACCGTAAACCAATCTTGTACCTGAACAATAGAGCTATTCACGTCGTCAAGATTTGGTGACCGTCGGTTTATTTTAAAGATCAATGATGTGTCATCTGCAAATAACACCATCTTTGGCTGATTTAGAAATATTTGAGGTAAATCATTAATATAAACTAAAAAGAGGAATGGACCCAATATCGAACCTTGAGGAACGCCCATTACCATTTCAGACCCTAATGAGTTTGTGCCGTTGACTTAAACTTTAACCTTTCTATCTTTCAGGTATGATCTTAACAAATCATGAGCTGTATTCCTAATCCCATAGTGGTCAAGTTTCAGCAGAAGTGTCTCATGGTGTACGCAATCGAACGCCTTCGAGAGGTCGCAGAAGATTCCAATGGCATCTTGTGCTTCTTCCCAAGCGTTAAAAATGTTCTTTATTAGGGTGACACCGGCGTCAGTGGTACAGCGCCCTTTGGTGAAACCGTACTGTTGGTCATGAAAGATGGAATTTTTATTAAAGTGACGTAACATTTGATTGAGTATCAACTTTTCAAACACCTTACTGAGAACTGGCAGAATTGACACAGGCCTATAATTGTTGGGTTCCTTACTATCACCGGATTTGAACAAAGGAACTACTTTACTATGTTTCATGAGATCCGGAAAGACGCCTTGGTCTACACTAGTGTTAAATATGAAAGCTAAATAAGGCGCAATGGTTTCGATGACTGATCTACATACTTTTACAGACATTCCCCACAGATCTTCTGTTGATTTAATTTTAAGATCTTTAAAAGCTTTTATAACAGCCTGGGGGTCTGTATGCTGAAACCTAAACTCCAAAGGGCATGCCTTTACATTCTTTCTAAGTAAGGCAGCAGCAAGCGCGGGTGAGGAATTTAAAGCTTCAGTGGTTTTATGGGGAATATTAGCAAAAAAGTTTTCAAATTCCTGAGCTATTTCTACATCTGAGTTGATGGGACCATGTGCAGTCTCTAAATTAAATTCAGTATTACGCTGTTTTTTCCTACCGTTTTCATTATTAATTATTTGCCAGGTAGTTTTTATTTTATCATCAGCTGATTTTATTTTATTGCTAATGTGAAGAGCCTTAGCCATTTTGCACACACTTTTAAAAGTTTTAGAATATTTTGCAACATACTGATGAAAGCTTGTATTATTCATATGTTGCTTTAGGCCATAAAGTTCAAAAAGTTTTTCCCTGCTTTTACGAATACCTGGAGTCGCCCAATCACTAAATAAGAATTTTGTGTAAATAGTTTTAGTCTTTAGTGGAAAAGTGTCAATGAATTGTTTGTTTAATAGTGAAAAGAACTCTGCGTAGAACTCATTTGGGTCACATATATTATCAAAACTCTGAATACATAATTTACTTGCCAAAACCTTATTTAATTTCTCTAGATTTCTACATGTAATTGGCCTAAACCTTATTTGAATTTTTTGTAAAGGCATGTAGGAGCAAAATGTTATTGTTTGTCCACTGTGATCAGATGGCAACTTATTTACAATTTGTTTATGTAAGTAATCACAATTACAGAAAATATTATCTGTACAAGTGGCAGAAGAAGCTGTCACTCGGGTTGGTTCATTAAAAACATTTGACAAGTCAAATGACCTGAAAAGACTTAATAGTTTGACAGTATTAACGTTATTTTCTAATATATTAATATTAAAATCACCACATATGATTATTGACTTACTACTACCATTTAGTTTATTTAACACATCTTCCATTACAGAATCAAACATAGATAGATTCTGGTAACTTGGAGGTCTGTATACACATACTATAACATGCTTATCTAGCTCAACACAGGACAATTCAATGGTGTGTTCAACAGACAGCCCGATTATGTCTTTTCGTTCTTTCGATTTAATATAATTTTTTACTAATATAATGATCCACCATGTATCATATATTTTCGGCTGAAATGGCTAACTACATAATAATTATCATAGTTAATTGACATTACTTGATGATCTTTTAACCAATATTCTGTTATACAAACAACATCAAACTTAGTATTTTCTAAAAACAATTCTATTTCCAGTAATTTGGAAGAGCAACCTTGGATATTTTGATTGAATAATTTTAAAGTATGCTGGTATGCCCTTTTGGTTTTTTTTTTTTTCCGTCGACAAAACCCGTTTCTATCGTGGTCATGATATAAGCGATAACGCTGTCGCTGGTCGGCGCCGTCCGTATTGCAAGAGACGATTTTCTGTAGAAACAGTTTGTCATTTTTTTCCCATTTTTGCCTACTACTACATTGACTATGAAATTAATAATCACCTACACATTTCTACTTTCAAATATGACTGTCAGAAATATGTATTATGCTTCCAGTAAGATGTCATACTATAATTTTGCAATATGAGCGGCACTGATTGCGATTTTGAAGAAAACTCGAAACAATAAACTGTTAGGTTTATTGGCTGCCAATGACAGATGTCTGTTATTTTTTATCACAACGAGATATCACATTCTTCTGAATTTAAAGAAATTTATAACGCAAGGCATGACATATGTTTTTGAAGCCAATGCAGGATCCTATATCTTGGCTTCAAATGTCTTGTCAGATAGTTTTTTTTTTCCCACATATTTGTATATGCTTTCCATAAATGATCACATATATATTTGCCGTCTTCTTGACGACAGATATTAGATGAATCATGAAATCAGATATTATTGCCGAGCTGTCCATAGTAATATATATAAGCTCGTGACCGTACCTACTGCAATTTCAAACGCGCGATTCACGGGCGTATTGAGAAACTACGCCCGTAAATGGCTGTTCTGGGGACAATTTCCAAGGGCTGTTATTGACAATTTTACTACCAATTATTCAATTAGTTGTTTAATTAATTATTAATTTGGTTATTGTTTGTGCGCAGATGTCGTCATTGAGGCCGCTCGAAAAACTGCAGAACGTTTTGTTTCGACAAGTGAGTTATAATATAAACGTTTTACTTTAGAATGACATTACCTACTGCTTTAATTTAAATTATGTGTTGCCATTTTTAATTGTTACTACCGCACTTAGAAACGATACTTGAAAATAATCAATCATTAAATTTAATTGACCAGTATATCTTGGTACATGTCAACAAACTTGAAATATTCTAAGTCTCGTATTTTTGACAGACAGCCGAAGCTGACAACGATCCAAAAGCACATGACAGCAGAGGGTCCGATAACCTAAATGAAACTTTATTCATACAGCTTATTAATTATTAATTCACTATAATTGAAAATATATTCCCAATGATTTTATTTTAATTCAGACTACAATTCAGTAGATATCTAAGCGCTACAACATGTGCACCGGGCCGAGCCTGCGACAAGAATGATATGATCTCCTCCTCGCTGGTCTAGAGTAGTGGGGAGAGTGAGATATGTGACGCATTGCACTGCGTAACTCGGCCCGCTGCACGTGCTGCTTACAATGGTGATGCCGCCGGCGCCGTCACGGCCATACTGACGTGCAGACGTCCTCGAGTGCATAGTCTTATCAAAGAGTCTACAAAAAGACAGCGATATTATTAATGCTCGTTCATCCAAACTAGCAATCTGGTTCAATTCAATCCCTTCATAGATTGCTTATAATTTTGGACCGATCGTTATTGAGCCTTCAGAACTTATGTAATATTTTCTATTCCTCTTATAATTTTTCATATTTATTTGGTAATTTACCACTTAATGACTCCTATAAAATTATTATCCCTTGGACCAGTCATTGCTGACTACAGAATCACCTCTTTTGCTAATTATTACGACTGCTTTTTGATTCAATTGCTATTATTACTAATAACAATAGCAATTGAATCTGGGTTAAGAGACTGTTGATACAGAACGTGACCCAAGATCTTTAGGACTTTCGCTAGTAGCTGTTAACATCGTGTAGCATTATTAATCGATATAGTATCGCTATTCACAGACATGGTATCACTATTTGCCAAGGTTATATTGCTGTAAGGAATGGTATTATTCTCGTGGCTTGTTTTGTGAATAAGGATATCGTCTCACGTCATCATAATTTTCCACGATATCTATCTACCAGAACATTTTGACATTAATATGTCTCAATTCATTCCGAACATTTTCTAACACGGGGTACTAAAAAAATCTTATGAAACCTGAATTATTATACGAATGCCCGCGACCAGCAATTTCTTTTGCACCTCAGCACCTCAACAAGCAGGTTTTGCTGTCTAAAGACAGTGAGCAAAATCATATTTTGTACTTTTTCAGAACTTTTTTTTTTAATCCGAGGTCAGTGCTGGGTTTACTCACAAATTCTAAAGATTTGAACTTCACTTAGTTTTGTCACTTTCACTTCGATACGAAAAAAGCGAGAGATAGAAACAAGTTGATTCGAAGTTAGATTCCAAAATTCCATACTTATTAGGCCCAAAAAAGAAACAAACAATAAAACGTTCGGATTCACATAAAACCTTAAATTTGCAAATCATCTGATAAGGTTATAGTAAAATTCTGCTTTATTAATTTTTTTGGAACGAAGTTCTTTAAGCGGCTTGCGGTAAGAGTGCACTGGCAGAAACCGTCACGCGAAAAGGCGCTTGCGACTGTCTTCTTCTAATTCAAAGAGAAAGAAAGACGGAGAGATAGAAAGTGTGAATTTGGTCAAAATGAAAATCCAAGATGGCAGTTGCGAAAATTATCTAATTTATCGTCATGGGTGTCGTTTTCATAGTTTTCAAGGGTGCTAAAGCCGATCTTGAGGTCAAAATGTAAATCCAAGATGGCGGCTGCGAAAATTTTCAAATTTTTCTTCATGGGTACCGTTTCTTTGGTTTTCAAGGTTGCTAAAGCCGATTGTGAAGTCAAAATTAAAATCCAAGATGGCGGCTCCAAAAATTTTCACATTTTTCGTCATGGGTGTCGTTTTCATAGTTTTTGAGGGTGCTAAAGCCGATAATGACATTAAACTGTAAATCCAAGATGGCGACTGTGAAATTTTTTAAGTTTCTATCATGGGTATCGTTTTCATAGTCTTTGAGGGTGCTTAAGTCGATAGTGAGGTCAGAATGTAAATCCATGATGGTGGCTGCAAAAAATTTGTTTCTGTTTTAAATCATACGTAAGAAGGAACTTCGTGCCTGACGGGGGTTTTTTTTCAGCACGTTACGACAGCACGTTTTTTTTCCGAAATAATAATGTTGAAGTAAAAAATACGAAGTGATGAAGATTATGTTAAAAAAAACCTTGTCCGATCTGGATATGGTACTGAAGTAACTTTACCAAAGAGTTTTTTTTTTTATTATTATTATTGATACTAAAAAAGTTATTGGTATTTAAAATTCATATTTTTAGTTCCAAAATTACCCCAAATCCATTCAAAGTTGACAATTTTAAAACAGGGGTAACTCATAAGTTATGACTTTTAGACACCCGCTAAACGACGGTCAACGTAATAGTCCGGTAAAATTCAGCATTGAAAAAATATTTGGGGATTTTTTAATTTCCTGAAAATTTCCACATAAATATGCTCACAGTACGAGATACCTAACAACACCCTCACGGATCGGACAGGGTTTTTTTTTTGACATGTTGTATGTTCTCGCTGCTGAGGTGAAAAGTTGTATGTGTTACACGAGAGCAAAGTTATTTGCATCTCGTGTCTTTGAATCCCTCGCCGCGTTCAGCAGGGCTAACATGACAAGCGCGAGAAAGCTCTTTATCTCATTTTGTCAAAATTTGTCTACGATTCTGACGTCATTCTAATCCCTACCATGACCGTAAACGACGAGATATCTCGAAAAAGTCACTTTGACACTTCTATATCTCGCGACGAGAAACCGATGTTGCAAGTTATTAGAAACAAATTATTTTTATGATAGCAACATCGGCTTGAGATTCCGTTTAATTAATTCAATGGTGCCGATTCTTTTGTCACAAATGCCTCTAAACTAGACTAAAAATCACCAATGTTTTGATTATTCTTGTCAACCGACGATTTTCCATTCTGAAATAGACTAAAGTGACACAACTTAACTATATTTTAGTTTGACGGCACTGAGCTATTAAATTTAGTGAAAATGGCAATTTTGCTGTTCAGAATTTTACGTTCTTCACCTCAAATTTTGATTGTCTAAGGCCCGTATTACAGAACCTCACTCAACACTCAAGCGTTACTTAAAACTAGTGTCAACCAATCAAAGGGCTATAAACGAGTTTTAAGTAATGCTTGAGCTTTGAGTGACGTTCTGTAATACGGGCCTAAGTATTTAATAAAGATTAAAAAATTAACTAAAATTCACACCAACACCTCGACCGACGACGGTGCAAAAACAATACTGTCTTTTTTTCTTTTCTCTTGCTTATATCTCGAAAATGGTATGTCCTATCGCAAAAATAATGAAAATTTCGACCCCCTTTATGAAACACATAAACCCCTAACACAACATGTAGGTAATATTTTTTCATATTTTCCATACAAAAAACGAAAAATTCCATATAAAACACGTCGTTCCAATATAAATAGTAGTTTAAAACTAAGTATTTTCATTATTAATATATTGTAAAATAAAATGATGACTAAAATAAGTACAATTATGAAACTGCCATGTTATTTTGGAGTTTTTTTTTTGTACCATAATTTTGTCTACTCTTCTCGTCGTCAAAATCGACGACGAGTTCGACTAAATGATAGAAAAATCGGAGATTATCTCATGTTGAATTGTCAAAAATCGAGATAACTAAGGTGCCATGTTAGGGTTTGTCAAGAAAACATCAATTTTGACAGAGGAGTCGACTATTTTGTATGGAAGAGCTGTCAGAAAACGAGAAAGTGACCGAAATGGACAAAAATTACTCACGCGAGAGCGAGTAACTGTCGCGTGTGTCATGTTAGGCCTGCAGGATTCTAAATCAACACTCGCAACAAAAAACAACTTTGCTCTCTTGATTCACAAATAAGTATTTTCGACGCGCCAGGGAATGAAGTGGATTACCTAGATAGTGCCATTAACGAAGACTCCGTTCCGCTCCGTACTTAAAGTACAGCTTCCAGTACAGAAATCGAAAAAAATTCTTCGTTTAGAATTTGCATTTATTTGTTAAATATTGTACGGTGGTACGCGAACCCTTCGTGCGTGAGTCCAACTCGCAACTTGGCTGGATTTGTTAAAATAACAATAGCTTATTTTTTTCCTACTTTTAGTATTTTATCATATAGGACCGGAGTCATGCAGTAAAAACTTTAGCGCATTAGTGTGTCGCGTCTATTACGTAAAAGTACATCGGCCAGACGAGACAGAGATTTGGGTTCAACATAACAAACACAGCCACTTTTAGTATGTACTAGACATGGAAGTGTCTGTATTTTATGCTGTATAAAGTATGGCATGATGTAACTATCGGTAGTTTTAAGCTTAATCGTCCGTGTGCATATTTATAGAGCGATTTTAAAAAATCCGGCCAAGTTGCCAGTCGGAGTCACACACACACACGTCGGACATACGAAGGGTTTCCGTACCACCGTACAATATTTAACAAATAAATGCAAATTCTAAACGAAGAATATTTTTCATCTTAAATGTTTAAAAGTCGCAAAGATAAAGGAGAAGTCTCATCTCCCATAGAAAATTACCCCACGTCTGACAGCAGAGAGAAGTATCTACAAAAAATCGATAACAAAATTTAAAAAAAATACATATTATGAATCTTTACTGGCTAACTAACATATTTAAAAAAAATGCTCTGAATATTCGATCAGAGGTACTATATCATTTACTAAAAATCTGCATATTTTCGTTTAAGAACGACTACAAATGCAATAAAAACATACTTTCGGTTTTAATCATACATACATAACATCACGCCTTTATTCCCCGAAGGGTTAGGCAGAGATAAACCTACAGTACACCCATATTATTATTTCGCCAGTTATGATAAGTCCTACGAAATAGGGGGCGAGCTACCAACCGTGCAGAAATCCAGACTCCAAGCTGCTACTGAGAAATTCCTGATGGAAAAACGCAATAACACTTTACCCGATCTTGGAATCGAACCCAGGACCTCATGCTCAGCAGTAGCGCTTGCACACCCACTAGACCAACGAAGCGGTTGTTCTAAAACTAAAATCTCCAGAATTGACCCTGAATTAATCATCATCATCATTTCGGACGAAAAACATCCACTGCTGGACAAAAGCCTCCCCCAAATGGTGTGGGGCTTTGCCATAATCGCCACGCTTGACAGGCGGGTTGGCGATCGCAGTATGGCGTTAAAATGCATAGAGAACGCTGCTGCCCATTCTCTAGTAAAGTCCCTTAGTCGCCTTTTACGACACCCATGGGAAGGAATGGAATAGTACTACTAATTCTTTACGTCACGCGGCACCACAAGGAACTGAACTAATATTTAGAGCATTTTTTCGTGTTAGCCAGTAAGGATTAAAATCGAAAGTATGTAATTATTTTTTATACTCATTATTAGCGATCATTTGAGATATTTATTTTTGCTGTCAGAAGTGGGGTATTTTGAGCCTTCTCCTTTGTATTTCATAATGATACTGTGAATAACAAAAGTTATTTTTTGCAGTTGCAGAAAATCGCCCATATTTAAATAAAATACCTTACGAATCGGCGTTTTTAACATTTATTGATTAAATAAAGTATTTGGTACATAAACAAGTTTCAAATTCCTAACTTGTTTAGTTGTTGCGATAGAGCTATTTCCTACTTCTTCATTTTTAAAGATAATAATAAAATAAAATAATATTTGTACTCTACTCAATGAGCTCTAAAATTACACCACATCCCAGGATAAAAAAAATCTAAATCAAAAGTTTAACATACATTAAACTTTTGATTTAGATTTATTTTTTTCCGAGGGACCGACTCCCTTTCATTTTAACACTTTGCGGGACACTAAACGCCTATAAACGTGATAACAATAAAACTTTTATTGTGTCTCGTTCAGTGTCCCGGAAAGTGTTAACTTTATTTCATTTTTAGTATTTGTTGTTAAAGCGGGAATAAAATACACAATCTGTGAAAGTTTAACTATCTACCTATTACGGTTCATGAGATACAGCCCGCTGACAGACGGACGGACAGCGGAGGCTTATATGGTTCCGTTTGGCACCCTTCGGGTACAGCTAGAACCCTAATTTAAAAGATTTTGATTTAAAAGAGTGTCCGTGGAGTTTCTTGCCCGTTCTTCTCCATAGGTACAGACGCCAGCAGGTCAACCTACCCGAAACTGTAAAATTTTCCGAATCAACTTTGAACCTTATAATAAAGTGATAAAGTTTAAAATCTATTAAATAAATTTGACAATTTGTAGTAGGTTGATGTGCTGGCGTCTGTACATAATACGCTTTGGAATGGGCAACTAGCTTCATATTTCTGACTGACCGACCCTTGACAATAATTCAAAAGTGCCTATATATGGTTTAATTGGAATCAATGCTTTGAGTTTTTGAGTTTGAGTTTTAAAGACTTCGAAGCATTTTGACAGTCAAAGCATAGGTACTATAAGGTAACAGTATACTTGAGTCAAAATTGTAACTTGACTGTTTGTAATGTTTAAAATTAAGAAATATGTTTGGTTTTTGTGTTTTTTTTGGTTATAATTTAGTAGATTAGTTTATAATTTTGTAACTTTTGCATGTATACTGGTAAAATATCCAGGCTGAACCTATTCTCTATATTATCACCATGTATTCTACCCATATTTGCAAACATATTGCAGTGCTTTCATTTGACTAGTTGAATACTTGAACCTGCACGCGTTATGCAACGATTTTTTCAATTACAATGTTATTATGTTATTCAAAAAATAAGTGTTGGAATATTTCGTGAGATACTAAGTTGAAACTTAAAAATACAGATGAATGTGTTACTAATTCTATTTAGTGAGTGATTGCGTAAGAATTTAACCTGAACAGGGTTTGTTTACACTTTTATGAGATAATTTTTGAACAGACTATAGCAGACAAATTCATAGTAATAGTAGCAACATCTAAAGCGAGCAACTGGCACTATTTATCCCCTCTAGGCAGAGTTAATGATTGATTATTTTTAAGTTACATCCCTATAAATATATTTAAAAGGAATTATAAATCTTCAATTGATTATTATTTACACACCAGGTTACAAGAACCTTGTAAAAGAAGGTCTCGTGTCAGAAATGCAAAAGAAGGGAAACGAAATACTCGTAGAAGTGGATGGCGCAACAGAAACCTATTTCTTTGCCGCTCAAAGGTTTAAAGTGTCTTTAATGTTCTCACTCACTTTCCGGGTGTAAAAAGACCCATTGCCGAACCGAGTCACATAATTTATCATTCCCGTCGTTGTATAGTTTATTTTTTAGGATCCGTGTCTCAAGGAAAAGACGGAACCCTTAAAATATCACTTTTTTCGAATCTTTTCGTCGGTCTATCCGCCAGTCAAGATTGCTTTACCTTACCTACCTATTAATGATTGTCAGTAGATCAAACCAGTTTCAAATGCTATAATTTATGTAACTAATTTAATACGTGAAGGTAACGTCTTGTTCTATTCACATGTAATCAGTCAGTTGTGAACGTTACGTTGTAGTAAACAGTGAGATTTCATACCAGGGATAAAGCAGGTCATCACACCTCCGACGCGAAACCATAGCAGCGAAACCGCAGTAGTTCCGCCATGAAAATTGTTTAAATCATTCAATTTGTCAAATGTGTTTGTAGAACCAACCCGAATAACTACGACTACTGCTACATGTATTTAAAATGTGTTTTGTTGCTGCGATTTTTTAGATAAAGCCATCGTTAATTATCTTCCTTAGGGTGGTCTACTCTCTAACTCCGTCAAGGAAGATACGGGCCTGTCCGAAAGTGGTTCATCCGTCAAAACCATTGAGATACATTCAAATATGAGTGAAATACAATTCAGAATGTGAACTTATCGTTTTGTCTCATTCTTTCTAATAAAATTACCTATTTGATAATAAAAAAAACATAACCCTTCCTTGGCAGTCGGGTAAAAAGAGACAACAATATTTAAGTTGTGGCTCATTAAGGCAACATTTTGTCGTGACATACGGACAGTTATAGGTAAGTGCCATTGTATGTGCCGAGTTTCGTGGTAGTTTTGTTGTCAAATGGTTGTTTATTTTTTGTGTTATTGATATTTGCGAGAACATTAGGTACGCATAATTTACCTTTCAAACTGCATGTATATGTTGGAAATCAGCAATTCAACAAGCCTGTGTGTTGCATTGTGAAGTGTGGTGCAAGAAAAAAATGAAAATCAACCTAAATTTTCACAGGTTAGTAGTCGGTTTTCGTGCATTAGTACATATTAGTATATTATAATAAACACTTTCAATGAGAAAATTGTTACACGATCATGAATTGTGTTATTATTATTATTATGGCTAAAGTATTGATAATTGGGCTCATTTCCGTCTATCAGGCCTTTTTATTAATTCATTCGTTTATTTGTTTATTATAATATTATGTCATAGTGGAAAATCTAGTGTTGTACCGTTGCTGTAAATGGCCGTAACAGTTTCCGAAACTAGTTTCTCCGCTGAAACGAAAAAGTATAATCTGCGTTGTTAACAAAAATCATTCTGCGTGTCCTAATTGGTCCGAGTACCTTGCTAGGTCCGGTCCTTGGTACACAACACCGAGAGACCGTCCCACCTAGAGGGGCAGGTGATGGCCGCTGTCGTTAGGACTGGGGGGTGTTCTGCCGAGCAGGCTGGTGAGGGCAGGCACCATCCGTCCTGACTTCATGGGAATGCGAGCCATTACGGTGAACTGCCCCGTGTTGGTGGCCAAAAAAATAGCCGGGGAGGGCCGAAGGCTATTGGTAGGCTGGGTCTCCGCGCAGGTCAAACTGCTGGGACCACATGGGAGCTAAATGCACCTAGGAGGTGGAACGCAGCGGTCACTACTTCCGCTGTGGTTAGCCCGGTCACAAAGCCGGCTCGTGCAATGCCACGCCGCACTGAATCGTATGTGTGGCGGCTGGCGAGCCGGCCGATCACCGGATTGGGAACAAGACCTGCGCCCCACCTGCAAAAGCCAGGGGAAATCCCTCAGCTACCGCCGTCACTGCCACAGCCGCCGCCAGCGCCGCCGCTGCCATTTCCACCATCGTTGTCGCCGCCGCAGCCGCTGCGGCAGGGCTCACAAAGGGCTCGGGAGGGGGACTCATATGGAGTGCCAGTAATGGCCCCATTCCGCCTCCTCCATGTGAACATCAACCACTGCGCCGCACCTGAGCGGCTCAGTGAACCTAATTTCATCGGCCGCCGCCGGTACTCCCTCCCTCGAGGCTGTTAAAAGAGGACGGGGATGCGTGGCAGCACGGTTCGGGGAGATTGTCGTGGTAGGGGTATACTTGTACCCGAGCCGAACTCCTGCCGAGTTCAGCAACTCCCTTGCGGAGTTAAGAGTCGTTGTCGTTGAGTTCTGTTCCCTCTCCGTGCTCGTCCTCAGGCACTTCAAAGCCGAGAATGTGGCTTGGGGTTCCCGGAATACGGATACACGGGGCAGGATGGTGGAGGACTGGGCTCTGGAGACAGGCCTGGTCGTCCTAAACCGGGGTTCTTTCCCCACGTATGTGCGGATGCGGGGTGAGTCAGTGGTGGACATCACGTTCACAGCCCCACTCTGTCGCCGCGTGTCATTGACTTCTTGGCATCTTGGAGGAGGTAGAGACCTATTCCGATCACCGGTACATCCGGTTTGACGTCTCCGCCCAGCCCCAGACCTAGAGCGCGCCGGTCCGATAGGCCCCGAGTGGTCCGCGGTGGGCGTCATACCGGACAGGCTTGCTGACATCAACGACGAGGCGGAGTGATTCCGGGAGGCCATGTCCGAAATATGTGACGTGGCAATGCCCCGGGTCCAGCCCGGACGTGCCTCGCGCCAGGTGTACTGGTGGTCGCAAGTGCTGACGACACTGCGCAATGCGTGCGTTGCTGTGCGGCACCGGTACACCAGGCACCGCATTCTCCTTATTCGCCCTCCGGATAAGGAAGCCATTCAGCCGGAGCTGTAAAGGGGTACAGAGTGGCGAAGACCACCCTCCAAGCGAAGATCCTGCGAGCCAATCCCCTGGCTACGTCTGAATGGCTCTTCGCTTAATGGATCTTCGCTTGGACCTTCGTCCCGCGAACAGTCGCTAGGGACTGAACAGGAACCCGTGGTGACGCCCATACAATATGGTTCGGGAGAAACTCCACCCATGGTCTCACCTGCTGACACAGAGTCTCCGGTCCCAGCTTGTGGGGGATGTGGTGAGCGCTCTGTTTCCTTCGAGAGGGGAACATACCTCCTCGCCCATGGCTCCGCCTACTCCGGTGCCCGATGCGCATGACATTCATTACTTCTAACATTCGGTAACGCGAATCTTATGCATTTAGTTTTCTTCGCATTTAATACCAAATTATTTACAGTAAACCAATTACGGACCTTAAGGATAGCGTTATTTACTAAGTCAAGATCCTGTGCATGTCTGTTT